>OY728152.1:1647137627-1648387627 GCA_963277665.1 Viscum album
TAACTAGACTTTCCTTTGATACTAACTATGACAACCTTTGTCTTTAATACATTTTATTTCATGATTTATTACATAAAAAACACACTTAGTATAACCCAGAAGACTGAGAAGTCTAGTGTTTTGGGAGATTAGATACATAGCATATCAACTAGATACATGGACACAACAACATTATTGAAAATTTAATTAAAATGCTTCTAATATTTCATTGCTCATTTAAAACTGCATGAGATAACCTGAGTACATACATAAGGAAGATGTGAGCTATAAAGCCCAATAAAGGAATAAACAAAGCATAATTTGATGAAAGTATTATATGTTAGTCAATGACATTTCAATGGAACATAAAAGGGGTGAGAATCATAATCTTGAATAATGAGACATGATACAACATGATAGCATAAAGACAAAATGTGAATGCGACAACAACATTAAACATGACATCATAAACATAGGTCAAGATTAACTGTCAAGACATCATAACATGGTGGACAAAGTCCCATAATGGATTAGGTTTTTACTCCCTAATCCCATACATGACGTCTCATGAGACTATAACATTACCCAATGTATTGGAACGCTATATAATTTTGGCGCACATGTTGCTTTCATATCATGTACATGTATAAGTGTGCCACATAGATCATTCAACATATGATCACATTTAATCCCACGATTAAGGAGTCTGTATTACATACATGGAAGTCCCCAATCAAATAAAGATATGTATGTCTAGGTGAATACCCTTGAGTGGAAATGGTGATGGTATTCACAATACAAAGGTTTGACATGGAAAAATCGCAGGATGATTTCAGCAGCATAATCGGGGTACATAATAAATCATGGGAGAGATCAATGAGAGTGAAAGAGGTCTCATCACTTGGACATCATAAGGGAAGAGGGATATGTAAGAACATAATCCAACATGAACAATTGGGAATTAAAAGGCATAAGACAAAAAGGGTGCTTGAATAAAAGTTTGGCATGGAAAAATTACAGGATAATTTCGGCAGCATAACAGGGGTACATAATGAATCATGAGAGAGTTTATTGAGAGTGAAAAGAGTCTCATCACTTGGACATCATAAGAGCAGTAGGAGGGATGTTGAAAAGCATATATGAAGAACTGAAATGGTTTATTGAAGTTGAGATTGTTGTCAATAAGTTCAAAAGATGAAAAGTCAATGAGTTCTAATTGTGATGATTGTAGAACTGATTTTAAGTTTGAATACGTGTTAAGTGTTTTTGATGACACATTGATCTCAACAAGAAAGAAATGAAGAATGCTTGAAAAGTGGTGATTGAATTTGGCATTGGGCTTTATATGATATATGGCCAACTGTTTTTGATGGTGATTATTACAAATTTGAGCCTACACATACTAGCTAACTAAGGAGGACCGCGGCCACTCCTTAGGTGGGTAGTCGTCTTCCTAGCCAGCCAACATGTGTGGTCGAGGGTGTGCATGTGCATAGGCGCGCCATGGGCAGGCGTAAGGGAGCAAAGGCACGCCACTGTGCGGGGCGACACGATGACTGAAGAGTGCCGGCACGGGGCGCTGCCAGCGGGAGCCGGGAGCGGACCCCGTTACACGCTTTTGGCCGACTTTGGACACTAGTTGTTGTAAAAGGAAGCGAGAATCCGAATGAGCGGGATTCGTTCAGAGCGTCACTGTTCATTCGCTTAAAAAGATACGCAAATAAGCCTGGCCGTTTGATCTTCATCGCCGCTGTCTTCTTCATCGAGCTTCGTCGGAGGACTACTGTTCATCAGAATCTTCACGCAACGACGTCTGAGAGATCGAGCCGAAGTATTCGATCATCATTCGATCGTCCTGATGATTTGAAAATGATTGAATCATCATGCAACTTCGTTTGTATGATTTACCGAAGATCAAACCGAAGAAAAATGGAAATGGAGCAAACTGGTTTTGCGGTGACGGTGTTCTTTCGTAGTCACGAAGGATGAGCTGAGGCGGTGCACTTAAAGTGAGGTAGTGCACACGATATTAGTCAGTGATGTATTTGTCTATAAATACCCTCGAAGAGTTCATTTGCAGGGACAAGCCAAATGTATATCTAAGATAGTTTTTGAGAGCGGAACAGAGGCTTGAAGCACTCTGTATTCGCGAGGAGTGGACAATGAGCAAGATCAGGTAGTTGTCAGACAATTGGTGAAGTTCTTGAATATTTTACACGAGTAGATCAGGTGATCCGGTTTGTTTGTGGAGAAAGACTTCATCTCGAGGCAGTGCAGAAACAGTCATAAGCCGACAAAGATCTTTCTATCAGAGGATCATATCTTGTGTGACTCAAGATTGTGAAAGTCTTCAATGGGACTCTGAAGCAGAAGAAGCCTTTAGTGGGACTCTGGAGCAGACCGATGGGATGCTGGTAACACTGTGAGATGCAATATAAAGATCCTCTTGTGGGACTCATGGGTCGCTTGTGTAGTTGGGAACTTGTAAACTCTTAGTGGGCTTTAGACCGGAACACCGTGGGACTCAGTGTTGATGGGAATGAGATTTTCCTTGGTTGTGACCATCTATATATAATGAATAATCTGTAACTGGGGGGTATAACCGGTTGCAGCAAGGAGTAAGTTTTAGTACCGAACCTTGTAAAAATATTGTGTGTTGTGTTTCATTTACATTCTGCATTGCATACAAGATCCACTCATCCTTACAGGTGACAGCGGTTTGAAGGGGGTGAAAGAAAAGAATTCAGTTAAACAAGTCACACCTGATTCACCCCCTCTCCGTGTGACTGTACGATCCATTGGACACTTTAATATCCCATCAATAGGAATTGGAAGATAAAAGACGTTACATAAAGAATGTGCTTGAATAAAGAGGAGATGATCCCTTACCTTGAGAGGGTGTTTCCAAAAGTTAGGGAAGAGCTTCTTGAGAGCTTGGGGGCACCTTGGGAGGGCTTTAGAGAGGAAAGGGAAGAGTATGGTTGCGCTTTAATGGTTTTGAGTGAAGAGGAATGAGAGTTTGAGTGACTTTATATAGGAAAAAAGAGAGTTCTTTATCATTTTCCAAGCTTAGGTTTTGGACTCTATACAATAAAGTAATCAAAACTACAAACCGTCCCATGGTTTTTGCTCATGGTTTCTATCAAAGATGAGTGATTTTCATTATTTTATAAGGCTATGAACTGAGCACATTAAAATAATACCCTCGGTGATGTGATAGTGAGTCATGTTTACAAATAATTGATTTTAAAACTTTAAAATATAATATAGGTTTTGGAGGATTCATATAGAGTTTATAAAATTAATCAAATAACCTCAAAAACACATTATTTTGAAGGGAAAACATAGATTTGGCCGTTGATACCTTTTATGACACATATTACATCACTTTTGGGTCATTATGATGTCATAATACACACCGTATATTTATATCGTATTTAATTTTTACCTGAAAATTCGATTGTTTCAAAAAATTATAAAAAATTTACTATTGAATAATTTCGCCGTACTGATTTCAAAAATAATATTTATTTTATCAAAATAATTCTCCAACTATGAGAAATTACACTTAAATTAAAATCCCTGATTATTGAAAAATACTGTTTTTTTTGACAATAACAGTTTTCTGGTCTTTATAAAAATTACATATATACATATTCATACTGTTTTGGTCAAGATACATAGCCCTTTATTACACCAACGAACACTTTAATGCAGGTTCTTGAGGTTTTCTTTTGATTCAAAGATGTATTCCTAAGCTAATCAGGTGTTGTCTCTTTTGATTAATTGACAACGCCTCCAAGAAGAGCTCTTTTGAATCCAAGAGAGGAAGCTGCGAGATAAGTTCTGCAAACAAATCCTCCAGTAGATCCTTCGTTGGTGGAAGTAGTTATCTGGACAATCTAGACTCTGGGTCAGACGAGTGATGGAAACCAGGAACGGACTGTGGATCATGCTTCAGAATTTACCATGCAGAATCCACCTATCATTCGCGATGACAAGGGACCTCAAGAACCCGAAGAGTGGCTTGAACGAATTGGAAGGATTTTCCACTTCTTGAAGACTCTAAAGGACTCAAAGGTGGGTTTCACCACTTATATGCTTGAAGGACCGAAAAGGAGATGGTGGGACTCCATTGTGCAAGCAAAGTTGCACGAGGATCTTACCTAGACCACTTTCAAGGTCTTCAATCGGCAATTTTATCCTGAAACGTTGCATATGGAGAAGACTCGTGAATTTGTAACCTTGGAGCAAGGGTAACGTTCAGTTATGGAGTATGCACCAGAGGAGTTTGAAGCAGGGCCGACTGATGTGAGAGGTACAATGTTTATTTCGTCCTCTATAGTTCTGGCTTTGCTTGATATTGGTGCATATCATCCGTTTATATTATCTAAGTTGATTGATGTGTTGGGTTACGCTCAGAGCTTATGCTTTTCACGATGGATCTTTCCACTCCGTTAGGAAGGAGGAAAAAGCAGGGGGCTTCAAATGTTTTGAGTGCCTTGTCATGATCGCCGACCACAAAATTGTGTGTGATTTTCTAGTTCTTGATCTTGACATTTTTGACCTCATCATTGTCATGGATTGGATGGTTACCTTTAAAGCCCAGATCGATTGTTATCGTTGTCGGGTTCAGTTTCTATCTTCTGATGGGGTTGCTCACGTCTTTCAGGGTGAGTGGGATCCTAGATCTGGAAGAGTGGGGCCTGTTGTTCCTGAGGCTGGAATGATCTCATGCCAATTGTCAAAGATGTTTCTAGATGTCGTTGACCAACATTTAAATGACCCGCTTCCTGCCATGGTGGATGAATACCTTGAGTTTTTTTCTATTGATTTTTCTGGATTACCACCTCAGAGGGAGGTCGAGTTTTCTATTGACTTGCTCCCAACGACAAGTTCCATCTCCTCGTTATCCTATCGTATGACACCCGTTGAGTTTAAAGAGCTTAAAGTTCAGCTTGAGGAACTTGAGGTCAAATGATTTATTTGTCCCAACGTGTCACCTTGGGCTGTTGTATTAGTGTAGCTCGATCCTCTTTGGATGACGTTGGGCCGAATGATTGCGGCGGATACTGCGCATCAGGCTGCAACTCCGCGGTGAGCTCGTTGGGGGTTGCAGGGGGCAACATGCCTCTGCTCCAGGGGCCAAAGGATCCCGACTCAAATCTTGGAGCACTGTAGCAACTACGACTAACTGTAGCTGAGCTAACCGACCAGCACTGACAGGGCACTGTAGCAGTGCGAACTTTGGCACGACTCCTGTAGCAGTGTAGACTTTGGGGATAACGGTACTGTAGCTCCGTGGACTTCCAGCCGCTGGCCGCTGTAGCACCTTGGATTTGTGTGGCCGCGACACTGTAGCGATGCAGATTTCCAGCCACCTTTCACCGTAGCACAACAGACTTTCTATGCAGTTGGTGAACTAGTGCTTCATCTTCTTTATTAACTCATTTCGGGCTAGAGTTTTTTATGTTAGAAACTCTGAGATACTCCTCTAACTGTGCTCCCGAATTTCATAGTGATATTTTTGCCACTCTGTGGACGTATGAATCATTTTCCAAAACACATAAATCTCTGTCTTTGTTCTTTTGTTTCCAACTTTTCTTCATCCTCAAACCCGTTCTGTTGTCGCGACTCGTAGCATTTCCACAACATGGGCTTTGTCGATTCTTGGACTCTTGTGGTTGTCTTTGCGGATGATATTTTGGTGTACTTAATGTCAGAGGAGGAACACAAAGATCAAATGGATATCATCCTCAAAACTCTGAAAGAACATTGTTTGTATGAGAAACTATCTAAATGTGAGTTTTTGAACCAAGAGGTGAGGTTTATGGGCCATGTTATATCTGAGAGGGGTATGTCAGTGAATCCTGAAAAGATCCAAGCGGTGATGTCTTGGGAGCAACCCGGAAATGTGTTTGAGATTCGGAGCACTTAGACATGCTTCTGCTTCTTTATTACTACACCAAGCTCCATCATATGCAAAACAACTCTGCGTGACTAGTGATCCAAACCTCCTTTACTAGTTCTGTGGGTGTCACTCCCAACACTCACCTCGCTATGAACTCCCAGAAGCTGAACATCCCGAGGTTTCAAATGCGGACTGAGAACAAAGTGTTCCTCCTCAGCATACCTTTCCTTCTCAGTCGGGAAACTCCTCAAGCTTATTGCTGCTTGCCCATGAATCTTCTTCATGTGGTATTTTGTGTACTTCGCCCCACTTGTTCGGCTGGAGAACACTCTGACTTGCTACTTCAGCAAGAGGATTCAAACTTGGATCAGGAACAAGCTGTACCTCCATAGCGTTCCTATCCCGCCTTTCCACGCTAGTACTCAGATCAAATAATACCTCTACAGGCCGTGCCGGATTGGAGACAATATGCTTCTCAGTTCCAGCTTGTTGAAGCGTCTCCAAACCCCGCAGCGGATTCCCCTCCGTCGCCTTCCCATGCTTCTCTATCAGCGCCATCTTTAATTGCTCCCAACACGAGCCGGGATTTTCCCACTGCTACTTTAGGAACCAATACAAAGCTGTACTCTCCAAACACTACTGCGCCCAAGGTAGTTTCATATCTTCCCGCGTCATTCTGTACTCGAAATAATTTTCCATTTTAGTGATCCAATCAAAAGGATTCCCTCTGGGAATGACTACACCTCCACTCTCCTTAACACACTACTCATCCCACCAACCATTCGTGTCGGCTTTTAGCAGGGGAGGAACTCTCACTCTTTGATCGCCTAGCTTCGTCCGTCAAGGTCCTGCGTCCTAACGGATTGTTTTTGAAAAACAGACTTGCTGTGCCTGTTCCAATTGCTCCAATTGCGCCTTTCTTCGAATGTTCTCTCAACAACTATCACGCCTCCTCAGCATGCGTCCAAACGTCCTCACGATAGACCGATCGTTCACACAACATTATTATTATTTTTTTTGTTTAGTTTTTCCAGCAGCAATCGTGACTCTGCACGCGCGCACGCTTGTGATCATGACTCAATTGCAAACGTCTCTCTCTCTCTCTCGAGTTCGACAATGATCGGCTCCTCAATGAAAGCGCCAATTGTTAGCACTCCAACTAACAAGAATGCCGTACAACAGAAATAGGGTGGGAGGAATAAAACAAACACATCAACTTCTATTCTTTCTGTAGCAGGAGATGGAAACCGAATTACAGAGGTGTAGGAAGAAGATGTAAAAGGAGAATAAGAACACGAAGATGAAGGAGAACTCTTGGGGGAAGACCACTTTCCCAAAGAGCCACGCAGAACCTCCCAAGGTTCGACTTTTTGCAGCAACCAACTGAAGATTGAAAATGATTCTTAAACCCCCCCTCTCAACTAACTCCCCCATTTAATCAACTAATAGGGAAATGACCAATCTACCCCTGGGCTGTTACACACTTCCACCCACCCCATATACACAGAGACCCACCACTTTACTAACTCTGATAGAACACTCGATCCTAAACTCCTAAAGTGACATTTACTTTTTTATGATAACTAAATATAACTCTTTACATTTCTCTTTTACTGTCATACTCAAAATCATATCAAGTGAAATTCACTTTGTACTTTGACTGACATAATCCTTCATGAAATAGTGATATTCAGTTTTTCACACTTCCACCTACCCCATATACACACAGACCCACCACTTTACTAACTCTGATAGAACACTGTATCCTAAACTCTTAAAGTGACATTTACTTTTTTACGATAACTAAATATAACTCTTTACATTTTTCTTTTATTGTCATACCCTAAATCATATCAAGTGAAATTCACTTTGTACTTTGACTGACATAATCCTTCATGAAATAGTGATATTCAATTTCTCAAGATAACTAAATGCAACTCTTTACATTTTTCTTTATCATCACATAACCTAAACTCCTCAGGACATTAAGTGAAAAATCACTTTAATCTTAGAGTGGTATAATCTTTTATTTGTTATCTTTGAACTTCTAAAGTCCAAACATACTCCCATTAGCACCTGAGACACTATTCTTTTTAGAATATTTTGCTATGTTACAAAAACTCCTTAGTGTTAGGAAATAACACTTATTTCTTTTTAGTAGGAATATTTAATGAACTATTGTTCTGTATCATATCTGATATTCTATATGTTTGGAGCATTCTCCTTTGAAAAAGAAGAATATTCATCAAAATATGTCACTGATGGGCGGTGGGAACATCTTCCCTCACATTTCAACAAATATTTGGATAAACTCTATCCTCGATAAAATGTTATTATTTTTCTCTTCTCAAAACATGTCATAGAAACCGATGAATCATAAACTGTGTGTATTCATTTAATCATCTCAAATTCATTATAACAACTTTTTGTTAACAAAAAACTCCTCCTATTATATAAGAGAAATAAGAGAAGATGCACATCATTTACTTAGATCCATTCAAGCTTTTGATAAATCCCTTTACATTCAAATTTTTTATGTAACAACTCTTTGCTTCATAACTTGAATGCAAACCACAAGCTTTATCAACTCTTCCATTGGTTTTGAACTCTTGTATGTACACATTCGGTATCACACACCCTTCAAAATCATAGAATTGATTTCTATAAAACCTATACTTCACATGGACATTCCATGGAGTTACACAAACCACTTTAGGTATCCTGAACAATTCCGTCCTATAAATCATTACTCCTCCCTGATTTCACCTTTAGGTTTCAATGACCTTGACTGGCTACTTGAAGAAACATCCTTGGGTTCTCCAACTAACTTTTCTTCTTTTGATTTGAACTTTTACCCACTTGTATTGTCTATAAAGTAGCACCAGAATCCAGACATCATATGACGAGTTCACTTATTCTTAACACTTTGAGAATATCGGGGTAATCTTTTCTTGAATTCATTCATATTGTCGGAACATCTCCATGACAACAAAATGAATTCCTTAACCAAAAGAAGCCTTATAGTAATCTTCGGTCTCACCTAGTCATTAGCATACAATCATATTGAGCATATGAGTAGAGACTAAAATTTCTTAGGCCATTTTGCATTTAATGCCTTTGAAACCTTAAGCGAATCATTTTATGCTTTTTAGAATCATCTAGATTCACCTGTTGAACAATTTCAACACTTTGTTACTCAGGAAGAGGTATTGCAAGATTTTTTTTTTCAAGTTACCAGTAGTAAGCCTCTTCTTTCAAGGATTGATTTCAAAGTAAAGTTTGATGATGATGCTATTATCTACAACATAAGTTTTATTTCCATTTAATAAGAACTTTTATTAAATGGATTCCCACTAAAATGATGACCCTTTTGTATTCATCATATCCATCAGTGGGTCAAGATTCATATTTCATCATGACTTACATCGGACGTAAGTAAGCCATGACTATATTTGGTAGACAACTATTGTCAATCATATCATATTTGACTTTTGGATAGCTGTGTGGATAACTCTTTACCCAAATTCATCAAATAGATAAACTCAATTTTATTCCTCCAGTATTCTAACTGTTAGAGCTTTCCAGCTAAGTGTAACCCAAAGCAAATGCAAAAAACGAGGCTCCTAATGGTTAAAGTCACCTCTTTACTTGCTTTCCTTACACAAGATAATCCATGGACAGTTAGCTATGACATGACCTATCCGATTGGATTATCGAGGTCTTGACAAGTGCCGCTTTGGAAAGAATCTAACACTTGGCATTTGAATGAGTTTTAATCTCACTATCTTATCTCATGTTATTAACTTTATGTATGCATGCTTCTGGTGATTTAGTTTGTAAACCTTTTTCTTCCACGTTCAAACTATATTGATGTGTAACTCTTTATACAACTCACAGTTTGTGTAACTTACTCAAAAGTAGAAGTCAAATATATTTACACTTATTCAAATGCATCCTATGCATAAGGTATATGAACTTTTCATGTAAAGGTTTAAAATTATATGAAATTGACAAACTTCACATGAGTAACCCCGAAACTACAGCTAGCCACCCCCCACGTTTACCGAGCAAGGCATAATCCTCTCGGGCTGTGGGAAGTCCGACCCAAAGTCCCCATATCTGGAGATACTTTACTCAAAAGAGAATTCAATTCGCTATAACTCTAAGACCTAATATGTATAAACTATATTCAACAACTAAATTCAAGCTAATAA
Organism: Viscum album; assembly: GCA_963277665.1. Lineage (NCBI taxonomy): Eukaryota > Viridiplantae > Streptophyta > Magnoliopsida > Santalales > Viscaceae > Viscum > Viscum album. The sequence continues at coordinate 1,647,147,732 of OY728152.1, forward strand.
CTTCAATTACGAATCAAAGTGTAGTTGGAAACTAAATCCTTTTATCATACCTAGCAACTACTTAGATGCATGTATGAATAAAGCGGGGAATAACTATGAATAATGCAGGGAATAACCTTTAAAAAATGAACATTTCATATATTTAAACACGAGATAAATATTTTTAAGCAATTCATAAACAAAAGCTAACTATAAACATTTTATAATTATATTTTTATTATGTAAATATTTTACATAATCTAAATATCACATATTTTTACATTACTTAAAACCTGATCATATCAATCATCATGCGGTTTAAATAATATCCAAATAAGAGCCTTTTAATTTAAACACTTCAAATTATTTAAGGTCTTGGAGGTTACAAGAAACGAAACAACACACGCACCTATGGGCTAGCAATGACACATCACACCCCCTTCAAGGATTGACCCATTCCATAGTTGACCCATTACAATTATAAAACCTGAAGGCTCCACATTTGATGGTCCAGAGGCCCCTTAGTCTTGGCCCAAAGGCCCCTGGTTATATTTTGGCTTTATTTTGTAATTTATAAACCCTTTATAAATCCCCCGTTGTGATTTCTAAATAAACATGTTATTTCTATATTATAAGGCATTCCATATAAAACCGAAAAAGGTATTTAATATTAACTCTTAATATTAGGGAATATTTATTGATAAATGTTTCAAAAAACATTTAATTAATTAATTATAAACACTTTATAATTAATTAATTTATAAACCTTTTATAATTAATAAACAACCCAAAATACCTTTTATTATAATTTATAAACCTTCACTTATCATTTATAAACAATTTATAAATTATAACCAAAATAAACAAAATATTTAATTTTAATTAATTTTGGTTTTGAGTGGACACTCGAGAGTATGTTAACTCTTAAGGTATCATCAAGCGCCCCACATTACATGGTCTCACAACGTCGTGTCAAGGTGAGTACTGCACTCTACATTGTGTTGTCTCACAATGTAATGTTAGGCTGAATTCTCACACTACGTTGTCTCATAATTTAATGTTAAGAAGGCGCTTTACGATACCCTGTTTTCGCGGCATGCAACGCAGAATACGTTATCCTATAACATAGTCTGCGACTTGAACTCCATATCATGTTATCGATATGACATACTGTCAAGACTTGGCACATGTTATGTTATCACCTAAGCGTAACATGGGGAATTGTCTTGAGAATACGTTAACAACATAACATAATATCAAGGTCCTCAATTGAAATCACGTCGGCGCTCAGCGTAATGTCAATCGCCGCTCTTTATTCTTAAAACACGATTTCAAAGAATCAAAACAGATGGTTGCTCTGAAACCATTGTTGGGCTTCTAAGGGGATGATTAACACTTAATCATAACAGTAGAAGCACATGGTGTTGGATGTGCACTAAAACATGCATGTGAATGAATTAAATTTAGATGCATGCATCTTCCCACGCGATTTCATCGGTTATAATCCATTATGAATGGATTAAATGACATCCATTATGAATGGATTAAATGGCATCCATTATGAATGGATTAAATGACTTACATTCATTGAAGGAATTGAATGAATAAGTCCAACGGGAATAAACGTATGCTGATGCGTTGAATATGGGCAACATGTTTCATTAAATGAAAGGCATTAGGGATGAATGTATAAATGGATGATTATAGTTATTTATGGCGCATGACGCACAACGACGACAAGGGCCCCAGCGCAAAAGCGCACAACGCGTGACAATATTAACTTGCGGCGTACAAAAGAGACGTATACATATATCAACAATAAAAAATAATAAATTATACAACATATACATAAATATAAAAGATTTATGTCAATAATTCATATTTCATACATCAAAAAACAAATGAAGGCAACAATGACACACATAAAGTATGAATGCAAACAAAGATTAAAACATACAACATTTTTAAGGAGGAGGGATTCTCTCATTATCACTCTCAGAATCATCGGGAGAGACTTCATCATCACTAGATGATTCTTCCCCACAAGGCATCTCTTGAACATTTTCATCTTCTTCACTTGTTTTATTCTCAATCTCTTCCTCCTGCTCCTCTTCTTCTTGTTCTTGAATAATATCCAAAGATTTCTTTTGTAAATACTTGGTGTGAGAACTCAAGGCTCTAGTAGTATGGCTCAATTCTTCTGCACCGGAAGCTAAAGCCACATCACCTTAAGTCAAATCATCATCATCAAAAACAAAGTCACCAGCTGCATCACACTCCTCGTCCATGACACTAAGCAACCACTTATTGCGATCATCAATTTCTTTCAAAGAGATAGGGTCAATGGAGTCTTGTTCATTGAATCTAGGCATAAGGCTCTATTATACCCAAGTCATTCAATTTTGCTTGAGCAAGCCTATTTCTTCTTTTTGTGTGAAGATTTTCAAAAACACATTTCTTTCACAACCAGAAGCATTGCATGTAAGATTGAGCACTTTTATCGCAAACTGTGAGTGTGGAGCCGATGCACCATTAGTTGACCACCGATCAGTAGGCGCCCTCAATTTCCTATTTCCTATTGCCAAATCAGTGCCAAGAGTGCCCAATGCCTCTCTATATTTTGTTAAATCTTCAGCAATCTTATTAACTATTACTATATCAGGTGTCAATCTTTGAAAGCATTTAATGAAACTCATATTTACCTCTTCATCATCATCAATGTGAAGATGATCATAGAAGAACACTGGATTCAAAAAGTATCTTGCAACATGCAAAGGCTGATGAAGTTCCACTTCCCATCTCTGATCAATTATTTTGAAAATCTCTTTATATTTTTCTTCTCTGTTGTTGAAAGCCTTTGCAATTGATTCCTTTGCTTGATTCATGGCTTCATATATGTATCCCATCAGTGGTTTTCCTTCCCCATCAACCAAACGAAGCACTTCAATAAGTGGACTGTTGGAATGGTGTAGCCCGATCCGTTTGGATGAAGTTTGACCGAATGAAGTTGGGCACTGTAGCAACTCTAACCAGAATGTAGAAGAGCTGACCAGATGACACTGACAGGACACTGTAACAATGCGGACTTTGACATGGATACTGATAGGTGCGAGAAAGAGAAACAAGGTATTCTAATGATATTAACAACACTACTAATTGGAATTACAGTAACGGTGTAGAAGGAAAACAAAGAAGAAATGGGAAGGAGAATCTCCCGTAGACTCTGCAGCAAGAGCCGTAGGCCGCAGCCTTCAATCTGCACAGCAGATTACTACTTCAAAATATCCGTCACCCCACCAGCATCAACCCCCCCACCCCCATTTAATAATCCCCTCCTATCTAACAACCTTGCCAGCTAGCATCCTACTAAGTATTTACATAACTGCCCGACAGTTTAGAATACTCCCCCTTTTAATACCCCTCCAACCATTAACAACTCTCCTAACTATAAAGGGAAATTACACAGTTGCCCCTAGGCAGTTGCACACCTCTGCCAGCCCCATCCTAAGCTCCTTATGAATTCCGCCCTCTCATAACCTTGTCCTCAAGGTGATTTATCAGGTAGCTTTGGCGGGGGCCTCCGCCAGCCAACGTATGCAATAACAATTGCAATCATCGGACAATGCTGCCAACCATGCAGCGTGGTTATATCGCAAGAATCTCCATCCCGTGCTGCCCTCAAACCGACAATCCTCCTGCGGTCAACCTCATTCTGATGAGGTGGCTCGCGATTCCCAGCTTGACAGCTACCTTTAGCAGCTGTTTCAAACTTTCTAATGCAGCCCAGGACTGTTTGTCTTCGTGCATCCAGTTCTGCCAGCCAACAACTAATAAAGGGAATTGGGCTATACTGCCTCTAACGGTAAAAAGTAAACCCCACCCAACTCCCTTATAGCCAACCCCTCCCTGCGTCCTTCCACTGCATGCTTCAATCTGGTCGCCACCACATATAGTGGTTTTGGAAATCCAGTAGAATGTCGAGTAGTTAGCTCCACAGGAGCCTGGGCTGGTTCCTGCACTGAACAAGACAGAAAACTTTCAGCGCCTCCGCGGCTCGATGTACTGGTGCAGGAGTCTCAATACCATCAACCTTCATTCCCTCCGTTTCAATAGCAGCATTTGAAACCTGATGAAACTCCTTTCGATGTGGTGGTTCTCATGCCTCTATGCCTTCTTTTCAGTCCCTAACAACGCATGCAACCCCAATCTGGTTCAGCCTTTGAACCCCACCAACAATTTTAATTGCACTAGGCTAACTATTGGGTTCTGTGGCCTGAAACCAAGCAGTAACGACACAACCCTCCCTTCCTGTAGACAGTATTCAGGCCACATCAGCACCCTTGCTGTATCCTAGCTCTAAACCAGCAACCAAGTGCTGCACCTCCAGTTTCCGTTTGGCCCATTGAAGAAGCCCCTGTGGTACTCGGACAAGCTTCTGCTGCGTTGCTACTTATACTCCATACGTACAAGAGAATATGTACAACAGAATTTGACAGCAGCTCTGACACCCGTCATTCCAACCACCTTTTCTAGTACTGTGGGCGCCACTCCCAGCACTCACCTCGCTACAAACTCCCCAAAACCGATCATCCTTTTTAACCGTTCTTGTCCTAACCATCCATGCCTGAGTTTGGGGTTGTAATTTCTTCTTCTAAACTTATTTCCAGCTGCTCTAGTCAGCGGAAATCTTTGTACGCCTCGACAACTCATTTTGCATCCCGAACTGCAGTGTTGAAGAACCATAAAGATGTGGCTGGTCAGGCAGTTCAACAGAAGCTTGCGCTAGCGCCGACACCTACTCCTCGGCACATCTGTACGGTTCCAGAATGCCCTTTAGCTTCTACAGTTGCGCTTCCGAATCTTCCAAACAACTCTTCTTTGAAGTGCTTCCAGGTTAGCCCATTTTTATTTGGTTCCAACAAAAAATTCCTAATCCAAGTCGTATCTTGCATACACAATTCCGCCATTGGTACCTTCATTTGTTCCGGAGTTTGGTGGATCATAAAATTGTCCTCACCACTTGTGATCCAAGTCTTTGGTTCCTCCCCAGAAAATTCCAGCATCATCTGTTCCGCATGCACCCAATTCCTGGTCAGTTTGGCTATTGATGCCCAAAGCTCCTTCATCCATTCTGCCATGCGCATGAAAACAGGTTCCTCCAATTACCGTGAGCCGGTTTCCACTGCTGCACTCGCTTGAGAAGTTTAATGATCAAAAGGATCAAGAAGTTGTTTCGCCCGCTGCGTCCGCTTTGAGTTCCTGCCTCTGTTTCGAGTCATATTCGTCTGCCTCAGCCGTTGCCTCCTTTGCGAGTCAATTTTTTTTCCACTGCTGCGATCGTTTGTTCTCTACAACGAGGCATTTTTCTTCTACTGCTGTGTCAACAGCTGCATCTTCTTGAATTTTGCAGACAATAAACACTTTCTTGAGTACCTCTCAAAATTCTCTCTACCCCACAGACTCCAATCTCTCAATGAAAGCACCAAATGATTGGTGTGAGAGAGCGGAACAAGGTATTCTAATGATATTAACAACACTACTAATTGGAATTACAGTAACAGTGTGAAAGAAGGAAAATGAAGAAGAAATGAGAAGGATAATCTCTTGTAGACGCTGCAGCGAGAGCTGTAGGCAGCAGCCTTCAACTTCAAAATATCCATCCCCCCATCCGCATCAAACCCCCCCTTATTTAATATCCCCCTCCTTTCTAACAACCTTGCCGGCTAGCATCCTATTAAGTATTTACATCACTACCCCTGACAGTTGAGAATAGACTCCCCCTTTTAATACCCCTCCAACCACTAACAACTCTCCTAACAATTATAAAGGGAAATTACATAGCTGCCTCTAGGCAGTTACACACCTCTGCCAACCCCTCCCTATGTTCCCTATCAGATACTGTAGCATTTCAGACTTTGGAGACAACAATACTGTAGGTGCTCTGACTTTCAGCCACCAGTCACCGTGCTGTTTGTGACACAATTACATCATCTTCTTTATTAGCTCGTTCGAGCTAGGGTTTCTGGATGTGTCTGAAACTCTTAAATTGCCCTGTAATTCTGCTCTCGATCATAGTGAAATTTTTGCCTCTCCGTAGACGTAGAGATCATTTCCCGAACCACGTAAATCGATGTGTCCTGTGATTTTCTCATTTTTTTTTGTTTTTCCCGTTTACTCTTCTGCGAATCGTTTATCGTTTGTTGCCTGCGACGTTTCCACAACATGGACCACCCACTCTAAGAGAATAATTGACATTGTTCCAAAAAGAGGCACTCTGTACAATCAAAACATCTTTCCCTTTTCGCTTCTTTGTCCATTTGCCTTGATTCCATTCATAAAAAATGAACATCTTCTTCAAATTAGTTTGTTGGTTATACATGCTAGAAAGTGTGATCATCACAGTGGCAAATCTAGTCTTTCCAAGTCTAAGGAGCTCCATTTCTTTGATGAATTGTCGCATCAAGTTCAACACACCGACATGATTATAAATGAACCACTAATTGTCATCGACTTCTTCAAAGTTTTAGCATGCATAGGAATTTTCAAATATCTTCGAAGATCAAATCAATGCAATAAGCGACACATGGTAAATTAGAGTAAATTGCCTACAATAATCTCCCTATTAAAAATTTAAAAATAAAAAGTAAGCATATGAGTAAGTAATAAAGATCATTGAAAAAAGAAAGTTCAAGAAAATATCAACGTAAGTATCGAGACTAATGATATTTACCAACAAAAACATTATTTGAAGCGCTATCATTGACAACTTGTATCACACATTGGACGGTCCAATCTACAAATTTATCCAACAAATCAAACATCTTTGTCTCGTTCTTTACTTAAGAAGAAGCATCAATCAATTCAATAAATACTAACCCTTTGGGCCATTAATTCAGAAATTTATCAACGTTCTTTCGCTTCGATTTGTCCAACCATCTGCCATGACTGAATGTCCATTTCTTGCCCGCTCCTCCATAAAGTCCTTCAATAGTAAATTTGTATGTTCTAATTCCTTTTTAAGAAAACTCACCCCATGGAAGCTTGGAGGTTTCATATCAGGTCTAGATTGTCCAATTGCCTCAACAAATGTAGAAAAGCTGTCAGAATTGACAACATTGAAAGGAATTCCGACATCAAACACACACCTTGCAAACAATTGGCAACCTTGATCTCTTTTCTCCTTATATGCATCCATGACAGTTGTTTGTCTAACAGTAAATAATTTTCTTTGTTGTACAACTTCTTCTGGACTTGGAGTGAAAAATGCATCTATAACTCCCTTTGCCTTGGATACTAGATCATTATTGCTTCCTTTTTGAAAACCTGATCCTTGTTAACTCTTTACTGGAAAAAACTATCATTTTCCTTCCGCTATTGTACCTTCTAGACCTTGCACCTCTTTTATAAAGTCATCTTCAATTGAATGCAACCCGACTATATTCCTTTTTCCCTTCAAAGCCCTTCTATCTTTATCAATTTTTTTTATCTCCTCTCTCACATGTGGCGGAAAATTTTGGCATGCAATTGTGTTCCTATATCCATTGGTCAAATGTTGTTCGGAAAAATTTGCATGTTCCTGAATTTTTATCTTGAGGATTTGTTAACATGCAATATTATTAAGCTGGGTCTTTCCTTGCCTTAGAAATTTTGAAATAAATCACAATTCCTAAAATATATAAAATAAACAATTAAATATTAAAAACCATATATCTAAAAAAAACAAAAAAAGGCATAACATCAAAAAAAACAAGGTGCGCCTACCCTGGACAGAAAGGTGCGGACAACATAAGAAGGGACGAACAACAGGATAACCAGATAAAAAAACATAAATAAAATTGAATTAAAAAGAAATTGTTACTGGTTCGCATAGAAGGTGCGCCTGCCCTAGATGAGACTGCGTATCTAAGTCGCGGTGGTTGAGGGAGCTCGACTGGGTCGCGGTGGCCGAGGGAGCTCCCTTAAGTTGCGGTGGTCGAGGGAGATTGGCTAGGTCGCAACGCTCGATGTGGTCTGACACCGGTTCAGTCACTGCGATTGCGGGAAGAGGAGAGTGATGTGCAACGTTGAAAGGAAGGGGAGGTCGCTGTTTGACCTCAAAAGGGGAATTTTTAATTGGGGCGTATGAATTCGCAGATTAAAAAAATACAAAAAAAAAAACCAAATAAAAAAGGTTGTTGCAGTGGCGCGTGCCACGCCACTGCGCAACATGGCGCGCACCACGCCACTGCGCAACATGGCGCGCGTCACGCCACTACGCAACATGGCGCGCGCCACAACGCGTCATCTCAAATGAGCCATGGCGAAGTCATGGCATGGCACACCACTGCCTGGTGCTAGCCATGGCGTGCACCATTAATAACTATGTGGATGATATTCTTCCTGTTGGATACGACCAGATGTATGCGAGCCTCCTGATTCTATCTTCCTCTTGAAACACAGTTTATCACTAGGTGAAGGCGCCAATACCCCTTTTACGTTTACGGATTCTCAAGAAATGTTCCAGGATACTTTGACTAGTGTAATCCTCTCAGAGACAAGATACTTTCGCCTGCTACTCTAGTGATCTTTATCAAGCACACTCCATCGAAGATTGAAGATTGAGCTTGTTGTCATCCAGGTATGCACATTTATGTTCTTCGCTTATATTGCATGTTGGTTCTGTCGAGGATAGATCGGTTCGCTAGAACTTGGGTTGCTACTTTAAGTCATTTATTGGAGAATTAATTTTCAACTTAATCTTAACTAACTGTAAGGCTAATATCTGTTTTCCATATGGTGCCAACATATTCGACTTATGTTGGAGTTGATATTCTATAAACAACTACTTTATACTTTATGGTTATCTGTATATTCATAGTTTTGAATGTTAATAAAGTTTTCATCACATCTTAATCGTTCTTCTGCGTGGCATTGAATGTGATAATGTCCCGGGAGTACTTGTCGCACTGAAAAGTCACAGTAGTTCCCGATTATAATGAGAACCTCGAAGTGTCATGACAGTTGTTGGACCCAATTATGTGTATGTTAGAGCCCCACATTGGTTTGCCCTATCTTGTATTCCTTTTTCCTCTTATATATAAATAAAGGGCTCCGCCTCTCATTGAGGTAAGTAGTATGGTTCTACATGGTATCAGAGGGGGTTACCTAAGCCCGACCCTCCCTCCCGTGTTTCTCATCTCCACCCCCCTTGCTGCGCCCAACCACCGTTTGTGCGACACCCCCTGCTGACGTCCCCTTGCGCGTCGCCCCACCCTCCGTCGCCCAAACCTGCGCCACCCTTCTCCATCGGTCGTGACAGCCCCGATGGCCCCCTTCGGACCGATTTTGCCCTGCGCGTCACCCTCAACCTGCGCCGCCCTTCTCCAGCGGCCGCGACACCCCCCGACGGCCCCCTCCAGACCGACGTAGCCCCCCCTCCGTCGCCCCACCCTGCGCCTTCTCCAGCGGCCGTGACACCCCCCGGCGGCCCCACCCCCCTTCGGACACGGCTCCCCTCTCACACGTCCTCCCTATTCCTCCCAGTGTGCCCGACTGTAACGCTCCGACCCTAGAAGCCTGAAGTCGGTGCATTATTTTAATACATTGACATGATTACAAGGAATCAAGTCCCGAAGGACTGACCGGTTTAGCAGTCTTGGAAAATAAATTACATACAAGAACTTAACATTACACTTTCTAACATAAAACATAGCATAGATAATCTTTTGAGAACGCCATTATTTCCCTAGCTTAACCCTGCATATCAATCATAATACACTTATTGGCATCCTGGGGAAATAAAACGTAAGGGGTGAACTCAGATGCTCAGTAAGGGTAAATAATTTAGCGGAAGCTATCATAAATAGTCATAAACTTTTATGGCAATGTATAAAATTGAAACACAAACCCTTTAAACATAAACTTCTGCATAATATGGCAAAGATAAATCAAATAATTCAATTTACTTATTCACATGGATATTTATTTGTCGAATAATCACATGTAACATCAATAACTAATCTCATAATGATGGAATGTATAATGTCGGACATCTTAACCACAAAATAAATATCCAGTAAAGGATGGAATGTAAATGTATATTTATGGGTCTTGCCTCGTGCCAAGACCCTAAATATAAATTTTGTCAAAGCCTTGTGCCAAGACACTAGTTTGTCTCATGAGACCTTCCGATGCATCGATGGGCTATAGCGAGCTCCGTTCATCACTTACTAAGTCCAATGTATTCCTCATATGAAAAGGGTGAAACATAACATAATCATTCGTATTAAAACTATCATACGAAATGTCAATAACTTAACCATAAACCATGAATGGTATAAAAATATCACATCCACAGTAAAACATATCACAACTCATTCAATACAATATGGAATATTGTATTATAATAAATCAACTTCAATCAAGAATAATATCCAGTAAAGGATGTTGACATAGTTGAAAATGATTAGTAAAACTCTTTTAGAAAAATAGCAATTTTTCATGAAATCATTTTAAAGTTACGATATATAAAGAAAGTTATTTAGATTTAGAAAAATAAATCTTTAAAACATTTAAAATGATGATCTAGTTAAAGACACCCCTTCATAAAACCTTAAAAGATTCATTTTGAAAGCATTTTTATGAAACATGGACATGAATGATAAATATGTCCCAATAAATACTTACACATAAACAATCTCTGATAATAACGTGATTGAAGAATTAACCTTTACCTTGTACTTTCCTCTAGTTGAGGGTACGTTTAACCTCCTGTATCATGATCATAGTATGTTATTAAATTATATCAGAACCATACTCATATTTATGATATCACATATGATTCATTTATGACTTTATACTACCCATTTAATAATAATTTCCATATTAAAGTAACATTTCGGGTAATAATCGCTTTCTTTATCGTACGTGTTTTAACTTGTTATTTTTGATCGTATCACTTAGATCATGATTTACATACTTCTAGAATATAAAACATGATTTATATATCATCATATATATTCAGAATATAAATATCTATAATAGATATATGAAATGAAAACACCGTTCACGGAGACGGTAGTCTGTACGTACGCATGAAAGTTGTTTCCGTTTTCTTATCGTATAATATGGAAGTAAACGACATATTTATCTAAATAAATATATATCATTCCAGTAGCAATATTATTTCATATATCTCATACTTAATCAATATATATATTTATAAAAATTCTTGGGTGATCGTTGAAGATGGATCCCATCACGTCGTGGAGATGATAAGTCATACGTACGCACGAACGACAATATCATTCTATTGATGATGAAACAGTGTTTAATTGGATGGTATATTATATATACAGAATCATTATCATGTTATATTCATTATTTACATTAATTATACTCATTATTATATCCATCCAAATAATGCAGTGTTGAATAACAAACTACGCCACGACGTGGAGACGGTAATCCGTACGTACGCACGCATGGTGATTTTGTCATTCATAGGATGGATAGAATAATGAATGTGGTTGTACCATATTTATAATATCTCATCATGTAGAAGGTACTAGAGTTATTATTTTAGGTTGAAGTGAGGGAAGTTTGGAGGAAATTTGGGCAGGGGTTGACCGAGCCAAAAGGCATTGGGGGTGTGAATTAAAAAGAAAGGGTGATGCCCTTTTATAAGAGAGACGAATGACACTTTAGGAAAAATGTTGAAATATTAATTTATTATAAACTACTTTTCAGTTTCTAATAGCTCCAAATTGATTTATTTCAAGGTTAAGATGAGGATGAGTCGAAATCCTCTCATCCAATAGGTTTTAGACATGTTTAGGTCATAAAATTAACCTTATTTTTAGATTTAACCCTTTGTAAATTAAGTTAACTCTTACCACGTCCTCTTTTATTTTTATACTACATGGTTAATACCTTTACTATAAAATGACAAGAGAACCTAAAGTGATCATTTGTGACATTTTTATCACTATTCAAGTTATTTGGGTGAACTATAGATTTTTAGGATTTTTATATCATTTAATAAAATAGTATTTGTTTTAAAAACTTATTTATGTCAATTTTGACACTATTTAGTAATTGATTTTTGTTAAATTCATAACAATTTGATTCCTTCAAACCAAAGACATCAACTCATACCACATATGTCAATATCATCCAGAAAATTCGTGGATGACATCATAACTTTCAAATTATATTTATTTTAGTATTTATTATATCGTTTATTTGATTCTTTCATTAATACGGAATATACCGCATCATTATTTTGTCATAAATAAATTTAATTATTTAATGTCTAAAAATTACAAATGAAATAACATGATGTAGGAAATTTTTTATCTTTCTAATGAATATTTATAGTCGAATTTATCTTATGTATATCTCTATATTAAAAATGTTTTAGTTGTTAAAATTTGAATTTGACGCTTTTAACTCAAGTGGATTAAAAAGGATCATATTTTTGTCCTAAGGTTGATTTTGGTCAAAATATACTTATCCAATAGAATTAGGACATGTGTTAGGGTAATTTTATATTATTGTAATATTATTTTTACCTTTAATTACTCTATTTACCTTTAACCATGGTAAAAAAAATACAAAAGTTACTATTATAAAAAATTATTTTCATCCTATCGAACCACATTTTACTTACGGATGACAACCGTGTCTGTCGGATTTTTGAAATTCAATTTACAGAAGCGGTAAAGTTACGTTTTATGCAAATTTACAAATGTGCCTAGAAGGTGGGTAAAAGACGTTAAAAAATTCAATAAAATTTTATATATCCAATCTTATTATAAAATGACTCAAATGACTTACATTGGACTAATATATGTATTATGTATCTATTTTGACTTTAAGATAAATTTTAATTAAAAACAATTATTTAAATGAAAAAGTCGGTTTTTATGTAATATACAATATTTTTCACTATTCATCAAAAATTGAATGTTATCAGAAAAATATTAAAAATTCACTCTAAGCTAATTTTGATATTTTGAATTCCAAAATGAAGTCTATTTTACCAAATTCAATTTTTAGGAGTGTATAATTAATTTTATTATTGTTCACAAAAGGATATAAAAAGTAGTTCTTTTAAGAAAATAGTTTTTCAAAATATATAACTATTTTTACAAAACTTATACATTTCATTATAAATATGTTTTATTTATGCGAAAACATTATAAATAACATTTAAAATTTATTTGTTACTATTCATATTACAATATTTAATTGATAAATAAATATATCGTTTAAATAATTATAATACTAATGTGTTGTTTCGTAGAAACTCAATCTTGCGTATAACGCAAGCCAAGTCGGTGTTGCGTGTAATATAAGCTATTAAATTATTTTAAAGAGATAACGTATTATGAAATCTTGAGGTGTTACACCGACCGCCCATGTGGCTCCCCTGGTGACTGCACCTCCGCTCGCCACCCCTTATGGCATCACACTCCCTAGTCACACCCCAATGCCCCTACTGATAGCTCTTCTCGTGCACATCTGCTATCGACCGACGCCCTGTCTTGTCACGCGACGACTCTTATAATTCGCGGTCCCTATCGTACACACCTATGCGCCGACTAGCGCCCCCAGGCAAAACCTCTAGCCGCCCCTTCCTCCGCCTCCTCTAGGCGCACCTCAACCTCGCCCTCCGGCTGAACGCATCTAGCGCTCCAAGTCCCGACCTCCCAGCGCCCCTACTCACCTATAGCGTCTCTCTCCGGCATCATGCCGTCATCGGACCGCGATCACGGTTTCCACCTACCATTGGTGCATCCCCGCCTTTCCTGCTGAGGCCAGATTTCTCATCTTCGACTGTTCTTGCTGAGTGGGTTCTTGATGCCTCTTCCCTATCTCCTTCCAGACATGGCAGCATCCTCGCCACCATCTAAATCCATCACAACTTGGAACTCTATTGCTGAGAGTGCACTTATACACCATCATCGGGCTGCTTTGCTACCTGCCTCTTCTTCAGCCTCTATTGCTCAGACTGGTGGCTCTACCGCTTGTGTATCTCGTCGACCGGCAATTTGAATGTTTGATTCTTGTGGTTTTGATCATCTCACAGGTGATGCAAGTATGCTTACTACCTATCATCCGTATACTGGTGCCGCTGCAATTACTGTTACTGATGGATCTACAATCCCTATTGTGGGATTTGACACATGCTCCTTGACTCTTATTCTCCCGGCTTCAGTGGCCCGTGTTTCTTGCATTCCTTTTAATCTTCTCTCTATTAATAAACTCACAAAGGACTTAAATTGTGTTGTTATTTTTACATCTTTGGGTGTTGTTTTTCAGGAGTGGTTGACGAATCAGGAACTTGGTAGAGGTCGTCTTAGTGATAGGGTGTAATGTTCGATACCCCACCGTCCCTTGCTTGCTCATCCACCTCGGCTCGTGTCCTCGACCTACATTTTCGCCATGGTCATCCACTGGTTTCAGTCTTACATAAGCTTTGCCCTCATTTCAGTCCACACATTTCCTTTCATTGTGAATCCTGCAAGTATCCTAAACATCATTGGACGACATATGTTCCTCGTTTGGTGACACGTGCGGCTAACCCTTTCGACTTAGTTCATTCCGATGTATGGGGTCCCTGCAGGGCTCCCAATCAGTTAGGGTACCATTATTATGTTTCCTTTATCGATGACTTCTCTCGGATGACATGGTTATATCTCCTTCGTGATCGTTCAGAGGTGTGATATTTTCAAAACTTTTTACAATGAAATTCACACTCAATTCTCCAAGCCTATTAAATGTCTCCACTCGGACCATGACCGAAAATATTTATCTTATTCTCTTCAGCAATTTCTCAAAGATCACGGTGTCCTTTATCAAACATCCTGCCTTGATACATCTCAGCAGAATGGTGTGGTCGAGCGTAAACATCGTCATATTCTGGAAACTGCTCGTGTCTTATTATTTCACATACAGGTGTCTTTCTTTTTGGGGGATGCTATTATTTCTGCCACCTATCTTAGCAATCGTCTTCCTTCTCGTATCCTTCAGGGGGAGAGTTCGTTTTCGGTTTTGTTCCCCTCTCCTCCTCACCATCTTCCACGTCGCGTGTTTGAGTGTCTTTGTTATGTTCGTGACACTCGTCCCCGTCTCTCTAAATTTTCCTAAAAGGCCTTCCTTTGCATCTTTTTGGGCTACTCTCATACCCAGCGCGACTATCGTTGTTTCTCTCCTGACTTGGGTCGTTATATCATTTCTACTGATGTCCCATTCATTGAGAACTCTCCATTGTTATCCTCTCCACCCTCTCCCCATCCTGATACCATCATCGATGACCGTCTTCCTCTCACCATCCACCCACCCCTGCCTTCGTTGACCCGATCAGATGATCTTCGCATTAGCTCTGTCTACTCTCGCCGTCCATCGAACATGCCCCCTGCCCAGGCCGAGGACACCATTTCCCCGACTTCATTTGTCGCCCCTGCTACGGGCATCGATGACTTGCTGATTGCATTGCGGAAAGATACTCGCTCTTGCCAGAATAATCCTCTATGCACAACTTCATACAAAGGCTTCTCCGCTCTGGAGGCAGTATCTGTTTCTCGTACGGTTGCTGAGGTTAAATCTCACCCTGGTTGACTTCAAGCAATGCGGGATGAATTACAGGCCTTGGACGACAATCACACCTGGTATCTGGTTCCCCTTCCGGTAGGTAAACAGGTTGTTGGCAGCAAATGAATTTATTTAGTATGTCTAAATACAGATGGTACTCTTCATCGCCTTAAATCCCGTCTCGTGGCAAAAGGCTTCGCTTGACATATAGTGTTGATTATTTCGACACTTTCTCTCTGATTGCTAAAATGTCTCATGTTCGATTATCGCTTGCAACTGCTCATAATTTGCCTCTTCATCAACTTGATGTCAATAATGCGTTTCTCCATGGTTTTCTTGAAGAAGAAATATATCTGCAACAACCTTTTGGCTTCCTTGCCTTCGGGACAAGGTATCATGTCTGTCTGCTTCGTCGGTCTCTTTATAGGTTCAAACTGTCTCCTCATATGAAGGATCACACTGTTTTCAATCTCAAAATGTCCTCTGGCTGCATCATGTTAGTTTTATATATTGATGCTATTATTATTATTGGGAGCGGTTCACATACCATTACCCATCTCAAGACTTATCTTCAACAATAGTTTCATATCAAAAACTCGAGTCCTTTGGCATATTTTCTTGGCATTGTAGTCTCCCGTTCTCCAACCAATATCTTCCTTTCACAACGAAAATATGCATTGGATATCTTGCAGGATGTTGGCTTGTCTCAGACAACTGATGTTGACACTCCTCTTGAACCAGGAGAACGGTCTCTCTATGCTGCCACTGACCCATATTCTCATCCGAATAAGTATCGTCGTCTTGTGGGAAAACTCAATTATCTTACCATGACTCGTCCAGATATTGCCTGTGTTGTTAGCAAGGTCAGTCAATTCATGGAACATCCGACAAAATTCCATTTGGACGCTGACCTTCACATTGTCAAATTCATTAAGAAAGACCCTGCCCGTGGTCTTCGGTATGCACATCACGATCATTTGGACATTGAAGCCTTATGTGATGCTGACTATGCTAGAAAGTCTACTTCTGGGTTTGTGGTTTTTCTGGCTGGTAACTTAATCTCCTGGCGAAGCAAGAAACAAACTGTCATATCCAGATTCAGTGCTGAATCTGAATACCGTGCGATGACCATGGTCACTACTGAAATTCTATGGCTTCGTCAACTTCTTTATGAAATTGGTTTCTTGTCACAGAATTCTGCTCATATTTTGTGTGATAATCTGGTGGCCACGAAGAATGCTTTTAACCTAGTTTTTCATGAACGCACGGAAAATATTGAGATTGACTGGCACTTTCTTCGCCATCACCTGGAGCAAAAACACATCAACTTTAGCTACATTTCAACATCTCATCAGCTTGCTGATATTTTCACCAAAGGCTTGTCGGGAGCTCGACTGGAGCAGCATTTGCGACCCAGCTTGAGGGGGAGTGTGTTCGTTTTTTGTGTTTTTCCACTGTTTTGTTTGTGAGATTTTTCTTCCAAGCTAAACCTGTTCTAGCTTGATGGGGAGTGTTGGACCCAATTATGTGTATGTTCCCACATTAGTTTGCTCTCTCTTATATTTATTTTTCTTCTATCTATAAATAAAGGGGTCCACATCTCATTGAGGTAAGGAATATGGTTCTACAACATTATTCTAAAATATACGTTTTATGATCGGATGATATCATCTGACAAAAGATATATGATACAAACTATCAGGGGCAAGAAGTTCATAAGACATTGAGATTTCTTCTCATGAAGTTCGTCTTTGGTAATCTCCAAGAGAGAAGATTATGAGAACATACCCCTTAGTAAGAAATCCACGTGTTCTATGTGTCACCTATCTGCGAACGTGTGTAATGATCCTTAGATTTTAAGATCATTATTAATGTATATTCTGAGTTGCATGCTTTGATGTATTGCTCAAAGTCGTGATGACATATGCTCGCGGTGAAGTATGATACATTGGATACGACATGAGTGATATGACATTAATGAATAAGTCGAGAAAGGATCTGTCTTTTTTTAACGGAAGTAGATATCTCAGGTTTTTTGATGAGAATGAAACTGTCTGATAAAGTCAATAACCTTGACGGTTTTATCGGCAAGTTTATTTCAGGAAAGTCAAAGAAAGATTTAAGCATATAGATTGATGATACATGCGACACAACTACTTGTTAAGAGATATTGAGACAAAGAGATTATATTATACAGTGAGCGTTCGTATGTGGTTATTGTCGTTACGACATTCAACTTTTTCTCTATGGATGTTTAGACGTGTTGCTAGACGCTAATCTAGGATTTTAGGCAACTTAGTTCAATGCCACTGAGAATGAGGTGTGGAGGGTCACACACCAAGTCTAGAACTTCAATTAAATTCTATATGAATTTAATATTAGAATAAATATTATTCAAGTTTGGTTGATCGCATATATTTAATTACAAATTATTCGAGAAAATAAATATCTGTTCTGAATATTAAATAAATATTTATTTGCAACGTAATTATTAATTTAGCTACGTGAATATAAAAATATTTATTTATCTCTGGTTAATTCGTAATGTAACAAATATTTATTTATTTGGTTACGTGAATATTAAATAAATATTTATTAACCAATTTAGTGAATATAATATTTATTTTTTTATTGAATGAATAATGTAGTGATATTTATTTAATAAATAAATAGTAATTATTCCAGGTTCGATAAATACCGATGAGGAATTATGAATTGAGTTAAGGGTCCGATGAGAATGATATAATAAATATCATTTCAATAAATATTAATTAATTTATTTTAGAAATAACATTTATTTATTCACGAGACATGCGCGTGTCAAGAAAATAATAATAATAATAATAACATTATTATTATTATTATTATTATTATTATTATTATTATTATTATTATTATTATTATTATTATTCGACATGGATGTCCGTCAAGGATTAAGAGAATAATAAAGGGTCTATGTTTCACTAACCTACCTCTATAAATACCTAGTTTTATCATTTTCTAGGGTTAGACATTGTTGTGCACAACACATCCCTCTAGTGATCCTCTCAGCCCTAGATAGAAAATTCTCTAGAACGCTCTCAAGGATGGAGACAAAAATCCTCTTTTCAAGTCCTCGAGAGAACCGGGAGAATTCTTCGGTCCTCAAAGAAATTCTTGTTGCGATCAACAACAAACGATGCAAATTTTACAATCATTTGTGCTAGCAGTCAGAGATTTCTACAGCGACGTTCCCAGGTTCATGGAGCCCGAAGGTACACGCTGTGTATCCAGGTTCATTGCACCATGACGAGCCGCAAATTTATTCTAATGCATCGTGTATTACAGGCGGTATCATTACAAGCCGTGTGTTGATCGACCAGAGTGACACACAGCTTGCTGGACTATAGACATGTAGCTGGCGTACACGCCATGTAGTCTACGTGTTTTCAAGGCGAAATTTGCGGAATCCATATGGTCAAAGACGTGCCGTGTATTATTGCACGATTCGTGGGATTGACACCCGAGCAACACGGAGGTCATATTGTTTTGGATTGTTTTTTGTAAACTAATTGGAGTCGGTATAAAAAACCAGCAAAATGCTAACCGTTGGGAAACAGTTTTGGGTTATAAGGATGATACATTCCCATATTGTAATTTTTATCGATATTAGGGGAAAATCCGTGTCTCGGACTCGACCCGAACACAAATAAGGACCTTGATACAGACCTGGACATAAAGGGAATAAGTGGGTTATAGTAGTGGAATATTCTAGAAGGGGATTGTACAACTGGAAAAAGTTATAAAGAGGAGGGGCTGGAGAATAGGGGGATGAAGAGCAATAGAGTTCTGTTAGTTCGGCCTTTGGCTTGGGCGAGTGGACCTGGGGTTTGTCGACTGTTCTTCATTTCTTCCATCTGCTTGTAATTCTACTGTTAATCCAAAAGAGTCGGTTCTGTTTGTTCGTGCGGATCTTTATCATTTGGTCCGATCTGCCTTCTTTCTTTTGCCGATTCCAACTGCTACGATTTTCTCCTTTTCACATGCACTGGTGCACAACACAGGAGGAGGTGCCGGATCTTCTGTCAGCTGTGGATCCAGGGAAGGAGGCGCTTAGGAGCCGAAGTGCGCACGACTCAGTTGCCGCGCTCCGCCTGTTTGCTAGCACCCGACGCACCGCGCACGAGAGAAGTAGAGCACGACCAGTTGGCGACTAAGGGAGTCGCACCCGATGCGACACTGTTGCGCATCTCGATCGGACGAATCACACAATGTTGGAAATTTCTTCGGAGGAGACCGTCGGCTCGTTTCTTCCCAGAGGCGCGCACCGTCCACTCCATTCGCGACGTGCGGTGCCTTCAATCGTTTCCAATGGACAAGGCGAACTGAGCGCGCGATGCGAGTTCGCCTTACGACACCGCTCTCGGCCGTCTCTGCCGTTTCCGCCGTCCCGCGTTCCAATCCGGCGCGCTCGGCCAAATATTGTCGGCCGACCACTGCTGCGGTGTCCGGCTCACCGCTCCTCCGCAACGACCACTTCTCCAGTCGGCTTCCGTCCACCGCTCCAGCTGGATTTTTCAGTAGCAGCCCGCCCGATAACTCCCGTTCCAAATCACCCATATCACCTTGTAAAAACTTGAGGGTCCTGATTCTAACAAATCACAGAGGTTAAATTCAGGGAGGAAATTGTAAAACGAAAATAACACCGATTCAACCCCCCCTCAGTGTTACATTAGTTTCCTGGGCACTTCAGGGACAAATTGGAAGCCAAGTCTTAGACATGTTTTTTTGTGGGGTATGACGATGAAGATTTTGGATTTTGGCTTTGGGATAATGATCAGTGGAAGGTCATTGGAAGTCAGAATTTTACCTGAAGGGATCCTATGCAATGATTGAGATTTTGGTGAAAGATGCAATTTAGTACAAAGAATCAACGTAGCATGACCTGGTAAAACTGAACGGAAGTCCGAAAATACCGATTAGTTCAGGGGGTACTGAAAGTCTGGAGGTACCGGAAAGTCTGGAGGTGCTCAGATTTCAGAGGTGCCAGGAAGGTCAAATGTACTGAAATGTTTGATGGTCGCTGAAGCATGAATTAGTTTTTAGGAGCAGTTGATTATCATGGTTAGTTAAGGAGGTTTACTGGGTTAGGCGATCACTGCAGTGCTTTGAATCAAACTTGCACTACATGCTTCTAATGGAGAGTCAGAGAGCCTGGAAGATGTGGAAATTTTGAGTGACTCAAAACAGTGAGAGTTAGCAATAAAGGAAGAGATGAATTCCTTACGCGTGGACAAAACATGGGAGCTGACAGGTCTATCTCTGGGGAAACGAGTACCTCAGAACAAGTTGGTTTACCGTATAAAGGTAAAAGCGAATGGTAGGAAATGGTTCAAGGCGAGGTTAGTTGTAAAAACTTTCAACAAAAGGAAGAGATTGATTTCAATGAAATCTTCTCTCCAATGGTGACATATCCTGACAATACTTGGAATGGTTGCATTGGAAGGTCTACATCTTGAGGTGTTAGATGTGAAGATGATATTCCTTCCTGGAGTGTTTGGATGAAATTTACATTAGCATGATTCCATGGATCTGGAAAGAAGGATTTGGTGTGTAGGTTCAAATGGAGTTTATATGATGCTGAAACAAACATCCAGACAATAAAAGAAGAGGTTTGATGCTTTCATGAAATGAACTTTCATTCAGTGCTGTAGAATGGGAAAACCCCCTTTGCCTCCTCTCCTCAAAGTGAGGAGGAGGCGTTCTTTTATAATGAATGATAAACTCCACATCGGACCACAAGTCCGATGTGGGATACAGACTCCAACACTCCCCCTCAAGCTAGGTGTACCTAGTTTGGACACATAATGAAAAGAAAGCAACAAAACAGACGCTAACACTCCCCATCAAGCTGGACAAACCAAACAGACGAAATAAAAAAAGAAAGTTGCAAAAGACTGCTGCTCCCCCTCACGATCGAAGCTCCTCTGCAGGATGATGGATGAATGATGTCGCGGACGCAGTAGATGAACCACTCAAACCGGGCCGATGGACGGAGCGCCAGGAATGCCGCACTAGTGGGGCTGGTCGATGAAACGTTGGGAAATCCAAACTAGCACCGGGAAAACCGCATTTGCGGGGCCAACGACGGGAGACGGGGATTCTGCAGAATTGTTGCGGGATCTGGCGGCGCCAATGGGCCCAAATCCTAGGTGGTCAAGCTGCTGAGCCAGCGAATTGACGTGCCGGCGGATAAAGATGCGGCCGCCGGGAGTCTTCGGGAGAAGCCGACGAGGTGGGGATGCCGCAGGAGGTGCCGGAGAGCCGAAACTGAAGTTGGGAAGCCGCTGGGAAAAACTGTAGCCGACTGGCTGCCGGAAGAGGAGCGCAGGAGGAGGCCGGCGAGGGAGTAGGACAGCGGGAGGCATAGCTGGAAGCCGGAGGAGGCCGCCGGTGTGGAGGGGCCGGCAAGGGTGGAGGCCGGTTGCTGGAGGCCGGCTGTCGGAGGCACCGGCAGGGGGAGTGGCCGGCAGAACTGGAGGCGCCGACAGATATAGAGGCCGGCTGAGCGCAGGTGGCTTGGTCCACCGCGAGCGCAGAGGCAGAACCAGGCTACCTTCGAGGAGGGCTGTTGGGGTCGGGAGGGTCTGCGGCGCATGAGGCCGACGCTCAACAGTGACGAACGCATGGTGAAGGCTGAGCCGACTGCAGGAAGTGCGCTGCGGGAGGATGCTGGAGCGGGAGGGCCGTTGCGCGGAAGCAGTGCAGGAGGGCCGCGCGCATGAAGGGAAGGCGCACCGCCGTGGGAGAAACGCCAGAAAAAAAATGCCGGGACTGAGGAGCCGCGTCGGGAGAGAGGGCCGCCGGGAAGGAAATCCGCTGGGAAGGGATCGCCGGTGGGGATGGCGCACTGGATCTGGACGGGAGGCGCGTCGCGACGGGATTCGCGCGAGAGGTCGGGAGGCGATCCACCGGGAGCCGTGCAAAGAGGAGGTGGGCCGGGAGTCGCGCGAGATGATGAGTACGGGAGCCGCCAGCAGTTGCGGGATCCAGAAAGTCCGCCGGGAAGAGTGGAGAGGGGAAACCGCCAGGAGGGGGATGCCGGCGGAAGAGAGGCGCCGGGCCGTGCTGCGCGCACAGGAGGAAGGGCCGCGGGAGGGATGGGAGCCGCGGGGCGGAGCGAAGCCGTCGGGGAGGAGAGCCGGGCTGGCCGCGGTCGTCTGGAACTGTGTAGAACCGCAGCGGAGGAGCGGCGTCGGCGTCGCGCGTAGCAAGGAGACGCTAGGGGAGGAAGCCCGTCGGACAGGATGAGCTTGCTCGCAGGAGGAGCGCGCGTCGGAAGGGAAGGCGCACCGCCGGACAGAGGGAACCCGTCGCGACTGAGGTCCTGCGCGACTGGGAGGGGGGGGCGGCTATTTGGATTGGAGTCGCCGCCCCCCCCCCCCCCCCGGACGGGGAAAACCCTAAAGCAAGTTAGAAAAAAAAATAATTAGGGAGGGTCGGGAGTATATCCCTCTGATACCATGTAGAATGGGAAAACCCCCTTTGCCTCCTCTCCTCAAAGTGAGGAGGATGTGTTCTTTTATAATGAATGATAAACTCCACATCGGACCACAAGTCCGATTTGGGATACAGACTCCTCCCACGTCGGACTTGTGGTCCGATGTGATCCTTTTCATTCATTATAAAAGAATGTCTCCGCCTCACTTTGAGGTAAGGAGGCAAGGGAGTTTTCTCAACCTACATGGTATCAGAGGGAACCTAATCCCGAACCCTCCCTCCCTTCTGTTTTATTTCTTTCCCGTTAGCCTATAGGGTTTCTCCCGGTTGGGGAGCGGCGGCCTCCATGGCCAGCGAGCCATAGGTATTCTCCGCCGCCCCCTGCCGGTCATCCCTCCCGAGCGGCAGCCTCCCTGCTCCGGCTCTGTCCGGCGGTGCTCCTCCCGGGTGCGCCTTCCCTTCCGGCGCCCACTCCTCCTGCGCGCGAGCCCTCGCCGTCGCGCCCCCCCCGGTGCTCCTTCCCTTCGAGTCGCGGCTCCTCCCGAGCGCGACACTCCCGACGCCCCGTCACGCCTCCACTCGCGCGCGACCCTCCGTCGACGTCTCATCTGGCACCGCCTCCCTGTGCTGTTTCCCGACCGCCCTCCTCCCCTCCGCTGCGTCGCGTCCTGGCGAGTCTCGGCCCCTGCGCACAGCCTTCCGCCGACATCCCCCTCCTGGCGGTTTCCCATCTCCGCTCTTACCCGGCTCCCCGCTCCTGTCGGCACCCACTTCCGCAACTCCCGGCGCACAGAACGGTTTCTCCCGCTTCGCCCGAACTGCCCGCCTATTCCTCGCACCGGCTACCGCTTTTCCAGGCGCCCGAACTGGTCAGCTGCACCTCTCCCGCTACGCACGAACCACCCTCTCCGGCGGTCCTGTGCGCGCAGCGCCTCAGGCGGTTCCCCGACGCCCTGCTCCTCCAGCCGTGCCTCCCAGACGCGGCTCCCGGCGCCCTCGCCCCGGCGCCTCCGGCAGCCGGCCTCCATTCCTGCCGGCTCTTCCAGCAGCAGCCGGCCTCAAGCCTCGCCAGCCCCTCTCTGCGCCACTGCCGGCCTCCATTCCTGCCGGCTCCTCCAGCAGTCGGCCTCCCGTACCGGACTGCTGCTCCTCCTGTGCGAGAATTCCGACGGACCAGGTTCCCCGTCCGCTGCTCTCCCTCTTTGCCCGGCCTCCTCCTGCAAGGCAACTCTCCTTCCGACTGGATTCATCCGCTCCCTTTCGGCACCTCCTGCGGAATCCCCGCCTCCCTGCCCGGCACCTCCTGCGGAATCCCCGCCTCCCTGCCCGGCACATCCTGCGGAATCACCGCATTCAATCGCCGGCCTCCTCTTGCGGATTTCTCGGCGCTTCGACGACCGACACACCCATTGCGGATTTCTCGGCACTTTGACGACCGACCCTTCCGAGCGGATTTCTCGGTGCTTTGACGATCGACCCGACATTGCGGTTTTCCCGGCGCTCTGACGACCGGCCCGTAGTGCGGATTTTCCCGACGCTCTGATGACCGACCCGCCAGTGTAGATTTCCCGGCGCTCTGTTGTCTGGCCCCGCACTTTTCCGGCAATGACCCATCCTTTTTTTTCCAGCGGCATCTCATTACCATATTGAGGGGAGCAACATCAACAACGATTTTATTATTTCCGTTTCTTCTGTTTTTGTCTTGTATTTGTCATCAAGTTGGGCATGTCCAGCTTGAGGGGGGTGTTAGCGTCTGTTTTGTTGCTTTCTTTTTATTATGTGTCCAAGTTAGGTACACCTAGCTTGAGGGGGAGTGTTGGAGTCTGTATCCCATATCGGACTTGTGGTCAGATGTAGTCCTTTTCATTCATTATAAAAGAATGTCTCCGCCTCACTTTGAGGTAAGGAAGCAAGGGGGTTTTCTCAACCTACAAGTGCAATGCTGATCATTGCTATAACTTCTGGGTGTTTGATGATGAGAATTTCATCTTACTTTTCTTGTGTATGTAGATGATATGCTCTTGGCTGATTTGGTGATGAACCGGATATTGATGTTGTGTTAGTGTGACTAAATCGGAAAGGTTTTGTAAAGCTTTGCAATGTCCGGACCAGAACCGGTTTTTACCCCATTGGTCAGTCACTTCAAAGAGTCCAAAAAGAAGGCATCCAGGATGGATGATGAGACTAAGTGCATGATAAAGGTTCTATGTGCATTGGCCGTTGAAAACTTGATGTATGTCATGGTTTGTACAAGACATTGCTCATGCAGTGGAAGTTGTCAACAGGTACATGTCAAATCCAGGGAAGGAGTACTGAGAAGCTGTGAAGTGACGACAATCAGCTGAATATCCTTCAATCGGTAGTAGCACTGTCAAACACAGGAACAAAGTATGTGGTTGTAACGGAGGCTGAAAATGAGAAGATTTGGCTAAAGAGTTCACTGGAGGAAATCAGGAGAATCAGAGGGATGAAATGTTTTTTTTGAACAGGAAACCTCACCCAGACATGCTCTTTGATGCATAACCCAACCCCCATTAAAATTGCTACCGAACCTCGAGTCTTGAAATGCGTTTGACTGAATAAAACCCAGACGCCCCACCCTGCCTGGACTGTTGTGTCATTGATCACTAGGTGTGAAATTACGATCCAAATAGACAACCAGCCGGAATCAGACCCTCGCCGCACCGTAGCAAACAGATGACCCTTACCACTTGGTCATCCCTAGAGGGGTAGAGGAATGAAATATTATTATGTGATAGAGTGCAATCCATCTTGCCAAGAGACTTTAGTTTCTTCCGGGGAGGAAGCACCTTCAGAAGTATCACTTCATTAAAAGTCTTCTACAAGACCTAGTGATTGAACCGCAAAAGGTTAGTGGGAGTGAAAATCTGGCATACATGTTGACAAAGGTCATGGTCCAGGAAAGTCTAGGACGATCTTGTGTCTCAGTGGGACTTGGATGATTGGAAGGCAAGAATCATCGCAATAGAAGTTTTGGAGAGAGGAATTATGGATGAACTGTTGCAATCAGATGATAATGGTGGGGATTTGTTGGCCAGTGAAGGAACTTTCGATCAACAACTAAATGTATTTGGGTTGTGGAGTTCTGGTTTCCACGATACCGGTGCAACCAAAAACAACACCGACCAGTGTCAAAGGAATATTCTTTGAATATTCGGTTCACATGTTGAATGGTGATTGGCGGGATGATCCGAAGTTTGCCTATAAATAAGCGGTTCCTCCATGGGATGTCATAACTTGTAATTATCTTGAATTATCTTTCTTCTTCGAGTAGTGATTAATGAGCTCAAGAGTTTCTCTCTACTCTTTCTTAAGTGGATTGCAGTGTTTCTCCTTTGAGGTAGGGTATATCCCGAACCATGTAAATTCCTCGTGTTCGGGATTGTGTGAGCGAGTCTTCTGCTGTTCTCCTGCCGTTTGTCTATTGCTTGCCAGTGGTCTTGTTCGGTCGATATGGGGCGTGGTGAGAGAATTCTTGCTCAGATACTTTGCTATTGAGTGCCTTTGGATATCTGGTATTTGTTC
Source organism: Viscum album (assembly GCA_963277665.1). NCBI lineage: Eukaryota > Viridiplantae > Streptophyta > Magnoliopsida > Santalales > Viscaceae > Viscum > Viscum album. The sequence continues at coordinate 1,647,174,312 of OY728152.1, forward strand.
CGTGATTGAAGTTCGGAGGGCGAATCCGTGTTTATGGCACAACATAGGTGAACATGATGAAATATTCTGCTGCTAGAAAAAATTTGGGGCAGCGGCCCAGTGTGTTTAGGATGCCTTCTGAAGAAATTTCTGGTTCACAGAAATCTGCTGCCCCTGGAGATGGCGCCTGTTGCCCCTGGAGAGGATGTTGGATTGGTGTTGCCCGATCCGGTTGGGCCGAATGCTTGTGGCCCGCAACTTTCGCGGGTCGAGCTTTACTGTAGCGCTTTTGACAAAGCCAGCCGCCGTTCACTGTAGCGACGCGGACCACTTTTTCGAATAGTGATCGTCTTCTCCATTTGTTTTATAGCCCATTTCGGGCTAGGGTTTTGTTGTTGGAAATCCTCTGTAATTTCTGTGCTCCCGAATCATAGTGAAAATCTGCCTCTCCCGTGGACGTAGGGATTTTTCTCGAACCACGTAAATCGTCGTGTTCATTCTTGCTTTTCTTTCTTTCGTTTTCTCGTTTTCTGTCGTTCTGTCTCCCGGTGATTCCGCAACAGAGGACCCCAGGATTCGCTGGAATTGCTTGTAGAAGGGGGTGTGGACAGGAGCAGCTGGGAGGTCAAGGCGCAGCAGGGCTTGTGGCCTGGGCGGCCTGTGCAGCGCCTGGCCTGGGGGCTTGGGCTGGTCGTATGGCAGAGGGAGAGAGGGATCAGGGTTTCCTGGACTTTGATACCATGTTGAAATCAGGATACCAGGAAGTCGTAAACTGTGCCTCTTGAATGAAGCCAAAACTCTTTATTTATAGGGAAAAATAAAGAGATACGGGACTTCAGATAGACGAGAGATTCCAAATTCAAACTAGAGGAATAAGGGGATTGGAAAACCTGTTCGGATAGAATGAATCTAGACACACCCATATCTTAGATACATAATTATTCTAACATAAGTGTTTTTAAAACAATTTTTTTTATCTTGTAAAAATTTACCATCTTCATTTTCATGCATTTTTTAATATATTTTTGAAATATAAAAGTAAAAAATGTCTTATTGAACCAAACAGAGCTTCACATTACACAATTCAAACATGGAACTGCGCATATCCACTCCCTCTATTGCATATTCCCTTTCGCATTATTTTGTGCTGGAAATTGTTAGTTTTTATTGCTCACAAGTTAGCTCGGCCATGTTTCAGGTTGCCTCAGTCATGACAGTTTGGAATCAAATACAACCAACATATTCTGCGAACATGTGGAATGAAGCCTTGAACAAGCGGCTTGGTACTCAGGTAAACTGTTGAAATTTTCTCTGGTGAACAGTCAAAATTTGATTGAAACTCAATTTGGGATTGGATATCAGAATTTGATGGTGCTGCTGATTTTCTCCTGCAGGGCCTTGGCCTCCCAGATATTCTGGTAGAGGTAGCAAAGCGCGGGTCATCTTTTGATAAGCTGCTGACGATCCCGGAACAAGATGATTGGATTTACAGTGATGGGAAGTCTACGTCGTGTGTTGCATTCATTCTTGAAATGTATAAGGAAGCTGGGCTGTTTGATCCCATTGCAAGCTCTGTGCAAGTCACTGAATTCACTGTAAGTATCAGAGTAATTTGGAGAACAGGAAACTGCTTTTGCTTTTGAAAAACGTTCCATGTTTTTATCTTTCAAAGATAAATTAGAAAATGTGTTAGATAAAAACATTTTCTACATGCTTGATTGTTTATCCTTCACTTTTCAAAACATTTTCTAACATATTTTTTAGTATATTTTTTGTAAAATGAAAACAAAAAATGTTCTTTAAAACCAAACGCAATCCAAATATTTTTAGATTACTTATTGAAAGAGTGTTCTTTGTCACTTATATAAGTGATTTTTTATAATTTTTTTTTTTAAATGTAACAAAAATCTGTCAGTTTGTAAGCACTTTCATAAAAGTTTTGCCAACCACAGCCTATAATGTTTTGTTTTCTTGGATTGAAACATAATTTCCATTGCAATTGATATCTTGAAGAATTCGTTGGAGATTTTTTTATGTTCCGATCCTATCCTCTCAAAACATGGATGTTTTATGGCTTCACGCCATTTGTTTTCCATTGATTTAAACATCTTTATGTGAAAACAAGTATTGCGGCTCATGTTCTTAATGGCAGGGCAAAGCATGAAGCGCTACTAATGAAGGATGATGTTAGTATGCTTAAGCTTTGACAACATGTATTGAAGTCTGAAAAACTGCTCAATCTTAAATTCCTGAAGAAAACCACTTCAATAAGTGACATTAAAACACTTTTTCAATAAGCAATCTTTTAACACTTTTCCAGAAGTGCTTATCATGGATGTTAAGTGTTATAAGCTCTTTTCAGTAACTGCTCTCAAACCCAACCTTAATATAAAAGAAATCTTCAGATTTATTTGGAATTTGATTGAAATTCACATGTTTGGTTATTGATGATCACTGTAACTGCAGATAAAAGACGCTTACACCCTGAAGTTCTTTGAGAATGATATGGGCCGCTTGCCCAAATGGTGCAATGACGGTGACAATGTCCAGCTTCCATACTGTCAAATTCTGGGTAAGTATCGGATGGAGCTTCCGGGATTCAACACCATGGATCCGTATCCGTACATGAATGAAAGGTGCCCGTCTCTACCCCCACAATACAGGAGAACGAAGGGCTGTTGAGAGTCTCCATGCAATTATCTTTCACCTTCAGAGTTGTTATCCATGTGAGTGTTTTTCTTGTTGCATGCAAAATGATAGGTTTAGGTAGAAAAGTCTGAACGGCATCAGATCAGATCAATGCTTTAGTTATCGATGTAGTGTAGAACTTGCTGATTGCACGGCGACACATTCTTGGCAACATGTAAATGACATGTCATTATTAAATTCCACCCTTTTCCCAGCTTGATTCCACTATCTGTCCTTTGTTTCTTTTTCCTCTTTCAACAACGTGTTTAGTACTTCGTGCTGAAACCAACTCTTACCTAGCCTACTTCGGCTGATATTTTGTTGTGTTTGTGTGTTTCTTCCGTTTCTTGAGATCGGTTTTCTGGGAGTCTAGTTGAGGCTCTAACCATGTTTTCTCATTTTGATCACGTTCGTCCATCTCATCCTCCACCGCTTATGTTTTTTGGGATTTCTCGATCTTGCTCATTTAGTCATTCTACCTTTCTGGTTTGAGAGCTCGAGCAAGAGAAAGTTTGTTGGGAGATTGAGGTTTCAGAGGTCATTGATTAGTTTTCTAGACTATTGTGTTTTTGGTTGCGAGTTTCTTCCGATTTCTTGAAAGATCTGTCATATTTTCAGGTTTTGCTTGTGTAGGTCTAACCTTGGATTAGGCATCAAACTTTTTTTTATAGATTGTTTTTGAACTTAAAGTGATCTGCAGGTTCATTGCCACACTATTGATGCAAGTCTTAAAAACCAAACCATAAGAAAATCTCTTGTATGTCATTTTTCTTTGTTTTTGTTCTTGGGATGGGGTTGCCCTCGTCTCTATCCTTCTAGGTTCTTCCTACCATGGAAGGTTTTAGGTATGTCTCCCACTCTTTTTACCCCCCCTCCTCTCCACTTCCTCAAGTTCTTCCCTAAGCGGTTTTCCACATCCAGGGTTCATGGGTGATCACCATTTCAAGGCGAAACACTCAATCCATGGGACTCTTGCCGGATGTCGTTAGAGAAGTCTTCCATGGGTCATCCGCACTCCATTTGGAGTGGTACTGCCATGTCACTCATGCGTAAACGATTTCTCTATTATAGGCTTTGGTAGATTATGTCAAATGGGCTTTTTAATGTTTATAAATTGTTTCAGATGATTCTTTAGGTTCTATACTCTTCTTTTATTCAACATAGCTTGAGTGCTTGGGTTTTAATTTGACTTTTCCATGATATAAATCCCTTGTTAAATATTTATAATGGATTTATGAAATGATTTTTTGATAATTATCTATGATTTAGCGATGATGTAAAAGGGGATTTCCATGGAAGTGTTTTAAAATTATGCTTTGAACCGTTTTAACACACGTAACCGGTGAAAAATAGGTTTCTCACGCCTGTTTTTTTTTTTTGCTTTTAACGTTAGTCTTGGCGATATTCTTGCGATTGATGCTGTAAATATATTTATGATGCTGTCTTATAAAAGCCCATGTATAATTAAAAAAAATAAAATAAAAATATTGATATAACACAGAAGCCTTCAAAATTGTTTGAGAAACAAAAACAATCGAGATTATGGTTAAATAACACATCAATTTCAATGTTGAATTAATGATTCATCTGAAAAAATAAAGTTTACCATTATATGAACAGATCAAATAAAGATCATTTATAATACCGTGGTAATTATCAATGAATATTATTAACAATGAACGAGCACATAAAAGAAAATTCAAAGTATTTAACCTCTGAAAAAATCATTGATCAAACTCATTTTTGAACATATATCTTCATACACACACTATTCACTACTATCATCGCCACTAGGATTCCGATGTCTCCATCGTTTCTTTAACCGTTGTATGATGTATTTGTAGGCGGTAAAAAATCGTGAGGGAAATCATATGGCGGTGGGGAGCGACACGATGTGAAAATATAAAAGGTCTGTTTTAGGGTTAGTCTTTTTTCAATTTTTTTTTTAAAGTCGTTTATTAATGAATTGAAGTTAAAAATCACTTTAAACATTAGTTACTAAAAATCCAACGTTAAAAATGATATTTTAATGCTGGGTTTTTAATAACTGATGCTAAATTGATTTTTAACTTCAGTTTTTTTTTTGTAACCGACATTAATTATTAAAGAACTGATGTTAAAAATACGACGTTAAATGTATTTTTTCTATTAGAGTTTATTGTGAAATTAATTTATTTTCGATTGGATTTATTATTGATCTTAAAAAAGGAATATCATGGTTTTATGTCTACGTTCAAAGGATGAAGTCTTATTTGGCTCGTTTAAGGATGCTTTATTTGATATACACCCTTGCTTGTATGCCCCTTTGTTATTGTTTATATAAATGTGATATTATGTTATGTTCAATGATGAATATTGATGTTGAAAGTTGATGTTTCTTTGAAGGGTGTCTCAGGGCGAGAGTGATTTTATTAAATATTATATTGAATTGTTTGATGACTTTGATTTAGAAAATCTCTCGGGAATCCTTAGGTATCTAAGTGAGAATTTGAAGGACGAGTGCTATGCTAGTTGAGATTACGCTTTGACTCGTATCCCTTAGTTAGGATCATGCTCTAATTATGGGGTTTGTCACCCAGTGAAGCTAGTTGAGAGCAAGTGAGGTGTTATGCTGTTAGGATCGCATCATAGGCCAACATATCGATTCCACCATAGCAAAGACCAAGATTGTTTTCTTAGGGCCTAGCCATGATGCTTGAGATATGATTGATGTTTATGCTTATGGTGTTTCTTCATTCCTTGATTAATTCAATTTCATTTTTACAAAGTATGATTTATATAAAATTAAAGAGGGGAAACTATTCATTTTTTTAAAGTAAATGTGTTTTCATAAAAAGATGTTTTGTATCCTTTATGGACATTCTATTAATTTAAAAAGGATTTCATTATAATTTATTGTGGTTCTTCATATTTGGATCATAATGTTTATGTATTAACATGAAATATGTTTTAAAGGAAATATGGAAGTGTTATTTGCTTTCTTCATTCATCCTTATATTATAAAGGTATTTTCATTATTTATTTTCAAACTAGCATTTTTGATTTGTCTAATAAAAGGAAGTGTATAAAATCATTGGAGGTATACTACCGAGCTTTGTGCTCACTCCCTACATGTACACCTTTGGTGTGCATGTTGATTGTTATTCTTGACTTTTCTTATATGTATGGGATGTCGTTTCCCATTCTTTAGGATTGACCCATTAGATAAACCATGGACATGTGGAGGTGGGGTCATACGGGGATGGCTGTGTGGCACATGGAGTTAGACGTGTTTTACATTCCGTTGATGTTGGGTCTCTTGTATCACCCACATCAACTTTAATCATTTGTATATTTTAATTGGAAACGATCTTATATATTGTATTGTATAATTGGATGTTAGTTCTTATTGTTTATGCCATATTTGAATTCAATTTATTCTAAAAATGTATTTTTCATATATCATGCCAAGTCCAAAATATGGATGTGCCATGTCTGATTTTTGGATGAAATCATTTGTTTATTCTTTATTTGATATAAAGGGTAAACATTCCCATATTATACATTGATACCCTTGACACTTATGCCAACCTATGATGATCTAGAACACACCTTAGGTTTGTGGCATGCCAGTTTGAGTATAATGGCTAGATATTTAAGCCGATATGTTACAAAATGGTATGAGAGTATGAGCAGATGATTGGATCGGCTGCAGCTGGAGGTTGGATTGCCATAACTTAAGAAGTAACCCATAAATAAACTTGATCAACCACTTTGTGATGTGTGATGGATTGGTATGGATGAATGATAATGCAATGTTATGCTTCATCGAGTGGTATGAGAATTATTGGTGGACCATGGAAGCCACCGGGTGAGTTCAGACAGTGGGTACAACATCCCACTTCATCATTGGATGAAGTAGGAAGGTCGCTTACCCATGGCTTATTGAGTATGAAGTGGAGTGGGGTTTGTCAATCTTTCTGGTTTATTGTATGTTGCATTTTTCATGCACCCATATACTTATGGATATTATCTAGGGACACAATTGATGGTGAGAAATTGAGTTTATACTCATACCCTGCATGCGCACCTTGGCGTGTGTGCAAACTTTTGGGTTCATGACACAAGAAAAGACATGGGCCCAGTGATTGGTGCATAGTGGCTGGAGGTGTGGGGATGTATAGGCGGGATGCTGATGGTTCCAGTTGGGACATACTGAGAAGATCATCAGTGTTGTATTGGAGTTGTTCCCTTTTGTTCATTGTAACCATGATGTATATGATTGACCCACACGATGGTTACTTTTGTATGAATTTTATGATATTGTAGTTTTTCATTATTGATCTTGCTTCCACTGTTGTTCATAGATATTTATATCAGCGGGTATAGTCTCCCCATGATCACTTAAAGGCCCTCGCCATTTGTTATAAACCATTGGCATACAGGCGCACCTGAGGTATGTGCTACTCTAGTTCGGTCTTGGTGGAGTTGAATTGTGCCGAGGTTGTTACAAAGTGGCATCATATCTGGTTTTTAAACCCTGTACAGGTAAGTTGTTAACTCCTATGTAGGGCGTCAATGCGACACAACTTCTAATTCAATTTCACTTTTATCCCTTAATTACCTCTTCACTTATTCATTGAATGGATCTCTCTATCCCCCCCTCTCCTTTGGTCGATATGCAGATATAGAACATGAAAGTAACACATGAGAACATTAGGGTTTGTTAATAGGGTTCACCTTTTTTTTGGATGACTACATCCTCGGTGCATCGTGGTTGTTATCCCACGTGCACGAATTCCTTCTTATAATCAAAAGAAGCTCAGATAAGGGTATGGCCTTGAACTTATAATCCTGACAGCGACCAAGTACAACGCAAGAGAGGGATTTCTTTCCCTTCGTACATGAGAATGAGATTGTACTTCCTTTGAAGCAAGATCACCTATGATGACTCAAGTCTCTTCTGGATAATATGTATGACCTTCTTCCTCTCTTGCTGTAGTTAGATGGGTTGCCTTATTTTTCTTCAGATTTCTACAGCAGGATGTTGTAGGCTGGCTCTCTCAAAACATCAGCTAGGAATGTGATAAGCAATAACACATCCAAACTCTCTCTTCTTCAGGATTCTATAGTGAATAAATGCTGTATGATGGCTCACTCAATATCCTTCTCCTTTTTCTTCTTCAGTGTGCAATGATTTCTATAGCATTGGAACACCTTCTTTCACTGACTTAAGAGAATTTGCAGCACACATAGAGCCAGGTCCTATCTCTCTTTTCTTCTTTAGACTTGCAGTATATTCACATGTATACACAGTCAAGATCCTCTCTCTCCTTTCAGCTTGTAGAATATCTTTGGTGTTTTCTCAGTCGAGAGTCTCTTCTCCTATACCTTTTATCTCGTTCGACCTGCATATATGTGTACATATATATATATATAGAGAGAGAGAGAGAATAGTTGTAGCAACATCAGATATTTCTCTTGTTTGATCTCCCTCAAATATCAACCTTCAATTCATAGAATCTTCATGTCAAATCGTTATTCAAATCTTCTTGAAAGTTCATTTAAAGACTCAACTCTTTTCCTTCTTATGATATTTGAACCATCACGGGTTTTTTTATTTTTGAAATCTGCACCTTTTAATTCTCTTGATATTTCTACGTGGGCATGGTGAAATGGAATCTCATTCTATAGTGTGAAACTCATCCCACCACTCCATCATTCTACTTCAGCTAGAACTCCTTTGATTTCAGTAAAAATCAAGAACATGTGTTTGATCATGATGTTTGATCCATGGAGAGCAAGGCATCGTCATATTCAAATCTCATTCCTCAAAATATATGAATTTTAGAAACTATAAATTATCTTACGGGATCAACTGTGTGTAAGAAAACTATCTTACGATCTTTCAAAACACCTTACACGCATAAGATAAATTATCTTACAGGCTCCTCAAACCTCCATCGTGTAAGATAAATCCCTTTTTTAATTTTGGAAGAATTAGATTTCTCCTTGCGTAACTGTATTTACTTACACAATTTTAATTCTATTATGGCGTAAATGAATTCACTTATGTATGTCACCATAAGATAAATTCCTTTTCCATTTTTTTCATACGTGTAGATAAATTATCTTACGTGACTTCAAATCATCATACGCGGGCCTCGTTGTAAGATAACTCTTTTTTTTTTCATTTTCATCTCTGGCACAATACTTCCAAAATTTCTTCAAATCAGCTATGTGCTTCTTGAAATAAATTATGGGCTTTATCAAATCATCCATTAGCCTTTCTTGATCTCTTCAAACCATTATCCAAATAATCTTCATAGTGTTCTTCAAGCTCAACATGCCATGAATGGATACTCCAACAATCATTCTAAACTACTATAGATAGTGCTCTCATCTCCACAACACTCATCATATCTCCATGAAGATAAGAATAAACAATCAACACACTTAAAGGATACTACCTAGAAGCTGTCCAATCGATATTCTAGGACAGAAATAACTCATTCCATTTCCATCAAGTGATTGGAACCTTAACAATACAATGGAAACACCACCACTACCACCACCATCATTTCTGCTTAAACCAAATATACATGTAAAATACTAAGTAATAACACATTTAAATTCCAAATGATATTTCCAAGTGAATGGATCTTCAAGAAACTTTCATCGACATCATATGCTTCATATTATTATCTTATCTTCTTCAACAAATTCCGTATATGAACTTTAAGTAGCATCTTCACCCTTTTCCATATGTATAATGGAAGAACTTCCAATACTTCTTTTTTTCCATATGGAAACAACCAACTAAATCTTCCAAGATTCATTTCTTAGGAACTTCATGAATCTTCTCAAAAGGATTGAGTTCTATACTTTCCTTCCAAGCTACCTTCTTCATCTTATATTGATATCATGCATGTTTTTCATACATTGACAACAACTATAACTCAAACAAAAAGTGATTTTATCAACCCCATTTCTATTTTTTGTCAATTTTAATGATAGAAAATGACATGCCAATATTTGAGCTCATTTTATTCTCTCTCCCCTTATTGAAAATAATTACAAAGTTTATGAGAGAGGGTTGTATCACTTATTCCTTAAGAAAAGTGTCATCAATCATTACACTCTAAGTCTACTTGAGCCATGCTCAGTGTAGAAAATAAGAGGGTTTGATTTGGACATCAAGGCTATCAATAATCATCAAAATATGATAATGACCATCATATTTGTCAATTATCTCCCTCATGGGATATTAAATTGTATCTAGGATGAAACTACTTGTTGATATCAATCGTTTCACATATTCTCAGACATTTTTCAACCTAAATTTCCTACACTTACTCAACAAACTGATTAAAAACATTCAAGTGCAATAAGTAGGTTTTGATTTCAAACAGCTCTGAATCACTTCAAGTTTCATTAACTTCTTGTCATTGATTAAATCCCCCCTTAATCTCCATACCAATTCTTTGAGAAACAAGGATTAGAGTATAATAATTCATTCCTTTTCAATGATTATTTTTCAAGCACCTTTCAAAAATTTCAGATTTGTATTAATTGAATGATCCTGATAGCTTCTCAAGTAACCCCCCCTTAAGGGATGAATTATAACTTCAAATCATCAAGAGTGATATCATTATCAAGTAAGATTTATGATTTTTTTGTTAAGATAAGAGAAAGATTCCAACATTTATAGTTTCTTCATTAGGGAAAATCCACTTCTTGAAATACTCTTCATGATATCATGTAATTCATTCCCACCAAGATGAGTACTTTTTTCATTCAGATTGTCCATTTTTGATAACCTCTTCACCTTCATCATGGTTGATATTTTCTCCAGATTTTCTTTAGATTACCATTTGAAAAATCACACCAAGATGGAATCTTCTTCGAATCTAGAATTTTTATTTCATCATTATTTATTTCATTAGTTCTCTATTTTAGGACCAACATCACCTTCAATTATTTGTTTGGTTAGCATGGAAATGAAACATAAATAATAAGGGAATAGGGTGAAACCTCCTTGTTTCTCAATGTGAATAGATGGATTAATAATTTATTCTCAACCAATTTTCCCTTTTCAATTTAGTTCCATGTCCATATGGACTCTTCATGCTTGAACAACCATTTTTCAAATCAGTTTTTTCTTTGGGAAACATGTGTTCCTTTTCTTTATCTTTATGTAAAATTTTCTTTTTACCATAATCCATCAGGGCACATGCATCACTTGGTGTAAATTTCACGTTCTTCATGATTTTTTCTTATTCTAGAATAAATGTTACACAATCATTTGAATTGTGTCTATCCAACTTGAAACTTCCACACACCTCCTCATGAGATTTTAGGTTACCCCATTTTGAAAATATCTCATGAAATTAGTTTTCTTCTCCATGTAGAATCTTTCCATTCCCTTCATCTTTTTCATTCTCTTGATCTTCTAATTTTCTTTCCTTTTCCAAATATGCTCTCTAAATTTCAAAAAATACCCTAAGAATATACTAAGCCCATTTGGTTTTTCCTCATGGATTTTCATATGTTCTCTTCACCAACTTATTCCTTATTTTTATACCTTGGACCTTCCTTTCATTCTATCCAAGCCTGTTCCCTTCAACTCTCACATCCATGGCTTGTTTATAAGTGTCCATGATACATCTTCTTTTTCCACAAACACTACTAGAATTTGGACTTATAGCTACAAATATATAGCCACGGACAATAAAAACCATTGCTATAGATCACTTATACCCACGGCTGTGTTTTTTGTCTGTGGAAATAGCGCCCCACGCGATCCCTCCCCCCCACCCTCGCTAATTTCCCACCCACACTACCCCCACGATCCTCCTCCTCTCCCAACGTGTCCGACGCGACCACCCCACCTCCCCGCGACCCTCCTTCTCCGACTCGGCTCCAACACGGTTCTGATGCGGCTCCAGCACGGTCTCATTGCTCCCTCCTCAAATCTCAAACCCAACATACCAGTGGCAGCTACTTCACTGCGTGCCTCCACTACCGCACCTCTCTGCCCGCCCGCCTCACTTCCTCCCTGCCAACCCGATCCTCATCGTGCCCCCTAGCCTTGATTCCCTTCTCCTCCACCCCCTTCACATTATCTATAATGATATCACTCATCCACACCTTGCTTCTATGACTTTCATCCCTAATAATGCATCACCCCGCCATGCCTCCTTGCCTCCTTCCTTTTTACCTTCTTACGACTTGGTTTTGCTAGGGTTTTCCTCCTTGCTTCACATATAGCTGCAGCGGAGTCCATTTCCTCTGTAAGTACTTTAATTTTCTCCATTCTCATTTTTGTAGAAATTTTTGATGAGGGGCATTTGTTTGATCTCATCTAGATATGTTAATTTTATTTCAATTCATAATTATTTTGTTATTTGTACTATTTATCACTAATTTTAATTTTAATTTAGTCATATTTCATTATTTTGATATATAAAACATTAATTTAAGACATATTAGAATTGAAATTAATGGGTTTGTGTGTATAAATTTGTTTTCCCATAATTAAATTGGGCAACATTTTAAAAAACCAGGCTTGGGCAGTGATATTGCCTGGGCCGACACTGTTGGTACCCTATCTAGGTTTGATCCCACAATTAGAAAAGTTTCTAGGTACGGTTGACCGTGGGGATTAAAATCTGGAATACCCAACAATTGAAATAGACATCCTAAAATCAATTCTCATTCCTACTATTCAAAAAAATTACAGAGAGGACCCCACACTTGGTGTGTTGGTTTGAGGGTGGGGTGACATTAATTTCTAGAAAGAAAACTTGTTAGTTCATTTTCACTTCATCCCTGGATTCCCAATCCCTCACATTTACTTTAGGAATGTGAGAATAAACCCTGGGTTTATATCAGCATCCCTCGATGAGGATCATAATATTTTTTATGATAGGATTTATATGATCGATGAACCAGATATGTGCACATTCTCAAAGTTTACCTTAGGATAATTTAATGATTTGGAGTTTCACTTGTTATTAAGATCCAACCAGGAGCATGATGAGTGGGTGAGCAAAGTCTCGTCTAAATAAATCCCAATTAAGTTGAACATACATTTCTGGAGGTTCTGTAATAAGGGCATACCAACTGAAATTAATATCCATAGAAAAGTAATTTAGATACCCTCACCATGTATGTGTTGTGAGAGGCTAAAATATGAGTTATTCTAGAACTTATTTTTTGATGTAGAATGAGCCTGCTTTGCTTGGGCCCTTGTTGGGAAACTTATGAGATTTTGATTTTAGGGGCGAAACATCTCTAAATTTTTGGGTACATTATTTCAAAGTGTTGAGAAACATTCATATATGGTTAATCTTTATGTAATAGTGTTTTCAGTGGTGTGTTGGGTGATTTAGGAGACAAGGAACAAGGGTTGTGAAGGCAAGAATTTCTCCCTCTATTCATTCAAGTTTATGTGCTCTCTCTTATGGACAAACTACGTTCCCTTCTTCCTATTGAAAAGAGAATAGATAATAGTATGAGGATCCTCCCTAGGGATGTGATTACAAATGATAGAGCTCCTCTAGGGTGGTGGATCAAGTGGATACCCCCAATCTTGGACTAAAACATAATGTGAATGGTTCCCGTAAATAGGGAGTTATGAGGAGGGATTGTGCATGATTCTAAGGGATCTATGGTTATCTAATATAGTTCCTTTTATGGTTTAGGTAATTCTATCTGGGTGGAGAAAGGATCTTTACTCAGCAGCCTTTAAATTAGGAGGATATATAACCTAAATATTTGTATGGTTGAGTAGAACTCCAAGATTCTTTTAAGATTCCTACATAATGATTCAAGTGCTCCTTGTTATTTAGTTTATAATATTAGAAAGTGTAGGCCCCCCATCGATCAATGCACAAATATCATTCATACTTGGAGGGAGGGGAACTTTTCTGCATAAAATCTATCTAGTAAATAGACACCTTATGAGATTCTTTTTATTTATCATATTATAGGGGATCTTCCAAATTACTATGAAATTATTGTTAGTGGTGAAACCCTCAGTATTAACCACTTTAGATTCCCAAAGTGCAAGATTTTCCAATAAAAGGTTCTTCTTGAGTGACTGATAATTTCCCAACTATTACATCAATCAAGGAAGTTCTTCTAGGGATACCATTAATGGCGGAAAATGATCTGAATACTCAATAGATTTATGAATAAAATAATTTTCATCACATGTACAATGAAAATACTAAATTCAATTGGTTGGATAGTCAATTACCTAATCAACTACATGGTCTAAATCCTAACCATCTGGAAAATTTTCCAACCCATGATCAATTTCAATCCCAACCATCTCAACATCAAATCCAATATTTTCCATATAAATTATTAGAATAATTTTTTTAAAAAATATTGAAAATAAATTATTAGTTTTCATCATTGAGATTAGATATATAAAACTTTGAAATAATTATGGAACCCATTCCCACTAAGGTTTACCCTTCCTCAATATCTTAGAAGAATCTTGTTACACAAAAACCTCTCATGAATAAATCAAACTTGTGACTATTCCCAAGAGTGGGAAAACTAATTTAAAACCTAAACAATTGATTCCTAAACCATTAGAGTCTTCAAAATCATAGGAAAAAACTGAATAACCAACATTAGAAACTGAAAAATCAGATCTGGATAATGAGTGAATCAGTTAGGGAATGTTGAAATTCAACTAGAGGATATGGGGAAATTGTTGATGGGTGTTAAAATCTGGAGAAAAGTGATTTTCTATATTCAAAAGAGAGAAATTTGACATCTTGGAAAGATTTTCCTAAATATTATTGTATTATTTATTGGAGTGTCAAGAAAACATAGGAGATTCAAGAGTTTAGATAAAAACATAACAACCCTCAAAGATAGACACATGTAACCCATCCAATGAATAATGAGATTGATCTTTTTTATCAACACTGAAATAATAGGTGGAAGATGGCCTTGATGTGACGATTAGATAAATAACCTCATTCCCACTTATAAATAGATTTATCTCAAACAAAATTATAATATATCATAATGGTTTTTGATTAGTTAATTGTTTTATATGGTGATGGTGTTTAGAATAATATGGTGTGGTTGAGGAGACATTCCCCCATAAAAATCCATTGATTTAAATGAATTTGTATTTTCATTTCTCTAGTGTTATTTTCATGAAATCAGATTGTTTCCATATGAGTAGTAGATTATTATCCATGCGAATTTAAATTTTATCATGGTTTTATCTATTAATTTGGTTTACACATAATACTACCACAATTTTCATTCATTTTTAATATGATGCAGGGGAGTGAGGGGTGATAAAGGAGTGATTAAGCATTCTCAATTACCATGGGTAGGTGGAATTAGTGTATCGAAAATCATTTTTTTCACTACCTAACCTAACACACTAAAGAAAGAGTGAATGGATTGAGATCTTGGGTCATTATAGGGTATTATTTAGGGGGTTGAATTTATTTTATAAGATATTATTACATAATTAATGTGAGAATTATATAAGGTCACCCTTCATTATATTCATCATTTTTCACTTTTATTTTATTTCTTCCATGCACTTGTGGTTCCACTCCTTTATTAATTAATTATTTTAAAATTAATAGTTTTATATTACTGTAGGTGTGAGGAGAATGAATGATTATATCCTTCCATGCACTTGTGGTTCCCTATCTCTTTTCACCATAAAATGTAGTATTTTTAATTTTCTATTGTATTAAATTTCCAGATTGGAGTTGCAAATTAGTGGCAATCATGTTTTGAGGTCTTAATCAGATCTACCTATTGAATTAGAAATCACTGGTGTTTTTCATGCTGCACTTTGACCATCCTTTTGGAATCATGCTTTTGTTTAAGGACATTCTTATTGAAGACCATCTATTAATTACTATGTGATAGAATGATTTAAATTTTTGTTTCATATAATCATGTTCAGTTGAATATGCATTTGATTAACTTGGAAAGAGGACTGGACAATGCTTATTTACTTGATTTTCAGGTTGGTCTGAGAGGAATATGAAGAATTTTTGTTGATGAAGTGAAACACTTCTAATTATAGAAGAGCAGAAAAAGTGGATGTTGCAACAAGATTTTTTGTATGGAGTTTTGCTGAACTTTCTGGCTCATATGATGACTCATTTTCCTCATTATATGAAGTTTTATTATAAGTCATGTTTATATCCTCTTTCAATTACTTGATGGTGCATGCTCATTGCACCCCATGTTTTCACTATATCTTGAACCTTCAATTTTTTTCCCAGGGTATGGGTTGGAAAACCAACTCATTCATTTTGTAAATGTTGTAGTTTATTCATTTTGCATTGAATATTTAGGGGGCCTGGTGTAGGGGTGGGGGGGACTGGTTTTGGGGGGAGGGGACCGGTTTGGGGGGGAGGCTGGTACAGGGTGGGGTGGTGGGGGTGGGGGGGGGGGGGGGGGGTTAGGGGGGCTGGTGTAGGGGTGGGGGGGAGGGGGGGGGGGGGGTTGGGGGATGGTGCATGCTAGGGGGGTTGGTACAGGCTAGGGGCTGGGGGGGTTAGGGGATGGTTGTGGGGGAGGGGACTGGTTTGGAGGGGAGGCTAGTACAGGGGTGGGGGTGGTGCGGGGGGGGGGGGGGTTAGGGGGGTTAGTGCAGGGGTGGGGTGAGGGGGTTGGGGGGCTGGTGCAGGCTAAGGGGGTTGGGGGGCTGGTGTATGCTAGGGGTTGGGGGGAGGGGGTTGTGTAGGGGGGGTGGTTAGGGGATGGTTGTGGAGGAGGGGACTAGTTTAGGGGGGAGACTAGTATAGGGGGAGGTGGGGGGTAGTGGTGTAGGGGGGGTTAGGGGGGCTGGTGCAGGGGTTAGGGGAAGGGACGTTCCTGGAAGAGGATGCACGACTATAGGAGGGGGGTGAGGAGGAAGTGGTCACTGGGCTGGGCTATGGCATGGGAAGCTGAAATTGGGGTTTGGTGGCCAAAGGTATCATGAAGCCTGATGGGTTAGGTTTAGTGGATGGCTAGGCTCAAGACACAGAGAGAGGGAGGTGTTTTTAAAATTCCATCATAGTAGAAAATCAACGTGAGATTCATAACTCGAATATATAAATGGCTCTGGTCAAGGTCCAACCTGACCGTTCAACACTTATTTTTAGAAATTTTAAGTCTATTTGAAATATGGGGTCACCCAATCCCTTAATCTTTGTTTTACAGACATTGATTGTTGGGATATTGTTATCCAACCGTATAACCAGATTTGTATACTCTCATATAGAAAATAGGAATTTATCGACAGCTCGTCTTAGCATTTCATTCTATTGATATACCAGTGTCCATTTAGAGAGCACATATCATTATGTTCACTTGTATCTTAATAATTTATCTTTTAGGCAATGGCTTTGTAACCATTTCCATTTTCACCTTCAATTTATGGTCCTAAGAACTGCTTCTTCAACCCAACTTGTGGAGGGTTAGCAGGTCTGAAAATCCCATGTGTTGCAGCTATGCTAGTTCTTCCATCATTGCAATGAATTTTACATCAAAACATCATTCAAAGAGTATTCTTGTTCTTATCTTCTATGTTTGATTTATTAATGGTCACATATGTTATACTATGACTCATCTATTGTATGTGTACAGGTTTATGCAACATACACACAATATGTACTTTTTTACAATTAGATACACATGCATGAATAATGTATGAATACATTGTTTGAAGGTACATACACCTATACACATATAGTAAACTTTATGTAGTACGAAATTGCAATCTCCCACGCATCCCATGCCTCTTCCAAATTAATAAATTGCATGTGGTATGCATACATTGTTTGAATTTACCTATACATGCACACATACATGCATATTGTTTAAAAAATATATGCATGCATGATTGTATTTTCTCACTTATTGACCCCCTGTTACATTGAACACTATTTATTACGTATTCACTTATAAATATTCACCCTAGAATTTGTTTCTATTTTTATATTGTATCTTCCTAATATTAATTAATAATAAAAAGTTGTTTTTATTTTTATTTGTTTCAAAATCTATTATGTATCTTGAAAATGATGTGAAATTAACAACAACCTTGCATCAATGTTAAAGAAATTATGTGAAATTATATCAACATTAATTGGACGTTATAAATTTTTTGACATGCATGATATCTTATTAAATGTTTTGTAATTTTAACAACAAAGACTAAAAATATGTCATGTCACATTGTAAAATATTTTAAACAATGTTAATTGCATTTTCTTTTAAGAGACCTTTCTTGTGGTGCTTTGTTTTGGTTTATATGCAATTTATTTTTTGTATTTAAATAAATTTTAGGGCTTAATTATTTATTTGGAAGTGTTTTTTATCATTGATCAGGTTTTACTACGTGGAAGCCCTCTCTTGGGACAGAGGTTGAAAAACCCTGCAGTACAATGTTCTCTTTATTATCTCTTACAACATAGGGCATTGAGTGAATGAATTTGGTTGAGTTTTTACAAATATTTTGATGAATAGTTTTTTATAGGGAAGGATGCAAAAAGAAAAATAAAAAATGAGTAGATTTTGAAGACGTGTGGGTTAGGGACAATTTCTAGGAGAGGTGATATTCCAAGACAAGACTTCAGAGTTTTGTAGTTACTGGTTCTCAATCTTTCCATTGAAGTTATCCTTCTTCTATCTCTTTTTTAAGGATTCCTTTTATGATAAAATATAGAATGTTTATTATTCTTTTTATGATCAAATATAGGATTTTTTAGATTTCAGTTTCCTTTATTATTTGAAATGTTTTACTAATACTGCTTGAAATTATATTTTATATAAAATATATTTGTCCCACTTACATAGTTTCATTTTTTTAGTTTTATTTTATTTGTGTCATTTATTAAGAACATGATTTCAAATAAAACCTAGTAAAGTTCAATGAAAATACAAAACATTTCTTAATATTTCAAGTGTTCTTGGAAATAAAATAGCCTACTATAAGTGCACAGGGTGTTGTAAAATATTATATGGGAGTTACCTATGTTTTATCTTTAGTTACAATCTTATTTCTTTTCAAAATTTTAATTTAGTTATGATAGAAGAATGAAAATAATGGTGTGACTATTGGTAATGTGTGAGGACTAAATAAAACAATACAAGAAATACTAGTGTGTGAGTTATTGTGGAACTAAGTTATAGTGAAGTAAACTAAAAGAAACCATGTAGATGGTTAGAGAAAGTGTATAAGGATTATGTGTTCTTGTTTTGAGATAGTGGGAGTGTTCAGATAAGTTTAACTATTTTATACTGTTTACACATAAATTTAGCAATTTTATGTGTTCTTGTTTTGATTTTTAGAATCTCAAAATAAATTTGGCTCACACCATTTTTATTCTTATTAATTATTAGGAGATTTTACTTGGAATCCGATCGAGTTTAGGAAATGACATCCATATTGACCATAGTGCACTGCAACAAACACCTTTGAATTGGAGCATCATGGACACTCCTTTCTCACCATAGACCTTGTTTTATTTTTGTTGAACTTAAATGATTGAATCTGATGTTGATTTTTTTTAGGTACTCTCATGTAGAAAATAGGAATTTATCGATAGTTCATCTTAGCATTTCATTCTATTGATATAGCAGTATCCATTTACAGAGATTTTTTTTGATATTTATGAGAGTAGTTGACTACAATATCTATATTAATAGGAATTGTTATATCCAAATGATGGCGTAGGTTTATACAATTTAAACTATCTGAATTTTTTTGTTGGATGAGCTGATAGGGTTGTGAACTTCATATTCATGAGGTGTTTCTCATTTTTAGGAATTCCAATAGACAATTCATTGCCTTAGAGTTTAATAAACTAAGTGTGGAGAGTGATCTAACTAGAAATTTAATAATTTTTTATATGTAATTCATCGTTTTATTCCCTCAAATTCCATTAAAATCATTGAAATTGCTATATTTTCACATTTTGTATGATTTTCTATGAGTAAAATAAATCTGGATTGATTTTTTGATTTTAGTGATAACCTTTTTATGTTTTCATTAATTAAATGTGTTCTCATTTATTTGCGTTTGGTTTATGTGGATTGTTCTGCTCCTTCCATTGATTTAGGTACATATGCCAATGTACATGTTGATGATGATGGAAGTCTGAGAGGAGGAGATAATGATGTTGGTGTTTCTGAAGGAGACGATGAGGGTCGTGATGGTTTTAGTGATACTGATATTGAGGTACATTTTACATGTAAATTTTATTCTTGGTTTATACATTGAATTCTACCATATAATGATGTTAGTGTTTGGTAGATTGTGGTGTATACTGTTTTAGGGTGCAAGGGGTGTGCAGGTGTGCAGGGGTAGGGGGCAGGGGGCAGGGTGGGGGGGGGGGGGGGCAGAAAGGGTGTGCAGGGGGCAGGGGGGTGTGGGCAGGGGGCAGGGGGTGTGGGTGTGGGTGTGCAGGGGGTGGGGGGTGTGTTGGGGGCAGGGGGTGTGATGGGGGTAGGGGTAGGGGGTGTGCAGGGGGTAGAGGGAGGGGGTGTGCAGAGGAGGGGGCATGGGGTAGGGCAGGGGTTAGTGTGGGGGTGTGCATGGGGTAGGGGGAAGAGGGTGTGTAGGGGCAGGGGGAGGGGGTGTGCAGGGGTTATGTCTCTGAATTACATGGTTAGTTATCCTGAAGAATTTTTTGGTAGTAACTTTTAAGAAATATATGGAGTATATTAGATTATTTACCACATGTTTTTAGGTTTAATTAGTTTGGTAAATATATATAATCCCAACTTTACAAGCATGATAGTAATGGTTTTTGAGGATGTTGAAAGATTGTATATAGAATTTCCTGAAGAGTATTTCAATTCCTCATAGTATGCATAAATCATGTTTTTTTATTTACACTCCCAAAATAGGGTAGGTTATCTTAAGACCTAATAGGATTAATCCTTAATTGTTATAATATGTTGTTACTATATTTTATTCCATGCTGCATAAATGGAACCTGATGCTAGTACATATGTTCCTTGGTATCCATCATGTGATGTTCAAGAGGTATATCAAATTTTATTCATGATGATAGACAATATGGATTAGAAGATACATCCTATGGAATCCAAAATAATCAATTTTTAAGTCTCTCCCAAAAAAATTCAACAAAGTCTATATAACGAACATCCTAAAATTCAATCCAGTTCTCATCTGAATTAGTTTGTTCCTCTAGAGTTTCTCAACCAGATATATTTAATATTTTAAATGGATTCTCAATAATGGTTTCTCAATTTTTTCATAGATGTTCATACAATAATCTATTATTATTCTTCAGTTTTGTAAGTTAGATATATTCAAGATGAATAATATGTGTTTGTATTCCATGTTCTCTCTAAGAGGATAGAGAACTCTATTATCGAGGAGGGCTATGGATCACAGAGAAATTAAGTTATAGAGGAAGCTGAGTATATGGATGGAATGTAGAGTTTTTCACGTAGGATATATCTTCCATTATTTACTGGATAAGATCCTTTTGTTTGGTTAACTAAGGTTGATACTAAATTATTTGTTAACTAAACAACTGAAGAAATGAAACATCACCTGGAAAATATTTTCATGGAATATACTATATTGTATTTATTTTTTATCTTGGTAGGATTATTATCCTAGTTAATCCTAGGATAAAATCAATCTAGAGTTATTAGATATGTATTGTAAGATTGCTAATGGAGATCCATTGTGGTATATGATTTCATTGTGAAATTCTGGAAATGTATATGAATACATCGAGGAGTTTGAGCAACATGCATCGAGAAATCTAGAGTTTCCAGTGTAGTAGCACATAAGCTTATTTTTTGGGTGATTTTAACCAGAGGAAACAAACTGAGTCTCCACCCATGATCTAGGAATTAAGTTTTTATTGATTTAACTTTATTGGAAATTGAGACAGAACTTGTTGAATATGGAATTTTGATAAGTACTCATTGTAGGACAATGGTTCCATCTATTTCTTATGGTATTGATATTATGGTGCCTTACAATTTTACCAAAAAGATTCAGGGAGAACAACCCTAGATGGAGGAGGACATTAGGAGAGTTATATGGTATAAACATTTGAATGGTTACAAGACTATCATATGAAAAGAATGAGAGAAACATAAAAATGGTGGGACTATGTTTTTGATGTGAAGGGGGTCTGAAGGGCAGTGGGGAGGGTGCAGGTGGGGTGTCCTGGGGGGTGTCCAGGGTTAGTCTAGGGGGGGAGGGTGTAGGGCTGGGGGGAGGGTGCAGGTGGGGTGTCTAGGAGGGGTTGTCTAGGAGGGGTTGTCTAGGAGGGGGAGTATCCAGGAGGGGGGGAGGGTACGAGGGGGGGGGGGGGGGTCTGTAGGGAAGGGTGGAGGGTGCAGGTGGGGTGTCTAGGAGGGTTTTCCAGGGGGGTACAAGGTAGGGGGAGGGTGCAGGTGCAGGTGCGGTGCAAGTGGGGATGTCCAAGAGGGAGGGTGGACCTGGAAGGGGGGGATACTGGTGGGGAGGGGGGGGGGGGTCTGTAGGGCAGTGGGGAGGGTGCAAGGGGGGTGTCCAGGGGGGGTGGGGTGCAGAGGGGTCTTCAGGGAAGGGGGAGGGTGCAGGTGGGGTGTCTAGGAGGGGTTTTCTAGGGGGGTGTCCAAGGTTTGTCTAGGGGACTATCCAGGGGGGCTGCAGGGTAGGTGGGTGGGTGCAGGTGCGGTGCAAGGGGGGTGTCTAGGAGGGGGGGACCTGGCAGGGGGAGATACAGGTGGGGGGGGGGTGGTTTGCAGGGTAGTGGGAAGGGTGTAGGTGCGGTGTAAGGGGACCTGGCAGGGGGTGCAGGGGGGGGGGGGGTCCAGGAGGGTGGGGGACCTGGCAGGGGGTGCAGGGGGGGGGGGGTGCATCGAGGTTTGCAGGGTAGGGGGAGGGTGCAGGTGGGGTGTCTAGGAGGGGTTGTCTAGGGGGTGTCCAAGGTTTGTCAAGGGGATGTACGGAGGGGGGGGGGCATCGGAGTTTGTAGGGTAGGGGGGAGGGTGCAGGTGGGGTGTCTAAGAGGGGTTGTCCCGGGGGTGTCCAAGGTTTGTCCAGGGGCTGTCCATGGGGTGTCTGGGGGGGGGGGGTGTAGGGGGGGTCTGCAGGTGGGGTTGTCTAGGGGCTGTCTAGGGGGGGGGGGGTCTACAAGTTAGGGGGGAGGGCGCAGGTGGGGTTGTCCAGGGGGGTGTCTAGGGGTTGTCCAGGGGGGGGGGGGTCTGCAGGGTAGGGGGAGGGTGCAGGTGGGGTGTCTAGGAGGGGTTGTCCAAGGGGCTGTCTAGGGGGGGTGTCTAGGGGGAGGGGGTGTCCAGGGGGTGTCTAGGGGGAGGGTGTGTCTGGGGGGGGTCCAGGGGGTGTTAGGGGGAGAGGGGGTGTCCAGGGGGGTGTCTAGGGGGTAGGGGTGTCTAGTGGGGGTGCAAGGGGGGTGTCTAGTGGGGGTGCAATGGGGGGGCTATCCAGGGGGTGCAGGGGGGGTGTTCAAGGGGGCTATCCAGGGGGCGCATGGGGGTGCAGGAGGGGTGCAAGGGGGCTGTCCATGAGGGTGCAGGTGGGGAATAAGGGTCCAATGGGGGTGTAAGGGGGTTGTCTAGGGGGTGCAGGGGGGATGTTCAAGGGGGTGTAAGGGGGCTGTCCAGGGGGGCATGGGGGGGTGTAGGGGGGATGTTCGGGGGGGGGGGGGTTGTGGTTTTTTTTATGAAATGGGAAGGCCTATATCCATAGTTTTAAACTGTGGATGTAGGTCTATTTCCATGGTTTTAAACCGTGGCTAAAACTATATAGCCACGATTTTGAACCGTGGCAATAGGAACTGTATGGCTTAATGTTCTGACACAGTTTCAAACTATGTCTATAGACCTTTAGCCACAGTTTCAAACTGTGGCTATAGGTCTTTCCCTATAGCCACACCAATACCAGCCACGGTCCATTGAACTGTGGCTATAACCTATAGCCAGAGTTTTTGGGAATATAGCCATGGTTTCAAATTGTGGGTATAGCCTAAATTTCCAGTAGTGAAAAGAAACAACTTTTATTATTTGGTTCATATTCTATCTTTTGATTACTAGGATTATTATGATCTTCAATATTTTCCTTTTACTTGTTACCTAAGGATAACTCACCAACCCTCTTTACAGACTCCTTTGGAATGATATTTTCAGTATCTTTTTCATGATTCCTTCCCAATGTGGGATTGTCTCCATTTTTTATCTTTTATGGTCACTTACCATATTTTTTCTAGATTCATGGTTGAATGATTTATACTTTCATGATTCTTCTCTATGACCACTTTCATTTCAAATAGCACAATGTTTTTCAAGTATTCCAAATCTATTTATTGTATACATATTTTCTTCATAGCCTGCAGATGTTGTAGCTTCTCAGGTTCCCCCCCTCACCACAGACTCTCTTTTTCTTCCACAAGTTGAAATATTATATTATAATTCCATATCCATATTCTTGAATTTTCTACAACAAAAACAATAACAAAAAAACCTTGATTTCTTTTTTGAATTTCATGTTGTCCTAATTTTTCAAAACTGGTAGATTGTTGTTTTTTTATCTTTGGGAGCAGTTAGTTGGGATTTGTTCAAGGAACCAACTCTTAAAAAACTTTTTCTATCCATCCTTGACATGATGGTAGGCTTCCTATCACTTTTCTTCATCCATATTTATACATATTTTTAATTGAAGTCTGGACACTTTGTAAAAATAGGTATAAAATAAATATTATTTTTAGAAGTGGATGGTTCCTTTTATTTTGAGGATGATATGGAATAATCATAATATGATCTCATGATTTTTTCCCACAATATAAAGGCCTTTAAAACTAAGATTCCTTATTTTTAGTTTATGTGGCTTCAACATTATTTTCAACTTGTTGTGAAGGTATGACTTGGACTGATTAAAAAATTTTCAATTTAATTTCAAGATCCAATAATTTCTTATTAAGGATGCCTTTGTCATCCTACAATGATTTTAGTTTTTCTTCACATTATTTCTTTATCTTTTCATCATACTCCTCATGCATCTTGATCTTTTCTTTTAGTAGTTGATCAATCTCTTTTACCCTGTTTCCTTTAATCTCCAATTGAGAATCTTTGATAGTGATTACTTATTTTAATGCGTGGATCTTTTCTTCAATCCCTTTCTTAGTATCTTTAAATTCTTGAATTGTGTTGATTCACTCATCTTCAAATCTAGAGCATATTTCCTCAATCTCCCCAATCATTTCACTTGTGACTCTAACTTGTTTGGAGATATTAACACAGATTTGTACCCTTTCTTTCAAAAAATTATCCATTATTTTATTTTCATATTCATAGTCGGTGATCTCTTCCTGTACACCTCTAAAAATGCCACATATATTTGAGATAATTTCTTTGGGGCAGTTATACATGATATATTTTATAGAATTAATTGATTAATCTTGTGAATCATCATAACTGTGATCATCCTCATAGATACATGGTTCTTTAGTAGGAAAATTTTGAAAAGAGAGTTTTGGTACCCCTTCTTCATATAGAGATGATAGACTACATGAGACTGAACTATTTTCCAATTTCTTGGTGGTGGATTCAGCAACCAGATCTTCATATTCTATTCCTGATTTGTTATGATCAGGATTACCACAAGGGGAGACAAATCCTTCTTACCATTTACTTAAGAGGGATATCTTCTCATCCTCTTTAATAGGAGGCTCAATAACATATGTAATAGAATTACTTCCACTATGATCACATTCAAATAGCATAGATTCCTTCTTCTATGATGATGCCATTCTTAACTTCTTTGCTTCTCTTTTCTTCTAGTTCTTCATTGTCTTGGTAGAAATATCTTCCATGATTTATTTGATAGGTTATTCACTGGATTATTCAAATATTAACTTCATATATCATTTTGAAAATATGAAGTCAATCATTCAAATATAACTTCAAATATGAGAATCCAATTGAGGTTTAACCTTTGATTTGATAACAATTGTTAGGATCACATTAGGATATGCACACACTAGGGGGGGGGGTGAATTAGGGTTTTGTGACTTATAATCTATTTTCACTTTCCCCACTTAATTACCTCTTCACTTATTTAGTGAGTGGATATCTATCTCTTTATCTCTACTTTGGTTGATATGAAGATATAGAAAGAAACACACGATAACACTAGGGTTTGTTAATGAGGTTTTCTACCTTTCAGAATACTATGTACCTGGTGCATCATGGTTATTATCCCACATGTGAAAAATTCATTTTTATTACCAATAGAATCCCAGATAAGGGTATGACATTGAACTTGTATTCTCGACACCGACCAGGTACAACACAAGAGAGGGATTTCTGTCCCTTCGTACAAGAGAATGGAATTGTGATTCTTTTGAAGAAATATCACATGTGATGGATTTAGTCCCCCATAGACTATATATATGATATTATTTATCTCTTGCAGTAGTCATATGGGCTACCTCAATGTTCTTCAGAATTCTACAGTAGGGCCTTTGAGCCCCCATAGGCCTTCAGGCTACCGAACCTCTAGGCAACAAAGGACCAAGAAGCAGCCTGAGCATACCTCACAGGATCAGGCCCTAGAAGAGGATTCAGAGAAAGTAGCATTTTCTAGAGTAGAAATAAACAGATTGGAAGAATGAGAGGGTATGAAACTTTCCATTAGTACCAGGCACCATGCAACTCTGCATGGGGAAATGCTATCTGATCATCCATGCGAGGTGGGGAGCTAGGCCCCTTCAAAGATATAAATTCTAGGAAGGGGTATTTTCAAAGTGTAGTTAGGTTTTGGGACTTCAAAGGTCATGTACTGGGCTTTGTGACTCTTAGGCCTTTGGGTCATGTATGGGCCTTGTGCCTATGGGCCTACGGGTCATGTAAGGGTTCCCCTTTAACCCTTAAAAGGGGGATTATCCAAAAATAAATAAAAATACAAGGATTTTGGGCTTTTGGAGTGATTTAAAACAAAATATATGAACTCTATCTTCTTCAGGATTCTATAATGAATAAAGGATGTAGGATGGCTCTCTCAATATTCTCCCCCTTATTCTTCTTCAGTATGCATGAATTTTTATAGTACTGGAACACTTTATTCTTTCATCAAATCAAATAATTTGTAGCACATCAAGAGTCTGATCCTATATCTCTCTTCTTCTTTTGAATTATTTTATATTTAAAGGTATGTTTTATAAAGAACCTATCTCTCATTTTTTTGACTTGTAGAATATCTTTGATGTTTTCTCAGTTGAGAGTCTATTCTCCTATGTATTTTATCTTATTTGACCCCCCCCACACACAGAGAATATTTTCAAAAACATTAGATATTTATCATGTTCAAGATACCTCAAATATCATCCTTAAATTAATATAATATTCATATAAAATACTCATTAAAATATTCTTAAAAGTTTAGTTGAATACTTGGATTGTTTCCTTCTTGAGATATTGGAAATATCATAGATACCTTTCTTTTTAAAATTTGTGCCTTTTAGTTAAGTTAATATTTCTATGTGGGCTTAGTGACATGGTATCTCATTTTTTGGTGTGAAAATAATCTCAAAAATACACCATTCCCCTCTAGCTATCACTACTTTAATTTTAGAAAGAATCATGACCATGTGTTTGATCATGATGTTTTATCCAAAAGTGGATCATACATGCATCATTAGATTTAAATATAATTCCTCAGAATATATGAATTTTGGAAACTATAAATTATCTTACATAATCAACTATGTATAAGAAAATTATCTTATGATTGTTCAAAATACCTTAAGTGCGTAATATAAATTATCTTATGGGATCCTCAAACACAATGCATAAGATAAATTCCTTTTTCAATTATGGAAGATCCTGATTTATCCTCACATAACTGCATTTAATTACGCAATTTCGATTCTATTATAATGTAAATGAATTAAATTATTAAAGTCTCTATAATATAAATGACTTTTACATTTTTTCATATGTGTAGATAAATTATCTTACGTGACTTCAAATCATCATATTTGTGCCTCACCATAAGATAAATCCCTTTGTCATTTTTTAGCTCTGAAACAGTACTTCTAGAATTGCTTCAAATCAACTTTGAGCTTCTTGAAATAAATTATGGGATTTCTCAAATCATATATTATTCTTTATTGATATCTTTAAATCATTATCTAGATAATATTCATAGTGTTCTTCAAGATCAAAATTACTTAGATGGATACTACAATGCTCATTCTAAATTGTTATAGACAATGATGTCATCTCCACAACACTCATTATATATCCATGAAGACTAGAAAAAACAAACATCACACTTAAAGTATGCTACCTAGTAGCTATCTAGCCAAATATTCAGGGAAAATATTAACTCATTACTTTTCCATAAAGTGATTGAAACCTTAAAAATAAAATGGAAACACCACCACAACCATCATTTCTATTTGATCCAAATATACATGTGAAATACCAAGCAGTAACACATTTAAATTCCAAATGATCTTTTACAAGTGAATGGATCTCTAAGAAACTTCTATTGAAAGTATCTACTTTAGATTATTAACTCAGTTACTTCAATAGATTCCACATATGAACTTTAATCATCATCTTCACCCTTTTACATATGTATAATTTATAAACTTCTAATACTTATTCTTTTCCATATGGAAGAAACCAATTAAAACTTTCAAGCTTAATTTATTGGGAGCTTCATGAATCTTCTCAATAGGCTTGGATTCTGTACTTTTCTTCCAAGTTTTCCTTCATCTCATAATGAAATCATGTATGTTTCCACATACATTGAAAAAATAAAACTCAAACATAAATTGGGTTTATCATAGGGGATTCCAAAGTTACCTGGGTTTGGGATATTAATTTAGGTTTTTGATACTATAGTTTGGTTATTTCTAAAAATTCTACGTATTTGTTTGTTATTTAGTTTATGGTTTGATACTTGGCCTATAGAGGCAAGATGCCATGTGTTTTCATGAATCATTTCAAGCACATAATACTTATATGGCATATGTGTATTTATGTGTTTCTAATTATCTATTTATAGGAAAAGGGTTTATTTGTTTATAGTGTCAACAATAATATAAACAATGTTTACCTTTATAGTTTCTTGGTGAAATTATACTTAACTAAACTAGGTATCTTTATTCTTGGTATCATTGGATATGTGGATCCTATGTGTGTGTGTGTTATGTGGTACCTGACTTGGGGATGGGTAGGTGGGGCCATAAAGCTAGATGGTATGGATTTAGGGTACAAATATGGAACTATATGAGCTAGTGGGATATAATTACTATTTTAGTTTTCCCTATTTGTGATATCTAAGTTGTGATATATGTATTGAACATGATATTTGATTTTTAGGGAGATGTCACCAAGACATGTACTTTTTAGACCCCCTGAGGGTAAATATGAGCATGTGATGCATACATAGGTTCCAAGGCATCCATGGAAACTAATTTTATTGGGAAATATTTTTGATGAACAACTTATAACAAGCTTAGTGAAAGTTATCTAGAGTATTGATCAAGGAACTTAGGGAGTTGATCCATTTATAGTGTGTATAAATAGAGATTTTTAGTCTCAATATTCTCTATTATTCTAGGGATATGGAAGACCCATGGTATCCAATTATTGGATATGGTCAGTTAAGAACATATTTGATTAGATTGAGATTCCACCAAGGTAAAGAGTGAAATTGGAAATGCATTTAATCTAGGTACCAGAAAAAACTAGAAGTATGTGAAGGTTCTGGATGTAGACATGAGTGTATTTCTTGGAAATACTTTGAACTAAAATTATTTGTGAATTTATTTTCTGATACAATCAAGGTGGACTGAGATTGTGAGTTCTTGTTTTTGGTGTAGTGGGATATGACAATCATGAGTTATAAAAATAAGTTTATGAATTTATTGTGTTTTTAAATAAAATTTACTAAATATAAGATCACTATTATGTGGATTTTTGAGGATAGTCTTTGGTATGCTATCAGGGTGAAGGTACATATCTTTAAATTGAATTCATTTTGTGAATCAGTGAACCATGCATTGATAACAGAGCTAAATTTGACTAATAATATTACTACAATTTAGATAAAAGTATTTTGTGGCTATGATAGTGGAACTTTGGGTAGAAGGAAGAAAGAGTATGAGGAGTTTGAGTGGGGCAGTTAGATCAGTGGACCATCTTTGCCTTCATAGAGTGGGTCATCTTTCAGGTGTTATCAATGTGGAAAAATGAGGTACATATAAGGTCATTGCGATTGGATGCCTATGGAGCGACTATCTTAAGGGAATATAAAACATTTAGAGATGTTTTATAGAGTATTCTCAATATTATATGAGGTTCATGGAGATATACAGACTCAATAATATTAGGTGGGACTAGGAGATGTGTAGCAAAGTAGTAATTGGGATTCGTTGGCACACTTTGGTCATGACAATGAATAAGGTTTTCAATAGCAGGGGAAATGGAAAATATAGAGTGTGAACCCTCAAGGAGGCTAGGAATATATTTTTTGGAGTTATGGTTAGTTGAATGTGGTTGAGATGATCCTTACTGAGAAGGATAGAGATCCATTGATGGTTAGAGGTATGTCGCGATTATGTTGGTTTTGAATTTTCTTGATGGGTAAAGACACATGATGTTTGTTAAGTGGGGTGGGTTGACCAAATTCTGGTTAAGGTAAGTGAATTAGGTATGAAGATGGTGATGGGGGTGTTTGGTGATAGGTAAGTTTAGGTTTCAAGTATATTTTTAGGTATGGTGTCATCCTCATGTTGGGTTATTTTTTTTGTAGTATGGTTGGATATGTGATTTCTATGGTAGGGAGTACCCATATTTGTAATTGAACTATTTATTCATGGTGATTGGAAATTGATGAATTTTTTTTCACCATATTGGTGTTTTGGGGGTGATATACACATGATGTTCAAGTTAAGGTTGAGTTTTGTTAGTTATGTGGCTAGAAGTAGCTTAGGGATAAGCTGTTTTATGGTGGGGAGGGTGTGATAACTTGAGAGATTAAATGAGGAATTATGGGTTTATGTTTAGCACAACCACAAATTTTTAGTCCATTTTATACTGTTAGAGGTATTAGTGGATTATTATAATTAGTGTTTGAGGTTTTGGGTTGTAATTATTCTATAAGCAGAAGACCATGCTGCAGCGTACAACTTTGAAGCATGGAGAGGGGATGTGTAATATTAAGTTGTTATAGTAGGTTTCTAGTTATACTATAATGGGTGATAGTTGTTCCACAAAGACTCGTCCATAGATAACATTACACCATAATAGTAAACATCACACCACAACGTGACCCTGGGAGGGATGGTTGGGTTTTCAGTTTCTTCCCTAGTGAGGTGTTTCATGAATTAACCCATCCAACCTACCATGTCACCTAAACTGGTCCACCAAAAGGCCCAAACCACTTTCCAAATCATCACGAGTTGGTGAAAATCAATAGGGAATCAAAATGAAATCCAAGTGGGATTGATTTTTCCCTCAAATATCAATAAATAAGTTGTGAAATCCAACCAAGAATCTGACACTATACATCCATATATTGGACTTGAATGTATGATAAATAAATAAATATATAAATAAATAACAAACCAAACATGATACATCAATAGGTGTGTGTGATAATACAGTTCATAGAATAAAGAATATCTATATAGTTGGCCCATCTTGCCGTCATCTTCCATGAGAGATAGACTTCTCCCATCCTAACCACTTGAACAATGGTTATAGATTCAGACTCAAACAATATGTTGTTTCAATTATATTGTCTATCAGTGTGAACAACTTCAATAAAACCATAAATTTACACTTCAAGGGAATTGGCATGGCCACAAGGTCCATGGACAGCTTCCACCACGTCCCCATTTTGATCCCTAAAAATAATTCCAAAACCCACAGGACCCAGGTTTCCCCTTGATTCACCATCTGTATTGTATTTGATCCATCCAGGGAGGGGATAGGTCTAGAAGACCTCAATCATGCCTCAGGATTTAGGAAACTTACCTATTATGTTCAGCCTTCTAATAATGATGAAATAATTCACTGTATTGCTACAAGATGCAGCATGCACCGTGCTGGCCTGCTGTACAACCCCAAGGATCGCTACAATATTAGCTTGTGTGCTGAATCACTACTACCCATGTGTGGAAAGGTTTCATTCTCTCCAAATGAAATGGACCAGATCCACACATGAAAGCTAGAACAATATAGATATTTTCTTAGAGAAGTGTATTCCAACGATATTCTGTAGAAAAACCTAAAGAGAATAATCATAAATGGGATGCATATAAAACATATTAAAGACAACTTTCTATAGATAGGCAGCAATTTCACAGCAAATAAAAAGGTGATGGACATCCTCCCAGTGCTGGTTACAAAGGATACATTTCAAGCAAAGGGAAATGCCTAGGTGTTGGATGTTGTCATCAACATGAATCTTATTGTTGGAAAGTCTCCATAACAGTATGAACCGTGAGGGAAAAATCCACTTCTTATAATAAAAAATCCAATGTCTACCTCCCTAAATAAAATGGTGATAGAAGTTATTGTATTCAATAATTCCATTGGGAGATGGTTCCCAAATTAGAAGGTCATCTTGATTAAGAAACTCATAAGTAGAAACATCTGCAACAATGTCATTAGGAAGGAGGTATATATTTTCCATCTGGTTCTTGATAGAAATGCCATGGTCAATATTCTATTCAAAGAGGTTAACCCTTTCAATAAGTTGAGTTCCAAGCCAATTTTCATACCAAAACCTATGAGAATAATTCCTATTAACAAGCCAACATGAGTGCATAAGGATTTTTTAAGCAACTATCCTCAGGCCAGACCATGTGAAGGATTCCATGTAATTTGAACAACCTGCAATCAACTTATCAAAGAACTTGGACTTAAGGAATCCCAGGGACTTATAATTATTATTGATGACTTTCTAAATGAATTTCTCAAGAAGATATTGATTGAAAAGTTACATATTTTTGATGCCTAAACCACTAAGAGGATGGAACAAACAACACTTTTTCCAATAGGTTGTGATATATTTTCTCTCCAAAATGCTTCCACTCTAAGAAAAGTTATGCATCATCACATTTATTGTTTTGATGATAGATATAGGACAAGAGTAAACCATAAAGGAGTAGACCATCTTTTAAACTACCACATGCTTGACAAGGCAAACCCTTTATGCCATTAAAAGATACTTTCCCTTTCACAAGGAAAGATTTATTCTAAATTGGCTCAAAATATAAGAGAAATGGGATTCCTTAGGATTTCCACAAAAAATAGGGACACTAAGGTAGGTAAACAAAAGAGATCCCTCCCTTAGAATTTAAATAAATGTACTTGCACAAAAAAAAACCAACCTCAATCTCTCAAAATAAATGGCCTTCAATGGTGAAAGCCAAACCAAGGGTGGAGATGACATTCAAAATACTTAAAAAAATAAATTACCAATATTAGATAATATAAAACCCTAGATTTGGCCACCATGTACTTTAGGGTTCATGAGAGAAGAAGAAAACAAGAATAAATGGAAGAAGGAAAGAGATTAATGAGAAAAAGAAAACCTTACCTTCTAAATCCACTTGAAATCTAAAGGAAAAGGATTACAAGTAAAGGAGAAAAAGGAGATAATCTCCCTTGAACCCTATCTCAGCCATCCATGCTAAATGATGAGAAAATGAGGGACAATTAGGGATAAATAAATCAAGGTTATATGATTAAGTTCACAAAATTTTAATTCTGGAAATCTTTCATGGTTTGAACGCATAGTTTACTAAACCATGTGCCAACTATGTATATTTTATTAGAATAAAGATTCAATACATCACATGGTTATCCCACATGGTTATCTAATTCATGAACAAATCATGTGCAAGCCATCGAAGGAACTCACCCATACACAAGGATACCCACACAACTACTACTAAAACATGCACAATTTACTTCAAACAATGTGCCATAATGAAAACCCATATGTAAGAGTCACCTATATGGTTTCCCTTGTACATAAAGTTTATCCAGCTAATTTACTATAAATCATGTGATAACCACACAACTTTCACTAAAGAAAGTTCTTTCATATGAATAGTACTACATGATTACTACTAAGCATGCATAAACCATGAAACAACCATGCACCATAAAATTTTTTCAAAAAATTTAAATTAAAAATTCAAAAAATCTTGAAAATATAAAAGAATCAATAATTATATAATTTATTTCATAATAGTGACATAAGGGTGTTATAATTCTACCTACCACACTAATTTATACCCCCAAAAAGTCATTGGTAAAGCTAAGAATCCATAAGGATTAAAACCACTTCACCCAATCATGGGTTCAATTGTACACTAAGAAAACCAACTGAGTAAGTGGATACAATGATACATCTCATGAAATAACATTCTATCCATTCAAAACTTACCAGTTGATATAAACAATAACCCCACACTACCACCACTTCACCTGGATACATGAGGTGGGGTGGGGAATTTGATAGGACCTGAAGAAAAAGGAGCCCCAACACAACACACCATGAAAATGATTCATCATGAATTTCAAAGACCAAAAAAATAATACCTAAAAATAAATGAAACTAATCCTCAAATATTTCTAAAATGATTGTAACCATAATCTAAATCACCAAAAAAGATACAAATCTCAAAGAATATAGATTCAAATTATAAGTCTCCCCACTATTTATAATTCATCTTAAAATGGTGAGACAAAGGATAAAAACTCCCATGAGAAAATAATACATGAAGGTAAATATGTCTCCACAAAATAATAAAGGAAATAATAATTATCCACCAATGAAAATAGATACTTAAGAAATTAGTTCATAATTTTAAAAGGGAGGTTCAAATCAAAGGAATATCCAAAAGATTAGAAGATAGTGTCAATCAATTTACCAACACCTCATAACATAAGAAGGTAAGAGATATATAAATTAGAAACATGCCTCAAAAAGGAGAAACATGACTCTAAACTTTGGTCATAAAGTTGAAAGGGAGGGTAACCTAGGACATTGATTATAAGAAACTAGCCTATGGTGGACCTGAAAGAATCTATGATGGTGTATTACTCATCCTAATTACCCCAACATGCACCCAAGGACTCCTATGAACAACTCATCTAAACCCAAATCTCATCACATGGGGCACGCAAAAAATAAACCTCAAAGATCTTAATAAATAAATGTGGCATGTACATACAAAATAATAAGAAACATCTTATAAGAATATGAATAAAGGATATATCCAAGGAATACACCAAGAAAGAATTACTTATAAAGATTTAATATGATTTAAACTCAATTAGAATAAATCCCAAGATAGATAATCACCCATATCTGGGATATGTATGAGATATCTTATTCATCTATCGATAATTCATCTTACATAAATTTTAAATATGACATAGATGACCACATAAAAGACAAGTCTTTGACGCTCCCAAGTAAAAGATCTTAGAGTTCCTTGGTGTCTCACACCAAAAAAACATGAGAGATATATTCTTATTATAAGGAGGAAAAAGATACTGAGAATAATGACCCCTATCAATATTCCCTTTTGACTTGGTCTCATCTTGCCTCATCTTTATACTTGTTAAGATATACTTACTCATACTAGATGGATTTGAGGCGTCTTCCATCAAAGGTTTCCTTGTTTGATTATCTTTAACTGCCAAATCCCTATTAACCAATACCTTATAAAATTATATAATGGATTAATATACAATTGATCCAAGGTCTGGGAAAATACCTACTTCAAAGAATTTATCCCTTAAAGAGTCATTGGTGACCAAGTCAAGAGAGAAGAACACCAACTTAGATAAGCGATTGAAATAATCCGTTACTGTTCACTCACCCTGATAAAGGCTCATGAATTTAATGGTTGTATCCACCTTCACATCCTAAAGATAATGAAAATGAATAAAAGAGGTCTTAAATAATTCCCAAGACATTTCCTCATGCAACTAAAATGGGATGACAATATCCTACCACAATTGACTCAATCCCTAGCATAAGACTATAATGAATTTTAATTTCAAGGCCTTAGAAGTTTCTAGAGAATTGAAGATTCCCTCAATCCTATTTAAATACCCTAGTGAATCAACAGAATCACAATAACCATGAAAATTATGTGGAAATAGATCCAAAAAGTATTTTATAAGGTCTAAGTGTAACGTCCTAGGTTTTTGAATCGGGTCGAAAACCTCTCTCGTTTTCAATTTTTCATTCACCGGCTATGACATTTTCTATATCATTGATTAGAATAAAATTACAAGAGTTCCATCAGCTTTAAATCATGTTTTTACTTTTTTTAAGAGGCTTGTATAGTGCCTCGAGTGTTTTGGAAAGGTTTCAGGAGTGTCAGAGGTTGAATAACCTATTTTGGAATAGAGGGTTAGGGTGCACGGTTTAGGGTAAACTGTGAAGCCCCTTCCAGGTAACCGTGCAGCTTGTTTTTGAACTTCCTCATGGTTTAGGTAAACTTTTTGATGAGGGATCACGACCGTGCAAGTGGATCTATAGTTATTGTAGAGGCTTCCACATGGTTTTCATACGATTAGTGAAAACCGTGCAGAATTCTGCATGGGTACTGCCACTTAGGCAATACCTATGAACTGTAGCTCACATGGTTTGCGTACGATTTGGTAAACCATGTGAGTAGACCATGTGTCCTGTATGTGGTGTTTTTTATTAGTTTTTCTTTTTTTAATTTTTCTTTTCTTTTCCCTCCTTTTCCTCTTCTTCATTAATGGGTTGCGCATAGCTGGAGGAAGTTCTCTCCTTCCTCTCTTCATTTTGATCCCATCTCCTCATTTGATGTACATTATTCGATCTATTGGTGGATATGGAACTACATAGGTAAGGCTGACCTCACCTATACCTCCATTTACTTTTTCCTTCACCTCACAAAGAGATAAATCTGTTGAGTTGTTTCACCCTATTTCTAAGAATTCAATGGAAACTCAAATCTACTCTAAACAACATCAAGTTAGATATCAATTTTGGATGTTATTATATCTATGGGTCAAGACAGGTGGTGCATACCTTACTTTTTGTTTCTTCATATTTTTGGGTGGTGTGGATTTTAGTGTGACTTTGGGAAATTGAGAAAGACCCCAATTGTTTGGTATTGAATTGACTGTATGACTATGCAGGATGCTATTAGGAATGCCCTTAACTTTTCCAATCGAGTGAGGATGGGTTAGAGGCCATTTATCCTTTGAAAAATTTGGCTGAGGGTGTTTAATTCATTTAAATTATTTTGTTTAAATTCAATTAGTTTGGTTATTCTAATATGAGGCATTCAATCCTTATATATTGATTTTTCATGGTTGTTTAGATTTCAAAATTCAATTGTCTAAATTGAATTGCTTGTTTAAAGTGAATTGTTTATATACAATTTCTTGTGATAAGATTAAATGTCTGAGAGGAATGTGATGAGACCTAAGGGGTCATGACGAGCTTAGCTTGAGGTTTAGGTGGCATGGCCATCAGGATTGAGGCGATGTCAATCATCTAGTTGGACTTGGACCAAATTTTCTTGAGTGGTATTGACTATAGGACTGGGCATCATGGACATCGGTTTGAGGTGACGAGGACATTAGGTTGGGAATAACTTGTGATATTGGATGATAATACCATCATATTTGAGTGATATAGTCATAGGGGAATTAAGTGCTAGATTTGGTGTGGCTTAGGAACTATATTGATGATTGCCGCTCACCCTTGATGGCCAAAGTGACAATTTGATTCATGTGCACACAGGTTGAATTTGTAATGAGGTTGTTTTGACCACTTGAGTGGGTAGATCCCCCCATTAGTTACAACTTAGGTAATTTTGGTTTGGGGGTGCTTGCCGTAGAAATCCACGTGGATGGTGAGGATCCATTAGTTGATAGTGATGAGGCTATCAATTGGGGGCTGAGGCTCACCGTATTGAGGCCGAGGGCCTGGATTGATTTGGGATAATGAATATCTCCATTTCTTGGGACATCATTCCATGGGCTAACAATGAATTTTATTTAAGGATAGATATCACTATGCCTATGGATGTGGGCTATGGGATGACATGTGCTTTCGATCAAGGGTTCGAGTGACCGGTGACTTATTATGTCATGCCTTTGGGATGTCAGTGATTTATTTGAGACCTGAGGTGTTAGGAAGAACATGGTGTCAGGTTACTTGATTTGAGGTGGAACCTGAGGGTTCATCGAGACTATATGAAACCATAGGTACCTT
Source organism: Viscum album (assembly GCA_963277665.1). NCBI lineage: Eukaryota > Viridiplantae > Streptophyta > Magnoliopsida > Santalales > Viscaceae > Viscum > Viscum album. The sequence continues at coordinate 1,647,212,248 of OY728152.1, forward strand.
GGGCCACGGGCCAAGGACTATCTTCAATTCGGACTTCTGGCATTAGCCAATGTAGGCGACATATCCCTGGTAGTTGTTGAGAACCAGTGGAGTTTTTATTTATTTTAAATGCATTGAGTCTCCATTTATTTATTTATTCAAGTATGCTTAAACACTTATGTTAGGTATTTACATCTAGGTGGTATCCTACCGAGACACGTTCTCACACACTACACGATCCCTTTGGGATACATGTAGACTTTATGTATTTACATTTAGGTAAAGGATCAGCCTCAGGAGATGGATTGTAATAGTTATTTTTCATGGAATGTTGGCATGGGATCTTGAGATCATACCTAGTTGGAGTTTCTATTTTAGTTTCTTCTTTTGTATCTACATGCTTATGTGTGTATAACTACAATGGTCTTCCATGGGTGACCCCTTTTTGTATATTGAGATGTATGAACTGTATTTATTATACATGTATTGTTTAGATATACAAGTGGTTTGTTTGGCATGATGGAATTATTATTTACTTTCTTCTGATTTATTTAGGTTTTCTTCCATTGTTTATTGTTATTGCATGTGCTTCCACCATTGGAGGGTCTGGTTTGAGTCTACTGAGTCATTTATTTTCCACATCATGTTATATTCATTAATCAAACTAGAATTATTATATCTATTCCTAGAGGGTATAGCCTCCCCACTATATCTGTTTACACCCTCACTGATAGTCAGTGACCTTTTTAATTTGGGGAGGTGCACCTAAGGCTAGTGGAACCCGACCAAATAGCACTATTCAGGTGGCTAATTGGGTCAGGGACACTACAAGTTGTATTAGATCTGTTCTTGACTGGGATTTAGTAGCATCTTTTGAATGGATACTAATGATATCGATACTACCTTTTTCTTTTCTGCTGGTTTACTATTTAGGTTATGGTAGACTGGAGATTTGGTTGTGGTCAAAAATGGGTTTATAACTTGTTCTTAGGTTCCTATAGCCCCAGGTATGAGGGATGAACCAAGTTTCCAGTGGTGGGTTATACTATTCTATTTTTTTAGTTATAGTTTGTTTGATTTCCACCTCAGGTGGATTGTTTTGGATATGGTTATTATTTGGTTATGATATGTGACATGTGATCCTTGGCCAGGTAAGGCAAGGGGTGAGATATCAACCTTGTTCTGGTGAGTCAAGGTGTGATTTCTTGTTTGTTTCATTTTATTAGGCACATGATAGGGTGTTTCAATTTTATATATTCATGTGATCCATTATATATATTACATGATATAAATTCTCTTGAAATGTGAAATGACATGACATAATTGATTTTGATATGTGAAATGAAATGTGCCTACGAAATGAAATGCATTGTTAAATTTTTATATTCCATGTGATATATATGAAATTGCACGTGAAGTGTGAGATGGGCCTGAATCATATAAGAGTAGGCATGTACTATGGTATGGGGTGATTGTGATCACCAGGTTGGGTGAATTAGTTGTCAGATTGAGGCAACATTGGTTGTCAGGATGGATGTGGCCTAGGGTACTTTTGATACTTGGATCTGTTGAGGGAAGTTTAGGAGGCCATGAGGCCAAGATGCCGAGGGGCATGGTTGCAGTAGGAAAGGTTAAGGGTAGTCAGGATTCAATAACTTTTACTACTTTCCCTATCTGTGTGATATATATATATATATATGGTATTGGGATTTCTAACTATATTATATTATTTAGTGGTTTGATAACTAAATGACTCAGATAGAGTGTTAAGTAGGTGAGGATGGGGTTCCATTAGAGCATGAGTAGGTTTAGACCCCTAAGGTTCAGGCAGAGCAGGTACTTGCTTAGGCTCAGGCTTAGTTTTAGGTTCTAGTGAAGGCAGGGTAGCCACCAGATCTTACTACTTTTGGGTCATGGATCAACGATCAGCTCCGATCGATCCTAGTATGGGTTATACGGGGTATCGATAGGGGCGCTCAGGGAACATGACCTTATATTCCCTATCTTACTCAGAAGTTTCAGTCACATCACCCGCCACTTTTTCAGGGTGAGGGTGGTCCACAAGTGGATAGAAATTGGATTGAGACATGCAGATGATCTTCAAGAAGCTTGAGATGCCTCCAAGGTGGAGGGTGAAGCTAGAGACATACATGCTCATATGGACAAAAAAAGCGTTGGTAGGATATGAACGTTAAGGATGTAAGACTTGAGGGACTATCCCAAAAGGACTTTGAGGCCAGGTTATTTGAGCAATTTTCCTAGAGATACTGAGGTATGAAAGGGCTCTAGAGTTCTTGAGCCTTTAATAGGGTGACATGTCCATCATGGACTATACCATGACGTTCACTGAGTTGTCTCACTCTTCACCCATCATGGTGAGTGATTAAACCTCAAGGGTGAGTCACTTGAATAATGGTTTATGGAATGCCATTTGGGTATTTTTAAACATCTTTAGGCTGACCTCATTCTTAGAGGAAGTGAACCAAGTGCTCATAGATGAGGGAAACCTGATGGATAGGTCATACTCATGCCAGGAAGTAGCTTCAGGAGAATTCAGTGGTGACACTTCAGATGTTAGGAAATTGATATGAGATGAGTTCTAGCATGACATTCAGGTAAATGACTCAGATAGACCACCTCGTAGTGGGTATTCAGTGGTTTTATTTTAGTGTGGGAATTTGGGAAATTTCCAAAATCAATGTGAGAGGCCTCCAAAGTAGTACTGGGCATATGAAAAAGTTGGGTATCTCAAGAGGTTCTACAGGAATCCTACTCATACTACTAGAAATCAGGGAAAAGATCAGACTTAGGCATCTGATATTGGTCTAAGATTGGTACCTAGTGATGATAGTCAAGGTTCAACTACACATAGAGGATGTGTAAGAGGCAGTGATACCTATCAGTGGGGTCAGTAGCTGGTTTCTGGTGCAGCACCACAGCTAGGTCAGGCATCAGGCAGTCATGCTTCAGGCCAGGTACATGTCATGGAGCTTCTAGGTTATGAGTAGACTGGTGAGTCAATGGTGGTTAGAGTTACAACACAAGAATAGCCCAATTTTCATTTTTTTGGCATGGCCTATTGAGGCATGTCTGTTTGGGTGAACTGGGTGCACGACCAATGTATATGGAATGAATAAGCATTGGATAATAGGTTGGAACTATATTGGTTGCATGATATATATATATATATATATTAGGTGTGAAGCACTAGGTTATATGTATTGAGTATTTTTGGATGCGAGATTCTAAGGTGCATTGGCCTCGGGGCATCGAGGATGCAGGTTACTTGAGGTGCGAGACATCTGGTCACTGTGTGGTATAGTACATGATTGAGGTGTGAGGTACCGGGACTGATTTGAGCATCTATGGAGTTGCGGGACCTCAGTTTTTCCATGTGTGACATGGGATCGAGGTGGGCACCGATGCAACATGGGATTATGATGGGTGTCTAAAATTGAATGGGAGCACCTGATGTGGTTTGGGAGTGATGATGTATCATAGGAGGACCTTGGGTCCTAGAATTGTTCATTGGAGCATAGATTACTTTGAGTTTTGGTTGGGATGTGACTAGGTTAGGCAATTCCTAAGGTGAGGATCCCCTTGAGGTAATTGTACTATAACCCTAAGATCGGGGTAGTTAGAGTTAACTTTGAATGAGATGTGTATGTTTGGTACCATCTCTTTGTTCCTTTTGATAGTTCAGGGATGAGATATGTTAAGGTGGGGAGATTGTAACATCCTAGATTTTTGAATCGGATGGAAAACCTCACTCGTTTTCAATTTTTAATTACTGGCTATGCCATTTTCTATATTGTTGATTAGAATAAAATTCCGAGAGTTCCATCAGCTTTATATCATGTTTTTTTACTTTGGTTCAGAGGCTTGGAGAGTTCCTTGGGTGTTTCATAAAGGTTTTGGGAGTGTCATAGGCTGAATGGTCTATTTTGTAATAGCAGTTCAGGGCACATGGTTTAGGGTAAACCATGCAGCCCCTTCCAGGTAATAGTGTGGATTATTTTTGAACTGCTTCATGGTTTGGGTAAACCATGCAATGAGGGAACATGACCGTGTGAGTGGATTTGTAGTTATTACATAGGCTTTCACATGATTTGTGCACGGTTAGTGAAAACCATGCAGAATGCCACATGAGTACTACCATTTAGGCAATAGCTATGTACTGTAGCTCGCACGGTTTGGAAAACTATGTGAGTAAACCATACGACTTGTATGGGGTGTTTTTTTTGATTTCTTCTTTTTTTCCTTTTCATTTTTGTTCTCCTCCTTTTCCCTATTATTTTTCTATAGGTTGTACACAACAGGAGGAAGTTCCCACCTACCTTTATTCTTCATTTTTCTCCCATATTTTCGTATGATGTCCATTCATCGATCCATTGGTGGATATGGAACTACATTAGTACAACTAACCTCACATATGCATCCCTTTCCTTTTGATTTCACCTCACAAAGCGCTAAATACATTTGAGCCGTTACGCCCTATTTTCAGGGCGTTTGATGGAAACTTAGATATACTCTAAATGGTCTCGATTTAGAGCTCGATTTTGGACATGATTATGTCTATGAGTCCAAGGTAGGTGGTATATAACTCATCATCAATTCTTTATTTAAAAATAAAGATTAAAAGTGTACATTGAGAGCGAGTGGCCTAGGGAGGTCAGAAGTAATGGAGACCGAGGGAATCCCCTCTAATGAGTTTAACCCCCTCGGTATCCAAATGGTTAATGTTGTAGAAATAGGACGTACCCGGGCCATGCACCACAAGCTTCACCATATGATCAGCCACCTTGTTTCCCTCACGACGTGTGTGACTCAACCAGATGGTGTTGGAGATAAGAGCACGACTCTTCCTAATGGGGTACGCGATCGACCAGGGAACTTGGCCGGTGCCCAGGAGTGCTTTGAAAAGAATCTGGGAGTCAGTTTCTACTTCCACAATCTCAATGCCGCCTTGACTGGAGAGGGTAAGGCCTGACAGAAAGGAAAGGGCCTCCGCTTGCAGGGAGGAGCCACTTCCAAGGTACACCGAGAATGCCAACACGAAGGTGCCACTGTAGTCGCGGATCACCCCACCTCCCTGCATAACACCCACAATACAAGATCCATCAGTATTCAGTTTCAGTCCTGAGCATGACGGTTTCCATCTGATCCATTGGCCACAGACAATAGGGGGATCATGACTCACCTGGGATGTCGTTTGCAGAAACTGGAGGGAGGGACCATCCCACCAATTATCAATACTTCTGGTCAGATCGAGCAGCAGACTTCGGGTACGAGCAATTATGGATCTCCTGGTAGAAATAGTTCCCTCGAACCTCGCTTTGTTTCCTGCCTACCAGAGACTCCAAAATCCCACATGGAGAATTAAAGCTCTGGCGAGACGTTCCACCTCTGCATTACTGGATCCACTGAACCAACATTTGAAGAAGGATCCAGCCAACAGAGGGTGCGCCTGGATAGTAGTAAAGCCACTGAAATGAAGCCAGACCTCCCTATCCCATTCACCTTCGAAGAATAGGTGATCACTACTCTCTTCTTTATGCACAACACAACACAAGTAGCGGGATACTATGGAGATTCCACATTTCCGGATGTTTTTATTCGTGGAAAATGCACCATGCCGAAGCCTCCAAGTGAGGAAGTTCAGATTGGTTGGGATACTCTTAGTCTAGAGGGTTACATTCCATTGGTCGTCATAAGGGTGAGGGGCCAGGATGCAGCGATAGTCCCTCGAAGAAATGGCGCCCGAGGCTGAGGGGGAAAAACACATCTATCCGATTCCTCATTAGTGGTGATAAGGTGAAAGGAGTCTTGTTGTTCCTTATTGAGAGAAGCATTGATGAAGGCTGGAAACCTTCTAGCCTCCGCATATGTGATGTTATAGGAAGGACACCCCGAGAATCCAAGAGTGCATCCTACCCAGTTGTCATGCCAGAATGACACTTTTCCCTCCCCAATGATCCAACAAACATAAGGATGGATAACAGTGAAAAGGGGGAGAAGCATGTCCATGAAGGGATACATATGGCCCTTAACCATTAGTGAGCCATCCATTAAAGTACTTTCCATAATCTTTCTCCAAAGGGTTCAATGCTCATGAAGTTCCCAGTCCATTTTAGCATGCATATACAGAAGGGTATCAGCAAGATTACGAACGTTGATCCTGCCTTCCTGAATGGGCCTCGCCATGTTCCCCCAGGAGACCCAGGAACGTTTTCCCTCATCCTGAGAATCCAAAATGAAATGGGCAAGGATATTGTCGATCTTAGAGATCACCCCCTTTGGAACTTTCACACAAGAGAGTGCGTGGATGGGTGTGGCCATAAGAACACTATTCACCAAAGCGATCCGACCCCCAAACGAAAGGTATCTATTTTTACAGTTGAGTACCCTATCATTTATTCGAATGAAAATATGATCAAAATCCTGAATTTATAGATGGACTGAAGCAAGAGGAGCTCCCAAATAATTCATAGGTAGACTACCGCTTTGTATGTCGAGAAGGTGGAAAATCTGGATAGCCCGATTGGGGGCGCACTTGCTTGATAAGAATATTTTACTTTTACTTTTGTTAATGAATTTCCCACTCCAATGGAAATATTCCTCCAAAACCTTGATGAGTCCACAGATGGATCGCTTAGCAGCATTCAAGAAGATAAGGGTGTCGTCTGCGAACATGAGATGGGAGATAGAGGGGGCATTCCATTTTATTTTGTAAGGGAGGATCATTCCGGTGTCCAAACTTTGATGAAGGAGGCGGCTGAGGATCTCTTGGGATAGGAGAAAAAGGCTTGGGGAGATGGGTTCGCCCTATCTTAATCCCCGAGAAGCCTTGAAGAAACCATGATATTTCCCCATAAACTGAACAACCATCCAGGAAGAACTGAAGAAACGAAAAAACAGATCAGATAACCAAGGGGAGAAACCCATAACTAAGAGAACCTTGTTAATGAAGCCCCATTCAATGTGGTCGTAAGACTTATTCATGTCCAGTTTAACCGCCAGATTTGATCCATGAGATTTAGTGTTGATGTCTCGGATCATTTCTTATGCCAGTCCGATCGTACCCTGAATAGAAAGACCCTTCACAAAGCCATGTTGCTCTATGGAAATCCATCGTGGATGAAACTCCACAAGTCTAGAATTGAGAATGGAAGAAAAGACTTTTTAGGGGAAATTTCACATACTGACTGGGCGATAGTAGAAGATGGAAGAGGGGTTCTTCACTTTAGGAATAAGAACCAAGGTAGTGGCACAAGACACTCTTGAAAGGCTGTCACCCTGAAAATAGTCCTGAATGGCCTCAGTAACATCATGTTTGACCACTTCCCAAGTATCTTTGTAAAAAGAACCTGGGAAAGCATCCGGTCTTGGGGCACTATCAGCTTTAAGGTGCAAAATAGCTTTGTGGATTTCAGATTCCTCTGGAATAGCTTCCATAATTTCATTTTCCTGGGCAGTAACTTCATTGGCAATGGTATCCATAAAAGCAGCCTCTCCACCTAGGTAACCATCAAGCATATGAGGGTTCGGGCCTTCCAACAGATCCTTGAAGTAAGAATAGGCAAGGAGACCCACTTCATATTTTTTATTTTAGAAAGACCCATCCTCCAATTGAATGTTAGGTAGAACCATGAATTTCCTTTCTTTGATGCACACATGAAATAAAGCGGTATTTTTTTATCACCTTCATCAATCCACCTGATCCGCGATCTCTCCCTTGATATGCGCTCCTATTGAAGAATCATATTAGAAAAACATTCCCTTTTCAGTGAAAGCTCTTCAAAAATCCTCTCATCCCAATTGCGTTCCAGACTATCCTCTAGCCGATCAATATCTTTCCCAACAAATTCTATCTCCCTATCAGTCAGGGGAAAGGCTTTTGCCCATTCCTAGAGCCTGATTTTGAGCCTTATGAGCTTATTATGAAGATAAATACATTTCCTACCCTAGGTGGGTGAATACCACACTTCTTTTACCACTTCTTGAAAACTAGGGAGTTTCACCCAGTGTTGATAGTACCTGAAAGAGTCGGGAGTTTGCTGGCTCAAGGAGAGAGTGATCAGCAGTGGGGAATGGTCAGAGACACCGCACGCCATATGCCTAACCTCAATACTAGAAAATGACGTGATGACCTGCATGTTGGCAATTAAACGGTCGATATGACTCCATGAATGACAAAGTCCGTGCTGGTTATTACACCATGTAAATCGGGCTCCAGTGAAGCTGATTCCATGAGACCATTGGCCGCCATGAAACGAACAAATGAAAAACTCGCATTTCTGGGGAACGAGACCCTTCCCTGCTTTTCCTCAGGTGCTACAATCACGTTGAAATCCCCACCAAGCTACCATGGGAAATTTCTGGGGTCGAACAAGGTTAATTCATGCCATAAGATCTCGTGCTGCTTATAGTCACAACTCCCATATACAAAGGTAGTGAAAAAGGTTCCTTTATCATGAGAGACCTTGGTGGTAATATGTTGGTCTCCCGATTGAATGAGGTCCACCGAGATGCTACGATACCAGAATATCCATATGTTCTTATTAGAAGGCTCCTCATGAATTTACTCATGCATCATTAACATTCTGGAGAACTCAACAATTCTGGAAGCATTTTGCTTATGTTCAAGAACAGCAATGAGGCTCACTTTGTGCTTACGAGCTTCTGAGGCGAGGAAGTCTAAATTCACCCATGCTCCAAGGCCACGGGCATTCCATATAATGAATGGAATCATTGAATGAAGAGAGTCCCAACACTGGTCCTGGGATCCTTAGCCATCAGTGAGCAGGAGGGAGAGGTATCCTTTAGTTTATGAGACTGGGCTCGCGTGCATCTACCAGCACTGATGGGAGAGGGCAGAGGAGAGGAAAAGGCCACCTTCAATGGTCGGGGGACCTAAAGTTTTGGCCAAAAGATAGGGACGTGACATGGGAGTTAGGACAGGCATCCTCGCGGGTGGGAGGCTTGGGAAAAGGGGAAGGCGGAAGAGAGGCAGGAGGATTTGGTAACGGGGGAGATCTAGGGGAAACATGGGGAGGCACGAGAGGGCAGGGAGTCTCAGGAGATGGCAAAGCTAACAGAAGGGGCTTAGGGATTGAAAATGGGGGCAATGGGGGAGAAGAAAGAAGAGAATGAGACCTGAGGGGGAGGAGAAAGGAAGGCAGGGAGCCAGTCATGAGGGACTTCTGGAGCTTCAGGATCAGAGGGGTGAAGGGTGAAATGGGGGTGTCAGGCCAGGGAGCAAGGAGGGGGACTAAAGCACCCTCCTAGCTCACAAATTTAGGAGAAGGAGACACCAAGGACACCAAAGGGGAAGGGGCCTCTGAGGAGGAGTCCACCAAAACACTTTTGGGGAAGTTCATGACAACAGGAGGAGAAATGGGCATCGATGGCTGGCCACATGCTGAAACACCTTGATGGGGATGAGGCCGACCACCTTGAAAACGTTTCCTACAAACCTAAGAGGAGTGGCCCTGAATGAAACAAGATGAGCAGTACCTTAGATAGACCGGATAAAGGATGGGCTGAGACCAAGAAATGGAGTCCTTGACTCAGAGGGAGATGCGATCAGGAGGATGGAATGGGATATTCATTTCCACACAGATACATGCTACAGAGGAATCAGAACAACTCCAGGTCTGATCATCCAAACATAAGAAACCCCCCAAAGAATCTTAGATGACCTTAATAAAACCAACATTTTGGAAGGTAAGCATAATGCTCGGAAGATGCACTCAAACCGCAGCCAAAGCGCTTTCCTTCCCCTTGTGAACATCCAGTGACTAGAAGACAAGATTGAAATGCCACTTGCCAAGGGATCTGGGAGCCCTACACCAAGATTGGACAAAATTAGCCTCCGAGCTAAAGATTATATAGAAGGAATTGTGGTGGAGTGCCGAGATCCTCGTAGGTGAGAGCAGACCCCACGATCCGAAAAAACATTGGAAGACCGAGACCAGAGGATTCCCACCAGCAAAGCATGCCACCAACATCCATTTGAGGCACACTTAAGCTTCCACAAAGGCCGCCACCAGAACCTCAATCGAGAGATGCGAACCATCCTTCGAAACCACCAAAGGGGGAGGGAACAACACTGGAAAGCAGGGTTGGGAGGGGCCTTGAAGCAGAGCACATAGGGCATCTTTGAAGGAGGGACCATGACCAGAAGCCCCAAGGGAGGCCGTCTTTGTCTAGGGGTGTTTAATTCATTTAAATTGTTTTGTTTAAATTGATTTAGTTTGGTTATTTGAATCTGAGGCATTCAATCCCTCTATCTTGATTTTCATGGTGTTTAGATTATGAAATTCAGTCATATAAATTGAATTGATTATTTAAAGTGAATTGTTTATATAAAATTTCTTGTGATAATATTAAATTCTTGAGAGACATGTGATAAAACCCAAGGGGTCATGACAGTATTGGATCGAGGTTGAGGTGGCATGGCCATCAAGATTGGGGAAATGTTGATCATCTGGTTGGGCTTGGCCTAGATTTTCTTGAGTGGTATTGACCATAGTATTAGGCATCATGGACGTTGGTTTGAGGCAGAGAGGATTTCAGGTTGGTCATGGCTCATGATATTGGATGGAAAGGCCATCAGATTAGAGCGACATGGTCATAGGGGTATGAGGTGCCATATTTTGTGTGGATTCGGAACTATATTGGTGATTTCCACTCAATCGTGAGGGCCAAAACACCGATTAGATTCACGTGAACACATGTTGACTCTGTGATGAGGTGGTTTTGACCACTCAAGTGGGTAGAGGCCCCTAGTCATTTTAGATTAGATGATTTTGGTTTGGGGGTGCTTTCCATAGAAAGCCACATGGAAGGAAAGGATCCTTCAGTTAATAGCGATGATACTATCGATTGGGGGCTGAGGCTCTCCATATTAAGGCTGTGGGCCTAACTTGATTTGGGAGAGAGGATAATTTTGTTTCTTAGGATGTTGTTCCAGGAATTGAAGGTGAATTTTATTTGAGGAAAAATATCACTGTGCCTCCAGATGTCAGGCCATGGTCTGACACATGCTTTCAATAAGGGGTCCGAGGGATCAGTGACTTGTTGAGGCATGCCTTCGGGACGTAGATGATTTATTTGAGACATGAGGTGTCAGGAGGCATGTGGTGCCCAATTATTTGATTTTAGGTGGAACCTAAGGGTGCACTAGGATTTTATGACATCAGATGTACCTTGGTCCATGAGCCAAAGACCTTATTCTATTTAGACTTTTGACGTTGGCCGAAGTAGGTGATATCTCCCTGGTGTATATTGAGTAAAAGTGGAGTTTTTATTTATTTTAAATGCATTGAGATGTCAATTATTTATTTATTAATGTCTACTTAAACACTTATGTTAGGTACGAACCTCTGGGTGGTATCCTATTGAGACACATTCTCACACCCTACATAGGCCCTTTGGGACATGCGTAGACTCTATGTATTTACGTCTAGGTAAAGGATCAGCCTCAGGAGTTGGATCACAGTAGCTATTTTTCATGGGATGTTGTCATGGTACCTTGAGGTCATACCTAGCTGGAGTTTATGTTTTAATTTATTTTTTTGTATATACATGCTTATGTGTGTATAGCTAAAATGGTCTTCCATGGGAGACTCATTTTTGTATATTGATTCGTATGACCTATATTTGTTATGCATGACTTGTTTAGAGATAAAAGTGGTGTGTTTGGCATTCCAACATGATTATTTAATTTCTGCTACTTTATTTAGATATGCTTTTTCTATTTATTTCTATTGCATACACTTCTTCCATTGAAAGGTCTGGTTCAAGTCTTCCGAGTTATTTATTTTCCACTGCATGTTATATTTATCACATGGACCAGTATTATTATATCTATTCCCAAAGGGTATATCCTCCCCACTATACTTATTTACACCCTCACTTCTAGTTGGAAACCTTTGGTGTTTGGGGAGGTGCGCCTAAGTCCAGTGGCACCCAACCTGATAGCACTGTTCGGGTGGCTAATCGGGTTGGTTATGATACACCAAGAGTTAGGAAGAACCCAAATCCACAACTTGGTTTTGAGTTTGAGTAGAGACAACAACTAAAATAATTATTCCTAAGTAATGAGAGGAGTCATCCATAGGATCATCACTTGATATAGACTTTATACATTCCATAGATACCATTATGTGGGGATTAATATAAATAAAATAAAACATAAACCTAGTAAATAAACACTCCACACTTAAACAATCCCAATATAAATTTGGGAATCAAACCTCAATACCCAAATCCACCAAAACAATGAACATTTATAACACACTATAAAAACTTAATTTCTTTTAAACCACAATCATTTGATGAAGAGTGTAAAAAACTAATTTTATAAAAAAATTACACTTTGAAAACATTCCAATTTATTTATAAAACTAAAGGAAATCCATTTCATGAATCTACCAAAAGTTGAAATTTCAACACTATTTCAACCTCCCAACTAGGGGATTCAAAATAGCTACATAAAATCCACTTTAATTCCAAAAAACTTCCTTAATTTCATTATTAAATCAACCATTTTGTAAAAAATCTATGAATACGATGATATTTTTATAAATAAACCATAAAACCTCTATATAAAATCAAAATTTTTCATGAAATACCCTTTTTCACATGAAACCAGCTTTTATAACATAGAACCAATCAACAAGTGATGTCATATCAATATAACACAACCCAATTAAATCAATATACCACACAAAAATCTTTGTTTTCTCTCAAATTAGTAAGCAACTATTAGGCAGAATTGGAGACGTCAAAGTTTTCAAGTCACAAAAGTTAATGGGTTTTATATCTATGCATGGTTTTGATGCATGGTTTGGAATACCATTCAATAACCCCAAACCATCCACCGATAGGTGTCAATATCCACCCACATAGGTTTTGCATGGTTTTACAGACTATCTATTTAACATACACCTCTGATTAATCCTTCATTTCCACTATAATACTTAGTGAAACTACAAAAAACTCATAAAACTCTAATGAGAATAAAAACACCATCAATATAGATCCAAATTCATAAAAAATATTTGAAAATGAAGTTAAAAATTTCAAGACTCATATCCTGACTACCCAGGGAAACTCATGTTTCTTTATGGAAGGTGGTGATTAGGAACCTAGTTGTGACCTACCACTTGAGTCCCAATAATACTATCTTCATCTACTAGGCTCCCTAAATAAAAATTGATATCTGATACCATTTTGTTATTAATTGACTTAGGTTAACCTACCACATCACCTAAACTGGCTTGTAAAAAGACTCGAAGTGCATTCCCAATCACCATGTCCTGGTGATAAGAACTAGGGAATCAAAATACAACCCAAGTGGGGAGGATTTCCCCCTCAAATATCAATAAACAATTAATATAATCCAATAGAGAATACAAAATGATACATTCATACATTGTACTTCCATGCATGAGGAATAAAAAACTATAAATAAATAACCAACCAAACATGGTATAAACAAAATTAATGACTAAACTAATTTAAAAAATATACAACACCATAAGAAGTACATAAAAACATGGATAAAAATGATTCCAAATATACAAATACAACTAAACAAATTGGATAATACATCAACATATAAAAAATAAACCATAAACCTGAGCCACTACTCGATCAACTCTACGTGACCCATGTTCACATCCATATCCCAGAATATATATCATCATACTTACACTAACATTATCTAATATGGGATTAAAATATAAGAACCTATAATAATAGATGAGAGATATATATACATGAAGGTGCGTATGTAGGGTGTGTGCTGAATGTTCCTAGTAGTATTTCACCAAAGAGTCTATGTAATTACTTTTAAAAGACATTTCATAAATGATAGTTTGAATAATATTAAGAAAGTAGGTTTTTATATGTGAAAGCATAAATAAAATAAGTAACATTATCCATCTATTTATAATATCTCTTTTTATATATTCAAGGTGTGTAATGTCCCATTAGCCTGAAACCACTCAATAGTGTTTGGACTAGTGGTATTAAGTGACCTTAGGTGTTCCTCCTCATATCCATAGGCCATTGACTAGTAGTGATGGTCAATGGTGGTATGGTTGGGAGACTATACCCTCATATCAAAGAGTAATAACAATGGAAATAAAGATAATTAGATACATCCAAATAAAGCAATAATAAAACATCATGACAAGTTCCAAATAAATAATCACAACCAAAATTATATCAAAATGAGATATATATAATTTAAAATATTCATACATATTAAGGAAGATCATAAAAATCAATATCACCAAAATAATAAAAGAAAAAATTTGGGAAACCCCACAAAAATGGCCTCGAGTCTTAGCCTGGTCTCGATCTCCCATGCTCCAACCTAGCCATCTAAAACCAAGAATCAGTCATAGGGAACTTTCCCTTGATATGTCCTATAACAATAAAGTATACTTGGGTACCAAATGGTGCCCTAAGCAGGGTGTGAGTACGACTTAGTAGGCTACCACTAATGAAATATAAAAGAATATCTAGTCTGAGTATATAGTGCATGATGATGTGCATAATAGTATAAATCCACATCATAATAAATATAACCATCATTATTCCTCAGGTTCTATGGTGACACCTGATATTTTCCATACCATCTTTGACCTAAACCTAATGTCTATAATCATTATAAGTCATCAAGAGTAATAAAAAATTCATAGGGTGTTACCCTTGGAAATCAAATTATCATAAATCACTGCTAATTCCTAGGGGTTTACCTTAGGAAATCAAGGTATCATGAATCATCATTAAATCTAAGGGGGATTTTCCCCAAGACATTAAAAAGTATCAAAAATCATTGCTGATTCCAAGGGGGTTACCTTAGGAAATCAAAGTATAAAGAATCATTGATGAATCCAAGGGGTATTCAACCCAAGGAATTCTAAAGCCTCAAGAATCATTACCGATTCTTAGGGGGGTACCCTAGGAAGTCAAAGTATCAAACATCATCACAAAATCTAAGGGGGATTCACCCCAAATAATTCCAAAGTCTCGGGCATAATTGTTGATTTCTAGGGGGCTACCTTATCAAATTAAAGTATCAGGAATCATCATTGAATCTAAGGGCGATTCTCCCCAAAGAATTATTAAGCCTCATACATCATTTCTGATTCCTATGGGGTTACCTTAGGCAATCAAAGTATCAAGAATCATTGCAAAATCCAAGGGGGATTCACCCCAAGGAATTATGAAGTCTCAGTTATCATATTCTAAGTGTTTAGGAAATTCAATAATATATATTATTAATTCAATTATATCAGGTCTTGAAAAATAAATATGGTCACCATATCCTAGAGAATGTCCCAAGAATCCCCTGTCACACACACAAGGTTACATCTTAATTCTAAGTCACCCCTGGGGTCACCCCTATTAATTACCCATTCAATTTACAAATCCAAGCACACCTCATGCTTGGATAAATTCTTAGTATAAAATCAAAAATGGACTACTAATGTCCCATGAAGGGGTTTCATTTCATGATTTAGGGTTAAAAAACATTAAATTATATTATTGGTTGAGCGCGTGGTATGTTGGTGCGACCACACATCACACATATCATTGAAATGATCAAAATTTAAAGGAATAACTTCAATAACACCAACCTTATACTTGTATATGTATATACATTAAATACCCATTTTTAATTTGATCCCAAACAATTAGAATCATAAAATAAAACAAAATCCCTAGAAATAGGGCACAATGAAACTGACACTATAGACAGTGAATTAAATGAAGAATAGAAGAGAAAAAACTAACAGATTTACCTCCATCTTTACAAAAAAAAACTAAAATTGATTCCCAAGATAAACATAATAAAAATCACCAAGAAGAAGAGTAGGTAAGGAGGGTCACATGTAATGGAGAGCTTCTAGCTGAAAATCGGGGGAAAATAAAGGCATTAGGAATTTAAAATCATAGAGGAAAAGTATCAAATTTACATTTTTTAGGGTCGCATGGTTTATCCACATGATTATCCAAACCATGATCCAACCATGTATATACAACTGCTGAAGGAACCTCTCTTAATATGGTTAAACTGATCGATTTGTTAAATCATGCATCAACCATGTGAAACAGATCTATAATTAATTGCAGGTTTTATGTTGTTTTCTAGAGCCCTTCACACAGTTTGAAAAACCATGCTCCTGGTTCAACCCCTCTACAAGGTTATTAAAAACCATGAACCCAGCTTATAACTTAAAAAATTTGGTTTCTTAAGTCCCCAACTCCTAAAACCCATTTAGTACCATTCTTACTCCCTATAAACACATTCAAGACATGTCAACCAAGAAAAGAAACGAGACTAGAGTGAAATTTAAAATTAAATACTCCTCAAGAAAGTCTGGGGTTTTATAACCTATACAACATATAATAGTTCATCCTTTATTTACACTCTTGGACATCACCTGAACTCCTTAGTGAACAACTCTATTCACTTAGTCCATATGTACGTGTAACAACCCAAATTGTTATAAATAAAATTCTATTTGTGGTTAAATTAAATGTCTTATTATGTATTATAGTTATAGAAAACACATGAACTTACTTGGTTTTATTATATCCTATTGGATTTAAAATGACATTAAGAATCATTACCATTGATAATATATCCATTGAATGGTGATAAAATGATCAGTATAAATACAAGGTTTTAATAAATCCAATTGACACAGACAAAGGAAGTGACAACCTCAACCAGTAGGATCATACCCTATGAAGCATATTTTTCAAAGATTAAAAGGGAGATAGAATCACTAGGATTTTTCCTTTACCAATACCAAGCTAAGATCCAACAACTTAAGTATGAGAGAAACCATTTACGGGAGAAGTTCAAACTCATTGAGATCACGACCCAAACCATGTATGCCGAACCACCCCATAAAAGTATCACCGTCACACACCTTACTCTTAGGGAAATTTGTAGTGTATTAAAGGGATATGTATTAAGACCCTAAAAAAATGAATATGTATATTGTATTTTCAATAAAATAATGGTTATATTTACTTATTATTTTTACTTTATAAATGATGTTGATTTTGATATAATAAAAAAAAAATTTATTTTTGGGTAATTTTTTATTTTAATTAAGACATTTATTTTGATTAATTAGTTCATTTTTGAAAATAAAATATTATTATTAAATATTTTTTTAAATATAAATTATTTTATAATTTTTATGAAGTTAAATGTACTCTTTATAAGGATTTGAAAATTGCTATTGTCAAAAAACCCAGCATTTCTCAATAAATGTCGATTCTATTTTAAAAGTAAAAATTAAAATTATTAGAAAATTATTTTTATAAAATGAATATTATTTTTGGAATCAACACATAAAAATTATCTTATGGTGAATGTTTCATAATTTTCTGAGACAGTCGAATTTTTGAGTAAAAATTAAATTCGGTATAAATATACGGTATGTATTATGACATCATAATGACCAAAAAATGATGTGATAAATACTATAAAGGGTATACACGACCAAATATATGTTTTTAATTTAAAATAATTTAATTTTAAGTTTATTTTATTAATTTTATAAATACTTTATGAATCCTCCAAAACTTATAATATATTTTAAGGTTTTAAAATCATTTCTTAAAGGGCATGACTCACTTCGACATCACCAAGGGTAATATTTTTATAAGTTTGGATCTTTTACTTATAAAATAATTAAAACCAACCCTCTTTGTAATAAAACATGCACAAAATACATGATATGGTTTGTGGTTTTGGTTATTTTATTATATAGAATCCAAAACCTAAATTTGAGAAATAATAAAAGAACTCTCCACTATTTTCCTATATAATATCACACAAGATCCAATTTATCTTCACTAAAAAACATTTTATCACATTCTTAATCAACCCTTACCTATACATAATTCTCACAATGTTCCTCTAAGATCTCTATAAGCTCCTCCCAAGTATTTGAAATCACCCTCTCAAGGTAATGGATCCTCTCCTTATCCTCTTTATTCAAGTATCTTCATTATCTTATGTATTTTATCTCTAATTACTAATGTTTGTATATATTATTTCATATACCCCTTTAAATTTTATTTATAAATAATTATATACCCATTTAAATCTCATTAATCTATCCCATGAACATTTATACACCCCGTTATGCTACCAAAATTTCACCATGATTTTTCATGCCAAAATAACTATGTTGTGAATACCCATACCCATTTCCCATCAAGGGTGTTCAACATTATTGAACTTATAATTATTTTATTGTGGAATTAAATTTATTTATTCCACAATCCTTAATCATGGAATAAAATTTTATGATAAATGATTCCATGTTTTATTATCTACGTGGAACACTTATGCATGAGAAAGAAATGAAAGTAACGGGTGATCCCAGAATTATATAGTACTCCAATGCATTGGGTAATGTTTTAGTCTCATGATATGTACTGAAATGGATTAGGGAGTTTACCTAATCCATAAAAAGACTTTTTTCCATCATGATTTCTTGGAATTTATCCTTAACCTATGTTTATGATGCAATGTTTTAAGTTGTTTCCACATTTCCCATGTTGCCTTTATGATTATAATACTATATAATGCCTCATTGTTCATGTTTATTATTATAACTCCTTTTATGACTCATTTATATGACTATTTTATAACATGTATTACTTTATTCATGTTATGCCATGTTTATTCCCTTACTAGGCTTTATAGCTCACCCCTTTCTTATGTATTTCCTCAGATTATCCCATGAAGTTTTAAGTACAATGGAATAATATGAACATGTAAAGGAAGTTTTAAATAATATTGTTGTATCCCATGTTTTAAGTTGTTATTAAATGAACCTAATTCCAAAATACACTATACTTCTTGATCTTATGGGTTGTATTATGTGTAATCTTATGTAATAAATCACGAATTAATGTGTAATAAAGAGCAGGTTTGTCACCATTGGTATCAAAGAAAAAGTTTAGTTATTTTTGGTATTAGTATTAGAAAACTCTAGAGAAAGACTTAGGGATACGATTGAACATAGGAATACATCCCTATATTTTGGTAAATCATAGAGTAAGTGGTTTACAAGAAAATACATCTATTTCTAGATACTAAAAGTAGATGTGGCTCTGGCATAGATGTACATAGTGGTAAAACCCGAAAACAATGCGTTGAGATAGACTTGATTGGGAATTGGTGCATAATAACAGGCCTTTCTGCACACTTGATTTGAAACTCCTAATGTATATTCTTTTTTAAATTCACTATCTCATTATGAACCATTATTAAGGGGAAAAAATTCCCATAAGAGTATATATTAAGAAATATATCATGGATAAAATAGATTTAATCCTATAAATTCATAAGTTAAGGAATAAAAATCATTTATTGTTGGTTCCAAGAAGAGTAGAAGCATGGTTTGGTGGGTGTTATATTAAAATTTCTTTTAATAATCATTTCCTGAAACCAAGAATGAGGATCTTGCATGTCAAATTTATAATTAATTTATCTAATATTTGAAGAAATAAATACATGGGCTTATGAAATTTATTCATTGATGATTTTTCATCATCTGAAAAGGACCTTCTGGAATGCCTTCATCGTTATTGTGAGGATACAAGGGTAGAATCACTCTATTAGTGATCCACATGTGCTTCAATGGACTCTGAGCCATGCCACTCATTATCCAAGTCCTATCACAGGGAATCAAATTCCTTGCAATGTTCATTCTTGATCGCACATTCTTTGGTCTTAAATAAATTATCTCTTGGGTTTCTCTTTCTTAAGAGGGAGAGAGGAGGAGGAGTCGAGAGATAATTATTTGTGCACAATAATTCTCAATTCCCAAACTTGGAATTGGTTTTGAATGAATTTCACAATAGACGTAGCCATCTATTTATAGAGCTGGGATTTTGATTACAAAATTTAATTGCATAACCGCCATTAAATATAATTATAACCATTAATGAAATACCATACCACATAATAATAATAACAATATTATTATTTTTTGGTGCACCAACTTGTGAAAAATGGATAAATAATATTTACTAACTTGTAAATAATTATTTTATCAATAGACATGGTCTTGGTCCGTTCAAACTCCTCTTGTATTTATTAAACTCCTGAATAAATATTTTATTATATTAAATAAATATTTTATTCTATTAAATAAATATTTTATTCCCTAACTAGTAAATAAATAATTATTAAATATTCAATAAAATAAATAAATATATTCTATTCACAATCCAGTGAATAAATATTTATTTAATTTATGAAATCAATATAACTTAAATAAAATTATTCCTTGGTCTTGAGAATAATATTTATTCCATTAATTAAATTCAAATAGAATTTAATCAAGACCACCAGAAACACTTAGTGTGCGACCCTCTAGGATTCTTTCTCATTGGAATTAGGCGGGCTTGCCTAAAGTCCAAGATTACTATCTAGAAATGGGTCAAGGAACCCAAGATAAAGAACTTAAAGTTGCAATGATGACAAACACATACAAATTCTCATTATGTAATATAATCCCTTTGTCACATAATATCATCAAGCAGGTTTCATGATGGTGTCATCAACCTATATTCTTGATACATCATTATTTGACTATCTAAAATAAACTCATTGTTACACCATGGACATGTAATTTTGGGAAACAGTTCTATTTCAATAAAAAGGTTGAGATATCAACTTTCATAAATATAAAATGGATAAATCCTTTCTTGACTTATCCATTAATAAAATGTCATTTGTGACACACCCAACATACCCAACTTCCCTCCCACATATGGCATGAAAATTTTCTTTAGAAAATATAAGTACGTGAGTCATGGAATGAATTAATGATAATCTTAAAGTCTAAGGACCATTCTACATGCTCATAGATAGGAATATCCAATGATACCAAAACATGGAAAATTCCTATTGGTGGGTCTGTTCTCATAATCTCTTGTCTTGCCAAGTGTGAACTTCATGATAAGAAGTCTCATATTCTTATGAGTACTTTCACTTGACAATATATATACTATGTGTCCCATCATAGTATGTTATCCTACCAAAAAACTATATTAAGAATATTTTAATAGCACTTCAAGTTTCTCATCATAGCGGGGAACTACTGCGACCTTATTAATGTGACAAATACTCTAGGAAATTGTCACATTATGTTCATATAGAATAATAAAAAATATATAATAATATGTTTAATTTAATATCTAATACATCAAATATTCATGTAATCAAAGTAAAAATAGTTGGTTCTAGGACACCAACTCTAATAAACTCCCACTTGGACTAGAGGCAACTTCCTACAACATTAAGTCCTCTAGACCTCACATGATAATCATGTTTTTACTGAGTCGAAGCTTTAATCAAGGGGTCCTCTACATTTTCTTCTGTGGAAATATTGCTCACTACAACTTTACCTCTTTGAGAGAAATACCTCAAGATATGATATTTCCAAATTATACACTTTGTCCACTGATGTGACCTTGTCTCTTTTGATAGATCCACCGCTATAGTATTATCACAATAGAGTGTTATACATTTACTTCTAGGTACCACATCAAGATCTTGGATGAAGTTTCACATCCAAATTTCTTCTTTAACTTCCTCAGAAGCTGTAATATACTCAAACTCTACTGTATAATCTACGACCACAACCTGATTTGAGCTCTTTCAACTCAAAAAATCTCTATTCAAAGTGAATATGTATCTCATTTGTGACTTCATGTCATCTTGATCAGTATGGAAACTAGAATATACATATCCTCTGATGAATAGTTCCTGATCTCCTCTATAAACCAGGAAAAATCCTTAGTATGCCTAAGATACTTAAGGATAGTCTTGACTGCCATCCAATGGCAGTCACCTAGACCATCTTGATATCTTCCTACCACACTTAATGCGTAGGTGAAATCTAGCCTAGTACATATCATATCTTACATTACTGACCCAATCACGGATACATATGGAATACTTGCCATTATATTTCTTTCTTCATGGGTCTAAGGACACATTTTCTTAGAAAGATGAATTCCATGTGATGCTGGAAACAATCCCATCTTGGATTGTTCCATACTAAATCTCTTTAGTATCTTGTCAATGTATGTAATTTGACTTAGGATGAGAAAAATCTTAGATCTATCACGAAGGATCGTGATCCCAAGAATATATGCTACCTCGCCCAAGTATTTCATGGAAAAGAATTTATTCAACCATGCCTTAATATACTGTAAGACTGATATTTCATTTCTAATAAGTAATATGTCATCAAAATATACTATTAATAAAATTATTGAACTCCCACTAAACTATTTGTAGACACAAGGATCACATTCTTTCTTTATAAAACCAAATTTCGTTATGGATTCATCAAAATGAATGTTCCATGACCTGGATGCCTTCTTTAATCCATAAATGGATTTTTAAACTTGCATATCTTATTGGAATCCTTTGGAGTCACAAACCCTTCAAGTTGTGTCATGAAGACATCTTCATGAAGGTTCCCATTAAGGAAGGATGTTTTGACATCCATTTTCCAAATCTCATAGTCATATTAATCCATAATTTAAAGTAGAATTATGATAGATTTAAACATTGAAACTGGTGAAAAGATTTCATCGTAGTCAATACCTTGATGCTTCTTAAACCCTTTTGCAACCAGTCACGTCTTATAGGTAATAAATTGTCCTTCCATGTCCAATTTCTTCTTGAATACCCATTTTTAATCAATAGGATTTACATCCACTAAAGGATCTACCAAAATCTAGACTTGTTTTTGGTACATATAATCCATTTCAGAATTCATGGATTCTTGCCACTTGTAAACATATGTGACACTTAATGCTTCCTTGTAGTTTATAGGATCATTATTATCAAATAATAATGAGTCACCATCCTCGGTAACTAGAAAAACACATAGTTCTAGTTATATTACCTCTCTTGTACTCCAATGTAGTTCTTGTGTCTTTGGAACAATTTCTTCTTCCACGAGGCTTTGTGGAATCTGATACTGTATAAACTTTTATGTGCCTTGAGCCTCTACTTCATCTAATTTTATCTCGATACCACTATATCTTTTAGATATTCACTCCCTCTCAAGTAATATGTAATGTATTTCCACTATAACCCTTTTTTATGAGGGGTCTTATAGGTAATATACCCTTGTTTCCTTGGGGTATCCTATAAAGGTACACTTTGCATCTCAAGGTGCAATTTTGTTACCTAAAGAGGCCTTAACAAATGTTTCACTTCCCCACACATGTAAATTCAATAACATTTTTTTCTTCCACTCCAAAATACATATAGAATACCATTTATTGATTTAGTTGGTACTTTTTTTAGTATGTGTTCTACTATTAGTAACACATATCCCTAAAAGCATAATGGAATACTTTCATAAATCATCATTGATCTCACCATGTCCAACAAGGTGTGGTTCCTCCTTTCTCTTACACCATTACACTGAGTTTTATTAGTAAGAGTGAGTTAGGATAGGACCCCAAAATCCTTTAAGTAATCAATGTAGTCTTGATTAAGATATTCTCCACCTCATTCAGAGAAGAGTTTCTTAATCTTCCTACCAACCTGGTTCTTAACTTCATTCTTGTATTCCATGAATTTATCAAAATAATATGACTTACACCTAATTAAGTAAATATATCCATATTTACTAAAATAATCAATAAAAGTTATGAAGTATGAGTACCCACCCCTTGCTTCAATAGGAAATGGTTTACACACATCATTATGAACTAATTCAAGAAGATCTTTATCCCTTTCTCCTTTACCACTAAATGGGGATTTGGTCATTTTTCCTTGTAAACATGCATGAAATACACCAAGTTTTTTTAGTTAAAAAGAATATAAATATCTATATTAATGTAATTTTGTCAAGTGTTTTTCATTTACATGACCTAGACGGTGATGCTAAAGTTGGGTGTGGTATGAACCATGTGAAGTAACTTCATTATCGATTGCCATTACTTTATTCATGCAATCAAACATGTAAAGACCATTATGTAAATGTGTCTTAACATAAAAATGCTATATTTATAAAATAAGAAACTTTTATTTCCAAATTTGAAAATGAATCCATCTCTATCTATTATGGATATAGAAATAATGTTTTGGTAATTGAAAACACATAATAACAACCCTTTAAAACCAATATCATTCTGGTCGACAATGTGAGTTGGTAGTCCCCAATAGCTATAATAAAAAGTTTAGCTCTGTTGTATTCTCATAGATCTACCTCCCCTCAGTTATTTTTTTTGAATCTACTTGGTTCCTGTATTTGAATACATATGTTCACACCACAAGCTATATCTAATACCCAATTTTTAGAAATAGATAAATTGCACTCAATAACAAGCAGACATGAAGCTTCCCCTTTCTTCTTTAGTTGGGTGAAGTTTTTCTTCCAGTGGAACTTCTTTACACATGTGAAATAGACATCATCCTGTTCCCTTTCTCCTCCTTTAATCTTCTTCTTCTTGGAAGGGTGTGAAGAAGATTTGGTCTTAAAGATCTTTGCTTTCCATTTCAATTTGTTCACCATAAAGGATAGAAGGATTTTCATGCTTTATATCATTATCTACTTGGTGAAGGAGGATAAGAAGACCTTCTAGATACTTCTCAATGTCATTCATATTAAAATTCACAACAAAACTAGGGAAACTCTAAGGGTGTGATGCCATAATGAGATCAGTTCTCAATTATTTTGGGATTTTAAACCCTAGAACCTCTAGGATCTCAATATAGCCAATGATCTTGAATACACGGGGCATAGTTGGGGAAACATATACAAGATTACTATGAAATAATTCCTTGGAAATCTCAAACTATTCCTATCTATCTCTCTCCTGGTAAAGACCACAAAGGTGTTCAAGCATGCTATATGCATCCATGATTTCATGAGACTTCATGAGTTCACTGGAAATAGATGAAAGCATCAAACATTAAATTTTGAAAAAATCATTCATATGTTTTTCATAGACTATGAACTCTTCACCACTTGGCTTTTGAGTAGGCGGATTAGGTATTGAGTATTCTAGCACTTAAGATTTCCATTCATGGCGTAGAACAACCTGAAGGCGTCTAAACCACTCCAAGAAGTTACCGTCAGTGAGGAGACTATCTTTATCCAATATTGATCATAGGGATAGTGATCTTTTCATTTTATTCTACAATTAAAAGATTATATTATTTGTACTTTTCTTGATTACATATTTTTTGAGAAATAATTAATTGATTTTATTAAATCTACCACTATTTTATCAAGTACCAATATCCCTCACCATTGAACTTGGAATTTATAGTTTCTAGGATATTCTATTGGAAATGATCCATATTTCCCTTCACATAATCCCAAAAGGGTTGGTCAAGATATTTTTAAGGTATTTATCTAGTCAATTCTTTGCAAACTGTGGGCTTACAGCTCCTTAATCCGTTGAGTGGACTCCCCAATCCCGAAATCCTGACTTGGATTTTATCAACACCTGCCTCCAAATTACACCAAGTCTAGAAAGGGCCACTCCTCTTGATTTAAAATGGTTAAGTCAAAACAAAATTTTCATAATAACTCCCCTTATAAAATTAAGCATCCCAAAAGGGTTGGTCAAACATATAGTTCTATTGAGTTTTTTTCCTAATCAAGTAATGAAAAGCCTAGTTTGAATTAATATTAGATTGAGAGATTTTATTTTATTATGCATAATTTTTTATCTTGTTTTATCTTTTACATGTATTTTTTATATTTAAGTGGATGTTTACTTAATTAATTAACCATGTTTTGATAAAATATTTATGCATAATCAATTTTATTTAAATTACATCTTTTTATATTAATTCATTCATTTATGTTATCACAGTATTTCATCAATAAATATAATTTTAATGCATTAGACATAAAATAAATAAATAATTAAATGAACTGATCATGATCTTATATGATGGTTGATATAATGAGTGCACATTAAATCAACCTATGACCCAGGGGAAATAAATCCTTATGCTGGACTTGGCATGAGCTACAACATTTCACGTGTTCACCTATGTATCACTGAGTTGGCATCATTATGGTTCTATCTTGAACCATACCCATGCACCTTGGGATGCTCTATTAATTAAAAATATTTATTACTCACACACAGGTGAGGGGAACCAAAGGATTGGTTAAATGGAATTACATAAATATCCTTGGACACACATGTCCTATATAATAATGGAGGGAGGGATGACTCACATTCCATTTTTTAATTTAATATTAAATATTTTCAAATCCATGAAATAAATTTAATTAAATTAAATCCAACACATACATAGGTCTTGGTCAAGATCATTAATGGTCACACATGCAAATAATACACAAAATTAAATAACTGGAATTCATTTATTCATTCTTTTATTATTTAAGATAAACATGCTTGCATTAATTAATTAATTAACTAATAAATTAATTCCATTTCATCTTAATGATAATTCGATCTTATTTATAGATACACATCATTAATTACATTCATGGAAAATAAATGGAAGGAATAATAATGACACTAATTACAATAAATTAATTTATCATTTTAAAATTCTTTAAAACCATTATTAAATTTTAAAACACACAACAACATGCTAATCAATAAAATAAGGTTTTAATGCTGCAATTTAAAATTTCATGTAATTATAATTTTGTCCATTAATTAGAGACTACATGGCATGTAAATATAGCTACATGACATGTACCTCGGTTTCTGTATATCTAAGTCACACGCCTGGGGATTTGGTGTGTGGACTCAACCAAACTACATGGTGTGTACATGCCAATTACACACCCTGTATCCAATTGATATGTTCTAGGTTGGACCAGTCAACACATGGTGTGTAATAAAAGAACCATGTTTAATTAATTAATTGATACATCTAGATACATTGTGCATGGGTATACAACGTGTGCTCCGGCTACACGCCGTGTAACCCAGTTTTACCATCCAATGATTTGGCACTTCCTAATGGAATCTTCGGTTGTTCTTCATTTGTTCTTAAATATCTAAGAAAATTAAACACTTAACGAACATAATTAATATGTTGATAACATTTTAATTCAAATCATATTAAAGAAAAAATAACATGAAATAAAAATCTAACCATAATTGTGCATAGATCAACAATCAAATAAATAATTATAAATTTAAACGTGACTGCTCTGATACCACTTGTTGGTTCTGGGTGGAGTGAAAGAATGCGTTGGTGGGTGATTTATTAAAATTTATTTTCATAATAATTTCCTGAAACCCATAGTGAGGATCTTGCACGTCAAATTTATAATTAATTTATTTAATATCTGAAGAAATAAACACCTAGGATTAGGAAATTTCTTCATTAATGATTATTGATCATCTGAAAAGGCCCTTCCAAATTTCCTTCATTGTTATTGTGAGGATCCAAGGGTATAATCCCTATAGTGGTGATCAACACATGATTCAATGGTATCCAAGCAATGCCACTTGTTCTCCTGGTTCTAGCATGGAGAATCAAATGTCTTATGTTGTTCATTCTTGATCGCTCATTCTTCGGTCTTGAAGAAATTATCTCTTTGGTTTCTCATTCTTGTGAGGGAGATAGAAGGAGTTGAGAGAGAATTCATTATTTGTAAAAATTATCTATTCTCAAACTTGTAATTGGTTTTGAATGAATTACACAATAGATGTAGCCATCTATTTATAGAGCTGGTATTTTGATTACAAAATTTAATTGCATAACAACCATTAAATATAATTATAAACATTAATGAAATTACATGAAACATAATAATAATAACAATATTATTATTTTGTGGTGCACCAACTTACACAAAATAGATAAATAATATTTACTGACTTGTAAATAATTATTTTATCACAGGACACGATCTTGGTCCATTCGAACTCCTCTTGTATTTATTGAACACCTGAATAAATATTTTATTCTGTTAAATAAATATTTTATTCACAAACTAGTCAATAAATATTTATTATATATTCAATAAAATAAATAAATATATTCTATTCACAATCTGATGAATACATATTTATTTAATTTATGCTATCAATATAACTTAAATAGAATTATTTCTCGATCTTGAGAATAATATTTATTCCATTAATTAAATTCAAATAGAATTTAATCGAGACCACCAGAAACACTTAGTGTGTGACCCTCTAGGATTATTTATCATTGGCATTATGAGGGCTTACCTAAAGTCTAGGATTACTGTCTAGCAATGGGTCAAGACACCCAAGATAAATAACTTAAAGTCACAATGAAAAAACCACATATGAACACTCAATGTGTAATATAATCCCCTTTTCACATAATCTCATCAAGCATGTTTCATGATAGTGTCATCAACCTATATGCTTGATACATCATTCTTTGACTATCTAAAATAAACTCATTGTTACACCATGGCCATAAAATTTAGGGTGACAATTCTATTTTAATCAAAGGTCTGAGATATCAACTTCCATAAATATAAAAGGGAAAAATCCTTTCTGGACTTATCCATTAATAACATGTCATTCATGATGCACCCAATGTACCCTAATTCCAACCAACATATAGCATGATAGTTTTCATCAGCAAATATATGTGTGTGAGTCATGACATGCATTAATTATAATCTTAAAGTATAAGGAAAATTATATATGCTCACAGATAGGAATATCCAATGACACCAAAACATGAAAAATTTATGCTAGCAGGTCTGTTCTCATAAAATTCCATATTGGAGATTACCAAGTGCGAACTTCATGATAATAAGTCTCATCTTCTTATGAGTACTCACACCTGATGGTCTATATACTATGTGTGCCATCATATTATGTTATCCAACCATAGAATTATATTAATAATATTGTCACATAACTTCAAGGTTATCATCATTGTAGGTAAATATTATGGCCTTATCAATGTGAAAAATACTCTAGGACATTATTAAATTATAGTTATGTATAATAATGAACAATATGTAATAAGATATTTAATTTAATATTTAATACATCAAATATTCATGTAATCAAAGTACAAACAGTTGGTTCTAGGAAAAAAACTCTAAAATTTATAAGTTATCCCTTTAATTTCATTGTATTCTCATCTATGTGTTTAATAGTTTAAAAATAATCATCCCTAATTTTCCCTTTATTATAAACAGTGGTCAAAAATAGGAGGAATCGAGTAAACAAACTATGTGAAGGGAAATGTGATGAATTCCCAAATGAGATTCCCAACCCAATGGGAGCAGGAATAACAAACTTTGTGATGATACCCTTTCAGATGACTTAGGTTCTGAATAGAAACTTGGATTAGGAGGATCACCCAAAATCCCCCTAAGAAAGAACAAGCTATAATTTATACCTTTATGCGACAAAGGCCTCCAACATTCAATGGATCATCCGATACCTTAATTGTGGAACAATGGATCAACTCCATTGAGAATTTCTTCTCTACACTTTAATGTTTTGAGCAAGATAAGTTTATAATAGTTATTTATCATATAGAGAGATAAGATGATCTGTGGTGGAAATTGATAAAGAATACAAAGACCGAGGAAGGAATCAAAGTGATGGGGTGGAAGGAATTATGGAAAATGTTTTTTGAAAAATATTTCCCTCCCACTCTTTTACTTAAAATGGAAAGTTATTTCCATGTCCACAAGAAAAAATATGAAAAATATATCAGGGAGTATGGGGAAAAATCACAATATTTGCATGACATGCCTATGAATTTGTCATTACCCCCGAATTCAAGGTTTAATGCTTCTTTGGTGGGCTAAAACCTAGTTTATGAAAATCCCCAGAGATCCAAGACTTTGATAGTAATGAAGAAACTGTACAATGTTACCTCAAAGTCAAAATGGATATCGATGAATCTAGAGGGTATCACAAGGATTAGAAGAAGAAAGTGGAGTTTAATTCTAGCAGTTTAATGGAGAAATATAATAGTGCTAAGAAATTTCAACATCCCACTTGTCAAAAGTGCAGAAAAAAGCACCCTATAAATTTCCTAATGGGGGTGAGTAAATGATTTATGTATAGGAATGAAGGAAACATAACTAGTGATTGTTGATGAGAGAATCCCACTAATGAAATAGAGGAAAGGAATTATCCATTCAACCCTTAGTTTATTTTTCATTATTTCAATTGTAAGGAATAAGGGAACTTTTTAAATCAATATAATAATCCAAGAGTTTTTAGAGACAACCAACAACCTCCAAGGTAACAAGGGTGAGCTTATGCCATCACAATCATTGAGGTGGATCCCAATAACAAAGTGGTGATAGGTAAACTAGTTATTCATTAAATAATAGTGAATATAATTTTTTTTTGGTTCTATGCATTCCTTAATATCATGTAAGTTTAGTAGAACTATTCAAACAACACCACAAATCATGGAAGTAGAGTTGTCGATGAAAATGAAAAATGGGGAAATTATTGAATCCCATGTATATAACTCCCCCTATCAAAATTTATGGAATGTACTTCTCAAAAAACCTTGTGATACTCCCTTTAGTGAAATTTGATGAAATTATAGGCATGTATTAGATTTCCTTAATAGACACAACATAAATTTCCATGAGAATTAAATCACTCTCCGTATCACGAATCGCCCTCCGATTCTATAAAAATTCAAGGAGAACGATGAATCTTCTTTAAAACCAATATCTCAAGCATGGATATTACTTCCCTATAAAAATGATATCTAGCTCAAATGATTGATTCTAAGGAAAAGATCATCCTTGAAGACATTACCATTATGAGGTAATATGCTGAAGAATTTCCTAAAGAATTTCTCGGTCTTATTCCTAGCCGATAGGTTGAATTTTCAATCGAGCTTATACCTGGGGAGTTTCCATTATCCAAGAATCCATATAGAATTGATTTTTTTGAACATGAGGATCTAAAGAAAAAACTATAGGAGAATCTGTATAAAGGGTTCATATTCCCAAGTGCTTCACCTTGGGGTGCACTAGTCCTCTTCATCAAGATGGGATATGGTTCAATGCGCCTTTGCATTGATTATCACGAGCTCAAAATGATCACAATAAAGAACAAGTATCCTTTTCCACAGATTGATGAAATTTTTGATCAGATGTGTGGATCCCAATACATATCTAAGGTGGATATTCATCGGTATATTATCAAGTAAGGTTGAAGGAGGATATCCCTAAGATCTCTTTTTGTAACATGTACAAGCATTATGAGTTCATAATAATTCCATTCAGATTCACTAATGCTCCATTAATCTTTATGGACTTGATGAATAAAGACTTTATAGATTACCTCAACAAATTTTTGGTAGTATTTTTATATTATATTATAATATAATCCAAAATAAAGGAGGAGCATGAGGAGTATCTTTGTATTGTGCTAAAGACCTTATAAAATGAGAAGCTTTATGCAAAGTACAACAAATGTGAGTACTGATTTAAGGAAGTCTCATTCTTGGGGAATATTATCATAATAAATGGGATATATGTGGACCCTTAAGTGATATAAGTAATTGAAGGATGGATGAGGCCATCATCTGTGATAGAAATCCACAGTTTTCTTGGATTAGCTGGGTAATATCATTGATTTTTGAGAAATTTCTTGCAATTGTCAAACCCTATAACCAAGATAACTCAAAAGGGAGTCAAGTTTGTTTGGAATGATGAATGCGAAGATATATTTAAGGATTTGAAAAATAGGATTATAACTTCACCTATACTTACACTAACCATAAGTGTAGAACTTCTCTTAGTGTAGAATAATGATTCAAAGAAGGTTTTGGGATGTGTGTTAATTCAGAATGAAAAAGTGATAGCCTATTCCTTAAGGTAATTTAAAGTTCATGAATAGAACTACCCAATACATGATCTTGAGTTGGTTGAAGTAATATTCATTTTGAAAATATGTCAACATTATCTCTTTGGGGGGAAGTATGAAATATATATGGATTATAAGATCCTAAAGTATATATTCACACAAAAGAGATGAATATGTTCCAAAGAAGATGATTAGAGTTGATTAAGGATTATGGATTCTCAATCCAATACCATCCCTATAAATAAAATAAAGTGTTAGAAACTCTAAGTAAAAATAATCCAGAAATTTTATCATTGATGAGAATTGATAAGGATTTGATCTTTTTAGACTTAAAAAGGACAAACATGGGAATCATAAAGTAAGGAACATTATAAATCCTTTCACAAATGATTGTTCTATATGACCCCAGGACACCCTGAGAGGGGAGGGGTGAATCAGGGTGTCAAAATTTTCTTTTAAAAACAAGGATCTTGTTATCACGTTGTTAGGAACTAGTTAAACCTGTATGATGAATACGATCAACAATGAAACATTCACATGCAAAGAGATGGCACAACAATTTTTACTTGGTTCACCGCTAAGGGTTACGTCCAAGGAGTATACGCCGACAAGTTGTCGGTCGTATCAAATTACACTAATCTTCACTAGTTGTGGATTACAATGGTTCAGGAACAGTCACTCTATCCCAGGCTCACTGCCTTTACAAAGGTTCAGGGATAGCTCACTACTTCCCTCAGGTCACTCCCGTTGACTCCCCCTGGCTCACTACCCTTGGTAAAGTCACACTCAGTTTATAGACATGAAGGTCTCTTAATAATTTCAAAATAATTCTTCCTCTGTTGAATGTAGATGCTCCGTTGAAGTCCAACTTTCACTCATATAATAATCCCACTTTGCACCGAATGTATCGGGCAATATTCCAATTTTTGTGCAACTCTAAAAGGACCGGCGTACAACAACCTCACCTGGCGCGCTTCTCCAAGACCGACGTGCAATTTTCAAGAATGGTGCACAAGTCACTTGTGCAGTAAAAAATCGGTGCGTAGGTGACACCAACACACTTTCACGATATTGCCTCCTTCAACTCCAAACTTGCGCGACTCTTCACCTTTAACTCCCAAACCTCCTTGGTCGCGCAGCCAACAACTGGTGCGCAACCTCTACTTGTGCGACCCAACTTCCACTTGCGCGACTCAACCACTTGTGCGGAGAGATCTCAAAAAAACTCTAAGTCTTTAACTTCGTTACTAATGAGGAGGGGTGGTCCTCTATTTATAGGCAAACTGGACCCCCTGCGCGGTGGCGCGCAAGTGTCCTCATGATGCGCAAGTCCTGGTGTGCAGATCCAACTGCCCTATCCTCTGTCGCACTAATCACTTGCATGACCACACCAATACTTGCACAAACTTCTTTCCTTTGACATATTTTGAAGTTCTGATCATGAAGAACAATAGGTGCGCAAGTTTCCAATCCTCCTAGGCACCAGCGCGCAAGTCCTTTCTCGGCGCGCAGGTCACTTGCGCGACCAGCCCAAAAATTGCGCAACCCTTATCCCTTTGCCATTTTTCTATGTTCTGATCTTGAAAAACATA
This sequence comes from Viscum album, assembly GCA_963277665.1. NCBI lineage: Eukaryota > Viridiplantae > Streptophyta > Magnoliopsida > Santalales > Viscaceae > Viscum > Viscum album. The sequence continues at coordinate 1,647,245,706 of OY728152.1, forward strand.
TGGCGCACAAGTTTCCTATCCTTCAAGTACATGGCACGCAAGTCTCTTTGACAAAAACACTTTTCTCCATTTGTCTATTTTCAAGCCAAAAAATTTGGCAAACACTAAGAAACAGCGCCACCTTCAATACTATTGTATGCTTGAACTGTATGATCACTTTGCTGGTACACATTCTGAACTTCCACTGAGGATTGAAAACAAACACAAACAATAATCCAATTCATGCATAGAAGACCATGGTTCCAACAATCTCCCCCTTTGGGTTTGTTGGAAATCAGAAAATAAATTCAATAAATCCCCATCCATGTGAAAACCAAAAACACAAGAATCAACTCAGCCAACACTCTAAGTCTACGTGAGCAATGATCGGTGTAGAAAACAAGAGAGGAAGCTTGAATTGGGTTCCAGTGTTTTGGAATTCTCAATGAATCCAAAGAAGCATTACGTAAGCATTACATGCCTGAACATGCCTGAATTTATTCCTTTCTCCCGCATTGACAATAAACCCAAAGACCGGTAATTTTTTCATTGTTAAGCTCAAACCATACTCCCCCTGGATAGTATCTCCCCCACAAACCTGTATCACATCCAAAAAACAGTTATCATAAGCAGGGAGAGGGGTAATGCGTAACCTCCTTATGCAATGGGAGGTGGCTGAACACCGAGGTTCAACCGATGCTTCTCAAACACAGCTGTTGATAGTGGATTGGTCAGGATACCAGCCACTTGCTCATTAGTTCCCACATGATCAATTACAATCACCCCTTTCTTAACTTTATCTTTGATAAAGTGATACCAGATTTCAATATGTTTTTTATGAGAATGATGAACATGATTCTTCGTGAGATCAATTGCGCTCTTGTTATCACAGCAAATTACCATTGGTTGCTTCACCTTATCACCAATATCCATTAGTTGTTGCTTCATCCATAGAAGTTGAGTACATGCCTTTGTGGAAGATATATACCCAGCTTTAGTAGTACTAAGAGAAGTACTTTCTTGTTTCTTTCTCAACCAGCCAACACATTTCTGCCCAATATAGAAGGATCCACCATTGGTGGACTTTCTGTCTACTACATCACCAGCCCAGTCAGCATCAGAAAACGCTGATAATTCACTATCCCTACCTAAAAAAAATATAACCTAAAGTTATGTGTACCTTGAATGTACCTCATGATTCTTTTTACTACCGCCATATGTTCTTCCTTTGGATCAGTCTGAAAGCGGGCCGAAAGACATGTGGAAAAGACAATATCTGTTCATGTTGCTGTCAGGTACAGTAGGCTCCCAATGATCCTCCTGTACATGGTGGGATCTAAAGAGGTCCCATCTTCATGTTTTTCAAGTTTAGTTCCAAATGAAATCAGATTTGACATTGGTTTGGAGTATTGAATATTAAACTTCCTCAACATCTCTATTACATATTTTTCCTGAGAAATGAAAGTGTAATCCTTCTTTTGAATCACCTGCAGTCCCAAGAAATATGTGAGCTCTCCAATCATAGACATTTAAAATTTTGATTTCATGTGATTGGAAAATTCATCCACAGATTTCTTCCTGCTGCCACCAAATATGATATCATCAACTTAGAAAAGAACCATGAATTTATCTTCTGGAGAATTCTTCACATATAGATTGTGCTCTACTCATCCACTTTTGAATTCCATCTTCTTGAGATAAGAGTCTAGCCGGGAGTACCATGCCTGTGGTGCCTGCTTCAAACCATATAGAGCTTTCTTCAGTTTGCAGACCTTTGTCTCATCAGTACCAAGAACAAAACCCACTGTTTGTTCAATGTAGACTTGTTCTTAGAGTACACCATTAAAGAATTCAGTATTTACATCCATTTGATACACTTTATATCCTCTTTGGAGTGCCATAACAAGGAAAATCCCGATTGACTCCAGTCTAGCCACTGGAGCAAAGGTTTCTTCAACATCTACACCTTTAATCTGGGAATATCCCTTACATACCAGTTGAGCCTTGTTTTTAATAACACTTCCATGCTCATCAAAACTGTTCTTGAAGATCCATTTTGTACCAATCACATTGTGACCTCCGGGTCTCTAGACAAGATCCCATGTCTGATTCTTATCAATCTGATCTAACTCTTCATTCATGGATTTCAACTAATATTCATCCTTTGCAGCTTCTTCGAATGAGGATGGATCTACAACTGACAGAAATGCAGACTGCGTGTTATTCCTAATCCTCCTTGTTTGTGTGGGTGCACTCCTATCCCCAATTATATTAGATGGATCAATCTCAGCTCTACGATTTCTCCTATGTGGTTTAGTTTCATTCTCTCTAGCCACAGTCTCTTCTTCATATTATTCTTCTGAGTCAACATCATTATGTGACTTCTGAGTGTTTTGTACAGCTTCCTCTATTTCTGTAGTTGTATTTTCTCCACGTTCACTTTCTTCTTCACTTTCTATCACATCAGCATATGAAGTCCTTGAAGAATTTTTGGTTTTCTCTTCAATTATCTTAACATCATTTCTTGCTACAATATTTCTTAATCGCTTGTTGAAACACTTGTAGGCTTTGCTTTTCATTGGATACCCAAGAAAAATTCCTTCATCACTATTGTCACCAAACTTCCCTGGATTTCCTTCTTTGTTCCAGATGAAATATTTTCTTCCTAAAACATAAAAGTATTTCAATGAAGTCTTCCTTCCATGCCAAAATTCATATGGTGTCTTAGTTTCTCCCATATAAATCCCTTTTTGATTCTGAATGTGAACTGTAGCTTCAACTACTTCCTTCCAATAATGGCGAGAGATTTTGCTCTCAATCAGTATAGTCCTGGCCATATTGTTAACCTGTCGATTTCTGCACCCAACAACTCCATTTTTCTGTGGAGTTCTCACGATAGCTACCTCATGTTGTATCCCATTCTTCTACAAGTAGTTTTCAAATTCAATGGACATGTATTCCCCTCCATTTTCTGATTGCAACACTTTGATTGATCATCCAATATCATTCTCAGTGATTCAACGATACGTCTTCATGAAGTCAAGCACTTGTCATTTACTATGTATAACTATTACACATGCCATTCTGCTGTAATCATCTATGAAAAGGACAAAGTACCTTTCTACATGTGTTCTAGCAACATTTATCGGGCCACAAACGTCTATATGAATGAGATCAAGAAGATGCGATGCCCTTTTCTTCTTTGGCCAATATGAACTACAGACCAGCTTCCCACGAATGCAAGCATCACAAGATTTTCCCGTTCATGTTTCAGAATGGGGATATCCATGACTATATTTAGCTTAGATATATTTTCCATGTCTTGTTGGTTAATGTTCCCTAGACTTTGATGCCACAAATTGTTTTCTTCTTCAACAGAAAATTAGCAGGAGTTCACTTTTCTATCAACCTGATATAAGTTTCCATTTTCTCTACAACCTTTCATAAGATAATTCCCTGTTTTTCCCTTTATAGTGAAACCTTTTTGATTGAAAGTTACTATGAGCCCTGAGTCATAGAGTTTACTTACACTAAGGATATTGTGATGTAGACCTTCCACATAAAGAACATCAGTCTTCTTTAGCTATCCATTGGTGAGAGAAGTATTCCCACTACCTTTAATCTTCAAAGCACCATCATTACCAAACCTCACTATTCAATCAACCTTATTTTTAATGTTCTTCAAAAGATCAGCATTTCCCATCATATGGGAAGAGAATCCACTATCAATAATCTAGGTGCTGCTTCTCTTTGTAGCTTTGAGGGCTACTTCTGCAAGATTGGATTTCTTGATCTTATTCTTTTATTTCCATGAGATATTGGATTGAGTATAGGATACTGATGGCCTTCTAATACTTTCCTCCACATAGTCTTATTCTTCATACCCATAATCTTCTTCTAAAGGAGAGAAACTATTTGTGAGTACAACACCATCAGGAGGGTGAAAACTGGCCCGTCTCTGAGAGTTGCATGAATTTCTCCTGTCGAACCTCTTCCTACAAAACATAGCTTTATGGCTAAAGTTAGAGCAATGAAAACAGTAACCATAGAAGTTATTTATTCTATAAGATGGAGGATATGAAATCGGTCTCCTTTGTTGACTTCCCAGATCTTCCCCATTAAAGTATATCCTTGCCTCTTCACAATATGACATGGTATGCCCCAGATAGCCACAGAACTGACACTTCATAAGAGGAAATGTCTTCTCACTTGAATTTCTCCTCATAATTTCTTCCTTGGGAGAATAGTTAGACTGCCTGTCATTTCTGAATGTCTGGGGATAATTTTTAGTTCTCCTTTTATTTTGTATTGAGGGTTTCTTTTTCTGAACTTTAGGAATTTTTTAAACATGTCCAACTTTCATATTGTCTTTATTTTGGCTCTCTTTACTTCTAGTAGTTGATGTCTCAGCTTCACATCCAATTACACTCTTTCCCATGCAAGCGGGTCTTTGATCACTCCATATTTTTCGAACCCCATCTAAACCATTCTTGGATATTTCCAGTAATTCTGCATCTGAGAATCTTCCAAACAGTATTTTCTTCCTTGATTCTTTTGGAATTGATTCAGTCTCAAGTTTACTCCTAAGAGTAACAACTTCCTCCTCAAGACCCTCAACAGTCTTATATTTTTCTTCTAGTCTGGAGGTGAGGTCATTGATGACCTTTACTTGTTCTTCAATTTTAAGCTTCAATTCTACAATGTCGTCTATTCTTTCAAGGATTGAATATTTAACTCTCACTAGTTCTTCTAGTTTTTCAATTTCAAATTCAAGCTCATCCACATATTCTGATGATTCTTTCATCATTTCCTTCCACTTACTACATATCTTGCATTTATTCTCAATCTTTGAAAAGGAATCCTTAATTTTCAACTTGGGATAACAATTATGAGTCACATGATTGTCTCTGTCTTTATTGATAGAGGATTCTAACTTTTCAATGGTAGCCATCATGGAAGCATGGTTTCCAGTTTTAAATTCAGGTTCTTCTTCTTCACACAAATCAATATCATCCTCTTCCTCTTCACAGACAAAACTCTTCTTCTGTATCTTATTTCCATATTTGAAGTCTCCCTTTTTGAAAAACATTTTTGGAGGCTTCTCAGTGTCTTCTGCTTCACTTTATTCATTATTGAACTTTGTTTGTCATTGAGAGGCAATGTGCCCAACTCTTCCACAGTGAAAGCATGCCAGAGGTAACTTATCTTTAAATTTACCTTTTCCCTTATTCATCTTATTGTAAATAAGAGAAAGAATTTCTTTTTCCTCATCATCTTCATCACCACTATCTTCTGAAATTTTCATTTTTTCCATGGCTTTGAATTCCATTTCCTTTCTAACACGAGTCGTAGCATCTTAAGGTTTGACTCTCATCTCATATGCCACCAGACTACTTAGAAGATCATCCAGAGATAGTTTAGAGAGATATCTTTCTTCAAGGGCTGAAACCTTTTCATTGTAAAAAGGAGGAAGTCTTCACAATATTTTCTTAATGATATCAATGTGTTTTATTTCCTCTCCAAGCATTTTTGGTTTTCTCTGGACAAGAATTTGTGGTTTTCTCTTCAATTATCACATCAGCATATGATGTCCTATAAGCATGAAGATGTATCAATATCTCTAAGAGTTCTATTGGTGGTATAATATGAAAAATAAGATCACATAATATAAATCAAGGTGTCTTGTATGTCAGCAAGTGAAGGATGAAAGGAAAAAAATCCAAGGGGATGATGCAACTATTACCCATACCTATATGGAAATGGGAAAAAATAACCATGGAATTTTTCACTGGTATTCCAAATACATCAAGAGGAAATAATGCTATATGGGTTGTGGTGGATCATCTTACAAAGACTTCTCACTTCATTTCAAATTGAGAGGACTTATCACTTGATAAAATTTCAAGGATATACATTAGAGAATTGGTGAGGTTTCATGGAACACCACTATCAATTGTATTTGATTGAGATAAAATATTTAACTCCAAGTTCTAGAAGAGTATTCAATATGCTATAAATATTGAGTTGAACTTTATCACCCTAAAAATGATGACTAATTGTAGTGGACTATCTATATACTCAAGTACATGTTGCGATCACGTTCAATTGACTTAAAAGGAGGATTTGATCAAAATCTTACTTTGGTTGAGTTCTCATACAATAACAGTTTCTAATAAAGCATCCAAATGGATCCATATGAATCACTTTATGAGAATAGATACAAAACACCTGCATTTTGGGATGAATTTGGGGAATAAAAACTATTAGGTCTTGAAATGGTGGAAAAGTTCAAGAACATTCAGCAACACATCAAGGCTACTCAAAGTCGACATAAGTGTTGTGATTAAAATAATTGACAAGTCCTATATTTTGAGGTTGGGTATAAGGTATTCCTATACATATCTCAATGGAATAAATTCAAAATATTTTGGAAGAATGTAAATATTATTCCAAGATACATCATCCCCTTTGAGATCCTTGATCGCATTGGAGTGGTGGCCTATCGACTAAAAATCTTACATAACCTATCTCAAGTACATGATGTGTTCCACATATAATTCTTGAGGAAGTACATACAAAACCCCTCACATGTACTCAATCCTAAAGTGGTACCATTTGATAATGATCATTTCTATGAGAAGCAGCCGGTGAAGATCTTAGATCGAAGAGACAAAGTTCTATGAAATAAGACAATGCACTTAGTCAAAGTGATGTGGAGAAAGCACATGTTTGAAGAAGAGACATGGGAATCCTAGGAAGTAATAAAATAGAATTTAATTAATCTTTTTTAGTGTGTGAAATGAAAATTTCAAGGGAAAAATTTATGAAGGAGGAGATTGTAATTACCCTAACTATTATAAATAAAATTCCCTTTATGGTTGAATTAAATGTATTATTATATATTATGGTTGTAGAAAATACATGAACTTCCTTGGTTTTATTATATCTTATCTGATTCAAAATACTATTAAGAATCATTATCATTGATAATATAGCTATTGAAAAGTGATCAAATGATTAGTATAAATATCTAGTTTTAACAAATAAAATTAACACAGACAAATGAAGTGATTACCTCAACTAGTAGGATCATACCTTATGATGCCCATTTATTGGAGCTTCCAAGGGAGATAACATCACTGTGATTTTCCCTTGACCAATCACAAGCTGATATCCAAAAACTTAAGCATGATCAAAACCATTTATAGGATAATTTCAAGTTCATCGAGATCAAGACCCAAACCATATACGCCAACCTCCGCATGAAAGTCTCAACGTCGCACACATTACTCTTAGGGAATTTTTTGGTGTATTAAAGGGATATGTATCAAGACCCTAACAATCTAAATATATATATATATATATATATATTATTTTCAATAGAATAATGGTTATATTTACTTCTTATTGTTACTTTATATATGATTTTGATTTTGATACAATAAAACACAAATTGTATTTTTGGGTGATATTCTATTTCAATTAAGACATTTATTTTGATGAATTAATGGATTTTTGAAATAAATATTATTTTAATAAAATATTATTATTAAATATTTTTTTAAATATAAATGATCATATAATTTTTATTAACTCAAATATAATTTTTATAAGGGTTCGAAAACGATTATTGTCAAAATACTTATCATTTCTCAATAAATTTAAATTCTATGTTTAAAGTTAAAATTAACATATTTAGAAATTTATTTTTATAAAATTAATATTATTTTTGGAATCATAATGTCTAAATTATCCTATGGTTAATTTTTCATAACTTTCTGAGATAGTTGAATTTTCTGGTAAAAATTAAATATGGTATAAATATACGATGTGTATTGTGACATCATAATGACCCAAAAACGATGTAATAAATAATATAAATGGTATCCACGACCATATATATTTTTTATTTAAAATAATTTAATATTAAGTTTATTTTATTAATTTTATAAATCCTTTATAAATCCTCCAAAACCTATAATATTTTTTTAAGGTTTTAAAATCATTTCTTAAAGGACATGACTCACTTACACTTCACCAAGGGTAATATTTTAATAATTTATTACATTGGAATTATAAAATAATGAAAATAATATCTATTTGGTATAAAAAATGGGCAAAAATCATGGCAAGGTTTGTGATTTTGGTTATTTTATTATATAGAGCCTAAAACCTAAGTTTGAGAAATAATAAAAGAAGTATCCTATATTTTCCTATATAATTTCACCTAAGATACCATTTATCTTCACTAAAAAACATTTTATCACATCCTTAATCTACCATTACATCTCTAGAGTCCTCCCAAGGTGCCTCAAATTTCTCAAGAATCTCCTCCCAAGCATTTGAAATCACCCTCTTAAGATAAGGGATCCTCTCCTTCTCATCTTTATTCAAGTATCTTCATTATCTTATGAATTTTATCTCCAATTCCTAATTTTAGGATTTGTTATTCCATATAACCATTACTTTCCATTTTATTTTTAAATTATTAGATAAGCATTTCACTCTCATTAATCCCTACAATGTACATTTATACACCCCGCTATGCTGCCAAAATTTCACTGTGATTTTCATGCCAAAAAAATCATGTAGTGAATACCCATACCCATTTACTATAAAGCTTATTAACCTTTATGAACTTACAATTATTTTATTAGGGAATTAAATGTATTTATTACACACTCCTTTATCATGGAATTAAATTTTATGATAAATGATTCCATGTTTTAAGATCTATGTGGCACACTTATGCATGAGAAAGAAGTGAAAGTGACGGGTGTGGCCAAAATTATATAGCACTCCAATAAATTGGGTAATGTTTTAGTCTCATGATACATCATGAAATGGACTAGGTATTTAACCTAATGCATCATAATAATTTTTACATCATAATTTTTTGATAGTTTTTCTTGACCTATGTTTATGATGCAATGTTTTAAGTTGTTTCCACATTTCCCATATTAAATTTATGAATATCATACTATATCATGCCTCATTATTCATGTTTATTATTTTCACTCTTTTTATAACTCATTGATATTACTATTTTCTACAATGTATTAATTTCTTCATGTTATTCCATGTCTATTCCCTAACTGGGATTTATATCTCACCCCTCTCTTATGTATGTCCTCAGGTTATCCCAAGTAGTTTTAAGTATAATGGAATAATATGATTATGGCAAGGAAGTTTTCAATAATGTTATTGTATCCTATATTTTAAGTTATTATGTAATGTAAATAATTTTTAAATACACCAGACTTCTTGATATTCTGGGTTGTATTATGTGTAATATTATGTAATAAATCATGAATTAATGTTTAATAAAGAGAAGGGTTTTCATAGTATGAATCCCGCTCCTATGTCACTTCCTGGTTACAATTGTTCTACCACTACACCTACACTAGAGGTACTGTATCTCGATGTAGATCCTTCTCACACTGATTCACTATATAGACCAGACTCTCCTCAAAGGATGCACCAACCTCGATCTCAATATCATTGGTATATATTAAATGAGATGGATCTAGATGACATCATCTCAAATGTGATACATGGAATATATCACACATAACATTTAAATTCTAAAGAAAATCCAACCAATATTCCACTAGACCAATCTTCTCCACTATCTCAAATGAACCCACATACCTGGCTACAAAATTTTCCTCCCCCTAAATACGAAAATTCTCTAGCCTTGGAGACACCCTCAAGAACACCCAATAACCAACCTAAAACTTAAGAGGTTAGTTTCTTCAATCTATATAAGATCTTTTCCTGCTCTAGGTAGTCACCATCCACTTTCAGACCAAATTAATATGCTCTGACATCACCTGTATGATACTTAGTCCAATAATCACCGACTCACAAGACTCTAATCAACATAGAGGTGAACAAAACATCCTACTCTATAAGGTCTCATATAGTTCTATCTATATAGACGTATAATATCTACTATTTTAGGAAAAATTAACTAAATATAGGTGATTTTCCTAAGAACCACCAAATTTTAGGATGATTTCTATCAATATATCCTCTAATATCTAAATAGTTTTCTCTAATTATCCATAAGTCTATGGATGAAAGGAAGTGCTTAAGTGCACCAACATACCAACAAATTTCTGCAATCCCTACTAGAAACATGATTTAAAGAGAGAATCTATATACAAAACAATACTATAAAAAATATTGTGTAAGTAAACTACCTCCCAAACATAGATATTGCTCATCCCATTAACTATAAAAATATCATGGATTAGAATGAAATGAGACATATTATACAACTGATCCACAATCACCCACACAAATTTACTACCTTGGGGAATCCTTGGTAGTCCCATCACAAAATCCAAAGCCACATCATCCCAATTCCACTCAAGAATGAGTATTGAATGTAGTAGACTATCAGGCTATTGGTACTTTCCCTTTACTTATAAAAAGGTGGAGCTCCGCATAACAAAACCTATGACATAATTTATCATCCCTGACCACCGATACCATCAGTGCATGTCTCGATATATCTTCCTAAAACCGGGGTGAACCAACCAATTTGATGAATATGAATCCCTCATCATCTCTTCATGAATTTCGGGGGGAACCAATAAATGACTATGGAAATAAAGGAACTCATTATTATCTGGGTTCTAGTCTGGTGGTGACTCCTCACCATTTATGCCTTACCTTAGGGCCAAACACTCAAGATCTGATAGTTCCATCCTCCTAACCCTGGTGAAAAGTGAACGAGAAATGGATAAGTACATAAGGTCCACTCAACCCTTATACTACTGAATTCCCAAATTCATATTAGTAAAAAGGGACATCAATTTCTATTTACTATGAGACACATTGAATAATTGAGTCTACATCTTCCTGCTCAACACACTTACAACTACATTACTCTTTCTAGGGGTATAATCCAACTAAAAATCAAAACCCAAATACTCGACGCACCTTTACTACCTAAGGTTCATGTACCTCCTTAAGAAGTTATATTTTTTTGGAATGGTGTACCTCGATCCATTTAGATGAAGTTGGGGATAATTCTAATGGCCCAAAATGCACACCAAACCAAAAAATTCATGGTTCAACCTCTATGGTGAGGTTATTGGGGGTTGATGAGGGTAATGCACCCATTTTCAAGGGTCTGAGGGCCAAAGGTCCACTACCCAAATTATGAGAATTGTAGGAAATTTAATCGGACTGTAGCAAATCTTACCAAATGACACTGACAGGGAACAATAGAAGTGTGGACTTTAGCATGGTTACTATAGAATCTTAGATTATAGAAATAATATATCTCCATGGACTTCCAACCACCACTAGTCACTATAACATAGTGGAATTACTATGCAGATGGTGGTATAATTACATCATATTCTTTATTATCTTATTTTATCTAGTGTTTCTCTCTGTGTGTCTGAAACTCTTAAATTTCCCTAAAATTATTCTCTCAAGCATAGTGAAATTTCTAACTCTCCATGGATATAGGAATAATTTTCCAAACCACATAAATTATTTTGTCTTGTGATATTCTTATCATTATTTTTTCCCTTTTAATCTTCCATGAATCATTTTTCATTTGTTGCTCTCAGCATTTCTATAATAACATTTATGGATTTTGTGTTTGGTGTACACCAAAAACCTCTCACCCAACTGGTAATGCTACTGGAATATCATGGCATGTACTACAACTGTTAACTCATGGTCATGAGTTAGGTAGTTCCACTCATGGGGTCTTATCTGTTTAGACCCATAAGACACTAATCTACCATTCCGCATTAGTAATTCCCCTAAAACATCTATTGAAACATTATAATAAAGGGAGTAATCCTCATCTATATCGAGTAGGGTAAGTATTAGTGATGAGGAAAACCTCCATTTTACCTTTTTAAAGGACTTATCATATATGATTGGACACCCAAACCTCACCTCCTTTGTGGCTAGGTCTGTCATCAATGCTTGCAATCAGGATAAGTCCTGGATAGACCTCTGGTAGTAACTGGATAATACAAAAAATATCCTTATGTCAAAAACATTCTTTGGATTCCCTAAGAAACAGTAGCCCATAACTTCTTAATATCCACAAACACTCTAACAAAAAATATAATATAACCCAAGAAGTGAAACTGATCAATATAGAAATGGAATTTTGAGAGTTTGGTGTAACACCCCAAGATTTTGAAAATAAATTTAATATTGAATGCATGAAACACCGAGTATATTCAAAACATCACTTTTTTATAACCTATCCAGTAAACATAATTTTCCCACCTTTATGATTTGAATTTCAAAAAACTAACATACATGGTTACGTTCAGTAAGATATTTAGAGTCTGATAAGACAAACTTAATTTTTGGTGAATAGTAACATACCCTTATGAATAGTAATATGAAACTTATGAATATTAAATCATATTATTATTTTATTTTCTTAAGGTTATAAGATAATGAGATCTTGATTAATTTTCAAGGTGATATAAAATGAATTATAGTTTTAAAATTGTTATTTTTTGAATAAATTATAATTTTATTTAAAAATTAAATTAATAATAACTATAAAATTATATTAAAAAAATGGAGTTAATTTTTGAATTCTAAACATTGAAAAATGGTTAGGGTAAATTTTTGGGATTTTTCTGAAATACTCAAATTTTTTATGAATAGTAAAATACGGTAATTTATCGTATATATACATTATCAGTTAAATTCACTATTACTAGAATAATGGATGATGTAAGAACACTTTCTTCAAACTAACATGCACATATTACTATTATTGGTCACAATAATCAAAACTATTGGTTGTTTTTGGCAAAATAATAAAATAAAGAGTAAAATAATGGGAAAACCCTCCTCTCCTCCACTATAAACCCCTCCTAACTCCCTCTTCTATTCACTCCTATCAATCCTTGTGAATTGTCTAAATTATGATCAAATATCCTCCCCCATATTCAGAAGCCCTTGTTCTCATAAAAAGAGAAAAACATCTCCCCTAAAGAGGCTCTCAAGGAAGATTACTTCAAGAGGTAAATTCCTCTTTTCATTTCTTTTTTTTCAAGTTCAATTATTTTATTTTTATTTCCTCACCTACTTTCATAAACATTTTGTGATTAATATAGTACCTTATATTTCATGTAATTTTTTTATGATAAAGGAATAATTCTTCATCATCTCTCTTTTCCACTTCTTTTATATTAGAAACGAAAACACCATCTGAGATGTGTTAATTTATCACATTCAAGGACGACGAGTTTTCAATTTCTATTACCGTATTCAATTCTGGTCATGAAACCATTTTTATGGTTAAAACAACTATAAAATATTTATTATAACTTACGTAAAATTCTGGAATACTTTTGTACACATGATAATAATTTATAAATCAAAATGAGTTCGTTGTGAACAAAAACTGCCAATTAACCCAAACAATTGTCATTAATGTTTTATATAATGATTCATCTTCACTCCAAATAAAAAAATGAATTTTATGACCATGTAATATTCTGTTTGTTCAATAATAACATAAAACTTCTATTTTGTACAACCATTCTCATTCTACATGTTTATTCGTACATGAATGTAAGTAAACCGATCATGAAAACCAAGGAAGAAAACACTCCCAAACAATGAAATTGAATCTCTTAACCCATCAAAAGTCCATAAATGAACCTAAATAATGTTATAATAAATAAATTACATGTATAGTAGGTTCTATAATAATTAATTTATGAACCTAAATTGGATTATTCAGGTTATTAAAATCAAGTGAGGTACACCTTCAAACTTAAGGTAAGGGTTTTCTACCAGAACCTCCATTTTCATTCGAGTTACTCTTATTGTGTACTTACCTCAATTAAATTATTATTTATTCATATATAATACTCATATATCCTGTGATAATTATATATATATTTTAACCAACCATAATCCTACTTTCATTTATGGGGAGTTATATGTTTTAAAAAGATCTTTAAAAAATTCTTCCCGAAATACAAGCCCGATTCAAAGGAATTTCTCAAATCCTAACCTATTTTCAAGGGAAATATATAATATGTTTTTAGAAACCATTATCTTTATAAAATAATTCATTTTATTATGAAAATACTATTTTACTCCACTTATGGTTTTATACAAAGATTTCTCCAAAAGAACTCTTCTTTTCAAAGTAAAAGAGTATTTATCTCAAGAATTACTCGATGATTTTATAAGAGAATATTCATCTATTTAAAAACTATTGTTTATTATTATGTATGATATCATCTAGAATATTTAATTTAATTATTTATGAATATTTTTACTATGGATGTACTATCTTAAAACCATTCACCAATTTCCTCCAAATGGTTAGTGAGTTTGCTTAATATTCAGGGAAAGTTATTTACATTTCATATGTTAGTTTCAATATGAATAAATATGTTGTTTATGTTTATCAAAATTCATATGAGGAATTCATTGGACTTAGTAAGTGATAGGTGGGGCCCACTATATCTCCTCAATTCATGGGTAGGTCTCATGAGACAAACTACGATCTTAGCACAAGGCCTTGACAAAATGATTATTTTTGGTCTTAGCACGAGGCCTTGACAGTATGGTTATGATGTCTAGAATTATTCATTACCTAATTATGAAAATAGTATTGATATCTCATGTGGTTATTCAACTATTAGAATACCCATGATTATATTTTATTATGACATTATTTATTCAGCTCTTATTTCTGCCATAATGTGTTCAAGTTTATTGTTAAAGGCATGTGTTTTTAGTTATTTACCATGACTAATGTATTTTATGATATATTCTATTGTATTTCTTACCCTTACTGAGAATTTGAGATCACCCCTTTCTTATGTTTCATTTTCTCAGTAGATGACGAATTTTATTATAGATGACCTGCAAGGATAAACTTATAGTTGTGGATGTTCCTAATAAAAATTATATGATGTATTTCATTTCAAGTTGTAATGTTTAACTTATGCATGTATCTTTTTTTCAAAGATACTAAACTACTCGGTCCTTCAAGATGCATATTACGTTTTTATATGCCAATGTAATAAAATAAGGCACCGGCTTTGGAAAACTGAGGTTGGGTTCTTACAATTGGTATCAAAGAAAGTTTAGTAGAAAACTTGGAAACTAGATTTAGAAAATGTAGATTAGAGAACAAAACCCTAAGATAGTCTTTGAGGATAATCATACAATAACACCCTAGAATATTGGTAATGAATAGATTATGTGGATATTTCTAAAAAATATATCCCTATCTGGATACTACAAGTGGACGTGGTTCTGGAACAGTCGTACCTAGGAGTGAAAACTCCGACAAGGAGTTTCAGGTTTGACTTGGGGTATCCTAGTACACGACAACGGGCCTTACTATGCACCTATTTTGACAATCCTGGGGGACATGCTTAGTATAATTCAAATTTTATTTACAATACATTAGTAAGGATTTAAATGAAAAATTTTCCTCAAAGAAACCATGATTATGATTATGAGATTAGATATGTATAGAATTTCAATTTATGATAAGTATTTTTCTACATTGATATTATACATTATGATTCATAACCTAATATAGTGTATGACATTATTTAGAAATTGAACCTAGTGGAAGTAATGGAAACCACATGAACGTGCATGTCCTATGTAGGTATTTCCCTTCGAATCAAGATAATGATGTTGGATATAGTTCTATGACTGGTGCTGAGAAACTTATAACTATACTGAGAAAACTAAATGAGGTTATGAATAATAACCTTAACTGTATGGAGAATCTAGATCCACAACATGGGCGAGATAATTTAGATCACTTTATGTGACAAAAACCTCCATAATTTAATGGGAATAGAAAACCATTCGTAGAAAAGAAATGAATAAGTTCATTAGAGAAGATATTTCTCACTTTGGGATATAACAAAAGAGAGATGGTTTTCATGGTAGTTTATTGACTATCAGGAGATGAGGATCAATGGTGGTATTTAATCCAAAACATAAGGGGGGGGGGGAATAGAAGAAATATAATGGAGGGATTTTAAGGAAATATTCTTAGAAAAATATTTTCCTCGTGAACAGGGAGAAGATATGGAAAGGCAGTTTATGAATCTGAGGAAAAAAGAGGATGAGAATGTTGAAAAGTATCAAGATAACTTCACAAGTTTAAAAAGACATTCCATATACTACATACGTAATCCAAGGAGAAATATTGATCAATTATTTTATAGTTTAAAACTATTCCTCTGAAGGGATCTAGTCTCCCAAAGTTTCTCATCATACAAAGATATAGTATCAAGTGCTATAAAGACGGAAAATGAATTTTCTAAGTCTTGTGATTTTAAGGGAAATTAAGAAAAGAAGAGTATAGTTGAAAACTATTGAAAAGGAAATAAGGAAATGGGGAATAAGGGAAGAGTTGACCTTCCACCCTGTGATAATTGTGGGAAGAGACACCCTGGTAATTTTCCGAAGGGTATGGGTGTTTGTCCCAAGTGTGTCAAAAAAGGCCACCTATCTCTGGATAGTAAGGAGAAGAAATAAGCTTCCAATGTTCAATGCCACAATTTCAGGGAGAGGGGAAATTATGAAAATGATTTTCCTAGGATTCAAGGAAATGTTCCCAAAATAAGTCCAAGGGAGAAAGACCAAGCTTATGTGGTCACAACTACGAAGGTTGAATTTCCTAACGATGTGGTGGTGGGTAATTTAATCATTTCCTTGAACTTATCCAATGCTTTATTTGATTCTGGATCATCACATTATTTCTTATCTTCCCATTTTTCTAAGAAAATTTTATATTTAAAATTTGATTTAATAAGGGATCTGTTAGTCAAAAGTCCTAAGGGAAGTATCATTGCAAAAAATTTGTGTCAGTAAGTCCCCATTATGGAATATAAACGTGCTTTATATGATGATTTTATTATCATACCCATGATTTAATTTGATATAATCCTGGGTATGGATTGGATTTCAAACCATGATGTGAAAATTTATTGCAAGAATAAGGAGGTTACAATTTTTGAGGATAATGTGAAATCTCTTATCTTTAAGGAAAAAACATCACCATCTGATTCTCATCTAGATCCACCCCTAGTAGCTCTATTGAATTAAATTATTAGGGAAGAAGGGAATGCAATAACTGTCGGTTAGGAAAAGAATGTTCAAATAGAGGATGTATCTATTGTGTAAGAATATGTTGATGTCTTTCGAGAGGATTTACCTGGACATCCTCCAAAGTGAGAAATTGAGTTTTCCATTGACTTAATTTCTGATTCAAGACCCATATCAAAGACCCCTTATAGAATGGCCATTATGTAATTAGTGGATCTCAAGAAACAACTAGAGGAATTGAGTGATAAAATATTTATTCTCACTAGTGTTTCTCCATGGGGATCCCCTGTTCTTTTCGTTAAGAAGAAAAATAGATCTATGAGGTTGTGCATTAACTACAAGGATATCATTGCTATAAAAATAAATAAAAAGTATTCCCTACCTTGAATTGATGATTTATTTGATCAAATTCATGGAACCCAATATTTTTTAAAGATTGATCTTCAATCTGGATATCATCAGTTTCATGTGAGGAATGAAGATATTCTAAAGGAATCATTTCGAACCAGGTACGGGCATTATGAGTTTATAGTAATGCCTTTTGGACTAACTAATTCACCCTCTATTTTCATGGATCTAATGAATAGAGTTTTCAAGGAATATATTGATGAATTTTTTGTGGTATTTATTAATGATATCTTCGTATAATCCAAAAGCTAAAAATATCATGAAAATCACTTGCGCACTATTCTGAAGACACTTAGAAGAAATGAATTATATGAGAAGTTTAGTAGGTGTGAATTTTGGATTCAATCAGTTTACTTTCTTGGAAACATTATCTCTAAGGATAGAATATCTTTAGATCCTACGAAGACAAAGGCTGTGCAAGAATGGCCTACTCCAATGAACATAATAGAGGTGTGTAGTTTTATTGGTCTAGCAGGTTATTATCGTCATTTTGTTCATAACTTTACCCGTTTAGCCAACCCAATGACCAAGATTACACATAAATGGGTTAAGTTCATATGGAGAAAATAATGCGAGGACTGTTTCTAAGAATTAAAGAGGAGATTAGTAAATTCTCCGATCCTAACTCTACCATCGGGGAATGATGGGTTTGTGATTTATAATGATGCATCGAAGAAAGGAATTGGTTTTTTCCTTATACAGAATGATAAATTTATTGACTATGCATCAAGGTAGTTAAAAATTTATGAACAAAACTATCCTAATAATGATCTTGAGTTAACAGTAGTAATATTTTCTCTGAAGATATGGAGTCATTATCTCTATGGTGAAAAATGTGAGATATATACGGATCATAAGAGTATAAAATGTATCTGCTCATAGAAAGAAATCAACATGAGGAAAAGTATATGGCTTGAACTACTCAAGGATTATTATTATTCCATACACTACCACCCAGGAAAGGCAAGAAAGGTAGCTGATGTATTGAGCAGGAAGGATCATGGAGTTATTAATATAATGAGGATTGAAAAGGATACTTTGTACATGGATCTAGTAAGGATGGATATGTGAACTATCAAAGAAGGTGAAACATCATTATTTATTCAAATGGTTTCCTAACCATATTTATTGGAAAGAATTAAAGCTTCATAATCCGATGACTAGAATATTCAAAAGAAAATTAATGTTGTGAAACATGGGAAGATGGCTGGCTTCATGTGTGAAGATGGAATTATAAAATTTGGGAAGAGGCTATATATTCCCTCTATACCGATGCTGAAAATGGAGTTATTAGATTATGATCAAAGCTAAAATTTCTCTATACACCCTGGTAGCACTAAAATGTATCGATATTTGAAAGAACATTTCTGGTGGGATAAAATGAAGAGGGAAATCACTGATTATTTATCAAGATGTTTAATCTGTCAACAAGTGAAGACTAAATGAAAACATCCTAGAGGAGTCATGAAACCTCTACCTATTATTACATGGAAATGGGATAACATAACCATGGATTTTATCACTAGATTACCTAAAACTTTAAGAAATAATGATGTAATATGGTTAATTGTGGATCAACTTACGAAATTTTCACATTTTCTCACTATAAGGGAGGATTTTCCGCTGGAGAGGCTTGTAAAACTCTATATCAATAATGTTGTAAGACTTCATGGAGAACCAATTTCAATAGTGTCTGATCGAGATACTCGATTTACATCAAAATTCTAGAAAAGTCTTCAGAAAACTTTGGATACTGAGCTTCATTTGAGTATTACTTATCATCCTCAAACTGATGGGCCATCAAAAAGGAGGATCCAAACCTTAGAGGACATGTTGATATCATGTTCACTTGACTTTAAAGGTATGTGAGATCAATATTTACCTTTAGTGTAATTTTCCTACAATAATAGTTTCCATTCAAGTATTCAAATGGTACCATATGAAGCATTGTACAAAAAGAGATGTCGTACACCAACCTGTTGGGATGAAGCTGGATAAAGGAAGCATGTGGACCCACAACTTGTGGAGGAAACAACAATGAAGGTAAAGAATATTCAAGGACATATCAAAGTATCTTAAAGAAGACAAAAAAGCTATGTTGATAATCGAAGAAAGGATTTGGAGTTTCAATTGGGAGATCATGTATTCTTAAAATTATCTCCACGGAAGTGTGTTATAGGATTTGGGAAGAAAGGGAAACTGAGCCCTAGGTACATAGGACCTTTTAAAATTTTTGATAAAATTGGAGCTATTTCATGTAGTTTGGTTATGCCACATATCCAATCTAAAGTACACAATGTGTTCCATTTCTCATTGTTGAGAAAGTACATGCCAGACCCAACATATGTCCTCACTTCTGAAAGCATAGAATTCGAACCTGACCTATCTTACTGTGAAGAGCCTATCTAGATTTTAGACAATAAAGAACAAGTGTTAAGGAATTGAATGACTCGACTGGTAAATATACTTTGGAAAAATCATAAAATCAAAGAGGCAACATGGGAGCCTGAGGAGCTTATAAATAAGAACTACCTAAATCTTTTGGTGAGGTAACATTCTGGTAATTTCAAGGAAATTTTTTTTGTAAGGATGAGATAATGTAACATCCATAGATTTTGAAAATAAATTTAATATTGAATGCATGAAATACTGAGTCTCTTTAAAACACCACTTTGTTATAAATTAGCCAGTAAACATAATTTTTCCACCTCTGTGATTTGAATTTCAAAAAACTGACATACATTGTTGCATTCAGTAAGATATTTACAGTCTGATAAGACAAACTAAATTTTTAGTGAATAGTAACATAAAATTTTGAATAGTAATATGATACTTATGAATAGTATATTATATTATTATTTCAATGTCTTAAGGTTATAAGATAATGAGATCTTGATTAATTTTTGAAGGTGATATAAAACAAATTATAGTTTTAAAATTGTTATTTTTTGAAAAAATTAAGATTTTTTTTTTAAAATTAAATTAATAATATTTAGAAAATTATTTTCAAAAAATGGATTTCATTTTTGAATTCTACACATTGAAAAATGGTTAGGGTGAATTTTTGTATTTTTATGAAATAATCAAATTTTTTGATGAATAGTAAAATATGGTAATTTACAGTATATATACATTACCAATTAAATTAAATATTCCTAGAATCATGGATGATGTAAGTACACTTGGTTTGAACTCACATACATATATTACTATTCTTGGATTCAAGAATCAATACTATTAGTTGTATTTGGAAAAATAATAAAATAATGTGTAAAATAATGGGAAAATCCTCCTCTCCTCCACTATAATACCCCCCTCACTCCCTATTCTCTTCACTCCTATAAAGACTTGTTCCTTGTATTAATTCTACTAAAATATCCTACCAAGATCCTTCCTCACATCCAGTAGCCCTTGGTCTCATAAAAATACCCAAACCTCTCCCCTAAAGAGGCTCTCAAGGAAGATTACTTCAAGAGGTAAATTCCTCTTTTCATTTCTTTTATTTCAAGTTCAATTATTTTCTTTTTCTTTCCTCAACTACTTTAATCCAAATGTTGTTATAACTCTAGTAATTTATATTTACTATAATTTTGTTATGATAAATGAATAATTCTTCATAATATCTCCTTTCCCCTTCTTTTATATTAGAAATGAAAACACCATTCGAGATGTGTTAATTAATCACATTCAAGGAAAACAGATTTTCAATTTCTATTACCATCTTCAATTCTGGTCATGAAACCATTTTAATGGTTGAAAAAGACTATAATATATGTATTATAACTTATTTAAGGTTCTGTAATCATTTTTTACACATGATAATAATTTATAAATCAAAATGATTTTGTTGTGAACAAAAACTGCAAATTAACCCAAACAATTGTCATTAAAGTTTTATATAATGATTCATCTTCACTTAAAATAACAAAATGAATTTTATGACCATGTAATATTTGGTCTGTTCACTAATAATATACAACTTCTATTATGTAAAACCATTCTCGTTCTATATGTTTATCCATACATGAATGTAAGTAAACTGATCATGAAAACCAAGGAAGAAAACACTCACAAACAATGAAATTGAATATATTAACCCATCAAAAGGCCATGAATGAACCTAAATAAGGTTATAATAAGTAAGTTAAATATATAGGAGGTTCTTTAATAATTAATTTATGAACCTAAATTTTAATATTCAGGCCATTAAGATCAAGTGAGGAACACCTTCAGACTTAAGGTAAGGGTTTTCTACCCGAAACTCCATTTTCATTCAGGTTACTCTTATTATCTACTTACCTCAATTAAATTATTATTTATTCATATTTACTAATCTTATATTATGTGAGAATGTTATATATATTTTAACCAACCATAATCCTACTTTCATTTATAGGGAGTTATATGTTTTGAAACGATCTTTCAAAAATTCTTCCCAAAATACAAGACCGATTCAAGGGAATTTCTCAAATCCTTACCTATTTTTAAGGGAAATATATAATCTATTTTTAGAAACCATTGTATCTCTAAAATAAATCATTTTATTATGAAAATAATATTTTACTTCACTTATGGTTTTATACAAATATTTTTCCAAAAAGAACTCTTCTTTTCAAAGTAAAAGAGTATTGATCTCAAGAATTACTTGATGATTTTATAAGAGTATCTTAATCTATTTAAAAAATCTTGTTGATTATTTTTTATAATATCATCAACAATATTTAATAATATTTTATTATTAGTTTTACTATTGATGTACTATCTTAAAACCATTCACCAATTTACTCTGAATGGTTAGTGCTTATGCTTAATGTTCGGGGAAAGTTATTTACATTTCATACATTAGTTTCAATATGAATGTATATGTTGTTTATGTTTATATACATTCATATGAGGAATGCATTGGAATTATTAAGTGATGGGTGAGACCCACTATAGCCCCACGACGCATCGGTAGGTCTCATGAGACAAACTACGGTTTTGGCACATGGCCTTGACAAAATGACTATTTATAGTCTTGACATGAGGCCTTGACAGTATGTTTATGATGTATAACATTATGAATTTCATCATTATGAAAATAGTATTGATAGTTCATATGGTTATTCAACTATTATAATACCCATGATTATTTTTTATCATGTAATTATTTATTCAGTTCTTATTCCTACCATAATTTGTTCATGTTTATTGTTAATGACATGTGTTTTTAGTTATTCAACCCGCATAATGTTTATGTTTATGATATCTTCCACTGTATTTCTTACCCTTACTGAGCATTTGAGCTCATCCCTTTCTTATGTTTTATTTTATCGGGACATGAATAAGTTTATTATGGATGATCTGCAGGGATAAACTCATAGTTGTGTATGTTACCAATAAAACTCATCTTATGTATTTTATTTTAAGTTGTAATGTTGAACTTATGTATCTATATTGTTTCCAAAGCTACTAAACTACTCGGTCCTTTTGGATTCATATTCCTTGTTATATGCAAATGTAATAAAATAAGGCACTAACCCTGGGAAACTGGGGTTGGGTTCTTACACTTGGTAAAATAAGATGCTCCCTAAGTGTTATCAACACTATCTCCAGGTGTCATTTTTGTTCCTATATTAACATAGATTACTTGAGATTTTAATCAAGAAAAACAACCATGAAGGTGTCTAAATATGGATGGAAGACCCGGTTCATCAGAGCCATCAATAATGCCAACATGTTCATTAGACCAAATGGCATAACTAGATACTCGTACATATCATAAATGATCCTAAAAGTTATACATAGTAAATTCAAAGGCCTCACCATTAGATGATGATGGAATTATCTCAAATAAAACATAGAGAATACTTAGGATCCTCTAAACTAATCAAACATGTTGTCAATACATGGAAGTGGGTACTATTTTTAATCATAATCTGATTTAGATTTTGATAGTCCACAAACAAATTTAATGAATCTTATAACTTCTTATTGAATAGGATAAGAGAACCCCAAGGATAAGTGCTCAGTCAAATGAATCCCTTGGCCTCCAAATCCTATAACTAAACCTTAAGATCCCATACCTCTACAGAATCCATCATGAAAGGAGGAATGGAAACAACCTTATCACCCGACATGAGCTCAATAGTAGACTCAACTTACCACTCGGGAGGTAATCCCAAGAAATCTCTAGGAAATACATCATGAAACTAATAATCAATTGGTGAAATTTTTTTTTCTTTACATCCACATTATCCAATATAAGGATGGAAAACTAAGTCAAAATCCCACTCATCTATGAGTGACTAGGTTCTCAATACAGATATGGTCAAAGAAATAGGTCTTGAAGTTTTTACAAGACAACCCCATATAATGATTTCACTATAATAAAAGGTTCCACTATTTATTCATTGAACCTTGAAGCATATATACCACCAATTTTTCCCTCCTCTCCTAAAATATTTCTGGGTGCTAAAAAATCATCCAGATAGACTAAATCCAAAAATAAACTTCCTAAGGACAACCCCCAGCAAGTAACTGTGGGTGAAATAGTTGAAACTCTCTGGTCATATCAGACATCATCAGTGAAGCTCATGGATCTTCTCTCTCTCTCTCAATCACCTATAACACCCACTATAAGCTTGATCATAGCTGATCATCCATCACCTATCTCGATACCATAGGAGGTTCTTCCCCAATAACCACTGGGGTATTCTCATCACCACCTACCTGGAACTCTACCATAGGCCATCATGGAGGAATATTACTATAATACGAAACAAATTCATCAATACACATTATTAAATCAATTCTTGATATAAAAATTTAATGAAATAAGTAACAAGCATTACACTCCACTACCCTCTATATATCACATCTCAAAAGGCTCATATCTTGAGAACTCTTACTAGCCCTATCTACCCACACATAGGGTCAAGTCACATACTTATAATATCCAGGTCATTTCATCTTGTTTTGTTTTTAATATGCATTTCATAACCGAGTTTCATTTAAAAAGAACATCAAGTACAAATTATAGAGGAAAACACTTCAAAAGTTATATTTGGAATTTTAAAAGAGGTGATTTCACCTAATAATCAAGAGAAGTGGTCATATAGTAAGATTCTTGTAATTTTAGGAATCGATGAAGTAAGATTACACTATAAATTTATATGGGAAATATCTATATAAATTGTTAATAACACTTTAAAATAACCACCCCTTTTCATAATTAAAAAAACCGATCAAAAGAATTCAAGAAAATGAAACATAAAAACCTATATTCCTGGTATGATTCATGAACACTCATGCATTTTCCATTTAGTTCAAGAGTTAAAAATCCCATAAAAAATAAAATCTAAAAACATGCATGTTATATTAGGTGAAATAGATCAAAGATAAAAACAAGTTCCAAAAAAATAATACCATCCCTAAAAACTTGGACTTTCCTCATACATGGGCTAGCTACTCCTAGGAACATGTTCTTTACCAAGTCCCAACAACACCCTATACCTTTTCCACCTAACCCAAAATAGTGAGACAAAATAAAAGGGTTCTAATACCACTTTGTAACATCCCACCAGCCTCATACAACCCAACTATGTCTAAACTAGTGGTGTTACTTGACCTGAGGTGCATATCCCCATATGCCATAGGCTTTTGACTAGTAGTGAGGGTCTATAGTGGTATGATGAGGATATTATACCCTTATATAAGAGTGTAATAATAGTGTAAATAAAGATAATTAGATACATCCAAATAAAGTAGTAATAAAAAATTAGAACAATTTCCAAATAAATAATAACAACCAATGATACATCAAAACAAGCTATATACAAAGTCATACAATCTAACATATCAAAGAAGATCATAAACATCAATATATTAAAAAATAAGAAAATATAAAAACTACGAAACTATACCAAAAAATGGTCTTGAGTCATATCTTTGTTTTGATCTCTCATGTTGTAACCTAGCTATCCAAAATCAAGAATTAGTCATAGGGAACTTTCCCTTGTCCTGTCCTGCAACAATGAAGTCTGATCAGGTACCAAATGATGATCTGAGTAGGGTGTAAGTATGAATCATTAGGCCACCACCAATGAAATTTAAAATCATATCCAATATGAGTATATAGTGAATACTGATGTACATGATAGAATAAAGGAACACCATAATAAATAAAACCATCATCATTCCTCAGGTTTCACGATGACACACTATAAAAAAACAGCAAATTAATAGTATTTTTTAGAAGGGGTTATGAACAACCCCCTATAAATTAATTTTAAAGAAGGTTATGCACAAACCCCTATAATCATTGAATTTAGAGGTGGTTTACAAAACCCTCTAAATTTTTTAGAATTATATTTTTAATATTTGGTTGTATTTTAGCAGAAGTTATGTCAAAACCACTACTAATTTAATAATTAGTGGCACTATATATTTGATTGGATTTTAGAGGAACTATATATATATATATTCATTTAGATATTATAGGGGTTTTTGAAACCCCTCTAATGTATGATATTAGAGGGGATTGTGAACCCCCTCTAATATAAGAAATTAGAGGGGTTCATGAACATCCTATAATCCCATAGATTAGAGGGGGTTTTGAACCCCTTCTAATATAAGAAATTAGAGGGGGTTGTGGACCCCCTCTAATTGATGGAATTAGAGGGGGTTGTGAACCCTATCTAATTTATGACATTAGATTGGGTTTTCAACCCCTTCTAATTCAATAAATTAGAGGGGGTTCATGAACCGCCACTAACCCATTTGATTATAGGGGTTTTTTAATCCCATCTAAATTTTTATTTATTTTTTTATATTAAATATCATATAAATTAACAATTTATAATATATATGTGTGTATGAACATGTGTGTTTATTTATATATTACATAAACACATTATATAAATTCATTTAAATTCATTATAAACTTATATATATAAAGACACTATATAAATACTTATACAAATAAACAAAAATGTATTGGTATACATAATATAAATGTAATTATAAATATATTTATTCAAATATATAAAATTGATATATGGTTTTATAAATACTATACATTTATATTATGATTTATATTATACATATATTATATCAGATACATTTTTATTGTATATTTATGTATAAATACATTTGTATTATATTATGTATACAAATATATATAATATAGATAAAATTAAATATAAAATTAAATAAATATATATATATATTATATTAAAAATATTTTAATATGTATAAATTTATATATTAAATATAATTATTATATATATATTTTAGTATACCATATTAATTATAAATTAGTTTATTATATATATATATCATTTAATTATATTATAGATTTCCAATAATATGAATGTATTTAATTTTATGTGTGTATATATATGTGTGTATACATGATATAATATAAATGTATATAATTACATACAAAAATATATAATATAAATGTATTTAATATAATATATGTATAATACGAATCATAAAATATATAAATGTATAATATTTATAAAACCAACATATAATTTTTATAGTTTAAAAAACACGTGTGATAATAACAATAATTAATAATAATATTTTTACAGACACACACATAAGTATGTAAAAATAATTATATATATATATATATATATTATTATTAAATTATATCTATAAATATTATACAAATACATAAATATATACACACACACAAATATAAATGTATTTATAAATATATGTATAAATATATATTTATATGTGTAAATATAATTATTTATATATACTATATATACAAAAATATATAATATATATAAATATTATTATACATAAATATATTATATATTTTACACTAATATATTATATATAGACATATATTTATATATAATATTTTAGTATGTAAATAAATATAACTGATTATTTGTAAATAAATACATTTTATCGTATATATAACACCAAAAGACAAATTACCTTGGTGGGTTTATCGCTAAATTCTATTCAGTAGGTCGCAAATTTGATTCCCAGTGGTGAAACTTTTGTCAGCTTCAACGAGGAGGTGGGGGACATGCGCGATGGTGAGTGCATGAGGCGTGGCATGCTCTTGGGGTAGCGGGGGGTGTCAGGCACTCAGGATGTCTAGGGTGTCAGGGGGCATCTCAGAAGGGGAGTAGGGTGTGTGTGTGTGCGAGGGGGGGGGGGTGTTGGGGCGTGTCCTAGGAGGAGGGTGTCGCGGGGCAGGGCGCCTGATGGGTGTCCAGGGGTGTGTCCTGTGAGGGGTGGGGTGTGTCCTGGAGGCTATTTGGTGTCTAGGTAGGTGTGGAGAATCCAATGGGTGTCCAGGATAGTGGGTGTCACGGGGTGAGGCACCCGGTGGATGTCCAGGGGTGTGTCTTGGTAGCCAGTCGGTGACCAAGTAGGTGCGGGGGGTCCAATGGGTTTCTAGGATGTGGGGAATATATATATATATATATATATATATAATAATAAGCATATTTGGGTTGACTATAGTCTAAGACGCCCCTAAAAGTTTAAATTTGAGATTCAATTAGGAGTGGTTCTAACCACCCCTAATTGGATGTTTTAGTTAGCGATGGATAGAACTGCCTCTAGTTGACCTGAATATGGTGAATTTACAATGAATTTAGGGGGAGGGGGGGTTTAAAACCCCCTCTAATATACCTTACACTAATCACAAACCAATTTTATCATCGGTTTCCCAAAACCACCTCTAACCAGAGTAGGTGGGAACTTTAGCGGAAGTTATAGGTAACCACTGGTAAAGTGTTTGGAAGGGGTTAAAACCCTTTCTAAATGAAAAAAAAACAATTCTAATCACCATATTTTTTTTGTAGTGACACCTATATTAACCATACATACTCTAACCTATGTCGAGTCTCTGATCATGATAAATCATTAGGTGTAATCATTGATTCTAAGGGGATTACCCTAGGAAATCAAAGTTTTAGGAATACCTATTGATTCCTTGGGGGATTTATCCCAAGACATTCTTAAGTCTTAGGAATCATTGTTGATCCCTATGGGGTTACCATAGGAGATTAAAGTACCAAGCATCTGAATCCAAGTGCGATTCACCCCAAGTCATTCTAAAGTCTCAGGCACCATTACCGATTCTTAGGGGATTACCATAGCTAATCGAAGTATCATACATCATCGCTAATTCCAAAGGGGATTCTACCCAAGGCATTCCAAAGTCTCATGCATAATTACTGATTCCTAGGGGGTTAACATAGGTAATTAGAGTATCAGGAATCATCATTGAATCCAATGAGGATTCACCACAAGGAATTCTTAAGTCTTATGAATCATTTTTTATTCCTAGGGGGTTACCCAAGGCAATCAAAGTACTAGGATACATTGCTAAATCCAAGGGTGATTTACCCCATGGAATTCTAAATCTTAATTATAATAATCTAAGTACATAGTAAATTTAATCATACATCCCATTAATTCAATTATATCAGGCCTCTCAAAGTAAATATGCCCACTACATCCTAAATCATGTCCTAGGAATCCTCGGTCTTGCACACAAGGTTACATATTAAGTCCAAGGCACCTCTAGGGTTACCCCTATTCATTACCCATTCGCTTTACAAAGTATTAGTCTAAACTCATAAAAAAATAATCACATCTTGTGGAGTGGTTCCATTTCATTATTTAGGGATAAACAACATTAAATTATATTTTTGGTCGAGAATGTGGTATTTTTTTCATGACCTGTCCCAGTGGGGCCCACACCGTGACTCCCCAAGCTTGCCTCTAATAGGCCAAGGGCTATTAACTAGCACCGAGTAGGAATAATACTAACATGGGAGGCATTGCCTAAGTACCTGTACAAACACACACATCTCCAAGACCACAAATTCTGAAATGTAAAAAAAACCATTGAGGGACAAAATGCATGCATACATCTAAACCCAACCAATAGAGTATGACAAGAAGTAAAGTACTGAAAGTAAACTGGGCTAGAATACAAGCCCACCAAAAAAACAAGAGTATGAAAACTAAAAAGTTTAACTTATAAACAAAAAGAGGTACTGGGACTGCTGCTCGTAGTTGTAGGAACACCTCAACCTGTAGGGAACTCAAAAATCTTGACCCTATCCTGGTCCACCCTGGACTCTATCAAAAGGATACTCGTCTGCACAAGAAATGAAATGTGCGGACAAAGCCCATGTAGGGGTGAGTATAAAAATACTTAGTAGAGGACCTCAGAAACCAAAAATCAATACAAAAAGGAAAGGTATAGTCCCTTCTACATAGTATATATCTAATTAATATATAATAGGTGAAAAAAATCCAGATATACTAAAAACTCAGACCTACAGTCTAGGGACAAGTCACACAACCGCATACTGTTTCTAGGGATTCAGTTTGAAGATTCCAAGAAGCACTTTTCTAGGAGAAATCACTCCAAAAATCTGATGGCTCTGATGACGTCCATCCGAGAAGTACTGTCCATCCGGAAAAGTCACGAGATATAGA
This sequence comes from Viscum album, assembly GCA_963277665.1. Lineage (NCBI taxonomy): Eukaryota > Viridiplantae > Streptophyta > Magnoliopsida > Santalales > Viscaceae > Viscum > Viscum album. The sequence goes on from OY728152.1 coordinate 1,647,275,667, forward strand.
TACACTAATTCTGGGAGAACACACTCCTAAGTGGGGAAAGATCACGATACATATATGGGGATCACTGTTAGGGCCTTGGAAGATACCGCGACTCATCCAGATTCACCTGTTAGGTAGAGGATCGACGCCCTATGGTAATATTCATGTCAATACCTGACTCTACCTAGGGTCAAGAATGGATATAAGGTCTCACTCTAGGCCTCTCATAGGGATACCTGACTCTATCCCAGAAAGTCATGCTGAAGGGATCATACTTCTGAAAAAGGAAACGATACCTGACCTTCAGGGGAATGAGAAAAAGGGGAACTAACCCAAATGAAACATGTCCAAGATACGGTGGACAAGAAGATAAATCCATGTAATTAGAAGTACATGAAATTTATAAGTGTCACACGCTGTGTCTTTGGACCCCAGGTACTGCTTGTGTACAACGACCCGTGTCATACGGCTGGTCATGTAGAAGAAGGTATACACGACGTGTAAGAGAGTGACATGCCGTGTTCCTCTATCTGGGGAGGACTTCATGTATGTTTTCCATGTGCCCGTACACGGATTCAATCAGTGTGTTACAACTCATGTATTAGGTACATGGGGTAACCCATGTAGTCAGCCTGGTCTGGCCATGTGATGAAGTACACTGCCGTGTACTCCACCCCATGTCTGTGTATCCTCTGGATACACAACGAGTACCATGTAAGGACACACATGCTGTGTTCTTTGGAGAACACGTTGTGTCATTGATTCATGAACTATGGAACCCTAGACACCACTTAACCGGGCCTACACACTGTGTTCTTAGTGATACATGCCGTGTGTTCTGTAAATTTCCAGAATCGTAAACCTCCACTGTCATGCCTCGGGTGGAGCTCTGATCTTCTATCTGGCCGTCCATTTGCCATGAATCTTGAAGATTAAGGTCACACCAATGTCTCGAAGTAATCTCTATTGTTTTCGGGCCTCTTATCGGCCCAAAAAATGCATATCGATCCCCGTGTGTGAATAACGCTCGAAGAACTGTCTATCCTGATCCGAGCTGATTCGTCGTCTACCATTTTCATCGCACCTACGCTAGGTCATCGCGATGTTGGGTCTCCAGTTTTGGATCATTGCATTGAGAAACGAACGTGCAATGATCCATTTTTCATCACCCCATGAAGAACACGAAGAACATGATGAAAAGAGAAAGAAAATCCAATAGAAAAAGAGGAAAGAACCTCACTATCGTTCGTCACAGCGTTAATCCAATCCCGTTAGAAGGTTTTAAATGGTATTAAATTAAAAGCATAAAACATGGAATAAAAATATCCTAGGAAATAACCCAAATAATCCCTCCCACAAAAATGAAAATGCGTGGATCAACCAGTTTGTGGGTTGATCCGTGTTCGTTGTTAAATTCAAAGGACTGGGAAGAAAAACAACTTTAAAACATTACCCCTACCTCAAGGTGGGATTGATCACTAATGAAGGGATTGCGCTGTTGTCGTTGTTGAGTTCCTTCAACTCTGTTGGTATAAAAATTCGTACTTTTGATTCGCTGTCATTCATCATCGAGGGTTCTCTCTAAAGTTCTAATAATTCACTATATTTTCTCACAATCGTTTGCCAACAACCAACATTAGATTAACCCATTAAAAGGACAAAACACGTTTCTGTGTCTTGTTGCGTGGTGACATTAATGAGTCAGTGTTGCTATTTCTAATTCATTATGGCATGGTATTAATTATCAAAATAGCTTCCCCATCGTTAAGCTGCAATGGATGTTTCCAAATAAAATAAAATAAAATAAATATTTCAAATTATTTTATTTTATTTGATTTTACTAAAAACATATGAAAATTAACTTTTTCCCTTGACTCGTGTCGGTCGAGGTTAGGACTATTCTTAGGTAAAGTCATTTTCTCGGACATAATGGTGCCCTCATATTTCTAATATGAGCACCAGTTCAAAATTTATTCCACTTTTTCAGAAAAACTGCTCGCGTGTGCTGTTTAAAGTTTAAATTAATTCAATCATTTATTCTAGGCACTCCAGGCCTCAGAATCGCACGTCGTCAAAAGGTTTGGTCTCAAAATAATTCCATATAATATTTAAAAATAATACATAGAAAACCCAAGACATTATATTCTCCCCACCATGGGGCTTTGCGTTCCCGAAAAGCCGAAACAAGGCTACTAAAAAATATGTGGGTACTGGGCACAGATCTGAGCCTACCACTCCCACGTGCTCTCCTAAAGATTCCCATTTTTCCACTGAATGCGCACCAAGGGAATCGATTTCCCACGAAGGATCCTATCATGCCGATCCTTGATCTCCACCGGGTACTCAGCAAAGGTTTCTCCATCCTCGATGTCCAGCTCACCCCAGTCGATGACGTGTGATGGGTCGTGCATGTACCTTCTCAGTTGCGACACATGAAAGATATCACGTACCTCATGCAACTATGGTGGTAGATCTAGGCAGTATGCCACCTCACCAACTCTGCGCAGTATCTGGAAAGGTCTGCTGAATCTCGGAGATAACTTATCGCCCCGACCAAATCTCCACAACCCTCTTCAAGGTGAGACCCAAAGAAAGACATGGTCTCCCTCCTCAAACTCCAGAGGTATCTGTCATCTGTCAGTATAAGACTTCTTCTGGCTTTGTGCAGTCTTCATCTACTCCTGGATGATCTGAACCTTCTCGGTGGTAGCTCACACCAACTCTGGACCCATAAGTGCTGACTCTCTGGGGTCGGTCCAGCAAAGCGGTGACCGATAGGGTCTTCCATATAAATTCTTGAATGGTGTCATACCAATGGTGGAGTGGTAGCTATTATTATATGAAAACTCCACCAGTGGTAGGTGGTCCTCCCAACTATGAACAAAGTCCAAGATATAGGACTGTAACATATCCTCCAGAACCTGAATGGTCCTCTCCGTCTGACCATCGATCTGGGGATGGAAATTCGTGCTCAAGCATAGCTGAGTCCTAAAATCCTCCTACAATCCCTTACACAACCAGGATGTGAAGCGGGCATCTCGGTCTGAGACTATTGTCGAAGGGATTCCATGAATACGAATTATCTCCAACACATAGAGGTGTCCCAAGATCTCTATAGAACTCTGATCTCTGATTGCTAGGAAGTGGGTCGACTTGGTGATTCGTTCAACGATCACCCAGATGGAATTGTGCTCCTTGGATGTCTGTGGTAAGCCTGTCAAGAAATACATCAATATTACATCATAATTCCACTCTGTAACTTCCTGGGGTGAGCTAATCCCGTTGGAACCTGGTGCTCAACCTTCACCTACTGGAACATAAGGCATCAAGAAATGAACTATGATACTGCCTTCTTCATGCCTGACCACCAAAACTATCATTAGAGATCAGGGTATATCTTCACCACTCTAGGATGTACCACCAAGGGGGATGTATGAAACTACCTCAGGACCTCCTCCCATGATGCCACTAGTACAACAGTGCATCCTCTGAAGAGAACTACATGCTCCCCACCTTATGAATATCCATCAGAAGCATGTCCTGTGCATAACTGAGCACGTAAAGACTCACAGTCGACATCCCCAAACTGTGCCTCCCTAAATCACTGTAAGAGTGGAGGGGTGAAAACCATTGACTAAAGGTGAGCTGCATCATCTATGTCCATGAAGGATAACTACAATGTGGCTAACTGCTCTATCACATCGCTCAACAGCTGCAAGCTTGACCTTCTAATAAGATCATCTGATGCCTTGTTCCCCTTCCTAGGAGTATATATGATCTCTAAATCATAGTCCTGGAGGAACTCTATGCAATTCCTTTGTCTCAGATTCAAATCCTTCTACGAGAATATGTACTTGAGGCTCTTGTGGTCAGAGTAGACGATGAACAGCTCGCCTATAAGGTAGTGTCACCACATCTTCAATGTGAACACTACCAATGCCAACTCGAGATCATGGGTTTCATAGTTCTTCTCATGTGGCCTAAGCTGGCATGAACCATAAGAATCACTAAATGTCTCTACATCAGGACACAACCAAGCCTGGTCCCCGATGTGTCGCAGAAAACTACGTACTCGACACCCTCTTATGTTAATCTCAAGATCGGGGTGTTCATCAAACTCTACCTCAACTGCTCAAAATCCTACAGGCACTTCTCCATCCACATGAAGGGTTGCCTCTTCCTAGTCTAGGCTTTCATCAATGCTGATATTCAGGAGAAATCAAGAATGAATCTCCGGTAATATCCTGCCAACCCAAGGAAGCTCTATACCTCCGTCACACTCCAAGGTGGCTCCCATGCTAACACTTCCTCCACCTTGGCTGGGTCCACAGCTACTCCATCTGCTGAAATGACATGTTCTAGAAAGTGAACCTCCCGAATACAGAACTGTCACTTTGAGAGATTCACATAAAGTTGGTTCTCTCGGAGTACATCCATAACCATCTGTAGGTGTCTCATGTGCTCCTCCTCTAACACTGAGTACAAAAGGATGTAATCAATGAAGACCACTAAGAAACAATCTATCTACAACCGGAAGATCCAGTTCATAAGTTCCACGAACACTGATGGGGTGTTCGTCACACTGAAAGGCATCAACAGGTACTCATAGTGACCATAGCGGCATCTGAAATCCATCTTCGTTATATCCTCACCCCGTACTCGTAACTGGTGGTAACCTGACTAAAGGTCAACCTTCGAGAACCACTATGCCCCTCTCAGATGGTCGAAGAGGTCGTCGATCCTTGTTAGTGGATACTTATTTTTCACTGTCACCTAGTTCAGGTGCCGGTAATCCATACACAACCTCAAATTCTCATCTTCCTTCTTGGAAAACAATACTGGGGCCACCCAGGGTGAAACTATAGGTCTCACAAAACCCTTTCTTTGCAAATCATCCAACTGAACCCTTAGCTCACGAAGATCTACAGAAGCCATATGATATGCTGATGATAAAATTAGTTCCATCCCGGGGTGTAAGTCGATGTAGAAGTTGATTTCCCAGTGAGGAGGTAGTCCTGGAACATCTTCAGGAAATACGTCCTCATACTCCACCACTACTGCTGGGAACTAAAAGCTCACAACATCTACCACCCTAAGGGTAAGTCTAGTCAAATCATGAGTGATCGGCTGTACCCTCCTATGCATGATCCCATTCCATGCTGCATGAGTCTCCCTTTCACCAACAAAGGAAAACCTCATCCCATTGCTATAGACACACCACACTCTTCACCTAAAAGAGTCAATCTGGGTATGAACCAAGTATAAACAATCCATACCGAGAATGACGTTGTAAGGCCTAGACACTTCCACCATGAGGTTCCAACCAAAACCCTCAACTCCAAGGGTAAGATCACACTGTCTGCAAAGGTGTGTGATCATCGAGTATCCTCCCATAGGTGTCTCCAAACGCAAGGATCAAGTAAACGACTCTATCATAATCTCAAGGTTTCATACAAGAAACGTGGTGAGGAAAGAATTACTGAAACCTGTGTCTATAAGTATGACAGCTAAGTTAGAGAAGACACAGATCGTACCTCGGATCATCCCTGGAGTCCCTGGGTTATATGCCTCAACTGCATATAGTGGTCCCCACCCCCATCCCCAGCTCCCTAAGCCTGGTGAGGACCTCCTGGGGGTGGTGGTTGAAGTAGATCAAAGCGTCTGCCACCACCTGCAGCTTGCCCTGCTTCTCTACCATGTCCACCGCCTGGCGGGTCTGTCTGATCCACTCTCTGCCTCTACCTCGGTGGTCCATCCACTGTCTCCCTGTCAGTAGCTCGATAGGTTGGACAATCTCTAGTTAGATGTCTCCTGCTGTCATAAAAGTAGTATAGCCTCTCCCTAGGCTGACTGGATCCATCCTAAGAGCCCTGGACTACCAAACCCATGTCCTGGGTCCTCTTGTGACATCTCCCACATCCTAATCCCTATGCCTGACATCGGCTCCCTGCTGCCAAGGTCTCTTCACCTGCCTACCTGCTGCTGATTTCCGTCAGCTATCTCTACTCTACCAAGAATCTCTCGATCACCAAGGCTCACTCGAGCACTTTAGAATAAGTCGGAATGAAAAGAGGCATGAAACTAGATCATATTTCCCATCATATACCTCTCTCAAAGGTCTGAGCTCTGAAGTACTGATCCCTGACCATATCCATTGAGTACCTAGTGAGGTTAGTGAACCTAGATGAATAGTTATCCACTTTCCAACTACTCTTCTGGATCTTAAGAAGCTCCTAGATACGCACTTCTCTCAACGTAACCAGTGAGAACTCCTCCATAAAGAGTCACTTAAACTCTATCCATGAAAGAGTCTCCTCGTCATGAGTCTATGTGGTCAAACTCCACCATCATCCTACCAAACCCTGAAGAAGGCTTTCTCCTAGGATCACCATTTGGTCCGCCGGTGTCCTCACGAGATGGAAAACTCTGGTCACCGCCTCAAGCCAGTCCTCAGCCGCCTGAGGGTCAGGCTCACCTCGGAACCTGAGGGATCTCTATCTCTGGAACTCATGGAGTGTGCTAAGCCTGCACCCCTTGTCTATCGGTACTATAGGTACCACGGGCTGCTCCACTGGTGGTGGTATAACAGGTACACCACCTAAAGGTAACGCCTAGGGAATTGGTCCCTATATCGAAGCCTCGTCACAGAGGGGGTCATCCTCATGATCGCGCTGCTAAATCCTAGTAGGTATGCGTTGCAGAGGCATCCTATTAAGAATAAGATATACCATGGTCAAATAGTATATCTGGATAACTGACACAAAGGACATGGAAAACACAACCCATTCCTATATGATGCACGTACCAAACTATTATTTCCCCGAAACTATTGTTTTCTTGTACCGATTCAAAAAGAAGGTTATCAGAGTTCTGGTGTATGGATATGTCATCCTCCCACATCAACACTGGAGTCTCTGTCTTGAAAGCCGAGCTCGAAACACTTAACACTGTTTCCCCAAACCAAAATCAAAGAATCTTGGTTATAAGGTAGAACCGACCACCTCTGATACCACTCTTTCACAACCCGTCCCAGTGGGGCCCATGATGTGACTCCCCAATCCAGCCTCCAATAGGCCAAGGGCTCGTGACTAGCACCGAGTAGTCATAATACTAACATAGGAGGAATTGCCTAAGTACATGTACACACACACACATATCCAATCCCACAAATGCTGAAATTTAAAACAAAACACTGAGGGACAAAATGAATGCATACATCTAAACCCAACCAACAGAGTATGATAGGAAGTAAAGTACTGAAAGTAAACTGGGCCAGGATACAAGCCCACAAAAAAAAAACAAGAGTCTAAAAACTACTAAGTCCAACCTATAAACACAAAGAGGTACTAGGACTACTGCTCGTAGCCATAAGAACACCTCGGCCTGTAGGAAACTCAGAAAGCTCAATCCTGTCCTAGTCCTCCCTGGACTCTTTCAAAAGGATTCTCATCTACACAAGACACGACACGTGCAGTAAAAGCCTGTGCAGGGTTGAGTATAACAATACTTAGTCGAGAAACCCAAAAACCACAAAGCAATACACAAAGGAAAGGTACAGTCAGATCTACATAGTATATATATACTGAACATATAATAGGTGAACATAATCTAGATACACTAAAAACCCAGACCCGTAGTATAGAAACAAGTCACACAACCGCATGCCGCCACTAAGGATTCAGTTAAAAGATTCCATGAAGCACTCATCCAGGAGAACTCACTCCATAAGTCTGATGGCTCTCATGATGTCTGTCCGAGAAGTACTATCCATCGGGAAAAGTCATGAGAGATAGATACACTCATTTTGGTATAATTCACTCCTGATTGAAAAAATATCACAATACATAGATGAGGATCACTACTAGGTCCTTAGCAGATACCGCAACTCATCCATATTCACCTGATAGGTAGAGGGTCAGAGCCCTATGGGAATAGTCATATCAATACCTGACTCTACCTAGGGTTAATAATGGATATAGGATCTCGCTCCGGGACTCTCAGAGGGATACTTGACTCTAGCCTGTAAAGTCCTGCTGAAGGGATCATACTTTTGAAAAAGGAAATGATACCTGACCTTCATGGGAATGAGAAAAAAGGGAACTAACCCAAATGAAACATGTTCAAGATACAGTAGACAAGAATATCAAGCCATGTACTGAGAATTACATGGCATGTAGAAGTGTCACACGCCATGTCTTCTGACACCGGGTACTGTTTGTGTACAATGACCTGTGTCGTAAGACTGGTAGTGTAGAAGAAGGTATACACGGCGTGTAAGAGAGTGACATGCCATGTTCCTCTATCTGGGGAGGAATCCATGTACGCTGGCCATGTGATCGTACATGGATTCAACCCATGTGTTATAACTCGTGTATCAAGTACATGGGGTAACCCATGTAGTTATCCTGGTCTAGCTATGTGGTGGAGTACACGACCGTGTACTCCACCCCGTGTCTGTGTATCCCTTAGATACATGCCGAGTCCCGTGTAAGGACCCACACACCGTGTTCTTTGGAGAACATGCTATTTCATCGCTTCACGCACCGCATAACCCTAGCCACCACTTTTCCAGGCCTACACACTGTGTTCTTTGGGATACATGCTTTGTGTTCAAGAAATTTCTAGAATCATGAACCTCCATTGTCGTGCATCGGGTGGAGCTCTGATCTTAGATCCGGTCATCCTTTTGCCATGAAACTTGAAGATTAAGGTCACCCTGATGTCCTGAAGTCCTCTCTATTGTTTTTTAGCCTCTGATTGGCCCCGAAAACGTGTACCGATCCACCTGTGTGAAGAACAGTCGAAGAATAGTCTCTCCCGATCTGAGCTGTTTTTTCATCCGCCATTGTCATCGCACCTCTTCTAGGTCGTTGCAATGTCGGGTCTCTAGTTTCAGATCGTTGCATTGCGAAACGGATGCGCAATGATCCGTTGTTCATCACCCCATGAAGAACATGAAGAACATGAAGAAAAAGGAAGAAAATACAATAAAAAAGAGGAACAAACCTCGTCGTCATTCGTCACAACGTTAATATGATATCATTATAAGGTTTTAAATAGGAGTAAATTAAAAGAATAAAACATGGAATAAAAATATCCCATGAACGAACCCAAAGAATACCTCCCACAAAAATGACAAGCATGGATCAACCAATTTGTGGGTTGATCCACGTTCGTCATTAAATTCAAAGGACAGGGAAGAAAAAAAACTTTAAAACATAACCCTTACCTTGAGGTGGGATTGATCACTGATAAAGGTATTGTGCTCTTATCATCATCGAGATCCTTCAACTTTGTTGGCTTAGCAATTCAAAATTTTGATTCGTAGTCATTTGTCATCGAGGGTTCTCTCCAAAGTTCTAAGAATTAACCAGAGTTTCTCACAATTGTCTGCTAATGACCAACATTCGATTAACCCATTAAAATGAGGAAACACGTTTTTGTGTCTTGTTACGCGATGATGTTAATGAGTCAGCATTGCTGTTTCTGAGTCATTATGGCATGGTATTAATTATCAAAACAGATTCCCCATCGTTAAGCTGCAATAGATGTTTCCAAAAAAAATAAAATAAAATAAACCTTTTGAATTATTTTATTTTATTTGATTTTACTAAAAACATCTAAAAATTAACTTTTTCTCTCGAATCGTGCTGGTCGAGGTTAGGCCTGTTCTTAGGTAAAGTCATCATCTCGGACGCAATGGTGCCCTCAAATTTCTGATCTGAGCACCCGTTCAAAAGTTATTCCACTTTTTATGGAAAATTGCTCACGCACATTGTTTACAGTTTAAATTAATTCAAACATTTATTCCGGGAACTTTGGGCCTCAGAATCACACACCTTTAAAAGTTTTGGTCTCAAAATAATTCTATATAATATTTAAAAATAATACACATAAAACCTGAGACATTATAATGTCAGCTTGACCACACATCGCACACATCAATGAAGAAATGATACTTTGTGGGAATAGATTCAAGACCACCTACCTTATACTCTTAGATGTATACTAATTGAATAAATACTGTTGATTTGGGATTAAATGACGAGAATTGTAAAAGTAGACAATAAATTTGGAAATTGGGTTGAACATCATGAGCTCGCTAGACATAAAAATAAATGAATAATAGAAGTGAACAGACGAATAGATTTACCTATATCTATGCAATGAAAAAAAATTCACTTTATTCCAAGGATAAATAGAATAAAAATCACTGAGAAGAATAGGTAAGGAGGGTTTCATGTATGGGAGGGATGCCGACAAAAAATTGGAAAAAATAGAGGTTTTAGAAATTTAAAATCATAGTTTAAAGCTAGTAAATTTCTAATTTTTAAGGGCCACACAATTGTCCAAATGATGTTCCAACCATGTGGATCCCACTGATTAAGGAACCCCCTTCACACATTTTCCCCATGTGGTTTGGTAAACTATGCAGAAACCATGAGAAACACCTATGAAATTAATTACATTTTTTGTAATGTTTTCTAGATCCCTTCACAAGGTTTGAAAAACCATGATATTGCCTCAACCCTCCAAACGGTTGGCCACATGGTTATCACTAATCAAGTTCCTGGACTACAACTTTAAAATTTTCATTTTTTGAGCCCCAAACTAGCAAAACGTTTTTTGGAACATTATTACTCCTTGTAAATACATTCAAGACACATCAACTAAGAAAAGAAATGATAATAGGGAAGGATTTAAAATGAAACTCACCATAATAAATTCCATGGTTTTACAATGTGAAACCACCACTTTAAAAATAAAACACTTCATAAAACCTTTATAAGATAAACCTATATGTTTTTAAATACACATAATGAAAAACAATGAAACTTTTCCCTTTCAAATTTTTTCTAAAAACTCTCTCTCTATAATCCAATTTGGGAAGTAAACCAAACTATAAAGAGAGATGGTATGAAATTAATCTTGTACCATAATATCAAGGAAATGAGCATAAGTAAACAAAAGCAATATAAATGGTTTCCCCAAACCAAGATAAGATAAAGAGGATGGAAACAAGTTTTTACCTGGAATCCCCAAGATAAGGTCATCATTAGAAATATAAGCATCATGGGTAACTCATTAGGTCTTAATGTGGGATGATCCTAGACATAATCGAGCAGAACCAATTTCCATACTATGTTTTATTCCTAAATAAATAACCATACGATGTAATATCACTAACCACATTGATGGAACTCCAAAAGAAAGTGAATGGTCTACACTATAGAACACTATACAGTATAGTAATCCAAGTTATTATAAAAAAAATATAGATATCTTACTTAGTTACCTAAGGTTCCCATGACATAACCAAAGTGGAGCTGAATGAAATAAGAAATTCATATGATCATCACATATGTCAAAGATAAAATATAAAAAATAATCTCATCTCACCTCTAACACCCTCTTAAGAAATAACCCCTTTTTAATATAATACAAACATCACATAATCATCCCATATTGGGAAATATTTCATATAAAACATTACATAAAGTACCTCAACAATGGTGTCATAATCATTAAGATAACCTTTTTTAATGAGGTACCAACTGAGACTTTAGATCATGCTTAGTAAACTAAGTTATAAAACATATTTTGAAAACTAAATCATGAGAATAATATTTGGAATCCATTTGGAAAAAAACTCTTTACTTGAAACATAATAAAATATAAAACACATTTGAAATAAATAATATCCTCCCTTATAAACTAATTAAAAATAAAAACACATATTCAATTGAAAATAACCCCTTGAAACAATAATTTTCCGCTCTTGAAAATCAACAAAAATTTAAAAAAAATATTTAGTTGGAAATAATCCCTTGAAAACATGATTTTACTCTCCTAAAAATCAGCACAATTTCTTATTTGATCTTTAATTTCATTTGAAAAGAGCCTCTTAGGAATTTATACATACATATGACATGCATATTTTTAGAAATTAATAACTAGAAAACCATAAAAATCCATTTATGTCAAGTGTATAAAATAATAAAAATGTTTTAAAATCCCCTCAAGGGTAGTATATATATGTATAAATTAATAATAAAATAATATAGAAAAATCAAGCATCACGTGTCAGTCAAATAAATGTAATTTCATAAAAACACCTACCTTAATCACTAGAAACAAGTTTCATTCAAATGAGGAAGCCAAAACAAGGGTGAATACGACCATAATAATCTATAAAAAACTAAATCCCAAGGATTATATCATCTCAAACCTTGGATTCAGCCACCATGGAGATTATGGTTCATGGGTGAAGAAGAAAACAAGAGGAAATTGAATAAGGAAGAATATTGATGAGAAAAAGAGGACCTTGCCTTCAATACACTTTAAATCCAAGGGAAGGGATTAGAATCAAAAGAGAATAATGAGATAATATATGTTGAGATACCTATCGGTCTAACATGTGAAATGAGGAGGAAAGGAGGGAAAATTAGGGATAAATCAAGCAGCGGTATATGAGTAATTTCATAAAATTCAAATTCTAGGAAGCTCTCACTATTTGGATACATAGTTTACCAAACTATGTTCCTACCAAGAAGAATACAATGGAGTATATTTTCATCCCATCACATGGTTATCTAGAATATTTAACTAAAATATATACAAACCATGCACAAGACACTAAAGGAACTCACCCACATGTAAGGATACTTTCATGGTTATTACCAAAACCCAAAAAATTTACTTCAAACCATGTTTTAGCCATGTGATACAATGAAAATACATACATAAGAGTCCCCTTCATGGTTTCCCCTTATGTAAAGGTTATTCACATGGTTTAATAAAAACCATGAGCTAATTATGCATCATTCACTAAAGAAAATACTTATGTATCAATAGTCCTTCATGGTTACTCTTAAGCGTGCAATAAACATACACCATAGAAAATTATCCAAAATTTAAAAGTTCTAATTCAAAAAATCTAAAAATTTAAAATAACCCATAATTATATAATATATTACACAATAGACATGGGTGTGTTATAATGATAATTTCCCCATGACTAGTATGATCACATAATAATGTCACCCCAGGAAAGGGTGTTGTACTATGACCCATGTGATCACACCGTAACACACCTCTTTTGTGTTTTTTATATTTTAATTAAAATGATTTTTTTAGAAACATAATAAAATGGGATGTTCTCATTTTATTCCACATACCAATATATCTCCCCTTTCTCCACTATTTTTCTCTATCATTCATCTACTTCAAGTGTGAGATGCACATCGTTTGGTCTGGATCATAAACTATTTGTCCTTAGTAATCAATTTGGGTAAGGATATCAATAATCTTGAATTTATTTCCTATTTATTCTCCCATTTAATTTTTATTCACTTTATATCCCTATTTTTTTAGTTTATTCTAGATTTTATGGATTCTTATAATTGGAGTCAAATCATCCAATGAAATTCAACATGTAGGTTTTTTTCTAGATCTAGGTAGGTGGTGCCTAGATAATTTTGTTGTTTATATGAATTATTGAATCATATGATTTTGGAATTTATGAAAGGGTGTGTGATTGATTGGGAACATGACCACATATGTTTTTTTTGGTTCAATGGAGGTAACCATGGGGTTGTCTAGAGTGGGTATGTGTGGTTATAAAATTCATATGGTCACTTGTGATTATTGTGATGCTTGTAGATAGATAGTTAAGTAATTTAATGACATGTTGTGACAATGATATATCATTCACTTATGATTGGATATCAAGGTTTACTAGGGTCATGGTTATGGTATGTTTGTGTTTCTACACACCATTGAGGCAGAGGCTATGGGTTCATGTGTACATGAAGGTGACTTAGTCATGAGTTTGTTGGAGGGATCCTATATAGACATGTGGGTTTGGATGATTATGGTGATCATAATATTTTAGAAGAGATAATTTATATATGTTTTACATAATATTTCATGTGGTGATTTTTTTTATCATTCTAGGCGAGACACTCATCATATATGGGAGTTCATTTGAGATATTAAGCCTAGGGTTGTAATGTGCGATGCATTGGTATAACTGAATGATAATTTGGTGTTATGATTTACCAAGTGGTATGGGAATTATTGGAGGACCATGGAATCACCTGGGTTTGTTCCAACTATGGGTGAAACATCCCACTCTAGCATTGGGTGTAGCAGGTGGGTTGCTCACCCATGGATTGTTGAGCATGAAGCGGAGAAGGGTTTGTTTATATTTTTGGTTTTCTATAATTTTCCCTTTTTATACACCCATAAAAATATGAATATTATTTGGGGACACCTTTGGTTGTGTTTAACTAATTTTATACTCACTCTATTCATGAGAACCTTGGTATATATGCAGACTTTATAGTTTTTGACCCATGCAAGGTCAAGGCCCTACAACTGGTGCATAATGGTTGGAATTATGGTGGATATATAGGTTGGATGCTGATGGTTTTACTTGGGGTTAACCTAGAAGATCCTTAATTCCATTCTAGTGTAAAACCCTCATATTTTAAAAAAACACTATATTCAATAGCATATACAATACACACCACCGAGCTTAAACAAACCCCAAAATATTATTATTTAAATATGGATGTTATAACCTAACCGTTAAATTGGTGATTATGAATAGTATTAAACAAATTATTAAATATATATATAGTATATACTCAATACAAGTTCATTGATCAATTCTTATGAAATTAGTATTCAATTTTTAGTAATGTTATTTTATGCTTTAGAAATACGTTTTCTTTAAAAAATGATTTTTATTTCTTTTTATAAGAAAACATTATAATTAATTTATGGAACTTAAATAAATTTTATTTTATAAAAATAATATAATATTTTAAATCATCATATCAAAATTATCTTAGGGTTTAATTTTCATATTTTTCTGAAGAGATTTATTTTCCAATAAATAGTGAAAAATAAGGATTTTTATTAAAAGCTATATTTTTTTCAACCATTTGAGAAGTTAAATTTTATTTTAAAATGGTTTAAAATTAAAATTAGTTCTATTATATTACTAATAATATAGTTAGGTTCATTTTAATCAATTTTATAATTTATTTTGGTATAAAAACATTTTTATACTAAAAATGCATTTTTAAGAAAAACCGTTTTCATCCTATTTTGTCAGTTTTATTTTAAATTAAATCATTACACTTATATTTTTATAGTTTTAAAAAATGGATTCCATATTTGGAATCAGGAGGTCCAATTTTTTTAAATATTTCCATTTTATTTTTTCTTAATATAAACAGTAACCTTATACTTTTTGTTACCACGGTATATGATAAATCGAGTAATTAAGGGTTAAAAATAATATGATAAGGATTATAAAATAACCACAAAACTTGCCTAATTTTTTTTATGAGTAAATTTAATCCATAATAATATAAGGTTCGGTTATATGTCCTTTTTTGGCCATTTTAGTGTGATTATGACCTTTATAATCTTTTAGAAGTCAATAATGTCACACACTTATTTTTAATAACTATAATATTTTTAACAAGAGGATAAGCATAGGATATATTTGTTTATAAATACTATTTTAAATATAAATAATTTATATTCATAATGTTAATTTATTTTTAATTTTTTTTGAATAAATAATCACCTTAAATGCTTACACAATGCTGACACAATAATTATTTAATTAATGGAAAAATAAAATAAATCAAATTAAAATCATTAAAAGTAGTATAATTTGAAAGAATTAATATGACCCTTGAATTATATATATATAAATTAAATATTATAGAGGTTTGGATTAATTTTATTCAAATTATTTTATTTTATTGATGTTATTAAAGTCAAACTAAATGAATAGTGTCCAAATTGACAATAATAATATTTATCAAAATAATATTTTAGTAAATTACTTAAAATTAAAAAAATATTATTGTAGGACATGTGAATTGAATATGGTTGAAAAAAATTATCCATGTTCCATTTATGAGTCACTTTTTTAGTTGTAGTAATATTATTAACCCTTTTTTGATTAAAATAGTGGTTACTGTGGTTAAGGTCAGAAATAATTAACCAAGGGGTTAATAAAAAATGAAAGGATTAAAATGATATCAAAAAATTTATAAATTTCATTGGATGATTTTATTTCAACAATAGAAACTTTTTATTCTAATTAATGACAATTTGGAAGTATTTATCTCTAGAATAGTCTTATTATATTATATTTTTTTTTATGAAATTCCAAAGGTTCCCCTCACCACAATTATAAAAGGATACATCCCCTCACTTATTTACACCAATTTGATCCATATAGGTCAACCAAACCATTTCTATTTCTCTTATAAAATTTCTTATCCACATTCTAGATATTTTTTCCATCCAAAAATACCAAACCTAGGATCCTTAAGAGGAGATCCAAATGAGTTATTTCAAAGAATTGGTAATCGTTTAACTTGACCTATTTTGATTTATTTCTTCTTCTAAATCTTCTTAATATTTGTTATTTTTCGGAAAATGGTTACATAAGTATAGTAAATATATTCAAATATTACCATAAATATTAAACCAAAATTATTAACTCTCTTTCCCATTAGATGGAAGTGAAAGTATCGCTTGTGTGTATGTATGACTTACCCTCTCCACATATTGATACAATTCATTTTTCATAACTATATTTTATGGATGATAATTATGATAGTTTTAATGTTTATATATGATATCTAAAACATAATTATACTTTTGGAATAATAATATCATATATACCTTATTATCTTCCAATCTGTTGATAAATAATAACGTCGCTCGTACGTACGTGTGGACCACCACCACCATGAAATGATGTGATTTATTTTTTTGTTTCTATTTTAATTTTATGGTTTAAGGATGGATTTTATGAATATATAATATTTATATTATATAATAATTATTATTTATAACTGAATAATTATCTATCTTTCTTCCGTTCCATCCATTGAAAAATGATAACAACATTCATGCATACGTATAACCTACCATCTCCATGAACAATGAAATTAGTTTTTCCAACTCTAACCATTATGGAAGACTATAAATATATATGATATTTATATCATTATTAACATTATGGAGATTATTGAACCTTGACCAAGGTATAAAGACTGAAACCACCGAACTAAAACATACATGAAAAATGAATCGTTTTTTACACAAAACAACGATTTTAACAAAGAATTGTTAATAAACAGGTGATAAATGATTGTAAGTAATTCATATATGGTATTATATATAATATAATTGTTATATAATATATTTATAATAAATCTATATTTATTATACAGGAGGTTCTTACACATACAAAGGAAGTCAGATATGAGGTAAGGGTTTCTCGTCTCACTTTTACTTCTGTGAGACATATGCCATATTCAACACTTATTTCTTTTGTGTGGTGCATATACTAACCGTTTAATATATTATATCATGAATAAACTTATATTAATAGTATTTAAAGTTTCATTTGATGTTATTTCTTTCATGGGGATTATAATTCAAAAGAAACCCAAGTGGTAAGGTTTTATTTCACAATCTCATCATTATTCGAGATTGTTTATTTTTAAGTATTAATAGATGAATATTTATATTCCAAGTCCGAGCTTTCATTTTTTTTCAAGAATATTTTCAATATTATAAATTTATTGTTTAAATTTATTTTTACCCATGTTTTAGTTTTTATAAAATGTTTTAAAAGGAATCTTCCTGTCATTTTCTGAATGAGGTACATTTTTATTTTTCTTAAAAAAGTAAAAAAGTAATGTTTTTTTTAAATTATACAGCATGAATATAATTTTATTCCCTCATAAAGAATCAATGATTTTAATATTCATTTATAATTTTACAAGTTTCTTTTAAAAGGAAATTATTTTCAAAGAAAAAGTGCATTTTCCTTAAGAATTATTCCAGTAATCTCTTTAAAGTATTTTCATCTATGTAAACATCCTTGGTTGAATCTTATATTAAGGACATTCACTATTGACACCATCCACCATATTTATTTGGATGGTTTATTATCATTTTGACTAGGGTAAAGTATTGACATTTTGTATTATAGTTCTTCCAATATGTGTAGTTATTGATTGTTAAGGAATATTGATTCAGTTATATTAGTTATTCATATGAGGAATGAATTAGGATTAGTAAGTGACATGAGAATCACTTTATATCCACTTGATGTATCAGTAGGTTTCATAAGACAAACTATCTTGGGTTTTGGCTGAGACATTACCCATTTATTCATATGTCATGGCACAAGACCTTGATGATATTTTTAGATACCTTGCCCGTAGCCTCGATGGTAAGTCTCAAATGTTTGTAAATTTTCATTCCATCATTATGAAATAAGTTATTTATTTCCATGTGATTATTCTATTAGTTATAATATCCATGGATAAGTTTTGATCTCATGTGATTATTTATATGAATTATTTATAACCCTTTATTCCTACCATATTATGCTTAAGTTATTGTTTAAATGAAATCTCTTTTAGTTATTTACCTTAAATTATTTTTTATTATTATTTATTCATGATATCTTCCACTGTATTCTTACCATTAATGAGCATCTAAGCTCACCCCTTTATTATGTTTCATTTTTTCCAGGATGCCAAGAAGTATTTTTTGATTGATATATAAGGATATGTTAATGGGAATAATGATGTTATCAAATAAAAAACTTTATATATTTTATGTTTTTAATTTAATTTCAAGAATGTATCTAGTTTACAATAAATAATAAATATTCGATACTTTGGGATGTGATTGCTTGTATCTAGTGCCAATGAAACAATGTAAACACCAGCTCTGGGATAATGAGGTCGGGGTATTTACAATTTGTATCAGTTGAAGTTTAGTATAAACCTTGGGAATTAGATTGTAGAAAACATATATTTGAGAATATAACCCTATGAACAACTTTGAGGATAACTATAAGTATATGATAACATCTTGAAGAGTTGACAATGAAAATAGATAACCTAGGTTAAACCTAAGTAATCATAGATTGAGAAGAAGGTGTCATGGTTTAACATCCTTTGAATAATATTTCATGATTATTTGATATATCATTATGATTATTATAGTTTTATGATTACAATTTTATATTTGGTTTTAGTTAGTGGATTGAACTAGAAAGAATCATGTTAACACTAAATGTGATGAAAAATTTGGTGATTATGAGCAACCAAATTGGATGATGACTGGAGAGAAAGATATTTTTATTATGCATAATATGCTATCACAATATATGATTAACAATGTAAACTTCAGTGAGATTCATAATTCATAAAATAAAAGGAAAATTGAATTTTATTGAAGTTTAGGTGGAAAAGACCACAAAGGTAATAAAGTTTAATTTTATTTTTATTAAGAATGTGGGAAGAAAAACCTATAATAATATCTTAAATGGAGGGAAATATTTTTCTATGTGAAATAAATGGAATAGAGTAACAAATTACTAAGGAATTCAATATCTTATATGTGGATAACTTGGGCATTATCTGAGTCAATGCCCTAAAATAAGTGTTATGGATGACCTGTACGGATAACCTAATAGTTGTGTAGGTTTCCAATAAAAATTATATGATGTATTTCATTTCAAGTTATAATGTTGAACTGATGTATCTATCTTGTCTCCAAATCTACTAAACTAATTTTTCCTTCAGGATGCATATTCCTTGTTTATATGCCAATGTAATAAAATAAGTCATCGACTTTGTGAAATTGGGGTCAGGTTCTTAAACTTGGTATCAAAGAAAGTTTAGTATAACACTTGGAAAATAGATTTAGAAAATGTAGATTAAGGAACAAAACCCTAAGATAGTCTTTAAGGATAATCATACAAGAGCATCCTGGAATCTTAGTGAGGGATAGATTATGTGGATCTTTCTAGAAAATAAATCCCTATCAGGATACTACAACTAGATGTGGTTTTGGAACATATGTACCTAGGAGTGAAAAATATGAAAAGGAGATTCAGGTTTGACCTAGGGTATCCTAGTACAAGACAACATGCCTTACTGCACACTTGGTTTGACACTCATGGGGGATATGATTAGGATAATTCACATTTTATTTACAACCCATTATTAAGGATTAAAATGAAAAATTTTCCTCAAAGAAGCCATGTTTATGATTAGGAGATTAGCTATGTATAGAATTTCTATTTATGATAATTATTTTTCTATGTTGATATTATACATTATGATTCGTAACCTAATCTAGTGTATTCTATTATTTAGAAATGGCGCCTCATGGAAGGAATGAAAACCACATGAATGTTCATGTCCCATGTATGGATTTCCCTCCAATGTAAGATAATGATGTTGGATCTGGTGCTATGAATGGTGATGCGCAACTCATAACTATACTAGGATAGATGAATCAGGTTATGAATAATAACCTTACCCGTATGGAGCATCTGGATCCATAATGTTGGGGAGCTATGTTAGATCACTTTATGCGACAACAACCTCCATAATTCAATGGGACTACAAAACCATTTGTAGAGGAGGAGTGAATAAGTTCATTAGAGAAGATATTTCTTATTTTGGGATGTAACAAAAGAGAGAATATTTTCATGGAAATTTATCAACTATCGAAAGATGTATATCAATAGTGGTCTTTAATCTAAAACAAAAAGGAGGAGGAATAAATAGAAGAAATGGAATGGAAGGATTTTAAGAAAATATTCTTAGAAAAATACTTCTCTCATGAATAGGGAGAAGATATGGAAATACAGTTTCTGAATCTGAGGTAAAAAGAGTATGAGAATGTTGCAAAGTCTAAATCTAACTTCACAAGGTTAGAAATACATGCCGTAGACTACATACATAATCCAAGGACCAGGACTAATCTATTATTTAATAGTTTAAAACCATTCCTCTGAAGGGGCCTATTCTCCCAAAGTTTCTCATTATATGAAGATATAGTCTCAAGTTCTATTAAGATGAAAAAGGAATTATATAAGTCTTATGATTTTAAGGGAAAGCAAGAGAAGAAGAGGGAAGTTGAAAACTTTGGAAAAGAAAATAAGGAAATGGGGAAGAAGGGAAGATTTGAACTTCCACCCTGTGATAATTGTGGGAAGAGACACCCTGGTAGTTGTCTGAAGGGTATGAGTGTTTTTACAAGTGTGGAGAAAAATACAACATATCTTAGGAATGTAAGGGGAAGAAAGAAGCTACCAATTTTCAATGCTACAATTTCAGGGAGATGGGGAATTATGAAAATAATTGTCCTAGGCATCAAGGAAACATTCCCAAAAGAATTACAAGGGAGAAAGTCCAAGCTTATGTGGTCACAACTGCAGAGTTTGAAGTTCATAATGATGTGGTGGCAGATACTTTAATCATTTACTCTAACTTAGACAA
This sequence comes from Viscum album, assembly GCA_963277665.1. Classification (NCBI taxonomy): domain Eukaryota; kingdom Viridiplantae; phylum Streptophyta; class Magnoliopsida; order Santalales; family Viscaceae; genus Viscum; species Viscum album. Next base: position 1,647,297,002 of record OY728152.1, read on the forward strand.
TGATTTATTTGATTCTGGATCATCACATTCTTTCATATCTTCTCATTTTTCCAAAAAATTAGATATTTACAATTTTATTTAATAATGGATTTTTTAGTCAAAACTTCTAAGGGAAGTATCATTGCAAAAAAATTGTGTCAGGCAGTCCCTATTATGGCATATAAACATTCCTTACCTACTAATTTTATTATCATACCTATGATTTAATTTGATATAATCCTTATTATGGATTGGATTTCGAACCATGATGCGAAAATTTATTGCAAGAATAATGATGTTACAATTTTTGAGGATGATGTGGAATCCCTTATCTTTAGGGAAGAAACATCACCATATGATTATCATCTAGATCCACCCCCAGTAGCTATACTGAACTCAATTATTGGGGATGAATGGAATAAAATAAATATGGGTGAGGAAAATAATGTTAAAATAGAGTACGTAACTATTGTGCAAGAATATGTTGATGTATTTTGAGAGGATTTACCTGGGCATCCTCCAGATCAGTAAATTGAGTTTTCCATTGACTTAATTACTGATTCAAGGCCCATATCAAAGACCCATTATAGAATGACCACTGTAGAATTAGTGGAACCAAATAAACAACTAGAGGAATTCAGTGATAAATGATTTATTTACCCTAGTGTTTCTCTGTGGGGAGCCCTTGTTCTTTTATTTAAGAAGAAAGATGGATCTATGATGTTTTGCGTTTACTATAGGGAGATCATTCCTATAAAAATAAATAACAAGTACCCCCAACCTCCAATTGATGATTTATTTGATCAACTTCATGGATCCCAACATTTTTTGAAGACTGATCTTCGATCTGGATATCATCAGTTATGTGTGAGGAAGGAAGATATTTCAAAGGAATCATTTCAAACCAGGCATGGGCATTACAAGTTTATAGTAATGCATTTTGGACTGACTAATTCACCATTTGTTTTCATTGATCTAATGAATATATTTTCAAGGAATATCTTGATGACTTTGTGGTGGTATTTATTGATTATATCTTTGTATACTCCAAAAGCTGTGAAGATCATGAAAATCACTTGCACACTATTTCGAAGACTCTTATAAGAAATTAATTATATGAGAAGTTTATCAAGTGTTAATTTTGGATTCAATCAATTTCATTTCTTGGTCACATTTTCTCTAGGTATAGAATATCTATAGATCCTATTAAGACAAAGGCTGTGCAAGAATGGCCTACTCCAATGAACATAACTGAGGTACGTAGTTTTATTGGTTTAGTAGGTTATTATCAAAGTTTAATTCAGAACTTCACCTGTTTAGCCAACCCAATGACCAAGATTACATATAAAGTGGTTAAGTTTGTATGGAAAAAAGAATGTGAGGTATGTTTTGAATAATTGAAGAAGAGATTTAGTGAATTATCCAATCCTAACTCTACCAACAGGTTATGATGGGTTTGTGATCTATAGTGATTCATCAAAGAAAGGACTTGGTTGTGTCCTTATGCAGAATGATAGAGTTATTTCCTATGCATCAAGACAGTTAAAAATTCATGAACAAAAATATTCTACTCATGATATTTAGTTAGCAATGATAATATTATCTCTGAAGATATGGATATATTATCTATATGGAAAAAATGTGAGATATATATGGTTTATAAGAGTACAAAATGTATCTTATCACAAAAAGAACTCAACATGAGGAAAAGGTAATGGATTGAACTACTCAAGTGTTATGATTTCTCCATACACTAACACCCAGGAAAGGCAAATAAGGTAGCTAATGCATTGAGCAGGAAGGATCATGGAGTTCTCAATACAATGAGGATTGAAAAGGATCCTTTGTACATGGATCTACTGAGGATGGATATTAGAATTATCAAAGAAGGTGAAACATCAATACTTTTTCAAATGGTTTCCCAAGCATCTTTATTAGAAATAATTAAAGCTTCACAGTATGATGATAAGAATCTTCAAAAGAAAATTAATGCTATGAAATATGGGAAGATGGTTGGCTTCATGTTTGAATATGGAATTATGAAATTTGGGAAGAGGATATGTGTTCCCTCTCTACTCGAGATGAAAAGGGAGTTATTGGATAATGATAACAACTCAAATTTCTATATACAACCTAGTATCACTAAAATTTATAGATATTTGAAATAACATTTTTGGTGGGATAACATGAAGAGGGAAATTGTTGATTATGTATTAAGATTTTTAGTCTGTCAAAAATTAAAGGCTGAATGACAACATCCTAGAGGATTCATGAAACCTATACCTATTCTTACATGAAAATGGGATGACATCACCATGGATTTTATCACTAGATTACCCAAAACTCCAAGAAATAATAATGAAATATGGGTAATTCTAGATCGACTTACAAAATCTGCACATTTCCTCACTATAAGGGAGGATTTTCCACTGGAGCGGTTTTGCATGACTCTATATTAATGAAGTTTTAAGACTCCATGGATCACCTATTTCAATAGTGTCTGATCGCAATCCTCAATTTACATCGAAATTCTAGAAAAGTATTTAGAAAGCTTTTTATACTAAGCTTCATTTGAGTACTTCTTATCATCCTCAAACTGATGGTCCATCAGAAAGGATGATACATACCTTAGAGGACATGTTGAGATCATGTTCACATAACTTTCAAGGTATGTGGGATAAATATTTACCTTTAGTGGAATTTTCCTAAAATAATAGTTTCTATTCATGTATTCAAATGAAACCATATAAAAAATTGTACGAAAAGAGATGTCGTACAACAACTTGTTGGAATGAAGTTGGAGAAAGGAAGATTGTGGGCCTAGATCTTGCAGAGGAAATAACAGCGAAGGTAAAGACTATTCAAGGCCATATCAAAGTAGCTCAAAGAATATAAAAAAGCTATGTTGATAATCTTAGGAAGGATTTGGAGTTTAAATTGGGAGATCACATTTTCTTAAAAGTATCTCCATGGAAGGGTGTTACAAGATTTGGGAATAAAGTGAAATTGAGCCCTAGGTACATTGGACCTTTTGAAATTCTAGAGAGAATTGGAGCTATTGAATATCATTTGGCTATGCCACCTAGTTTATCTAAAGTACCAAATGTGTTCCATGTATCATTACTAAGAAAGTACATACCATACCCAATTCATGTCCTCACTTCTAAAGGTATAGAATTGGAACCTGACCTATCATACTATGAAGAGCCTATCTGGATTCTAGACACTAAAGAAAAATGTTGAGGAATCAGGTGACTCAATTGGTAAAGATACTTTGGAAAAACCATAAAATCAAAGAGGCAACATGGGAGCTTGAGGAGATTATGAAGAAGAACTACCCAAATCTTTTCGTGAGGTAACATTCTGGTAATTTTGAGGACAAATGTTTTGTAAGGAGGAGATAATGTAACAACTTTAGATTTTGAAAATAAATTTAATATTGAATGCATGAAATACCAAGTCACTTCAAAACACAACTTTATTATAACCTAGCCAGTAAACATAATTTTTCCACCTCTGTGATTTGAATTTCTAAAAACTGACATACACTATTACATTCAGTAAGATATTTACAGTCTGATAAAACAAACATAATTTTTAGTGAATAGTAACACACCCTTATGAATAGTAATATTAATAGTAATATGAACCTTATGAATATTAAATCATATTATTATTTTATTGTCTTAAGGTTATAAGATAATGAGATATTGATTATTTTTTCAATGTGATATAAAATGAATTAAAGTTTTAAAATTGTTATTTTATGAATAAATTATGATTTTATTTAAAATTAAATTAATACTATTTAGAAAATTATCTTCAAAAAATGGAGTTCATTTTAGAATTCTACACATTTAAAAATGGTTATGGTGAATTTTTGGGATTTTTTTGAAATACTTGAATTTTTGATGAATAGTACACTACTACAACTATGGCTTTTATCAGTGCTAAAAAAGGACTTTAACAGCGCTAAAAAATCACTGTTAATGCCGGTGAAGATAGGGGGGGGGGGGTCCCCTTTGTCAGATCTTTTTTTAGTGCTATAAAAGGCCCATTTTATCAGTGCTGATAAAATTTAAAAAAATTAAAAAAATAAAAAAATAAAATAAAATTAAAAAAATATGTAAATCGGAGGGGTCTTTTAACAACACTTTCCCCCCATTTATTAGCGCCCCTGCCCCACCCACTCCCCCGCAAGCCCCAGCCATGACACCCCACGTTTTATCAACGCTTTGTAGACCCCTTTAACAGCACTATATCCCCCCCAAATTCACCCATGCACGCGCCCCTACTTGCCTCTACCAGGTTTTGAACTCCAGACCTCCCCCCATGCGCGCTAAGCCTTTAACACTCCTCTAATTTTATTTGTTCTCTAACTAGTGATATATCTATATATATATATATATAGTTATATTTATTCATGTATTAATATAAATTTATATAGTTGTATTAATATATATATATATATATACATATATAGTTATATTTATATATTTATATATTTATTTGTATATTAATATATATATATAGTTAGTTATATTTATATATGTATATATTTATATATTTATTCGTATATTAATATTAAGTTATATCTATTTATTTATATATATTTAGTTATATTTTTTTATCCATATATTTATTCGTATATTAATATATATTTATAAGATTAGTTTTCAATACAATTATAAAATATGTTTTGTTTTGTGTGTGTGTAAATAAATACATATATACAACACACACACACACACACACACATATATATGTGTGTGTGTTTCTATAAGTATAATTATACATATATATATATATATGCATATATATATGTTAGAATATATATATATATATATATATATATATAATATCATTTTGTTAATATATAGACACACACAAATAGACACACAGACATTATATAGGTACATATATAGTTAGATTAATATATAGGTATATAAATATTGATATATTTATATTTTAAATAAAATGGATATTAGTTATTTTTTAGATAAAGATAATATATTTTATATGTAAATATGTTTAATTATTTATTTAAAAAATTAATTTCTATGTGTGAATATATAAAAATTATGTATATATTGTTATATATTTGATTATAAATAGCAGTGCATTATAAAAAGCGATAAAATTTCAAAGACATAATATCAATATGAATGTAATACCTTGGAATAAATTTAGTCCCCACCAAAAAAATCCAATAATACCCCCTTAAACGAGGCTGAAAATCCACAAAATGTTAAAAAATCGGGGTATCCAAACTAAAAACTCAGTTTTGGAGGCCTTCTGGGCCTCTTTTGGCCTCGAAAAATGTGATTGAGGTTTTTCATTACTCACTTGCGTGTATAACTCATCGCATTCTTCGATTTGATATGCTGTAGAGCTCAAATGGACACCCGGATCAAAAGTTATGTCCGTTTGAAGTTCAAGTTGCGTTTTCAACATATTTTGGATCTTTTTTAATTTTTTTTTGATTTTTTTAGTCTTAAAATTGTTATTAAATGACTATTACTCCATAATAATTAGAAAATTATTAATTAAAAATATTTTTTTTAATTTTTTATAAGCCATTTTCACTAAATATCTTATATATTAAGTTCAACTGTATATTTACACTTATGTAAAATATATTTAAAATTGTATTTAAAATATATATATTATATTTATATCAATATAACTATATCTATATATTTAAATATTAATATATATTTTTTAATGATTTTTTTGGAAGCAGACCCTTTATCAGGGCTTTTAAAAAAAGTGCTGATAAAGACCCCCCCCTTTATCAGCGCTACTAAAAAAGCGCCATAAAGGGGTACCCTTTAACAGTGCTAAAAAAATGCTGTTAAAGGGGGCACATTTATCATCACTAAAAAAAGCGCTGATAAAGGGGTAGTTTTATCAGCACTGATAAAAGTACCCCCCTTTATTAGCGCTTTTTTGTTAGTGCTGATAAAGGATGGTGCTGGCCTTGCCCAGTTTTGTGGTAGTGGTAAAATACGGTAATTTACGATATATATACATTATCAGTTAAATTCACTATTCCTAGAATCATGGATGATGTAATCACACTTGGTTTGAACTCACATGAACATATTACTATTCTTGGTCACAAGAATCAATACTATTGGTTATCTTTGTCAAAATAATAAAATAATGAGTAAAATAATGGGAAAACCCTCCCCTCCTCCACTATAAACCCCCCTCACTCCCTCTTATCTTCACTCCTATCAAGCCTTGTGACTTGTCTATATTATGCTAAAATATCCTCTAAACCCCCTTCCCCACGTTCATTATCCATTGGTATCATAAAAAGACCAAAACCTCTCCCCTAAAGAGGCTCTCAAGGAAGATTATTTCAAGAGGCAAATTCCTCTTTTCATTTCTTTTATTTCAAGTTCAACTATTTTCTATTTATTTCCTCACCTACTTTCATTCAAATTTTGTGATGACTCTAGTGCATTACATGTACTTTAATTCTGTTATGATAAAGTAAGAATTATTCTTCATCACTCTTTTCCCCTTCTTTTATACTAGAAATGAAAATACCATTCGAGAAGTGTTAATTTATCACATTCAAGGACGACAAGTTTTTAATTTATTTTACTATCTTCAATTATGGTCATGAAACCATTTTTATGGTTTAAATAGACTATAATATATGTATTATAACTTATGTAAGTTTCTTTAATCCTTTTTTACACATGATAATAATTTATAAATCAAAATGAGTTTGTTTTGAACAAAAACTGCCAATTAACCCAAGCAATTGTCATTAAAGTTTTATATATTAATTCATCTTCACTATAAATAAACAAATGAATTTTATGAACATGTAATATTATGGTTGTTCACTAATAATATACAACATCTATTATGGACAACCATTCTCATTCTACATGTTTATCCGTACGTGAATGTAAGTAAACCAGTCATGAAAACCAAGGAAGAAAATACTCACAAACAATGAAATTGAATCTATTAATCCATCAAAAATCCACAAATGAACCTAAATAATGTTATAATAAATAAATTAAATATAAATTAGTTTCTTAAATAAATAATGTATGAATCTAAATTTTATTATTCAGGTCATTAAGATCAAGTGAGGAACACCTTCGGACTTAAGGTAAGGGTTTTCTACCCGAACCTCCATTTTCATTCGGGTTACTCTTATTGTCTACTTAACTCAATAAAACTCTTATTTATTAATATTTACTACTAATATATTCTGTGATAATGTTATATATATTTGAATTAACCATAATCCTACTTTCATTTGTGGGGACTTATATGTTTTAAAATGATCTTTCAAAAATTCTTCCCGAAATACAAGCCCGATTCAAGGTAATTTCTAAAACCCTTACCTATTTTCAAGGGAACTGTATAATCTATTTTTAGAAACCATTATCCTTATAAAATCACTCATTTTATTATGAAAATATTATTTTACTTCACTTATAGTTTTATACAAATATTTTTCCAAAATAAATCTTCTTTTCAAAGTAAAAGAATATTTATCCAAAGAATTACTCGATAATTTTATAAGAGTATCTTCATCTATTTAAACACTATTGTTGATTATTATGTATGATATCATCTACCATATTTAATTGAATAGTTTTTTATTAGTTTGACTATGTATATACTATCTTAAAACCATTCACCAATTTACTTCGAATGGTTAGTGTTTATGCATAATGTTCGGGGAAAGTTATTTAAATTTTATATGTTAGTTTCAATATGAATGTATATGCTGTTTATGTTTATCCCCATTCATATGAGGAATGAATTGGACTTATTAAGTGATGGTTGAGTCTCTCTATAGCCCCTCCATGCATCGGTAGGTCTCATGAGACAAACTACGATCTTGGAACAAGGCCTTGACAAAAATATTATTTATGGTCTTGGCATGAGGCCTTGATGATATGGTTATAATGTCTAGCATTATGAATTTCACCATTATGTAAATAGTATTGATAGTTCATGTGGTTATTAGACTAGTAGAATACTCCTGATTATGTTTTTTTATGGAATTATTTGTTCATCTCTTATTCCTACCATAATATGTTCAAGTTTATCATTAAAGGTATGTGTTTTTAGTTATTCAACATGAATAATGTTTATGTTTATGATATATTTCATTGTATTGCTTACCCTTACTAAGAATTTGAGCTTACCCTTTTCTTATGTTTCATTCTCTCATGACATGAATAATTTTATTATGGATGACCTGCAGGGATAAACTTATAGTTGTGGATGCTACAAATAAAACTTATATGATGTATTTCATTTCAAGTTGTAATGTTAAACTTATGTATGTATCTTGTTTCCAAAGATAATAAACTAATAAGTCCTTTAGGATGCATATTATTTATTTATATTCCAATGTAATAAAATAAGGCACCGGATCTAGAAAACTAGGGTCGGGTTCTTACACTTGGTATAAAGATGATGCTACCTAAGAGTTCTCATGTAACACCCCAAGATTTTATGAAAAATATTCTTTTTAATTTCATTAATGTCTTGTGTTGTACGCTACACCAAAAGGAGATTGCACAACATGCATCCCGGACTTGGCTTTTATTAAACGCAAGCGCGACCTTCCACGATAGCGTGTATTGTACGCAATACCGAGTTTCGCTAAACAACGATATGCTATTAAAATATTATTAAAACTAGCTGTTATAAATAGTAATACCAACTTTTTGAGATTTTATAAATTTTATTTTTGAAAATGGACTTCATTTTTGGATTCGGAATATCAAAATTAGCCTAGGGTGAAATTTTGGTATTTTTTCTGAAAACTTTCAATTTTTGATGAATAGTGAAAACGCTGGGTTATTATTTAAAAACCGACTTTTTATTTAAATAATTATTTATTTTATTTAAATTTATTTTAGGTCAAAATTGATACATAATACCTATATAAGTTTAATGTAATTCATTGGAGTCATTTTATAATAATTTTAGATATATAAAAATTTTGTTGAACTTTTGACCGTCTTTTACCCACCTCCTAGGAGAATTTGCAAATTTACATAAAACTTAATTTTACCGCTTTTGTGAATGGAATTTCAAAAATCCGAGAGACAAGGTTGATGTCAGTAAGTAAAATTTGGTTCAATGAGATGAAAATAATTTTTGGTGAATAGTAACTGTTTACTTTTTTTTACCACAATTAAAAGTAAATAGGGTAATTAAGGGTAAAAATGATATTATTATTACCATAAAGCATGTCCTAATTCTATTGGATAAGTTTAATTCGACCAAAAACAATATTAGGGATAAAATATTACCCTTTAGGCCCACTTGGATTAGATTAAGACATTTATTATTAATTTATTTAAAGAAGGGTTAAAATAGTTAAAATCAAAGTTTAATAACTAAATACTTTTTAATATAGAGTTATACATAAGATAAATTCTACTATGAATATTAATTATAAAGATAAAAAGATTTACTACATAATGGTATTTTATTTGTAATTTTTAGAGAGTAAATAATTTAATTTATTTATGACACAATGATGATGCAGTAATTATCTTATTAATGAAATATTGACATAATTGATGTTATAAATACCCAAATAAATGTAATTTGAGACTTTTTATGAATTAAAATAATTTTATATGTTAATATGACATGTTAGTATTGATTTAATTAACTTTTTTCGAACTAATTATTCTGTTATTATTTTCAAAAAAATCAATTACCAAATAGTGTCAAAATTGACATAAAATAGTTTTTAAAACAAATATTATATTATTAATTGTTATTTTATTCCTAAAAATATAAGTTTAGGCAAAATGACTTATATAAGGTTATATATGTTAATAATAAACAACTTGGGGTTCGTTTGGCTTGTTATAGTAAGTTTATTAACCTTATAGTGTAAGAAAACAAGAAGACACGGTAAAAGAAAAATTATTTAACTTAAAGTTAAATCTAAATGATAAGGTTAAAATAGAAACCTAAACTTGTCTAAATTCTATTGGATGAGAGGATTTAGACCCATACCCACCTTAGCTTTGAAATAACTCAATTTGGAGCTATTAAAAACCGAATATGACTTTATAATAAAATAATATTTTTAGTTATTCCAAAGGTGCCCCTCTCCTCCCTTATAAAAGGGCACCTACTCCCTCTCTTCCTCACACCACTTTGAGCCTTAAATCTCGGACAACCCCTGCCCATTTCTCTTCTCCACTTCCCTAGAAACATCCTAGAGGTTCTGGTCTTCTTCAAATACCAATCTTAGTTCCCTAAGAGGAGGTTTCAAAAAGGCGTGTTGAAAGAAGAGGTAATATCCGTTACCGATTCTTTCAACTTTATTTCTTCTTCTACTTATTCTTATTTAGTTGTTTCAATATTAAGTAATAAAATCAGTATCACTCATATAATTATATTTTATTATAAGTATGAAACAACACTATTTCACCATCTATCCATCCTATGGAAAATAAAATCACCGCGCGTGCGTACGTACAGAATACCGTCCCCACGCCGTGGTGTAATCTGTTTTCAACCACCACCTTACTTGGATGGGTATAATGGTGTAAATAAATAACTATATATGATTATTTCAAAGTGATATTGATTCTGAAATATTATACATACACTTCAATGCAATTACATGTTCATGGAAATGATATCATCGCTCGTGCGTACGTATGGACTACCGTCTCCACGACGTGATGAGATTCATTCTCAATGATTAACCATTCATGAATGATTGTAAAGTATATATAATAAGTAATAATGAAATATATGAAATGATAATGATACTGTATTTATGTATATATATATGTATTCCATCTATTTAGTTTCATTCAATTCAATAAGGAAACGGAAACAACGTTCATGCGTACGTACGGCCTACCGTCTCCATGAACGGTGTATTTCATTCCTTTTATCGTTCGATAATATATATTTATATGATAAATATATATTATATATAAATCATGTTTTACATTCTGGAATTATGTAAATCAGGATATAAGTAATAATATCAAGAATGACAAGTCGAAACACATACGATAAATGAAATGATTTTACCCAAAACACTGCTTTAACATGGAATTTACAGAAGAATGAGTAATATAAAGTCATAAGTGAAACATATATGATATCATAATAATGAATATGATTATGTAATAAGTCAATGAAATTATTTAAATCATTATACAGGAGGTTCAGATCCATACGAAGCATATCGGACCTAAGGTAAGGAATAATTTTGCAAATCTCAATTTTATCAGAGATTGCTTATTCTTAAGTATTTACTGGGGTTATTTCTATCATCCATGTCCATGTTTTATAAAAGTGTTTTCATGTATGTTTAAAGTCCCTTTTAACCATCTTTTACTTTTACTACATGGTATGTACAAAATCTTTTTTTACCATACGAGGTACTTTTTGACTTTTCCGGCAAAAGTACGAGAAGAATTTTTTTTAACTTATAAGGAATGAAAGGATTTTTATGGTTTTATAAAGCCTTATTTTCATGAATCTTCCTCCAAAATATTTCATGACTATTTTCTACAAAATCCTTTTCTTTTAAAATTGCATGATATTTTGTGAAAAGAAAATTATTTTGAAGAAGAAAGGATATTTTCCTCAAGAATTAATTTCAAGTGTTTTATGAAAACCATTTTCCATCTAAGATGACATTTTTTTCATATGTGTATGTTTCAAGTATAATGTATCTATGATTTATATGGTTTCACTTTTCTTATGATAAAATGATATTCATTTGTTTTATATGGATTATGTTATGATGGAATGATGTTTATGAAATCCAATTTATTCTTTGGGTTATGATGAATGATTTATGTTTATGTTGTGGCACACGTAAGAATGATTTCAATATGAGATGGGTGGGACCTATATCTCTCTCCAATGCATTGGGTAAAGATTTATATCTCATGAGATAGACATGGCTGGAATGGTAAGTTAATACGGTTCAGTGTTACAGGACTGAAATGAGGAGTGAACTCGATTCAGAAAGGGACTTTGTCCACTAAGATGGTCTTGGCAGCAATGCGTTGGATACTATGGAAATCATGAAATGTGCTGAATGGTTTCCACAATTACATGTTTTAATCCCATGCTATTTTATCATGCTTAATGTTTCTTTATGATATATGCCTTACGTACTTCCATGTTTTATGTCATTGCTCAAGATTTTGATGTTTAAACATTATGTTCACGTTTTTAAGTTCAAATGTATATGATTTGTTTTATTTTATCCATGCTTACCCTTATTGAGCATTTGAGCTCACCCTTTATATGTTTTCTTTTCCCCAGGATATAAAGAAAGGTTTTAGGTAAGAAAACAAAAGGGGAAGATCGATATGGGAGATGTTGAAGATCTTTCAACAGGATTAGATGTTTATATTCCAAGTTTCAAAAGACACTAAACTATTACGGTCCTTGTGTGTCTGTTTTTGTTATGTATTAAGTATTACGCAAAAGTACTGTAATGTCCATGTACGTCAAGCTTTGGGTCTCTACAGTTGGTATCAGAGGAAAGGTTTAGTCAACCTTTGGAAACTAGGATGCAAAAACGTTAGCGATATCCCTAGAGTTATTTCTAAGGTATGTCTAGGGATGTCCTTAAGGATAAGTATATGTATAGGATATAGTCCTAGAACTACGGTAACGATCTTAGAATTTAACCTAAGATGTTAGATATTTAGGGTACTCCCCCTTTACAATGTTGTTTTCCCTAGCATGATTTTTTTCTCTCACACTATTCTTTTTGGGTTTTAGAAAATGGCTAGAAATAGGAAGATTCATGATAATGGAGGATATGATGGACAATGGAATGATATTCTTCATGAGCAACCAAATGAAATGGGATTTGGAAGTCCAAACATCCTTATTATGCCTAATCAGCAATCTCATAATATGATCAATAATCTCAACTTTGGTAAGTTTCCCGACTCAGATAATAAGAGAATGATGGAGTTTCATGATGATCATAGAGGAAATAAAGTTCAATTTCCCTCATGTAAATCATGTGGGAAGGGGCATCAAGGATATTGTTTCAAAGGAACTGGAAGATGCTTTGGGTGTGGAAAAGAAGGACCCAAAGCTAGTAAGTGCAAAGGAAAAGGTTCACTTAACACCATGGACAATGATAATTGTATTGCTACGACATCAACAATGATTAGATTTTTTAAATGTGGGATGTATGGGCATTATGCAAACCAATTCCCTAAGGGAAAATATCATGAAGAGAATCAGCATGGTCATATGAGTAGTATTTATGTGGATGATGATGAAGAGACTACAAATTAAATATGAGATGAAAGAAATGATGAAGCTCAGTTAGTTGTTTAAGAAGGTAATGGAATGATTGTATGTTTATCAAGAGTTATGTTGTATAGTTAATGGTACTATGGAATAAAGAATCATCTAAGGATTGTTATACTTTTGTTTTTCCTAAAGTATTTGAAAGTATATGGTACCGGTAACCATGAAAGTTTTTTTCAGATATTTTTTGGAAAGTAGATGATATGCGCATAATGAAGGGATAAGAAGTTAATGAGATGTTTGATTATATTCATGAGCTCATGACCGATATAAGGACTCAGTTATATTATGGTTTGAGTATATAGAATTTTTGGGATTTTGGTATGTGGAAAGTGTTAAAATTTAACAACATTAATGTTTTCACTAAGGCTCAATGGGTATTCATTATTCAAGAGAATATATGATTAAGGTATTCACATGTTTGTAATTTGACCAACAAGATATATCTTATGATATATTGGGGATAAATGATAGCATTCACGTGATTGTTATGTGACATTTCAAGTAATCATTTTCTTTATACTATGAGCTTGGACCAAAGTATTTTAGATAAGTCTAAAGATTGGAATGGATTATGTTGGACATAAGTTATTATTGTTTAAGGATAGAACTTTTTTCGATATTATTGATGGGATGTTATAGTAATGTAGTTTTAGAAAAAGGAAAACCTACAGGATGGGCGACAACCCATCACGTCGGACAAGACTGTGGGAATCGAACCCACAACTGAAGTGTGATTGGCCTTTATCGCATACCAATGGCCTACAGGAAGTTCCTGGCTAGTAGAAACTATTTTTATTTTATTAAGCTACATGATAGATGAAGTATAAGTTCATTTTTGGAATCGTATACGATTAACCTCACCATAGATGGACTTATGTATATTTGATAACTTTTGCTAACCTTTTGTTTGAAATAAATGGAATGACCCATCATTCTATCACATGATCTGTTAACACTTCACGAATAACAAATTCAACTTCATTTCTTTAAGAGATGAAGTGGAAATTGTTCAAAGCACGAACAACAGTGAGATTATACCAAAATCAAGTAAGTATTTCTTCTAATTCAAAATTTTCAACTTTAGGGAAATGATATTGAAAACCAAAAATGTTATCCTAGTGCTCTTATATCTGATGAATCAGATGGTACCTTAGATCATCACAAATTTATGGCTTTGTGATTGATGTATTTTTCATATCCATGTTCTCTACCACTCTCCATCAGAACTTAATGGTTAGATTTTTCTTCCATATCCATATTTTAACCTATGTTCTCCAATATAGAAACCCAGTGATAAATTACTTTGGGTAATCCTTACGTTTCATACTTTAGTTTTTAAAATTAATTTTTAGTATTCCTTTTTATGATGTGGGTTTCTATTAAAGAAACTTTTGAGTAGTAAACCATTTATAACCCCGACGAATTTCGATGGTGAAATTCATTTTAAGGGGGGTAGAATGTAACACCCCAAGATTTTATGAAAAATATTCTTTTTAATTTCATTAATCTCTTTTGTTTTATCCTACACCAAAAGGAGATTGCACAACATGCATCCATGACTTGGCTTGCATTACATGCAAGCACGACCTTCCACGATAACGTGTGTTGTACGCAATACCAAGTTTCTCTAAACAATGATATGCTATTAAAATAATATTAAAACTAGCCGTTATGAATAGTAATAAACACTTTTTGAAATTTTATAAATTTTATTTTTGAAAATGGACTTCATTTTTGGATTCAGAATATCAAAATTATCCTAGGGTGAAATTTTGGTATTTTTCTGAAAACTTTCAATTTTTGATGAATAGTGAAAACACTGGGTTACTATTTAAAAACCGACTTTTTATTTAAATAATTATTTATTTTATTTAAATTTATTTTAGGTCAAAATTGATACATAATACCTATATAAGTTCAATGTAATTCATTGGAGTCATTTTATAATAATTTTAGATATATAAAAATTTTATTGAACTTTTGACCGTCTTTTACCCACCTCCTAGGAGAATTTGCAAATTTACATAAAACTTAATTTTACCGCTTTTGTGAATGGAATTTAAAAAATCCGAAAGATACGGTTGATTTCAGTAAGTAAAATGTGGTTCAATGAGATGAAAATAATTTTTGGTGAATATTAACTTTTTACTTTTTTTTACCACGGTTAAAAGTAAATAGGGCAATTAAGGGTAAAAATGATATTATTATTACCCTAAAACATGTCCTAATTCTATTGGATAAGTGTAATTCAACCAAAAAAAACATTAGGGATAAAATATTACCCTTTATGCCCACTTGGATTAGATTAGGACATTTATTATTAATTTATTTTAAGAAGGGTTAAAATAGTTAGAATTAAAGTTTAATAAATAAATCATTTTTAATATAGAGTTATACATAAGATAAATTAGACTATTATTATTCATTAGAAAGATAAAAATATTTCCTACATAATGGTATTTTATTTGTAATTTTTAGATATTAAATAATTTAATTTATTTATGACACAATGATGATGCATGAATTATCTTATTAATGAAATATTGACATAATTGATGTTATAAATACCCAAATAAATGTAATTTGAGACTTTTTATGAATTAAAATAATTTTATGTGTTAATATGACATGTTAGTATTGATTTAATTAACTTTTTTCTAACTAATCATTCTGTTATGATTTTCACAAAGATCAATTACCAAATAGTGTCAAAATTGACATAAAATAGTTTTTAAAACAAATATTATATTATTAATTGTTATTTTATTCCTAAAAATATAAGGTTTGGAAAAATGACTTAGATAAGGTTATATATGTTAATAATAAACAACTTGGGGTTCGTTTGGCTTGTTATAGTAAGTTTATTAACCTTATAGTGTAAGAAAACAAGAAGACACGGTAAAAGAAAAATTATTTAACTTAAAGTTAAATCTAAATGATAAGGTTAAAATAGAAACCTAAACTTGTATAAATTCTATTTTATGAGAGGAGTTAGACCCATACCCACATTATATTCGAAATAACTCAATTTGGAGCTATTAAAAACCGAATATGACTTTATAATAAAATAATATTTTTAGTTATTCCAAAGGTGCCCCTCTCCTCCCTTATAAAAGGGAACCTCCTCCCTCTCTTCCTCACACCACTTTGAGCCTTCAAGATCGTCCAAACCCTGAAAATTTCTCTTCTCCACTTCCCTAGAAACATCCTAGAGGTTCTGGTCTTCTTCAAAGACTAATCATAGTTCCCTAAGAGGAGGTTTCAAAAAGGCGTTCATGCGTACGTATGACCTACCGTCTCCATGAACGGTGTATTTCATTCCTTTTATCGATCTATAATATATATTTATATGATGAATATATATTATATATAAATCATGTTTTATATTCTGGAATTATGTAAATCAAGATATAAGTAATAATATAAATAACGACAAGTCAAAACACATACGATAAATGAAATGATTTTACCCAAAACGCTGCTTTAACATGAAATTTATAGAAGAACGAGTAATATAAAGTCATAATTGAAACATTTATGATATCATAACAATGAATATGATTATGTAATAAGTAAATGACATTATTTAAATCATTATACGGGAGGTTAATATCCATACGAAGCATATCGGACCTAAGGTAAGGGATAATTTTGCAAATCTCATTTTTATCTGAGATTGCTTATTCGTAAGTATTTACTGGGGTTATTTCTATCATCCTTGTCCATGTTTTATAAAAGTGTTTTCATGTATGTTTAAAGTCATTTTTAACCGTCTTTGACTTTTACTACATGGTATGTAAGGAATATTTTTTTTACCATACGAGGTACTTTTTGACTTTTCCGGCAAAAGTACGAGAAGAATGTTTTTTTAACTTATACGGAATGAAAGGATTTTTATGGTTTTATAAAGACTTATTTTCATGAAGCTTCCTCCAAAATATTTCATGACTCTTTTCTACAAAATTCTTTTCTTTTAAAATTTCATGACATTTTGTGAAAAGAAAATGATTTTGAAGAAGAAAGGATATTTTCCTCAAGAATTAATTTCATGTGTTTTATCAAAACCATTTTCCATATAAGATGACATTTTTTCATATGTGTATGTTTCAAGTATAATGTCTCTATGATTTATATGGTTTCACTTTTATTATGATGAAATGATATCCATTTGTTTTGTATGGATTATGTTATGATGGAATGATGTTTATGAAATCCAATTTATTCTTTGGGTTATGATGAATGATTTATGTTTATGTTGTGGCACACGTAAGAATGATTTTAATATGAGATGGGTGGGACCTATATCTCCCTCCAATTCATTGGGTAAAGATTTACATCTCATGAGATATATATGGTTGGAATGGTAAGTTAATCATGTTCAGTGTTACAGGACTGAAATGAGGAGTGAACTCAATTCAGAAAGAGACTTTGTCCACTAAGATGGTCTTGGCAGCAATGCCTTGGATACAATAGAAATCATGACATGTGCTAAATGGTTGCCAAAATTACATGTTTTACTCTCATGCTATTTTATCATGCTTAATTTTTCTTTATGATCTATGCCTTACGTACTTCCATTTTTTATTTCATTGCTCAAGCTTTTGATGTTTAAACATTATGTTCATGTTTTTAAGTTCAAATGTATATGATTTGTTTTATTTTATCCATGCTTACCCTTACTGAGAATTTGAGCTCACCCTTTATATGTTTTCTTTTCCCCAGGATATAAAGAAAGGTTTTAGGTAAGAAAAAAAGGGGAAGATCGATATGGGAGATGTTGAAGATATTTCAACAGGATTAGATGTTTATATTCCGAGTTTCCAAAGACACTAAACTATTACGGTGCTTGTGTGTTTGTTTTTTGTTAAGTATTAAGTATTCCGAAAAAGTAATGTAATGTCCATGTACGTCAAGCTTTGGGTCTCTACAGTTGGTATCAGATGAAAGGTTTAGTCAACCTTTGGAAACTAGGATGCGAAAACGTTAGTTAGATCCCTAGAGGTATTTCTAAGGTATGTCTAGGGATGTACCTAAGGATAAGTATATGTATAGGATATAGTCCTAGAACTATGGTAATGATATTATAATTTAACCTAAGATGTTAGATATTTAGGGTACTCCCCCTTTACTATGTTGTTTTCCCTAGCATGATTTTTTCCTCTCACACTATTCTTTTTGGGTTTTAGAAAATGGCTAGAAACAGGAAGATTCACGATAATGGAGGATATAATGGACAATGGAATGATATTCTTCATGAGAAACCAAATGAAACTGGATTTGGAAGTCCAAACATCATTATTATGCCTAATCAGCAATCTAATAATATGATCAATAATCTCAACTTTGGTAAGTTTCCAGACTCAGATAATAAGAGAAAGATGGGGTTTCATGATGATCATAGAGGAAAGAAAGTTCAATTTCCCTCATGTAAATCATGTGGGAAGAGGCATCAAGGATATTGTTTCAAAGGAACTGGAAGATGTTTTGGGTGTGTAAAAGAAGGACACAAAGCCAGTAAGTGCATAGGAAAAGGTTCAGTTAACACCATGGACAAGGATAATGGTATTGCTATGACATCAACAATGATTAGATGTTTTAAATGTGGAATTTATGGGAATTATGAAAACCAATTCCCTAAGGAAAAATCTCATGAAGAGAATCATCATGGTCATATGAGTAGCATTTATGTGTATGATGATGAAGAGACTACAAATGAAATATGAGATGAAAGAAATGATGAAGCTCAGTCAGTTGTTTAAGAAGGTAGTGGAATGATTGTATGTTTATCAAGAGTTATGTTGTATAGTTAATGGTACTATGGAATAAAGAATCATCTAAGTATTGTTACACTATTGTTTTTCCTAAAGTATTTGAAAGTATATGGTACCTGTAACCATGAAAGGTTATTTAGATATTTTTTGGAAAGTAGATGATATACACATAATGAAGGGATAAGAAGATAATGAGATGTTTGATTGTATTCATGAGCTCATAACTGATATAAGGACTCAGTGATATTATGGTTTGAATATATAGAATTTTTGGGATTTTGGTATGTGGAAAGTGTTAAAATTTAACAACATTCATGTTTTCACTAAGGCTCAATGGGTATTCATTATTCAAGAGAATATATGATTAAGGTATTCACATGTTTGTAATTTGACCAACAAGATATATCTTATGATATATTGGGGATAAATGATGACATTCACGTGATTGTTATGTGACATTTTAAGTAATCATTTTCTTTATACTATGAGCTTGGACCGAAGTATTTTAGATAAGCCTAAAGATTGGAATGGATTATGTTGGACATAAGTTATTATTCTTTAAGGATAGAATTTTTTTTGATATTATTGATGAGATGTTATAGTAATGTAGTTTTAGAAAAAGGACAACCTGCAGGACGAGCGACAACCCATTGTGTCGGACAAGACTGTGGGAATCGAACCCACAACTGAAGTGCGATTGGCCTTTATCGCATACCAATGGCCTATAGGAAGTCCCTGGTTAGTAGAAACTATTTTTATTTTATTAATCGGCATGATAGATGAAGTATAAGTTCATTTTTGGAATCGTATACGATTAACCTCACCATAGATGGACTTATGTATATTTGATAACTTTTGCTAACCTTTTGTTTGAAATAAATGGAATGACCCATCATTCAATCACATGATCTGTTAACACTTCACGAATAGAAAATTCAAATTCATTTCTTTAAGAGATGAAGTGGAAATTGTTCAAAGAACGAACAACAGTGAGATTGTACCAAAATCAAGTAAGTATTTCTTCTAATTCAAAATTTTCAACTTTAGGGAAATGATATTGAAAACCAAAAATGTTGTACTAGTGCTCTTATATCTAATGAATCAGATGGTACCTTAGATCATCACAAATTTATGGCTTTGTGATTGATGTATTTTTCATAGCCATGTTCTCTACCACTGTCCATCAGAACTTGATGGTTAGATTTTTCTTCCATATCCATATTTTAACCTATGTTATCCTATATAGAAACCCAGTGATGAGTTGCTTTGGGTAATCATTAAGTTTCATACTTTAGTTTTTAAAATTAAGTTTTAGTATTCCTTTTCACTATGTGGGTTTCTATTAAAGAAACTTTCGAGTTGTAAACCATTTATAACCCCGACGAATTTCGAGGGCGAAATTCATTTTAAGGGGGGTAGAATGTAACACCCCAATATTTTATGAAAAATATTCCTTTTAATTTAATTAATGTCTTGTTTTGTACGCTACACCAAAAGGAGATTGTAGAACACACATCCCTGACTTGGCTTGCATTACACGCAAGAGTGACCTTCCACGATAGCGTGTGTTGTACGCAATACCGAGTTTTGCTAAACAACGATATGCTATTAAAATATTATTAAAACTAGCAGTTATGAATAGTAATACCCACTTTTTGAAATTTTATAAATTTTATTTTTGAAAATGGACTTCATTTTTGGATTCGGAATATCGAAATTATCCTAGGGTGAAATTTTGGTATTTTTCTGAAAACGTTCAATTTTTGATTAATAGTTAAAACACTCGGTTACTATTTAAAAACCGACTTTTTATTTAAATAATTATTTATTTTATTTAAATATATTTTAGGTCAAAATTGATACATAATACCTATATAAGTTCAATTTAATTCATTGGAGTCATTTTATAATAATTTTAGATATATAAAAATTTTGTTGAACTTTTGACCGTCTTTTACCCACCTCCTAGGAGAATTTAAAATTTTACATAAAACTTAATTTTACCGCTTTTGTGAATGGAATTTCAAAAATCCGAGAGACAAAGTTGATGTCAGTAAGTAAAATGTGGTTCAATGAGATGAAAATAATTTTTGGTGAATAGTAACTTTTTACTTTTTTTTACCACGGTTAAAAGTAAATAGGGTAATTAAGGGTAAAAATAATAATATTATTACCCTAACACATGTCCTAATTATATTGGATAAGTGTAATTCGACCAAAAACAGAATTAGGGATAACATATTACCCTTTAGGCCCACTTGTATTAGATTAGGACATTTATTATTAATTTATTTAAAGAAGGGTTAAAATAGTTAAAATCAAAGTTTAATAAATAAATCATTTTTAATATAGAGTTATACATAAAATAAATTCGACTATGAATATTAATTAGAAAGATAAAATGATTTTCTACATAATGATATTTTATTTTTAATTTTTAGACATTAAATAATTTAATTTATTTATGACACAATGATGATGCAGTAATTATCTTATTAATGAAATATTGACATAATTGATGTTATAAATACCTAAATAAATGTAATTTGAGACTTTTAATGAATTAAAATAATTTTATATGTTAATATGACATGTTATTATTGATTTAATTAACTTTTTTCTAACTAATAATCCTGTTATGATTTTCACAAAAATCAATTACCAAATAGTGTCAAAATTGACATAAAATAGTTTTTAAAAAAAAGATTATATTATTAATTTTTATTTTATTCCTAAAAATCCAAGGTTCGGCTAAATGACTTAGATAAGGTTATATATGTTAATAATAAACAACTTTGGGTTCTTTTGGATTATTATAGTTAGTTTATTAACTTTATAGTGTAAGAAAACAAGAAGACACGATAAAAGAAAAATTATTTAACTTAAAGTTAAATCTAAATGATAAGGTTAAAATAGAAACCTAAACTTGTCTAAATTATATTTGATGAGATGATTTCGACCCATCCCCACCTTATCTTCTAAATAACTCAATTTGGAGCTATTAAAAACTGAATATGACTTTATAATAAAATAATATTTTTAGTTATTCCAAAGGTGCCCCTCTCCTCCCTTATAAAATGGCACCTCCTCCCTCTCTTCCTCACTCCACTTTGAGCCTTCAAGCTTGGAAAAAACCTGAAAATTTCTCTTCTCCACTTCCCAAGAAACATCATAGAGGTTCTGTTCTTCTTCAAAGACCAATCTTAGTGCCCTAAGAGGAGGTTTCAAAAAGGCGTGTTGAAAGAAGAGGTAATATCCGTTACCGATTCTTTCAATTTTATTTATTCTTCTACTTCTTCTTCTTTAGTTGTTTCATTATGAATGAATAACATCAGTATCAATCATATAATGATATGTTATTATAAGTATGAAAAAACCTTATTTCACCATCTATCCATCCTACGGAAAATGAAATCACCGCGCGTGCGTACGTACGGAATACCGTCTCCACGCCGTGGTGTAATCTGTTTTCAACCACCACCTTACTTGGATGGGTATAATGGTGTAAATAAATAACTATATATGATTATTTTAAAGTGATATTGATTCTGAAATATTATACATACACTTCAATGCAATTCCACGTTCATGAGAATGATATAATTGCTCGTGCATACGTACGGACTACCGTCTCCACGACGTGATGAGATTCATTCTCAATGATAAACCATTCATGAATGATTATAAAGTATATATAATAAGTAATCATGAAATATATGACATAATAATGATACTTGATTTATGTATATATATATATGCATGTCATCTATTTAGTTTCATTCAATTCAATAAGGAAACGAAAACAGCGTTCATGCGTACGTACGGCCTACCGTCTCCATGAACGGTGTATTTCATTCCTTTTATTGATCTATAATATATATTTATATGATGAATATATATTATATATAAATCATGTTTTATTTTATGGAATTATGTAAATCAGTATATAAGTAATAATATCAAGAATGACAAGTCAAAACACATACGATAAATGAAATGATTTTACCCAAAACACTGCTTTAACATGGAATTTATAGAAGAACGAGTAATATAAAGTCATAAGTGAAACATATATGAAATCATAAAAATTAATATTATTATTTAATAAGTCAATTAAATTATTTAAATCATTATACAGGAGGTTCATATCCATACGAAGCATATCAGACCTAAAGTAAGGGATAATTTTTCAAATCTCATTTTTATCCTAGATTGCTTATTCGTAAGTATTTACTGGGGTTATTTCTATCATCCATGTCCATGTTTTATAAAAGTGTTTTCATGTATGTTTAAAGTCCTTTTTAACCATCTTTTACTTTTACTACATGGTATCTAAGGAATATTTTTTTTACCATACTAGGTACTTTTTGACTTTTCCGGCAAAAGTATGAGAAGAATGTTTTTTTAACTTATACGGAATGAAAGGATTTTTATGGTTTTATAAAGACTTATTTTCATGAAGCTTCCTCCAAAATATTTCATTACTATTTTATACAAAATCCTTTTCTTTTAAAATTTCATGACATTTTGTGAAAAGAAAATGATTTTGAAGAAGAAAGGATATTTTCCTCAAGAATTAATTTCAAGTGTTTTATCAAAACCATTTTCCATCTAAGATGACATTTTTTCATATGTGTATGTTTCAAGTATAATGTCTCTATGATTTATATGGTTTAACTTTTCTTATGATGAAATGATATCCATTTGTTTTATATGGATTATGTTATAATGGAATGATGTTTATGAAATCCAATTTATTCTTTGGGTTATGATGAATGATTTATGTTTATGTTGTGGCACACATAAGAATGATTTCAATATGAGATGGGTGGGACCTATATCTCCCTCCAATTCATTTGTTAAAGATTTATATCTCATGAGATAGAAATGGATAGAATGGTAAGTTAATCTAGTTCAGTGTTACAGGACTGAAACAAGGAGTGAACTCATTTCAGAAAGGGAATTTGTCCACTAAGATGGTCTTGGAAGCAATGCCTTGGATACTATGGAAATCATGACATGTGCTGAATGGTTTCCACAATTAGATGTTTTACTCCCATGCTATTTTATCATGCTTAATGTTTCTTTATGATCTACGACTTACGTACTTCCATGTTTTATGTCATTGCTCAAGCTTTTGATGTTTAAACATTATGTTCATGTTTTTAAGTTCAAATGTATATGATTTGTTTTATTTTATCCATGCTTACCCTTACTGAGAATTTGAGCTCACCCTTTTTATGTTTTCTTTTCCCCAGGATATAAAGAAAGGTTTTAGGTAAGAAAACAAAAGGGGAAGATCGATATGGGAGATGTTGAAGATCTTTCAATAAGATTAGATGTTTATATTCCGAGTTTCCAAAGACACTAAACTATTACGGTCCTTGTGTGTCTATTTTTGTTATGTATTAAGTATTCCTCAAAAGTAATGTAATGTCCATGTACATCAAGCTTTGGGTCTCTACATCTCAACACTATCTCCAAGTGTTATGTGTGTTTCTCCATTAACATAGTTTACATGAGAATTTCATCAAGAAAAACTACCATGAAGGTGTCTAAATATGGATGGAAGATATGATTCATCAGATCTATGAACAATGCCAACATGTTCGTTAGACCAAATGACTTAATTAGATACTCTTACATTCCATAAATGATCCTAAAAGTTATACATAGTAAATTCAAATCCTAACCCTCAACTGCTGAAGGAATTATCTCAAATAAAACTTAGAGAATACTTAGGAGCCTCTAAACTGATCAAACAGGTTGTGAATACATGGAAATGGTTACTATTTTTTAACCATCATATGATTTAGATTTTGATAGTCCACAAACAAATTTAATGAATCATATAACTTCTTGGTGAATAGGATAAGAGAACCCCAAGGAGAAGTGCTCAGTCAAATGAATCCCTTGACCTCTAAATCTTATAACTAAAATTTAACCTCCCATACCTCTACAGAATCCATCATGCAGTGAGAAATGGAAACTACCTTAACGCCCGACATGAGCTCAATAGTATACTCAACTTTCCTCTCGAGAGGTAATCCCAAGAAATATCTAGAAAATAAATCCTGAAACTAATCATCAATAGGTGAAAAAACATATTTATTTTCATCCACATTATCCAACATAAGTATGGAAACCTAAGTTAAAATCCTACTCATATATGAGTGATTAGATTTTGGAAAACCTTCCTAAATACCCGTTTCTCTAGTATGGACATACTCACCAGCCTCAGGAGATGTGAAAGACACCCATCAATAGTAACACTTGATGTGTTATCAGTATGTTACTAACCATTCCATCCTTAGATTTAGATCAAAACCGGTCATCTCTAACATGAAGAAATTCCATAAGAATCAATAACCACCAATATCTAAGGTATATTCCTTACAATGAAGAATTCAATCTGATCGTACACCCAATAATATGCCACTAGAAATAACCCCGTATTGGTACTATATAGTCATCCCTATTCTATCCACAAACTAAGTGGATATGAAAGAACATGAAGCCCCTATATCAAAAAAGGTGCATGTGAAAGTAGAAGATAAAAAGATTGTACCTTTGATAGAAGAAGGTTTCGTATCCTAACCTAGAGGAGTATGATTCACAATATTAAATTCACCTAAACCATGACCTTGAGTCCCTGCCTAAGGTCACTAAGTAAAACTAAACTATGATCATTACTTCACCTTCCCCTAGGAACCACATCCAAAACCTCATCTCGAACGACCAATAAAACTCCAACTACCCACCTGCTGTGGCACACCAGGTCCAACCCTTGAATCCTTAACCTATCCAAATCTCCTATCACTAGAAACCTACTGATAAATCCTACAAAATATTTTTAAGTGAACCATTATTACACATGTTTGAAACTCAATGGACGATCGATCATAATAAGGCTGAATGTGGCCAAACATCACACACTGGTGACACTATACTACAACCTCTGCAAGAAGTAAGGGACATTCACCACCCTATCTACTTTTCCCACCATTTTTCTAGTGTGAAATGTCAAAATAATTATTTATGTTACCTAATGAACCACTATTGATCCACACAATAGAATCTACCTACCTTGATACTCAACCCTCACCCCGGTTCCTCTTAAAATAAGTTTTTGGTTCACTACCTCATAAAAATATAAAATTCAGAAAATATTCACCTAAAATTAAATACCATATCACAACCCATCCTATAAGATTATTTCTTAGGATACCTCATTCCCCTTTGTAATAGGGTAAAAGTACTGTAAATCAGTTAAATGATTAGTATAGTCTATGAATGACATATTCCTTTGTGCAAGGTTTATAAAATCCCTAGAATTGTAAGCTTTCATCATCTCAATACAGAGATGTTCAAAGAAATAGGTCTTGAAGTTTTTACAGGACAACCCCATATACTGCTTTTACTATAATAAAAGGTTCCACAATTGATTCATTGACCCCTGAAGCATATAGACCACCAATTTCACCCTCTTCTCCTAAGGTATTTATAGGTGCTAAAAAATCATCTAGATAGACTAAATCCAAATCTCAACTTCCTAAGTACAACCCCCCAAAAATAATTGTGGGTGAAATAGTTGAAACTCCCTAGTCATCTCAGACATCATCAGTGCATCTCATGGATCCTCTCTCTCTCCATTACCGATACCACTCACTGTAATCTTTCTCATAGTTGATCATCCATCACCTATCTCGATAGCGTAGGAGGTTCTTACCCAATAACCTCTAGGGTATGATCATAACCACCCACCTGGTGCTCTACCAGAGGCCATCATGGAGGAATATTACAATAATTTGAAACACATTCCTCAATACACATTACTAAAAAAATTATTGATATAAAAATTTAAGGAAATAAGTAACATGCATAACACTCTGCTACCCTCTACATATCACATATCAAAAGGATCATATCTCAAGCACTCTTACTATCCCCATTTACCCACACACATGGTCAAGTCACATACTCATAAGATCTAGGTCATTTCATCGTCTTTTGTTTTCAATATCCATTTCATAACCAAGTCTCATTTAAATAGAACATCAAGTAAAAATTATAGAGGAAAACACTTTATAAGTTATAATTGGAATTTTAATTAGGTGATTTCAGCTAATAATCAAGAGAAGGGATCATATAGTAAGATTCCTATAATTTTAGGAATCAATGAAGTAATATTAAAATATAAATTTATATAGTAAATATCTATATAAATTGTTAATAACACTTTAAAATAACCAGGCCTTGTCATAATTAAAATAATCAATCAAAAGAAATCAAGAAAATGACAAATAAAAACCTATTTTCATGGTATAATTCATGAACACTCATGTATTTTCCAATTAGTCCAATTGTTAAATATCCCATAAAAAATAAAATCTAAAACCATGCATGTTACTTTAGGTAAAATAGATCAACAATAAAAAAAAATTCTAAAAAAAATAATACCATCCCTAAAAACAAGGACTTTCCTCATACATGGGCTAGCTACTCCTAGGAACAAGTTCTGTACCATGTCTCAACACCACCCTATATATTTTCCACATAAAAAAAATATTCAGACAAAATAAAATGGTTCTGATACCACTTTGTAACATCCCACAAACCTAAGACCACTCAACTATTTTGAAAATAGTGTTGTTACTTGATTGGGGGGAATATCCCCATATGCCAGAGGATTTCGACTAGTAGTGAGGGTCTATAGTAGTATGATGAGGAGATTATAACCTTATATAAGAGTGTAATAATAGTGTAAATAAATATAATTAGATAAATCCAAATAAATTAGTAATAAAAAATCACGATAAGTTCCAAATAAATAATCACAACCCATGATACATGAAAATGAGCTATATACAATTTCATACAATCTGACATATCAAGGAAGATCATAAAAATCAATATATTAAAAAATAAGAAAAGATAAAAACTATGAAACTCTGCCAAAAAATATTCTCGAGTCCTAGCTTGGTTCTGATCTCTCATGTTATAACCTAGCTATCCAAAATCAAGCATTAGTCATAGGGAACTTTCCGTTGTCCTGTCCTGCAACCATGAAGTTTGATCAGGTACTAAATGATGATCTGAGTAGGGTATAAGTATGACTCATTAGGTATCCACTAATGACATCTAAAATCATATCCAATATGAGTATATAGTGAATAATGATGTGCATGATAGAATAAAGTAACACCATAATAAATTAAACTATCATCATTCCTCGGGTTTCACGATGACACACTAAAAAAAGAAAACAACATATTAGTGGTAGTTTTTTAGAAGGGGTTATTGTAAAGACCCGTAAAATTCAAGGAATTTTTTTTTAATTTTCTTTGGAATTTTACAAGAACGCAGTTTCTGACGGCACCTGATTCCGAGGCCCGGTGTGCCCGGAATCATTTTCGTAAGTTTGGCTCGGTACGTTCAGTGAACGAATGAGCGGGGTTTTCTAAATTTTGAACCGGTGCTCGGAATTGAATTCCGGGGGCACCTATGGAATCACAGTGCCGATATTTTCTTAGAAATGCCTCTTCCGGAGTTGCGTTTGCTCGGGAGTGGTTTTTAATTTTTGGGCTTTAAGTTAAGAAATAAAATAATGTGGTACGACAAACTTTATTTTATTTCACTTAAAGCTGCTTAAAGCCACTTAAAGCTGCTTAAGCTGAGTTGAAGCGGATAGGGTGGAACCCAAAATATCCTACCCTCTTGGTAGGATATTTTTGAGGTGGGGCCCACACGATCCCCACCGTTTCTTTTCCGCTAAGTAACGCACCCGCGAAAACCCCTATTAAATGAAAGTCAACTGACATGTTTTCTAAATTCTTAACGCCCCTATTAATTGGGCGGTTAGTTTCATTGCAATTAATTCTATGAATTAATTTGTTCGTTACTTATCTTTAATTTTCGTTTGTTGGCATGTAATGAAATAAGACCAAAACATGTCTTCTTGAGGATTGTTCGTTGAAAGGATTTGATAGAAACTTTAAGTCCTTCATCCTCCTTCACGAAGAACGTGAAGAACGCGAAGAACGCGAAGAACGCCGGCCTCTGACGAAGGGCGACGAAGAACGCCAGACCCCCAGAGATCGACACGACGCGACACTGACGCTTCTTCCACGATGTTCCATCCCCGCAACAATCTTCGATCGACATCTTGAGGTAGGGGATTGCGGTCCTTTTAATTCTTTGTGGATTATAACATCAACATGGATTTAATTGTTATAATTAAATCTTTATGTTCTTGATCCTCGGAGTTTGTCTACGCGATGTCGAGTACCGCGCGACAGCGACACCCTTCCGCGACACGACGATCCTTTTTCTTCCGCGACGGTCAATTCCGCGACGAACTCACGTCCGACGATGACGTTGAGGTAGGGGTCGTTTTGAAAATGATAATACCCATGTTTGTTTTCCTCCAAGGCAAGAACGCGGACCAACCAATTAACAAGTTGGTTCGCAGATAATTATTGCGGGTCGTGGTTTATCAATTGCTGGGAATTATGGTGTTGTTTCAAACCGCTAACGCGGTGGGTGCGGACCAACGAACATGTCCGAACCCACCGCCCTTTTGTTCTTGGTGTGCAGAATGGCGGACGATAACAAAATGGGCCACAGAGATGATTTGTTGATTCTGCAGTGAAGAACGGGACCCGGTATGAGCTACGGCACAGATGGAAATGAAATCAGACCACCGGAGCAACTCCGGTGGCCCACGGACTCCACCGGAGGCGGCGGCGCCTCGGCGCGCCGCCGGACAGAGCCACCGCAGCTGAAGCAACGGCGGCGGGGTGCGGTTCCGTGGTTGCACGGAACCGAAGGCAGGGACGCGGCCGACTGCTGCGTCCGTTGGCGAGAGGCGGCCCCTACCGGGGCTGCAGATCCTTCACGCGGGGGCAGCGCGCCCCCGCCCACGGTTTCCCTCGCTCGGCCGGTCGGCCGAGCCGAGCCGAGCCGACCCGCAGGGCCGGGTCGCGCCCAGGCCGGGCCGGGCCTCCCCCGCCGGGCCGGGTCACGCCCAACCGGGTCGGACCCGGACCCGGGTCTGGTCGACCCGGTTCGGGCCGATCCAGGGGGGTCGGGCCGGGTTGGTCCGGGCCCAGACCCCCCGTTTCCGGACCTTTTTGGTCCTTTTCTCATAACTTGAGCTACGTGCCTTTGAATGACGCGCCGTCAGCAGCGATGCGATCCTTGGATCGAGACGGTCATTTCGGTATATCACACTCAAGGTTTCAGAATACTTTGGGTTCAGCCGGGTTGGTTCGTACACGAAACCAACCGGGCCCTCGGAGCGGAAACGCTCATATATTGAGCTTCGGACGTCCGATTGACGTGCCGTCGACTTTGTTGAATTACTCTAAGTGAGACAGATATTTTGGCTTACTCCGCCTGAGGTTTGGACGTAGGTGGAGTACGGTCGGGTTGGTTTTGCCTTAAAAACCAACCGGGCCCCTGGGATGAAAAAGCCAATAACTCTCAGACCGGACGTCCGATTGACGCGCCGTCTGCGACGTTGAGTTCCTGTTGGTGATACAGAACTTTTGGATACATCAACTCTGGACTATGTGTCAGTTGATGTATCAGCCTCTCGGCTCATGGAGCGGACCCTCCCGAACGAGCTTGCTGTGTGCGGGAACCCTAGAGCTGGCTGCGACTGCTACTATGACAACGATGACTGTACAGAGATCCTCAGTGGATTCGACGGGGACGACTACTGCACTCAGCGATCCTTTGTGGGTCTGTTCTACCGATCCTGTGTGGGTCCGATCCTGTGTGGGTCAGCGCTCAGCGGTCCTGTGTGGGCCAGCGCCTACAGATCCTATGTGGGTCCGATCCTGTGTGGGTCTTTGCGGGGGTTAGTTACCTATCGATCCTGTGTAGGTCAGATCCTTTGTGGGTCATTGTGGGGGTTAGTTACCTATCGATCCTGTGCGGGTCAGATCCTTTTTGGGTCATTACGGGGGTTAGTACCTATCGATCCTTTGTGGGTCCGACGACTTAGATGAATCAGTGGCAATACCTGATCATCTCTATCATCATACAAGAAGTATACCTGTGTGAGCTGAATCCTGTTTTTCTTTCCTTTGTGGATTGTGTTGTGCTATCCTATGTGTATTTATGCTTTGCTTTCCTATGTGGACTGGGTTTTACTTGAGCTCGGATGTTGGAGCCGAGCGAGAATTGATGACTTAGGTATATGTATGGGAATATACCTAAGCCGTGTCAGATGTTACTTCGTGATTGTATCTTTCCTTTGTGGTTTATCCTTTGTGGATTCTGGGAGACCTTTGGGGGTCTTGGGATCCCTACTGAGTAGCTTATACTCACCCCTGAACTGGCTATGCCCGCACTATGTTGTGTTGGTTGCAGACGACGGACAGCGCTGATCGTGGTGGAGGCTTGCGGAGCAGGACGATACCTGGAGGTGGACAACTGAGTGGGATCTACTCAGAGCGGTCGGCTGGACCTGAGGAGTAGTGGAGGCTATCTGTACCCACCCTTCAGGTGGGAATCCCAGTGGACGGCTCGACGTTGCGGCTTTACTTTTCAGTTGCTGTTTTCCCTTTCGAGTTCTACTTTACTTTTAGTTTGTGTTTGTATTCTGGCCCACTTACTTTCCGCACTTACTGTTGTACCAGTTTTTACTTAGTGTTTACTTCTGCCTGCTTACATTGTGGTGTTTGTTGTTTGCTTTACAAAGGCAATGCATTCCCTTTACCAGGATTTATGCCTTGGTGCTAGTCTCTAGCCCCTGGCCTATGGAAGGCGGGCTTGGGGTAGTCCCAGCACGGGCCCCGAGGACGGGTCATGACAAATTGGTATCAGAGGAGTTCGGTTCTACCGCAAAATATGATCTTTCTTTTCTGTGAAGCAATAGTGTTAAGAGTATTGAGTGTGGTTATCAGTCCAGGGAGCCCAGTGTTGGTGCGGCGGCTGACGTATCCGTACACCAGGACCCTGACTTCTGATTTCCGAATAAATGCATGAAAACATTGATTGCATGTGTGTTTCAAGTTTTCTTTGTGATTAATTTGTATCAGCTCACCAGGTATACTGTTTTGACCGTGGCTCACATGTTTCCCTTTTAGGATGGCCCCACGACGGTATCCAGCTAGGGTTCCGAGAGTTGAGCGTGACGACAGCCCACCGAACGATGAGGCCTCGGTGCAGGGCCCTTTGACAGGTGAGGCACCAACGGTACCTCTACCCGCCGAGCCACCGATGCTTCCAGCACCAGCCGCTGACGATGCACGTCGCCTTAGTGCACTGCATGAGTTCCAGTGCCAGCGACCGCCCAGGTTCCACGGGGAGACGGAACCCCAGGCAACCGAGGACTGGTTGGAGGTAGTGGTACGAGTTTTCAGGCTAGTCAGGACACCAACAGACCTCATGGTGATCCTCGCAGTGAGCCTACTGCAGGCAGTAGCGGGCCAATGGTGGAGATTGATGCTCCAGGTGCATGATGAGGCATCTCTCCTCTGGAAAGACTTTGAGGGCCTATTCCACTCAGAGTTCGTCCCGGCCACCCTCCATGTGGTGCGCATCCAGGAGCTTCTTCAGCTGCGGCAGGGCAGCTTGACGGTCGCCCAGTACTCGGTGAGATTTACCTATCTCTCGCGCTACTCGACTGACATGGTACAAGACCCATTATTCCGAGCCCGGACCTTTGAGAAGGGATTGAGACACGAGATCAG
This sequence comes from Viscum album, assembly GCA_963277665.1. NCBI lineage: Eukaryota > Viridiplantae > Streptophyta > Magnoliopsida > Santalales > Viscaceae > Viscum > Viscum album. The sequence goes on from OY728152.1 coordinate 1,647,329,787, forward strand.
GGCATCGCTGATCTCCCTCAGCATTCTGACTCAGGAAGGAGTACTGGAGAGAGCCCTTTTGATCGAGAGCTTTCTTGCTGAGACTTCTCCAGCGGCGAGACCTACCGCGAGGCGACATGTAGCAGAGTCTTCCGCAGCAGGCAGTCGACGGATGAATCAGGGGTCCAGGCAGACCAGACCCTCACGTAGATGGCCTCAGGACACTAGATCAACAGTGCAGGGCACACAGCGCAGAGCCAGTCTTTCGAGAGGCAGGTAGTGCTACACATGCGGTGGACATGGTCACATGGCTCGTGACTGCCTGACCCACTGTGCCGAGGAGCAGTAGATGGTTGAGGGGCCACCCAGGCAGAGGTAGAGGGTCGACCGTGGCGGTCCGCAGGGAGGAGGCGGACGACTCAGAGGAGCTGGATGAGTATTAGGTGGTGGGCGACGCTTTGAGGCTCTACCACCACCACCACCAGGAGGTCCACCCCGACCACAGGGAGCTGGCGAGCAGAGACAGGCACAACTCCAGGTAGTAGAGGCCTACAACCACGACACACCTGAGATGATTTCAGGTATTATCTATGTCTATTCTACCCTTGCTGCAGTTCTTATAGACACAGGAGTGAGTCACTCTTTCATAGCTGCTGCCCTTGTTCGGAGCTCGGAGATTCCGATAGAGCCGTTGGCTCGATCCTTACGGCTAGAGACTCCTACGTGAGAAAACTCGATGATTACGCACTGGTGCCGGCAGTGTGAGCTTACTCTAGGAGGCGAGAGCTTTGGCTGGGATCTTCTTGTAGCAGCGTCGAGGCCTTACGACGTCATCTTGGACATGGATTGGTTATCTATAGTCCATGCTCAGATCGACTATATTAGGCGCAAGGTGTGATGTGTACGCACCGACGGGAGCAGGTTCACCTTCACCGGCGAGAAGGGAGCCTTCACAGCACATGATGGACTTCCGCAGAGGAGAGGACAACCCATCACTCATCAGCTGTCTAGCCTCATCCTAGGAGCATTTGACGTGCGAAGTCCTAGTTTTCCTGTAGTGGTGGATCAGTATGCGGATGTCTTTCCCGACGACGTTCCAGGACTACCTCCTCACAGAGAGGTAGAATTTTATATTGATCTGTACCCCGGGATAGCCCCGATATCCACTCCAGCATATCGGATGGCCCCCACTGAGCTTTGAGAGCTACGGGTACAGTTGGAGGACTTGCAGGGCAAGGGATTCATCTGACCCAGTGTTTCACCCTGGGCTTCCCCGATATTGTTCACCAAGAAGGAAGACAGGAGCTTGCGACTGTGTGTCGACTATCGTCACCTGAACCAGGTGATAGTGAGGAACAACTATCCGCTACCGAGGATTGACGACCTCTTCGATCAGCTCAAGGGAGCACCGTGGTTCTCGAAGATAGTCCTCAGGTTAGGCTATCATCAGCTCAGAGTTCGAGACGAAGACGTGCAGAAGACGACCTTCAGGTGTCGGTATGGCCACTATGAGTTCTTGGTTATTCCATTCGGCATAACCAATTCTCCAGCGGTGTTCATGAGCCTCATGAACAAGATATTTCAGTCATACCTCGATCGATTTTTCGTAGTCTTCATCGACGACATTTTGATATACTGGACGACTGAGGAGGAGCACGCCTACCACTTGCGGGTTGTACTAGACACACTCCGAGAGAACCAGCTTTATGGCAAGCTCTTGAAGTTCCAGTTCTGGTTACGTGAGGTCCACTTCTTGGGGCACGTCATTTCTGAGACGGGAGTTGCGGTGGATCCCACGAAGATCGAGGCAGTGCTAGCTTGGGATCCACCCAGGAGCGTGACAGAGGTGCGGAGTTTCTTGGGACTAGCTGGATAATATCGAAGATTTGTGCCAGGCTTCTCAAGAGTTGTGGAGCCACTCTCAGCTTTGACTAAGAAGGGGAAAACCTTTGTGTGGTCAGAAATATGTCAGTAGAGCTTCCAGGAGCTGAGACAGAGATTGACCAGCGCCCCTATCTTGAGGTTGCCTGAGGAAGGAGTAGAGTACGTAGTCTACTACGATGCATCAGGGACCGGACTCAGATGTGTCCTGATGTAGGAGCGGGCGGTGATCGCCTATGGATCACGTCATTTGAGGCCGCATGAGAAGAACTAATCTACCCATGACCTGGAGTTAGCAGCAGTGGTCTTCGCTCTGAAGACATGGTGACACTATCTAATGGGAGAGCACTTTACAGTTTTTTCTGACCATCAGAGTCTCAGGTACATCTTCTCTCAGAAGGACCTGAACCTGAGACAACGGCGATGGCTCGAGTTCCTCCAGGACTATGACTTTGAGATAGTCTATACTCCTAGGAAAGGGAACGTGGTAGCCGATGCTCTTAGCCGGAGGACAAGCATTCAGCTACTCGAGGAGGTGACAGAGAAGCTAGTCGCTTTGCAGATATCCTTCGTGGATAGAGATGGAGCAGCCTTCCTTCAGTCTCTCACAGTCACCCCTCTACTACTACAGCGGGTCAGAGAGGCACAGCGTGGGGAAACCGACTGTGAGACGCGGCGTGCACAAATATCCTCAGGACATGCACTTGATGGCTTCTCCTTTGGAGAAGAGCACGACTGTAACACCCCAGGTAAATAAAGAATATGACATCTTTATATTTATCCATATTTGTGAATAAAATATTAATATTACTTTAAAGGGGATGCTATGCTCGATGGCGTACCCAACACGCAACAACAAGTTTCTTGGGAATCTTACGTTGCACTCTAGTAATAAAATAATATTATTTTAAATGGTAGTTAACATGTAGCCGTTGTATTGGCGGGAATGGATATAAATAACTAAAATATGATTATATATGTTTTTAAATGTTTTTACATTTATCCAATAAAAGATAAAGGCTTAAAATACAGAAAGAATTCAATTTTAGGCGTATATGCCCTAGTTTTCACTAAAGGTTCACTTATCGCCTTTTGATGGAGAACTGTCATTAAATATAGTTTTGATCACTCTTATACATTCTTTTGGACCAAATAAAACTCTTCTTTAGAATCGGGACATTAAATTTTACTTTGTGTAAATTTTTGGTATTTTTCTGATAAAGTTTATTTTTTTAATGAATAGTGTAAAATGTTGTATTTTAATTCAAAACCTCTTTTTAATATAATTTATTTATATGATTAGATTATATTTTGAATTGGTTTTAAAGTGAAATTAGAAAATATTTTTACCATTAAATCCAATAGTGGTCGTTGGAATCAATTTCACTTTGAAATCGGACTTAAACTAGTGTTAATCTTTTGATACTTATTGTTTCATAAAAACACGCTATTTGCTCTGACAGCGGGAATTAATTATTAAATTAATTAATGTGACTTATATGTTTTGAATTTTGTAAAATAGACTTCATTTTTGAATTCTGAATATCAAATATAGCTTAGGGTGAATTTTTGGTAATTTTCTGAAAAAGTTCAATTTTTGATGAATAGTGAAACCACTAAGTGGTACTTATAAAAACTGATTTTTCCGTTTAAATGAAATTTTACCATCATTGTGTTCTGAATTTCAAAAATCCGACATACATGGTTGTCATTAAGAAGTAAAATGTGGTTCAATGAGATTATAATAATTTTTTTGGTGAATTGTAACTTATTATGTTCTTAATCACGATTAGAGGTAATTAGTGTAATTTAAGGTAAAAATGATATTATAAGAATGTGAAAACACCATTAAACTTGTCCTACACCTATTGGGTGAGTCATGGATGACCAAGAAAATACATGGGCCAACTTGGAGACCCCATGGAGCCACTTTAGTTGGAAAATGACTATAATATATTTTTATTTAATGTTAAAATTAAATTGACACAAACATGAGTTGTTTTACTAAAACAGTTTTTAAGTGGGGTTACATAAGTCCAAATTTTGATTATAAATATTCATTGGAAATATAAAAAGATTTACTACATCATAGTATTTTTTTTATAATTTTTAGACACTAAATAAATTAAATTATTTATGACATCATGATGATGCAGCGATGACCTCATTATTTAACGATTTAAATAAAATGGAAAGATAATGTAAAATCTATGAACTACACATGTCCAAAACAAATTGGATGAGTGGATTTCGAACCCTTATCACCTTATACACGAATTCTATCAATTTTGGACCTTTTAAAACTGAAATTTTTTTTCAAATAAAGTAATATTTCCTTACTTTCCAAAAGTGGCCCTCCTCTCCTCTTATAAAAGGCCCCCACCTCTACCTCATTTCACACACTCCTCAAGCCTTTGGCTCGGCCAAACCCTGCCCATTTACTCTCTCCACATCCCTCTCCTCATCCTAGAGGATTACCTTTGAGAATAATCCTTTCAAAGGAAGCCTTTAGGCTCAAATAAAAAGGAGTTACACTTTTAAAGGTAATTCATTCTCTCTTGTTCATTTGTTTTATTTTGTTTCTCCAACCCCCTAAACTCTTTTTATTTACTTCTTTTGTAACAACACCAGTATCGTAAATATACTAGGATGTTGTTATAATATTTATTCTAGATACACTCTCACACAACTACATCAAATGGTTAAAGAACATACGGTTTCCGTGGATGGCGAAATTCTGCCTCCCGAAACGATGATTGTTCAATACTCATTTAACACCTTCAAAGGTGGCCATTATGATGTCACTATTTTTATATATGATATATAATATGTTTATTTTTTTCTTTAAGCTTCTGTATTTTTCATTTTGGGCATACCTTTATGGTTTCCATTGTGGGTAAACACGATATATTCATTTAAGGAAGTGCGGACTACCGCCCCCTCAAAGTGATGTGATTCGTTAATGCCATATGTGGGACGTGTAAAGGATGGATTTAAAGTTATTATATATGATGTTATACTGGAATTATAATATACCTCTATATCATTATTATTTCTTTCCATTAAAGTATGAGATAGAAATGAAAGTAGCGTTCATGCGTACGTACGGCTTACCGTCTCCATGAACGATGCATTTCATTTCTTATCCCCAAATGTAATGTACTATTAAAAGTATATGTATATAATGGATATATATAATGAATGATACATCTAAATGATGAATATAATTCTGGAATTAAAATATACATACCTCTCATTTAATTTTAATTCCATTAATATGAGAAAGAAATGAAAGTAGCGTTCATGCGTACGTACGGCTTACCGTCTCCATGAACGGTGCATTTCATTTCTTACCTCTAAATGATTATATAATATTATCAATACATGTATATGCTGGATATATATGATATATATGATATCCAAATTAGGAATGTCATTCTGGATATAAAGAACCTTTGACCACACGAACAACGTGTAATTTTAAGAAGTCCACTTTCGACTTAAGAACCAAATATCGACAAAACAAACATTATTAACTTAACTGGTTACATAATGTTTATAACATGGAAATAAGTGATATAAAAGGAATAATGAACTATAAAAAGGTTCTTAATCAAGTAGAAATTAACTCAAGTTTATTATTCAGGACGTTAAAGAACGATCGAGTCAAGTCGGACCCGAGGTAAGGGACTTCGTCTCAATCTCCTTTCATTGAGGCATATTTCATTTTATACACAACTTTCTTTTATACGGTGTATAAATCCCTTTGACTTTACTTTTATACAAAATGAATCTTTTTCTATGATGCGTTTTACAAAATGACAAAAAGGAATTTTTCATTTAACGTACGCGGCGAAAACGACCTTTTCCGCCACCGCGAGTATTATTTGGTCTTTGGCTTACTCAACAAGCCGTAATGTTTTTAGAATAAAATAAATACCATATACTATTTTATGTATTTTGGTATTGAAAATGGTTTTGATAAAGGATTCTATTATGTCAATATATTTATTATATATTGTGATTGAAATGTAGAAATGTTATCATTCCTTTATATTGGTTTTATGTTTTATGATTTTATATTGGTACTTGGAAATTTTAACAGGTGGTTACGTTATAAACCATATGACGGGTGGTGCCGTGAATACCAGGATGGGTGGTTACGTTATAACCTCCAATGCATTGGGTATGGAAGTCGGCCGTATGGCTATTCCATTAAGTATGTATGGAAATTGGCCGTATGGCTATTCCATTAAGTGATATGTGTGGGAGTCGACCATATGGTTATTCCACTTAAGTATGTTTATGTCCCAAGTTACCTTTATATATGTTATGTGTTCTTTATATGGGTTTTATGGTAATACTTTGGTTACAAAAAGGTAAGTAATGATATTTTATTCAGTGAAGAGTTTTTACTACTTCATAAAGGTGAAAAGTATTACCTTGATAAAGTATACATGGTTTACTATTTGTTTTGATAAACTAACAATTTTTATTCTTTGTGTATCCCTTACTGAGTTTTTATGCTCATCCCAAGTTTTAGAAATGTTTTTCACAGGACTTAGCATGGAATAGGGTCAAGGATGGGATCAAGGGAAAGTCATGCTACCTAAAACATGAAACTAGACATGTTTCTTTTTAAGAATTCTTATTTTATGGAAATTTAGTAGAAGAGACTACTTTGTAATCTTTTGAGATGTAATAGTTATGTCCTAATTCTCTAAAACTCTAAACCTGAAAAGATCCTCAATGTGAATTATTCATTTAATTCAATTTTAAGTAAGGTTTAAGGCTGGGGCCTTATAGTTAGTATCAGAGGTCGGTTTAGATAACTTTAGAGGTTAGGGTATTCTTTAAGCATAAGTGACATTACCATAATGGTTAGGATTTCAGACAGAGTACTATTTTTAGATAAAGTGAATGAGTAAGAATATCTTAGTGTTTATCTTCCTCATTAGTACATGATGGTTTTGTTGTTATACTCACACTGACCCTTTTTGGTTTTAGTAAATGGCTGGATCTAGAAGGCACCAAGGTAACGGTGGATGTGAAGGAAACTGTGACAGTTTTCTGAGCGAGCAACTGAATGATATGGGAGCTGTAATGAGAACTCTTGTGTTTATCCTCAACCAACTATCTGGAGTTATGATTGACCACCTAAACCTTGGTGATTTCTATAAGGCATCATGTATGTGAGAAACAAATCCCTACGGAACTATAGGTAATAATCATAAAGGTAAGTGTGTTCAAAAACCTATGTGTCAAAGATGTGGAAAGAAATACCTAGGAAAATGTTTCAAAGGGACAAAAATATGCTATAGATGTGGAAATGAAGGTCATAAAGCAAGAACCTGCCATGGAAAAAGGAAGCATCCAGTTGACTCGAGGAAAGGGAAAGAAGTTCTTTCTGAGGGATCAATTGAATGTTTTAAATGTGGTGTGCATGGTCATTATGCAAACACATGTCCTATGAAGAAGTTTCGTGAATGGGGTCACCAAGAGCGTACAAATTTTTGTTTACCACTACCTAATGCCATTCCGATTGAGGATGAAGAAACTGACAATGACCAATCAAATGTATGTATTATTTCTTGACTATTGTTTTCCTATTTTGGAATCTTAGGATATGATTCATGATTTTGTTTGTAGGAAAGAGGTATTTAGGAATAAGTTGGAAAGGAATGGTTAATGGATCATGAAGAATGTTGAATGAGTAAGATGTCAAAATATAAGGGCTTCAAGAGTTATGGTGAAATTCTTAAGAGTATTAAGTCTCTTTTGATGATGGGGTTACATTAGAAGACTTTTTATATTATGTGTAACCCTGATGTTTAATATATGAAATTTTATTCAAGGAATAGTTATCTCTTCTTTTGTGGACATAGTTATAAAGAACCATTTGGGTTTATATGATCCTTACTTTTGAGGTAATTATGGGTTACTATATGTTATGATTGAAGTGAAAGGCATGAGATAAAATTGAGGATAAATTATGTTATGGTTATTTTTGATGATTTTATCCCTTTTTGGGGAATGATTTAATAATTATATAGTTTTGAAAAAAGGACAACACGCAGACCGTGTGACGACCCGTCGCGTCGGACAAAGCTGCGGGAATCGAACCCACAACCAAAGTGCGACTGGTATTTATCGCCTACCACTGGACTACGTGAAGTCCCTGGTTAGTTTGACAGATTCTTTCTGGTTATATGATTTTATGAATTAAGAATAAGTTGATTTTGGGTTATTTATGAAAATTATTAACTTATCATGGAGGATATGTGATTAGGATTATTACTTTTCAATGAGAGACTTTAAGAGCAACTGATTTTGTTTGGAGATAAATGTTACGATTTAACTTGGAAGACTATGTGACTAAATCCTTCAAATGTTTGGGTTTCAATCTTAGATTGGTTTACTTTGAGGAATTTTTATGGACAAATTTTTTTATCGGATGGTCCTCGTTGAACTTTGGATTTTGTTGGACAAATTTTGGAGATTAAGAATAGATTTTCTTTTTATAAAGGGTTATCCTTTTCTGGATTATCTGACCTTGTACTAACATTTTTGGTTTTGGTTATGGTTAAGCTCTAAAGATATGGGAAGTATATAGTTCTCTTTTGTGGATTAGGTGATTCTCTAGAAGTTGATTATAATACTCTTAATTTGAACAAGTCTTCCTAAATACTCGCCTTTTGGAGAAAATATGAGTTTGTGTAAGGAATCTAATAAAAGTTGAGAGTCAACATGATAAGTGATTATGTTTCCTTATGAATAAATTCCTCAATAAAAAGTAACTTAAAACAAAAATGTTGTCTATTAACTTTTCCTACTGGGGAATCGAATACCGTTTAACCCATCACAAGTTTGTGATTTTCTCATGGTTAACTTTCTCCTAAACATGTTTTCTATCACTCTCCATCAGAACATGACCCTTTGTTTTTTACTCCATGTCCATATTTTCATACTTGGAATCCTAGTATGGGTTAACTCGGGTGACCTTTGTACTTATCTATCTTTATTTTAAAGTGATTGTTTTACCGACCCTTGTTCTGATGTGGGACTTTCAAGGATGTTTCCAAGCCCAATTTTAAAATTGCGAGGACGCAATTCCCAAAAGGGGGGAAGGATGTAACACCCCAGGTAAATAAAGAATATGAAATCTTTATATTTATCCATATTTGTGAATCAAATATTAATATTACGTTAAAGGGGATGCTATGCTCGATGGCGTACCCAACACGCAACAACGAGTTTCTTGGGAATCTTACGTTGCACTCTAGTAATAAAATAATATTATTTTAAATGGTAGTTAACATGTAGCCGTTGTATTGGCGGGAATGGATATAAATAACTAAAATATGATTATATATGTTTTTAAATGTTTTTACATTTATCCAATAAAAGATAAAGGCTTAAAATACAGAAAGAATTCAATTTTAGGCGTATATGCCCTAGTTTTCACTAAAGGTTCACTTATCGCCTTTTGATGGCGAACTGTCATTAAATATAGTTTTGATCACTCTTATAAATTCTTTTGGACCAAATAAAACTCTTCTTTATAATCGGGACATTAAATTTTACTTTGTGTAAATTTTTGGTATTTTTCTGATAAAGTTCATTTTTTTTAATGAATAGTGTAAAATGTTGTATTTTAATTCAAAACCTATTTTTAATATAATTTATTTATATGATTAGATTAACTTTTTAATTGGTTTTAAAGTGAAATTAGAAAATATTTTTACCATTAAATCCAATAGTGGCCGTTGGAATCAATTTCACTTTGAAATCGGACTTAAACTAGTGTCAATCTTTTGATACTTATTGTTTCATAAAAACACGCTATTTGCTCTGACAGCGGGAATTAATTATTAAATTAATTAATGTGACTTATATGTTTTTAATTTTGTAAAATAGACTTCATTTTTGAATTAGGAATATCAAATATAGCTTAGGGTGATTTTTTGGTAATTTTCTGAAAAAGTTCAATTTTTGATGAATAGTGAAACCACTAAGTGGTACTTATAAAAACTGATTTTTCCGTTTAAATGAAATTTTGCCATCATTGTGTTTTGAATTTCAAAAATCCAACATACATGGTTGTAATTAAGAAGTAAAATGTGGTTCAATGAGATTATAATAATTTTTTGGTGAATAGTAACTTATTATGTTCTTAATCGCGATTAGAGGTAATTAGTGTAATTTAAGGTAAAAATGATATTATAAGAATGTGAAAACACCATGACACTTGTCCTACACCTATTGGGTGAGTCATGGCCGACAAAGACAAGCCATGGGCCAACTTGGGGACCCCATGGAGCCACTTTAGTTGGAAAATGACTATAATATATTTTTATTTAATGTTAAAATTAAATTGACACAAACATGAGTTGTTTTACTAAAACAGTTTTTAAGTGGGGTTACATAAGTCCAAATTTTGATTATAAATAGTCATTGGAAAGTTAAAAATATTTCATACATCATAGTATTTTTTTTATAATTTTTAGACACTAAATAAATTAAATTATTTATGACATCATGATGATGCATCGATGACCTCATTATTTAACGATTTAAATAAAATGGAAAGATAATGTAAAATCTATGAACTACACATGTCCAAAACCAATTGGATGAGTGGATTTCGAAACCTTATCACCTTATCCACGAATTCTATCAATGTGGGACCTTTTAAAATCGAATTTTTTTTCAAATAAAGTAATATTTCCTTACTTTCCAAAAGTGCCCCTCCTCTCCTCTTATAAAAGGCCCCCACCTCTACTTCATTTCACACACTCCTCAAGCCTTTGACTCGGCCAAAACCTGCCCATTTACTCTCTCCACATCCCTCTCCTCATCCTAGAGGATTCCCTTTGGGAAGAATCCTTTCAAAGGAATCCTTTAGGCTCAAATCAAAAGGAGTTACACTTTTAAAGGTAATTCATTCTCTCTTGTTCATTTGTTTTATTTTGTTTCTCCAACCCCCTAAACTCTTTTTATTTACTTCTTTTGTAACAAAACCAGTATCTTAAATATACTAGGATGTTGTTATAAGATTTATTCGAGCTACACTCTCACACAACTACATCAAATGGTTAAAGAACATACGGTTTCCGTGGATGGAAAAATTCTGCCTCCCGAAACGATGATTGTTCAATACTCATTTAACACCTTAAAAGGTGGCCATTATGATGTCACTATTTTTATATATGATATATAATATATTTATTTTTTTCTTTAAGCTTCTGTATTTTTCATTTTGGGCATACCTTTATGGTTTCCATTGTGGGTAAATACGATATATTCATTTAAGGAAGTGCGGACTACCGCCCCCTCAAAGTGATGTGATTCGTTAATGCCATATGTGGGACATGTAAAGGATGGATTTAAAGTTATTATATATGATGTTATACTGGAATTATAATATACCTCTATATCATTATTATTTCTTTCCATTAAAGTATGAGATAGAAATGAAAGTAGCGTTCATGCGTACGTACGGTTTACCGTCTCCATGAACGGTGCATTTCATTTCTTATCCCCAAATGTAATGTACTACTAAAAGTATATGTATATAATGGATATATATAATGAATGATACATCTAAATGATGAATATAATTCTGGAATTAAAATATACATACCTCTCATTTAATTTTAATTCCATTAATATGAGAAAGAAATGAAAGTAGCGTTCATGCGTACGTACGGCTTACCGTCTCCATGAACGGTGCATTTCATTTCTTACCTCTAAATGATTATGTAATATTATAAATACATGTATATGCTGGATATATATGATATATATGATATCCAAATCAGGAATGTCATTCTGGATATAAAGAACCTTTGACCACACGAACAACATGTAATTGTAAGAAGTCCACTTTCGACTTAAGAACCAAATATCGACAAAACAAACATTATTAACTTAACTGGTTACATAATGTTTATAACATGGAAATAAGTGATATAAAAGGAATAATGAACTCTAAAAAGGTTCTTAATCAAGTAGAAATTAACTCAAGTTTATTATTCAGGACGTTAAAGAACGATCGAGTCAAGTCGGACTCGAGGTAAGGGACTTCGTCTCAATCTCCTTTCATTGAGGCATATTTCGTTTTATACACAACTTTCTTTTATACGGTGTATAAATCCCTTTGACTTTACTTTTATACAAAATGAATCTTTTTCTATGAAGAGTTTTACAAAACGACAAAAAGGAATGTTTCTTTTAACGTACGCGGCGAAAACGACCTTTTCCGCCACCGCGAGTATTATTTGGTCTTTGGATTCCTCAACAAGCCGTAATGTTTTTAGAATAAAATAAATACCATATACTCTTTTATGTATTTTGGTATTGAAAATGGTTTTGATAAAGGATTCTATTATGTCAATATATTTATGATATATTGTGATTGAAATGTGTAAATGTTATCATTCCTTTATATTGGTTTTATGTTTTATGATTTTATATTGGTACTTGGACATTTTAACGGGTGGTTACGTTATAAACCATATGACGGGTGGTTCCGTGAATACCAGGACGGGTGGTTACTTTATAACCTCTAATGCATTGGGTATGGAAGTCGGCCGTATGGCTATTCCATTAAGTATGTATGGAAATTGGCCGTATGGCTATTCCATTAAGTGATATGTGTGGGAGTCGACCGTATGGTTATTCCACTTAAGTATGTTTATGTCCCAAGTTACCTTTATATATGTTATGTGTTCTTTATATGGGTTTTATGGTAATACTTTGGTTATAAAAAGGTAAGTAATGATATTTTATTCAGTGAAGAGTTTTTACTACTTCATAAAGGTGAAAAGTATTACCTTGATAAAGTATACATGGTTTACTATTTGTTTTGATAAACTAACAGTTTTTATTCTTTGTGTATCCCTTACTGAGTTTTTATGATCATCCCAAGTTTTTGAAATGTTTTTCACAGGACTTAGCATGGAATAGGGTCAAGGATGGGATCAAGGGAAAGTCATGCTACCTAAAACATGAAACTAGACATGTTTCTTTTTAAGAATTCTTATTTTATGGAAATTTAGTAGAAGAGACTACTTTGTAATCTTTTGAGATGTAATAGTTATGTCCTAATTCTCTAAAACTCTAAACCTGAAAAGATCCTCAATGTGAGTTTTTCATTTAATTCAATTTTAAGTAAGGTTTAAGGCTGGGGCCTTGTAACGACATCCTTTTCAGAGGACGTACCTTGGTACCAGTTTCTTTACGGGAGGAAGTGATGAGAGAGTTTCACACTTCTCCCTTAGCGGTACATCCTGGAGTGGCGAAGATGTACCAGGATCTCAGACGACAGCACTGGTGGCCAGGCATGAAGAAGGCTGTGGCAGAGTTCGTTTCACGATGCCTCACCTGCCAGTAGGTGAAGGCAGAGCATCAGGTACCAGCAGTCTTGGTACATGCTTTAGAGGTCCCGGAGTGGAAGTGGGATGGGATATCTATGGACTTAGTGACTGGACTTCCACGCACTTCTAGAGGTCATGACTCCATTTGGGTGATTGTCGACCTACTCACCAAGTCAGCTCACTTCTTACCCATCAGAGAGCAGGGCTCAGTGGAGAGCTTGGGGTGTCTCTACGTTCAAGAGATTGTACGGATTCACGGTGTTCCATCATCTATCGTCTTCGATCAAGATGCTCGCTTTACTTCCCGGCTTTGGAAGGTATTGCAGGAGGCGTTCGGGTCGCAGCTATGTCTGGGCACCGCCTTTCACCCTCAGACGGATGGTCAGATGGAGAGGACCATTAAGACTCTCGAGGACATGCTCCGCGCATGTATCCTCGACTTTGGTCACAGTTGGGAGGACCAAATACACTTGGTGGAGTTTGCTTACAACAACAGTTACCACTCCACCATCGGGATGGCACCATACGAGGCATTGTACTGCAGACCTTTCAGATCTCCTTTGTGCTGGACAGACCCTGGGGAGTCAGCACTTGTGGGACCAGAGATGGTTCGGGCCACGACAGAGAAGGTCCAGGTCATCCCGGAGTGGATGAGGACATCTCAGAGCCGGCAGAAGTCTTATGCTGATAGGAGGCGGAGGCCACTAGAGTTCGAGGATGGCGACCACATCTTCTTGCGTGTCTCACCTCGACGTGGAATACTGAGATTTGGCCGAGGCGGCAAGTTGTCTCAACGCTTCATCAGAACTTTCCAGGTCCTCAGTAGGATCGGCGAGGTGGCTTATCGCCTGGCTCTACCACCTCAGTTGCACCGGGTGCACGACTTCTTCCACGCATCTCAGCTGAGGAGATACGTGAACGACCCGACGCGTATCATTGACCATGGGAAGCTGGGCGTTGATGATGGGGAGACTTTTGCGGAGGTCCCAGTGGAGATCGAGGATCAATAGGAGCAGGTTCTATGTGGACGATAAATTCCTCTTATGCGGATCATATGGAAGCACGGGAACCTCCAGGAGAGCACTTGGGAGCGGGAGGCTCAGATGCGTGCTCAGTACCCACTTTTGTTTCCCTAGTTTATGATGTATCTTTATGGGGACGTAAATCCCTGAGGTGGGAGTGATGTAAAGACCCGTAAAATTCAAGGAAATTTTTTTTCTTAATTTTCTTTGGAATTTTACAAGAACGCAGTTTCTGACGGCACCTGATTCCGAGGCCTGGTGTGCCCAGAATCATTTTTGGAAGTTTGGCTCGGTACGTTCAGTGAATGAATGAGCGGGGTTTTCTAACTTTTGAACCGGTGCTCGGAATTGAATTCCGGGGGCACCTATGGAATCACAACGCCGATATTTTCTTAGAAACTCCTCTTCCGGAGTTGCGTTTGGTCGGGTGTGGTTTTTAATTTTTGGGCTTTAAGTTAAGAAATAAAATAATGTGGTACGAAAAACTTTATTTTATTTCACTTAAAGCTGCTTAAAGCCACTTAAAGCTACTTAAGCTGAGTTGAAGCGGATAGGGTGGAACCCAAAATATCCTACCCTCTTGGTAGGATATTTGTGAGGTGGGGACCGCACGAGCCCCACCGTTTCTTTTCCGCTAAGTAACGCACCCACGAAAACCCCTATTAAATGAAAGTCAACTGACGCGATTTTTAAATTCTTAACGCCCCTATTAATTGGGTGGTTAGTTTCGTTGAAATTAATTCTATGAATTAATTTGTTCGTTACTTATCTTTAATTTTCGTTTGTTGGCATGTAATGAAATAAGACCAACACATGTCTTCTTGAGGATTGTTCGTTGAGAGGATTTGACAGAAACTTTAAGTCCTTAATCCTCCTTCGTGAAGAACGCGAAGAACGTGAAGAACGCGAAGAAAGCCGGCCTCCGACGAAGGGCGACGAAGAATGCCAGACCCCCGGATATTGACGCGACGTGACACCGACGCTTCTTCCACGTCGTTCCATCCCCGCGACAATCTTCGATCGACATCTTGAGGTAGGGGATTGCGGTCCTTTTAATTCCTTGTGGATTATAACATCAACATGGATTTAATTGTTATAATTAAATCTGTATGTTCTTGATCCTCGGAGTTTGTCTATGCGATGCCGAGTACCGCGCGACAGCGACGCCCTTCCGCGATGCGACAATCCTTTTTCTTCCGCGACGGTCAATTCCGCGACGAACTCGCGTCCGACGATGACGTTGAGGTAGGGGTCATTTTGAAAATGATAATACCCATGTTTGTTTTCCTCCAAGGAAAGAACGTGGACCAACCAATTAACAAGTTGGTTCGCGGATTATTATTGCAGGTCGTGGTTTATCAATTGCTGGGAATTATGGTGTTGTTTCAAACCGCTAACGCGGTGGGTGCGGACTAACGAACAAGTCCGAACCCACCGCCCTTTTGTTCTTGGTGTGAGGAACGGTAGACGATGACAAAATGGGTCACAGAGATGATTTGTTGATTCCGAAGTGAAGAACGAGACCCAGGATGAGCTACGGCGCAGGCGGAAATGAAATCGGACCACCGGAGCAACTCCGATGGCCCGCAGACTCCACCGGAGGCAGCTGTGCCCCAGCGCGCCGCCGGACGGAGCCGCCGCGGCTGAAGCCGCGGCGGCGGGGTGCGGTTCTGAGGCCGCGCGGAATCGAAGGTAGGGACGCGTCCGGCTGCCGCGTCCATTGACGAGAGGTGGCCCCAACCGGGGCAGCAGATCCTTCACGCGGGGGCAGCGCGCCCCCGCCCGCGGTTTCCCTCACTCGGCCGCTCGGCTGAGCCGAGCCGAGCCGACCCGCCGGGCCGGGTCGCGCCCAGGCCGGGCTGGGCCGCCCCCGCCGGGCCGAGTCATGCCCAACCAGGTCGGACCCAGACCCGGGTCTGGTCGACCCGGTTCGGGCCGATCCAGGGGGGTCGGGCCGGGTCGGTCCGGGCCCAGACCCCCCGTTTCCGGACCTTTTCGGTCTTTTTCTCATAACTTGAGCTACGGGCCTCCGAACGATGCACCGTCAGCGGCGATGAGATCCTTGGATATAGACGGTCGTTTAGGTATATCACACTCAAGGTTTCAGAATACTTTGGGTTCAGCCGGGTTGGTTCGTACACGAAACCAACCGGGCCCTCGGAGCGGAAACACTCATATCTTGAGCTTCGGACGTCCGATTGACGTGACGTCGACTTTGTTGAATTACTCTAAGTGAGATGGATCTTTTGGATTACTCGGACTGAGGTTTGGACGCAGGTGGAGTATGGTCGGGTTGGTTTTGCCTTAAAAACCAACCGGGCCCCTGGGATGAAAATGCCAATAACTCTCAGACCGGGCGTCCGATTGACGCGCCGTCTGCGACATTGAGTTCCTGTTAGCGATACAGAACTTTTGGATATATCAACTCCGGACTATGTTTCAGTTGATGTATCAGCCTCTCGGCTCATGGAGCAGACCCTCCCGAACGAGCTTGCTGTGTGCGGGAACCCTAGAGCTGGCTGCGACTGCTACTATGACGACGACGACTGTACATAGATCCTCAGTGGATTCGACGACGACGACTACAACACTCAGCGATCCTTTGTGGGTCTGTACTACCGATCATGTGTGGGTCCGATCCTGTGTGAGTCAGCGCTCTACGGTCCTGTGTGGGCCAGCGCCTACAGATCCTGTGTGGGTCTTTGCGGGGGTTAGTTACCTATCGATCCTGTGTGGGTCAGATCCTTTGTGGGTCATTGCGGGGGTTAGTTACCTATCGATCCTGTGTGGGTCATATCCTTTGTGGGTCATTGCGGGGGTTAGTACCTATCGATCCTTTGTGGGTCCGACGACTTAGATGAATCAGTGGAAATACCTGATCATCTCTATCGTCATACAAGAAGTATACCTGTGTGAGCTGAATCCTGTTTTGCTTTCCTTTGTGAATTGTGTTGTGCTATCCTGTGTGGATTTACATTTTTCTTTCCTGTGTGGACTGGGTTTTACTTGATCTTGGATGTTGGAGCCGAGCAAGAATTGATGACTTAGGTATATGTACGGGCATATACCTAAGCCGTGTCGGATGTTACTTCGTGATTGTATCTTTCCTTTGTGGTTTATCCTTTGTGGATTCTGGGAGACCTTCGGGGGTCTCGGGATCTCTAATGAGTAGCTTATACTCACCCCTGCACAGGCTATGCCCGCACTACGTTGTGTTAGTTGCAGACGACGGACAGCACTGATCATGCTGGAGGCTTGCAGAGCAGGACGGTACCTGAAGGTGGACCACTAGGTGGGACGTACTCAGAGCAGTCGGCTGGACCCGAGGAGCAGTGGAGGCTATCTGTACCCACCCTTCAGGTGGGACTTCCAGTGGACAGTTCGACGTTGTAGCTTTACTTTTCAGTTGCTGTTTTCCCTTTCGAGTTCTACTTTAATTTCAGTTTGTGTTTGTATTCTGGCCCACTTACTTTCCGCACTTACTGTTGTACCAGTTTTTAATTAGTGTTTACTTCTTCCTGCTTACTCTGTGGTGTTTGTTGTTTGCTTTACAAAGGCAATGCCTTCCCTTTACCGGGATTTACGCCTTGGTGCTAGTCGCTAGCCCCTGGCCTATGGAAGGTGGGCTTGGGGTAGTCACGGCATGGGCCCCGAGGATGGGTCATGACAGTTATGAACAACCCCTTCTAAATTAATTTTAAATGAGTTTATGCACAACCTCCTATAATCATCAAATTTAGATGGAGTTCATAACACCCTCTAATTTGTTTAGCATTATATTTTTAATATTTGATTTTATTTTAGTGGCGTTTATGTCAAAACCACTACTAATTTAATAATTTGTGGCACTATATGTTTGATTGGATTTTAGAGGCCCTATATATATATATTAATTTGGATATTAGAGGGGGTTTTGAATCCTTTCAAATGTATGATATTAGAGGGTATTGTGATCCCCCTCTAATATAATAAATTAGAGGGGTTTATGAACATCCTATAATCCCATAGATTAGAGGGGGCTTTAACCCCTTTTAATATAAGAAATTAGAGGGGGTTGTGAACCCCCTCTAATTGATGACATTAGTGGGGGTTGTTAACCCCATCTAATTTATGACATTAGAGAGGGTTTCCAACCCCTTCTAATTCAATAAATTAGAGGTGGTTCATGAACCGCCACTAACCCATTTGATTAGTGGGGGTTTTTTTAACCCCATCTAAATTTTTATTTATTTATTTATAATAAATCTCATATAAATTCAAATTTTATAATATATATGTGTGGATGTGCATATGTGTTTATTTATATATTACAAAAACACATTATATAAATTCATTTAAATGCATTATAAACTTATATATATAAAGACATTATATAAATAAATTAAATAAATACTTATACAATTAAACAAAAATATATTGGTATACATAATATAGATGTAATTATAAATATATTTATTCAAATATATAAAATTTATATATGGTTTTATAAATACTATACATTTATATTATGATTTATATTATATATATATATATATTATATTAGATACATTTTTATTGTATATTTATGTATAAATACATTTATATTATATTATGTATACAAATATATATAATATAGATAAAATTAAATATAAAATTAAATATATATATATTTATATTATATACATATACATATATATTATATTATAAATATTTTAATATGTATAAATTTATATATATTATATAATTATTATATATATATTTTAGTATACCATATTAATTCTAAATTAATTTATTATATATATATATATCATTTAATTATATTATAGAGTTCTAATAATATGAATGTATTTAATTTTGTGTGTATATATATGTGTATACATGATATAATATAAATTTATATAATTACATACATAAATATATAATATAAATGTATTTAATATAATATATGTATAATATGAATCATAAAATATATAAATGTATAATATTTATAAAACCAACATATAATTTTTATAGTTTAAGAAATATGTGTAATAATAATAATAATTAATAATAATATTGTTACAGACACACAAACACATATATAAGTATATAAAAATAATTATATATATATTATAATTAAATTATATCTATAAATATTATAGAAATACATAAATACACACACACACAAATATAAATGTATTTATAAATATATGTATATATATATATTTGTATGTGTAAATATAATTATTTTTACATACAATATATACAAAAATATATAATATATATAAATATTATTATACATAAATATTTTATATATTTTACACTAATATATTATATATAGACAAATATAATATATATATACACATATATATATATATATAATATTTTAGTATGTAAATAAATCTATCTGATTTTTTGTAAATAAATACATTTTATCATACATATATCACCAAAAGACAAATTGCCTTGGTGGTTTTATCGCTGGATTTCGTTCAATAGGTCGCAGCTTCGATTCCCAGTAGTGGAACTTTTGTCAGCTTCAACGAGGAGGTGAGAGGTAGGGTAGGGCACCCGATGGGTATCCAGGGGCGTGTCCTGTGAGGGGTTGGGTGTGTCTCGGGGTCCATTCGGTGTCTATGTAGGTGTGAGGCATCCAGTGGATGTCTAGGACGGTGGGTGTCCCGGGGTGGGGCACCCAGTGGATGTCCAGGGTTGTGTCCTGGTAGCCAATCAGTGTCCAGGTTGGTGCAGGGCATCCAGTGGGTGTCCGGGATGTGGGGAATATATATATATAAAATAAGTAGATTCAGGTTAACTATAGTCTAAACTGCCCCAAAAAGTTGAAATTTGAGAGTCAACTAGGGGCAGTTCTAACCACCCCTAATTGGATTTTTTAGTTAGTAACAGATAGAACCACCTCTAGTGAACCTGAATATGGTGAATTTATAGTGAATTTAGAGGGGGATAAAACCCCCTATAATCTACCTGCTACTAATCACAGACCAATTTTACCAGCGGTTTCCCAAAACCACCTCTAATCAGAGTAGGTGAGAACTTTAGCGGTGATTATGGGTAACTGCTGCTAAAGTGTTTAGAAGGGGTTAAAACCCCTTCTAAATGAAAACCCCCTTATAATGACCCTATTTTTATATAGTGACACCTAGATTAACCATACATACTCCAAACTAAGTCGAGTATCTGATCATGATAAATCATTAGGTGTGATCACTGATTCCAAGGGGATTACCCTAGGCAATAAAAGTTTTAAGAATACATACTTATTCCTAAGGGGATTTATCCCAAGGCATTAAAAAGTCTCAGAAATCATTGTTGATCCCTATGGGGTTACCATAGGATATTAAAGTATGAGGCATATGAATCCAAGTGGGATTCACCCCAAATCATTCTAAAGTATTAGGCACTATTACTGATTCTTAGGGGGTTACCATAGCTAAACAAAGTATCATACGTCATTTCTAAATCCAAAGGGGATTCTCCCTAAGGAATTCCAAAGTCTCATGCATCATTACTGATTCCTATGGGGTTAACCTAGGTAATTAGAGTATCAGGAATCATCATTGAATTCATGGAGGATTCACCATAAGGAATTCCAAAGTCTTAGGAATCATTGTTTATTCCTAAGGGGTTGCCTTAGGTAATCAAAGTATGAGGCTCCATCACTAAATCGAAGGAGGATTCACCCTATGGAATTCCAAATCTCAATTATCATAATCCAAGTACATAGTAAATTTAATTATACAACTCATTAATTCAATTATATCAGGTCTCTAAAAATAAATATTCTCACTACATCCTAAATCATGTCCCAGGAATCCCCATTCATATACACAAGGATACATCTTAAGTCCAAGGAACCCCTAGGTTTACCCCTATTCCTTACCCATTAAATTTAAAAAGTCTTAGTATAAAATCATAAACAAAATACTCATGGACTACAGAGTGGTTCCATTTCATGATTTAGGGATAAACAACATTAAATTATATTTTTAGTCGAGCACGCGATATGTCAGCATGACCACACATGGCACACATCGATGAAGAAATGAAACTTTATAGGAATATCTTCAAAACCACATACCTTATACTCTTAGATGTATACTCATTAAATAAAGACTGTTGATTTGGGCTTAAATGATGAGAATTTTAAAAGAAAAAAACAAATCTGGAAATTTGGTAGAACATCACGAGCTCTCTAGATATCAAAATAAATGAATAATTGAAGAGAACAGAATGATATATTTACCTATATCTCTCCAATGATTTTTTTTCACTTTATTACAAGGGGAAATGGAATAAAAATCAGTAAGAAGAATAGGGAAGAAGGGTTTCATGTAAGGGAGAGATGCTCGAAAAAAATTGGATAAAAATAGAGGTTTTAGAAATTTAAAATCATAGGGTAAAGCTATTAAATTTATAATTTTTAAGGGCCACACAATTGTCCAAACCACGTTCCAAATATGAAGATACCACTGATTAAGAAACCCCCTTTCAAATGGTTTCCCCACATGGTTTTTTAAACTATATGACAACCATGAGAAACACCTATGAAATTAATTACATGCTTTTTAAGGTTTTCCAGAGCCCTTCACAAGGTTTGAAAAACCATGATCTTTCATCAACCCCTAAAAACGGTTGGTCACATAGTTAGAACTAATCATACTCCCTACCTATAACTTTAAAAATTTAATTTCTTGAACCTTAAACTACCAAAACATTTTTCAGAACATTATTACTCCTTGTTAATACATTCAAGACACATCAACTAAGAAAAGAAATGAGACTATGGAAGGATTTAAAATAAAAATAACCTCAATAAAGTTCATGGTTTTACAATGTGAAACCACCAATTTAAAAAGAAAACACTTTAAAACATTTATAAGATAAAACTGTATGTTTTTGAAGACACGTAATGTAAAACAATGAAACTTTTCCCTTTCAAAAATTTTCTGAAAACTCTCTCTTTAAGATCCAATTTTTGAAGTAAACCAGACTATAAAGAGAGATGGTATGAAATTAATCTGGTACCATAATATCAAGGAAATAAACATAAGTAAACAACAATAATATATATGTTTACAACAAACCAAGATGCGATAAAGAGGATGAAAATAGGTTTTTACTAGGAATACCCAAGATAAGGTCATCATTAGCAATATAAGGATCATGTCTAACTCATTAAGTATTAACGTGGGGTGATACAAGAAATAATCAAATGGAACCAATTTCTAGACTATTTTTTATTCCTAAATAAATAACCATACGATGTAATATCCTTAGCCACATTGATGGAACTACACAATAAAGGGAATGGTCTACACCAGGGGACACTAGCCTGTATAGTAATCCAAGTTAGTATAAAAAAAATATAGACATCTCACTTAGTTACCTCGGGTTCCCATTCCATAACCAGAGTTAAGGTGAGTGAAACAATCAAGTCATATGATCATCACATATGTCAAAGATAAAATATAAAAAATAATCTCATCTCACCTCTAACACCCTCTTAAGAAAAAACCCTTTTTTAGGATAATACAGACATCACATAATCATCCCACATAGGGAAATATTTCATATGAAACATTACATAAAGTAGATCAACAAGGGTGTCTCAATCATTAAGAAAACATTTTTTCATAAAGTACTAAATGAGCCTTTAGATCATGCTTTGTAAACTAAGCTATAAAACATATTTTGAAAACTAAATCATGAGAATAATATTTGGAATCCATTTGGAAAAAAAATCTTCACTTGAAACATAATAAAAGATAAAAAACCTTTTAAATAAATAATTTAATTTCTTTTAAACCAATTAAAAATCAAAACACATATTCTGTTGAAAATAACCCCTTGAAACAATGATTTTCCACTATTCAAAATCAAAAAAAAATCAAAAAAAAAGTTGGAAATAACCCCTTGAAACCATGATTTGACTCTCCTTAAAATCATCAAAATTTCTTATTTTATCTTCAATTTCATTTGAAAATACCCTCTTAGGAATTTATACAGACTTATAACATACATAGTTTTAGAAATTAATAAATAGAAAACCATAAAACCATTTATTTCAAGTGTAGAAAATACTAAAAATGTTTTAAAATCCCCTAAAGGGTATTATATATAATTATAAATTAATAATAAAATAATCTAGAAAACTCAAGCATCACATGTCTTGTCAAAAAGATGGAATTTCATTAAAACACCTACCTTAATCACTAGAAACAAGTTTCCTTCAATGGAGGAAGCTAAAACAAGGGTGAATACGACCATCATAATCTATTAAAAACTAAATCACAAGGATTATATCATCTCAAACCTTGGATTCAACCACCATAGAGATTATGGTTCATCAGTGAAGAAGAAAACAAGAGGAAATGGAAGAAAGAAGAAGATTTATGAGAAAAAGAGGACCTTGCCTTCCAAATACACTTTAAATCCAAGGGAAAGGGATTGAAATCAAATGAGAATAAGAAGATAATATACCTTGAAATCCCTATCGGTAGAACATGTGAAATGAGGAGTAAAGGAGGGAAAATTAGGGATAAATCAAGAAGTGGTGTATGATTAGTTTCAAAAAATTCAAATTATAGGAAGCTCTCACTGTTTGGATGAATAATTTAACAAACTATATTCCTACCAAGAATCATCCAATGGAGTCTATTTTCATCCCATCACATGGTTATCTAGCATAGTTATCTAAAATATATGCAAACCATGCACAAGACACTAAAGGAACTCACCCATATGTAAGGATACATGCTTGGTTATTATTAAAACCCAAAAATTTTACTTCAAACTATTTAATATCCATGTGATACAATGAAAAACCATACATAAGAGTCCCCCTCATGATTTCCATTTATTTAAAAGTTATTCACACGGTTTGCTGCAAACCATGATTTAACTATGAATCATTCACTAAAGAAAATACTTATGTATCAATAGTCCTTCATGGTTACTCTTAAGCATTTAGTAACAATACACCATATAAAATTATCCCAAAATTTAAAAGTTCCAATTAAAAAACTCTAAAAATTTCAAATAACCCATAATTATATAATATATTACACAATAGCGACATGGGTGTTTTATAAGAATAATTTCCCCATGAATAGTATGATCACACAATAATGTTACCCCAGGAAAGGGTGTTGTACTGTGACCCATGCGATCACACCGTAACACACATCTTTTATGTTTTTTATATTTTAATTAAAATGATTTTTTTAGAAACCTAATAAAATGGGATGTCCTCATTTTCTTCCACATCCCAATCTATCTCCCCTTTCTCCACTATCTTTCTCTCTCTCATTCATATACTTTAAGTGTGAGATGCCCATCATTTTGGATAGATCATAAACTATTTTACCTTAGTGATCAATTTGGGTAAGGATATCAATACTATTGCATTTATTTCCTATTTATTCTCCCATTTCATTTTTCTTCACTGTATATCCCTAATTCTTGAGTTTATTCTATATTTTATGGATTATTATAATTGGAGTCAAATCATCCAATGATATTCAACATGTAAGTTTGTTTCTAGATCTAGGTAGGTGGTTCCTAGATAATTTTTTTATATGAATTATTGCATAATATGATTTGGGAATGTATGCAAGGGTGTGTGAGAAATTGGGAACGTGACCACATATATATTTTTTTTGTTCAATGGAGGTTACCATGGTGTTTTCTAGAGTGGGTATGTGTGGTTATAAGTTTTATATGGTCACTTGTGATTGTTATTATGATTATAGATAGATGGTTATGTGATTTAATGATATGTTGTGATAGTGATATATCATTCACTTATGATTGGATATCAATGTTTACTGGGGTCATGGTTGTGGTATGTTTGTATTTCCATACTCCATTGAGGTAGAGGCTATGGTTTTATGTGTACATGAAGGTGACTTAGTCATGAGTTTGTTGGAGGGATCCTATGTATATGTGTGGGTTATAATAATGATTGTGATCATAATATTTAAGGAGATATAAGTCATAAATGATTTATATAAGGTTTCATGTGGTGATTTTGTTCATTGTTCTAGGTGAGGCACTCACCATATATGAGAGTGCACTAGAGATATTAATCCCAGGGTTGTAATGTGTGATGCATTGGTATAATTGAATGATAATGTGGTGTTATGATTTTCCAAGTGTTAGGGGAATTATTGTAGGACCATGGAATCATTTGGGTGTGTTAAGACTACGGGTGCAACATTCCACTCTGGCATTGGGTGTAGCAGGTGGGTCACTCACCCATGGATTGTTGAGCATGAAGCAGAGAAGGGTTTGTTTATATTTTTAGTTTTCTATAATTATCACTTTTTATACACCCATAAACATATGGATATTATTTGGGGACATCTTTTGTAGTGTTTAACTAATTTTATACTCATACTATTCATGATAACCTTGGTATATGTGCAGACTTTATAGTTTTTGACACATGCAAGGTCAATACCCTATAATCGGTGCATAATGGTTGGAAGTGTGGTGGATATATAGGTGGGATGATGATGGTTTTACTAGGGATAGACTGATAATGTCCTTTATTCCATGTTAGTGTTAAACCCTAATATTTTAAAAGCACACTATATTAAATAGCATATACAACACGCAACATCGAGCTTAAATGAACCCCAAAATATTATTATTTAAATATGAATGCTATAACCTAGCCATTAAATTGGTGAGTATGAATAGTATTAAAAAAATTATGGAATATATATAGCACATACTCAAAAAAAAAATTCATTGATTAATTATTATAAAATTAGTATTCAATTTTCAATAATGTTATTTTATACTTTAGAAATATGTTTTCTTTAAAAATGATTTTTATTGATTTATATGAGAAAATATTATAATTTATTTATGGAAATTATATAAATTATATTTTATAAAAATAATATAATTTTTTAAATCATCATATAAAAATTATCTTAGGGTGTAATTTTCATATTTTTCTAAAGAGATTTATTTTCCAATAAATAGTGAAAAATACGGATTTTTATTAAAAGTTGTATTTTTTTCAACCATTTGAAAAGTTACATTTTATTTTAAAATGGTTTAAAATTAAAATTAGTTCTATTATATTACTAACAATATAATAATGTTTATTTTAATAAATTTTATAATTTATTTTGTCATAAAAACATTTTTATACAAAAAATTCATTTAAAAAAAACCATTTTCACCGTGTTTTTCCAGTTTGATTTTAAATTAAATCATGACACCTATATTTTTATAATTTTGAAATAAGGATTCCATATTTTTAATCATGAGGTACAAATTTTTTAAATATTTCCATTTTATTTTTTCTTAATATAATTAGTAACTTTAGTACCTTTTGTTACCAGAGTAATGGGTAAATTAGGTAATTAAGGGTTAAAAATAATATGATAAGGACTATAAAATAACCCTAAAACTTTAATAAATTTTTTTGGATGAGTAAATTTCATTCATAATAATATAAATTTCGGTTATATGTTCTTTTTTTGGCTATTTTAGTGTGATTGTGACCTTTATAATCTTTTAAAAGTCAATAATGTCACACACTTGTTTTTAATAACAATAATATTTTTAACAAGAGGATAAGCATAGGATATATTTGTTTATAAATACTATTTTGAAATATAAATAATTTATATTCATCATGGTAATTTATTTTTAATTTTTTGTGAATAAATAATCACTTTAAATGCTTACATAATTCTAACACAGTAGTTATTTAATTAATGGAAAAATAAAATAAATCATATTAAAATCATTAAAAGTAGTATAATTTGAAAGAATTAATGTAAAGCTTGAGTTTTATATATAAAAATGAAATATTATAGATTTTTGGATTAATTTTATTTAAATTTTATTTATTTTATTGATGTTATTAAAGTCAAACTAAATGAATAATGTCAAAATTGACAATAATAATATTTTATCAAAATAATATTTTAGTAAATTACTTAAAATTAAAAAAATACTATCTTAGTACATGTGAATTGAATTTGGATGAAAAAATTATGCATGGTCCATTTATGAGTCAATTTTACATTTATAGTAAGATTATTAACCCTTTTTTGATTTAAATAGTGATTACCATGGCTAAGGTCTGAAATAATTATCAAAGGGGTTAATAAAAAAGGCAAGGATTAAAATGATATCAAAACTTTTATAAATTTAATTAGAATATTTTATTTCAACCATAGACACTTTTTATTCTAATTAATGACAATTTGGAAGTATTTTTCTCTTGAATAGTCTTATTATAGTTTATTATTTTATAAAATTCTAAAGGTGCCCCTCACCATAATTATAAAAGGACACATCCTCCCTCACTTATTTACACCACTTTGATCCATCTTGATCTACCAAAACATTTATATTTCTCTTATAAACTTACTTATCCACATTCTAGAGATTTTTTTCATCCAAAAATACCAAACCTAGGATCCTTAAGAGGAGATCCAAAAGAGTTATTCCAAAGAATTGGTAATCATTTTTACTGACCCCTTTTGATTTATTTCTTCTTCTAAATCTTCTTAATATTTTTTATTTATCAGAAAATTTTTACATAAGTATACTAAATATATTTAAATATTACCATGAATATTAAACCAACATTATTAACTCTCTTTCCCATCATATATAAGTGAAAGTATCATTCGTGTGTATGTATGACTTACCGTCTCCACATAATGATACAATTCATTTTTCATAACCATATTTTATGGATGGAAATTATGATAGTTTTAATGTTTTTATATGATATATAAAACATAATTATACTTTTGTAATAATAATATCTTATCTAACTTATTATCTTCCAATTCATTGGAAAATAATAACGTCGCTCGTGCGTACGTGCGGACCACCACCACTGTGAAGCGATGTGATTTTTTTTGTTTCTATTTTAATTTTATGGTTTAAGGATGGATTTTATAAATATATAAGATTTATATGTAGTAATAATTATTCTTTATATCTGAATAATTATATTCTTTTCTTTCATTCCATCTATTGAAAAATGACAACAATGTTCATGCATACTTATGACCTACCGTCTCCATGAACAATGCGATTAATTTTTTCAACTTTATCCATTATAGATGAATATATATATATATATATAATGAATATATATGATTTTTATATTTTTATTAAAATTATGGATATTATTGAACCCTGATCAAGGTATAAATACCGTAACCACCAAACTAAAACATTCATGAAAAATGAATCAGTTTTAACCCAAAAAAGTAATTTTAACAAAGAATTGTTAATAAATTGGTGATAAATGATTGTATTTAATTCATATATGGTATTATATATAATATAATTTTTCTATAATATATGTATAATAAATAAATATATACATATTATACAGGAGGATCTTACACATACGTAAGAAGTCAGACCTGAGGTAAGGGTTTCTCGTCTCACTTTTACTTCTATGAGACATATGCCATATTCAACACTTATTTCTTTTGGGTGGTGTGTATAATAACCCTTTAATATATTATATAATGAATATATTTATATTCATGGTATTTAATCTTTCATTTTATTTTATTTATTTCACAGCGATTACAATTCAAAAGAAACCAAAGTGGTAAGGTTTTGTTTCACAATCTCATCATTATTCAGGATTGTTTATTTTTATGTATAAATAGATGAATATTTACATTCCAAGTCCAAGATTTCAATTTTTTTCCAAAACATTTTTAATATTCAAAAATTACTATTTAAATTTATTTTTACCCATGTTTTAGTTTTTATAAAATGTTTTAAAAGGAATCTTCCTATCATTTTCTGAATGAGGTGCTTTTTGATTTTTCTTACAAAAGTAAAAAAGGAATGTTTTTTTAAATTATATAACATTAATGGAATTTCCTACCATCATAAAGACTCAATGATTTTAATCTTCATTTAAAATTTTACAAGGTCTTTTTAAAAGAAAATTATTTTCAAATAAAAAGTGCATTTTCCTCAAGAAATATTTCAGTAATCTCTTTAAAGTATTTTCATCTATGTCAACATCCTTTATGAATATTATGTTAAGGAAATAAACTATTAAGACCATCCACTATATTTATTTGGATGTTTTATTATCATTTTAACTAGGGTAAAGTATTGAAATTCCATATGATAGTTATTTCAATATGGGTAGTTATTAATTGTTAAGGAATATTGATTCAGTTATATTATTTATTCATATAAGGAATCCGTTAGACTTATTAAGTGACATGTGAAGCCCTCTATATCAACTTGATGTATCAGTAAGTCTCACGAGACAAACTTTATTGGTTTTTGGCCAAGTCCTTACCCATTTATTCAGATGTCATGGCACAATACCTTGACACTATTTTTATATTCCTTTCCTGAAGCCTCGATGGTAAGTCTCAAAATGTCTAGAATTTTTCATTCCATCATTATGAAATCAGTTATTTATTTCTATGTGATTATTAAATTAGTTAGAATATCCATGGATAAGTTTTTATCTCATGTTATTATATATATGGATTATTTATAACCCTTTATTACTACAATATTATGCTTAAGTTATTGTTTAAATGAAATCTCTTTTAGTTATTTTCCTTGAATTATTGTTTATTCTTATTTATTCATGATATCTTTCACTGTATTCATACCATTACTAAGAATCTGATCTCACCCCTTTCTTATGTTTCATTTTTCTTAGGATGCCAAGAAGTGTTTTTTGATTGATATGTAGGGATGTGTTAAGGGGAATAATGATGTTATCAAATAAAAAAATTGTGTATTTTATCATTTTAATTTAATTTCAAGAATGCATGTAGTTTACAATGACTAATAAATATTCGATCCTTTGGGATGTGATTTCTTGTATCTAGTACCAATGTAATAAAGTAAACACCAACTCCAGGCTAATGAGGTTGGGGTATTTATAATTGGTATCAGTTGATGTTTAGTATAAACCTTGGGAATTATATTGTAGAAAACATAGATTTGATAATATAAACCTATGACTGACTTTGAGGATAAATCTAAGTACATGATAACATTTTAGAGAATTGATAATGAAAATAGATAACCTAGGTTAAACCTAAGTAATCATATATTGAGAATAAAGTGTCATGGTTTAGATATCTTTTGAATAATATTTCATGATTATTTGATATATAATTATGATTATTATAGTTTTATGCTTACACTTTTTTATTTGGTTTTAGTCAATGGATTGAACTAGAAATAATCATGTTAACACTAAACGCGATGAACAATTCAGTGATTATGAGAAACCAAATTGAATGATGACTAAAGAGAAAGATATTTTGATTATGCCTAATAAGATATCATGATATATGATTAACAATGTAAACTTCAGTGAGATTCCTAATTCATAAAATAAGAGGAAAATCAACTTTTATGAAAGTTTAGGTGGAAAATACCATGAAGGTAATAAAGTTTAATTTTATTTTTATCAATAATGTGGGAAGAAGAACCTATAATAATATATCAAATAGAGGGAAATACATTTTCTATGTGAAATAAATGGAATAGAGTAAAAAATTACCAAGGAATTAAATGTATTATATATGGATAACTTGGGAATTATCTGAGTCAATGCCCTAAAATAAGTGTTACTCCCAAGAGAAAAGGACTTATTCTATATGAATTATTTATGTGAAAAGATTGAATGGTTTGTGTTGTAGAATTATTTTTATCAGTGGTATTATGGTTAAAAGAATTATGAAACATCTAAGGATTTCACCTCAGTATTTTTTATTTAAGGATTTTAAAGTATATATTGAATGGTATTGAAAATTAAGAAAAGTAATTTAGTGATAAGGTAATATTTTATATAATCACATGATTGAAGGACTGATAACCCTTAATATGTATTTGATAATGGGATAAAACTAAAGTATCTTGGAATGATAAGTTTATGGTTTATCCTAGTTTTAAAGGAATATATAACCCTTTTGAAGTTTTATGTAATTGGAGTTTAACATGATATTTTAGGTTACATTTATGGGAATATAACCCTTTGGTTTAGTATATATTTTACTAAAAAGGTTATTTTTGGAATAATGATTTTATATTTTTTGGACATAAGTTTGAAGTTATTAATAACCTTTAATGTTAATATGATTTTGAGTTTGAGTTATTTATAGATTATTGGAGTTATTACATTTTTGGAATATATTATATAGTAAACCTTAGTAGTTAAAAAAGTGATTTGATGAGTAATGTTATTTTTTAAGGATTTTAATCATATTTTTAGGAATGTTATAGTTTTGGAAAAAGGGAAACCCACATGCCGGGTGATAACCTGTTGCCTTCATGAAGGCTATGGGGATTTAAGCCAATACCAAAGGGTGATAAAGGTGTGATGCCTACCAATAGTCTACATGATGTACTGGTCAGTATAACATTGTTTTTTCTTAAATTATGTAACAAATAAACAATAATTTGATTTTGGGAAGCATATTATAGGATATTTTTTTTTGATTTTTTGGGATTTTGATGTGATTAATGAAATTCTGGGAGACAATTCATTAGGTTAAAGTATATGTAACCTTTAGGTTTAAAATAAAGTATTATTTGTGATGAATGATATCATGTTTTTGTAAGTGCAAGATGAAGTGTATGAGATAAAATTTTAGGTTAAAAACAATCTTTAATATTTAGGTTATTAGTGTTATATGTGATATATGGAATAAGGATAAAGTTAATATTGATCCCATTTATTAGTATATATGATCAAGGTATTCACATATTTGTAATGTAACATTTTGAAAAACTTTATATTGTCAAGGTATAAGTGTTTAATAATTTTTTTTGGTTTTGAATATGGTCGGTAATATTTTAGAGGATCCTTAAGGTTAAATACTTATAGAATAGATTAAGTTGAAATTTGGATATTATTGTTAAAGTATGGTTTATCTTATTGGATAACATGTGCTAACCATTTTGGTTTTGGTAAATATTTATAGTTTTAAGTAATGACTTATGGATTTTATGATTCGTTAAAAGTGATTTAGGCATAAAAAAATTCATCTCGAATATCCATATTCCAACGTAAGAGATGAAGTTGAAATAGATGGAAGCACAACTAAAGGATTAAATTATGATTATGACATGGAAAGAAATCAAGTAAGTTTATTTTCTTGAGTTTTTTATATATATATTAATATAATCCATAAAATTTTGAAAAGGAACCATGAAATAAAAATGTTATCAGTTTTCTTTTCTTATCAAGAAATCAATGGTCTTTTAACCCATCACAGATTTATGGTTTTGTGATGGTTAAATTTCTCACGAACATATTCTCTATCACTATCTATTAATACTTGGGTGTTATTTTTTTCATCCATGTTTATATTTTCACTTCCCAGTAATGTTATCCTATTTGTAAACCTAGTTTTGTGATGACCTTTGCATTTCCCTTTCCCTTTTTAAGAGGAAGTTTTATTAACCCTTTTCATGATGTGAGATTTCCATAAAATAATTTTCAAATATAAATCCCTTGATTATAAAAAATTTTTAAAATTTTGAGGGAACAATTTTTTTAAGGGGTAATGGATAATGTAACACCCCTATATTATAAAAGAACACTATGTTGAATAGTGTATATAACATGCAACACTGAGCTTAAACGAACCCCAATATATTATTATTTAAATATGACTGTTATATCTTAGCCATAAAGTTGGAGGGTATGAATAATATTAACTAAATTATAGAATATATATAATACCTACTCAATACAAATATATTTATTATTTTTTTATGAAATAAGTATTCAAATTTTAGTAAAGTTATTTTATGCTTCAAAAATACGTTTTCTTCAAAAGTGTTTTTTATTTAGTTTTTGTGAGAAAATATTATGATTAATTTCTGGAACTTATAAAAATTTTATTTTATAAAAATAATATCAATTTTTAAACTAGAATATAAAAATTATTTTAGGGTGAAATTTTTAGATTCTTCTGAAAATATTTATTTTCCAGTGCATAATGAATAATACTGTTTTTTATTGAAAACTGTATTTTTGTTTCAACCATTTGAAAAGTTTCATTTTATTTCAAAATAGTTTCAAAGTAAAATTAGTTATATTATATCATTAATAATTTAATTTGGTTAATTGGAATCAATTTTATAATTTATTTTGGTGTAAAAACATTTTTATACAAAAAAAGAAAATTTTAAGAAAAATCATTTTTCATCGCGTTTTTCCGGTTTGAATTTAAATTATATTATGACACTTATGTGTTTATAATTTTAAAAAATTTATTCCACATTTGGAATTATGAGGTCCAAATTTGATAAATAGGCTCCTTTTATTTTTCATCAATATGAATAGTAACCTTAGTAATTTTTATTACCACAGTAAAGTGTAAATCAGGTAAATAAGGGTTAAAAATAATATGATAAAGACTATAAAATAACCATAACACTTGCATAAATTTTATTGGATGATTTAATTTCATCCATAAGAATACAATATTTAGTTATATGGAATTTTTTCCATTTGAGTGTGTTTATGACCTTTATAATCTTTTATGTAAAGAAAAGTAAAAAATGCCACTCTTGAATTTAATAACTACAATTTCTTTTACAAGGGGACAAACATAGGATATTTTCATTTATAGATACTATTTTGAAATATAAATAATTATATTCATCATGGTAATTTACTTATAATTTTTGTTGAATAAATAATTACATTAAATTCTTACACAACACTAATGCATTAATTATTTAATTAATGGAAAAAATAAAATAAATGATATTAAAATCATTAAAAGTAGTATAATTTGAAATAATTATTGTGATCCATGAATTTTAAAGATAAAAATTATATATTATAGAGGTTATTATTCATTGGATTCAAATTTATTTGTTTTCTTGATGTTATTGAAGTCAAACTTAATAAATAGTGTCAAAATTGACATGAATAATGTTTTATAAAAAATAACATTTCATTAAATTATTTAAACTAAAAAAATCTTATATTAGGACATTTTAATGTAAAATGGTTTGAAAAATCATCCATGGTCCATTTATGAGTCACTTTTCCATTTATAGTAACATTATTAACCCTTTGTGATTAAAATAGTAGTTACTACGGTTACAGTCAAAAATAACTAAACAAGGAGTTAATAAAAATGATAAGGATTAAAACAATATAAAAGATCTTCTAAAATTAATTAGATGATTTTATTTAATACCTATCAAATTTTTATTATAATTCATGACTATTTGGAATCTTTTTTATCTATAATAGTCGTATTATATTTTATTTTTTTATGAAATTCTAAAGGTGCCCCTCACCTCAATTATAAAAGGACACCTCCTACCTCACATATTTACACCAAGTTTTTCCATATATCTCGACCAAACCCTAAAAATATTTCTTATAAACTTTCTTAGAAACATTTTAGAAGGTTTTTTCATCCCAAAAGACCAAACCTAGGCTCCTTAATAGGAGATCCAAAGGAGTTCTTTCAAAGAATAG
This sequence comes from Viscum album, assembly GCA_963277665.1. Lineage (NCBI taxonomy): Eukaryota > Viridiplantae > Streptophyta > Magnoliopsida > Santalales > Viscaceae > Viscum > Viscum album. The sequence continues at coordinate 1,647,364,526 of OY728152.1, forward strand.
GTAATCATCTTACCCAATATATTTCAATTTATTTCTTCTTATAAATATTATTAATATATGATATTTATAATAAAATGGTTAAATTAAAATAATAAATATACTTAAATATTTTCATTATTATAAAACCACCATTACTTACCCTTTTCCCATCAAATGGAAGTCAAAGTATCACTCATGCATATGTGTGACTTACCGTATCCACATAGTGATTCAAATCATTTATCATCATAATATTTTATGGATGGTAATTATGTTAGTTTAAATGTTTATATATGATATTTAAAACATAATTATAATTCTATAATAATAATACCTTATTATCTTCCAATCTTTTGGGAAGTGATAACGTCACCGTTCATACGTGTGGACTACCATCTCCATGAAGCAATATGATTCATTTTTCATTTCTATTTTACTTGGACGGTAATAAAGATGAATTTTATGAATATATATTATTTTTATTATATAATAATGTTTATTTAAATGTTAATAATTACCTAAATTTATTTTTTTCTTTTTTTGAAAAATGAAAACAATGTTCATGCGTACATATGACCTACCATCTCCATGAATGGTGCAATTCATTTTTCTAACTATAGCATTTATAGATTACTCTATATATATAATTATTATATATGATATTTATATAATTATTAAAATTATGAATATGATTTAACCTTGATAAAGGTATAAATATTGAAACTTCCAAACTAAAACATACATGAAAAATGAAGTAGTTTTTACTCGAAAAAGTGATTTTAAAAATAATTGTTAATAAATGGGTGATAAAAGATTATAAGTAATATATGGTATTATATATAAGATTATGGTTTTTGAATATATTTATAATAAATCTATATTTATTATATAGTAGGTTCATACACATATAAATTAAGAGCTAAGAGTTTCTCATCTCACTTTTATTCTGTGAGACATAAGCCATATTCACCACTTATTTATTTTGTGTGGTGTATATTTTGAAAATTTGATATATTATATCAATAATATATTTATATTCATGGTATCTAAAGTTTCATTTAAAGTTATTTATTTCATTATTCTTACTATTCAAATGAAACCTAAGTAGTAAGAGTTTATTTCACAATCTCATAATTATTTAGTATTGTTTATTTTTAAGTCTCAATTGAGGAATATTTCTCTTATATTTCCGTGTTTTATACAATTTTTTTAAATTTTTTTTTAGTATTATCCAATTATTTTTTTAATTCATTTATACCCATGTTTTAATTTTTATAAATTTTTTTAAAAGGAATATATCTTCCATTTTCCAAACAAGGTACTTTTGGACTTTTCTTAAAAAAGTGTAAAATAAATGTTTTTTTAACTTATAAAAAATTAATTGAATTTCTATATTTCATGAATCCTAAATGCTTTGAATATTACTTTAAAATTTTACTAGGTTATTTTCATATAAAAATGATTTATTTATTATGTGAACATTTTTTATATTTTAAAAAGTTATTTTCATATAAAAATGGTATTTTCCTCAATAAATATTATAGTAATCTCTTTAAAGTATTTTTCTCTATGTAAAAATCCTTAGTTTAATATTATGTTTATGATATAATCTAATTATCCCATCTATAATATTTCTTTGGATGTTTTATTATCATTTTGACTGGGGGAAAGCATTGACATTACATATGATAGTTCTTTTAATATGGGTAGTTATTGATTGTTTAAGCACATTGATTATATTATATTATTAATTCATATTAGGAATTAATTATACTTAGTAAGTGATGGGTGATTCCCTCTATAATCCATTAAATCATCATTAGGTCTCATGAGACAAACAATTTTGGGTTTTGGCTTAGGCCTTACCCATTTATTCAGATATCATGGAATAAGACTGTGACTGTATTTTAAGATGTCTTGGACAAGGCCTCAAAGGTAAGTTTTAGATGTCTAGCATTATGCATTCCATAATTATGAAATCAGTTATTAATGTATATGTAATTATTTTATTAGTTAAAATATCCATGGATAAGTTTCAAGCTTATGTAATTGTTTATATAGATTATTTGATCATCCTTTATTCCTTCCATATTATGATAAATCTATTATTTAAATGGCATGTGTTTCATTTATTTACCTTGAAATATTGTTTATACTTATTTATTTATGATAGATCCCATTGTATGCATATACTTACTAATCATATGAGCTCACCACTTTATTATATTTCATTTTACCTAGGATTATAGGAAGTGTTTTGTGATTGATATGTAGGGAAATTCTATGGGGAATAATGGTGTTCTATTTTTTTTTTGTATTTTAGGTTTTTAATATAATTTCAAGCATGTATCTAGTTTACCAAGACTAAAAAACTATTCAATTCTTTAGTATGTTATTTCTTGTATCTACTACCAATGTAACAATGTAACCAATATATTTTTGCTACTAGGGTTGGGGTATTTATAGTTGGAGTTATTAACTTTTATTCATTTTGGTCATGCTACATGTGATCAACCAATTGGTGATAGTCACTTTTGGATGAATCATATGATACCATAGTTAATCATTATATGATAAAATGTGGTATGAAATATGATTTTATGTTATGCTATATCTTTATTGATATTTTATTATTCTATTATTTATGTATATTTATATCATAGGGTATAGTATCTTTATGATCACCTATAGTACCTCGTCACTAGTTTGTAGTCTCTTCTGTATGAGGAGGCATGCTTGAGGTATGCAATTCTCCAACTTGGTCATAGTGGTGGAGAACTAGGATAGGGTTATTAAATTAACTCCCATAACACACATGCATGATTAGTAAAAACACTAGGATTATTTTAAAGTTTCTCTATCATTTAAAAATGTATTTATTCATAGATTAAGTGGATGGAAGATAAAATTAAAGGTAATAAATCCTTAGATTTATTTTTATGTGGTTATTCAATTTACTCACTTTCTTTCTCACTTATATGATTCAATAAAGATATTATAGGATCATGATATGTGGTTACATTTGATAGGATTTTAATTTTAGTAATCATAAGATCTATAAAATCAGATCTACAAGAATTAAGATCTTAGAATTCAGATCTATGAATATCTATTGTCCCATTTAAGGTAGTTGAATTTGAATTATTATTCTTTTATTATTCATATAAATTTATCATTATTCAATGGAATATAATGATTTATTATACATGAGTTTCTATATAATATGATCTGGTGAATTTTTTTATTAGAAAGAGATATGATGATTAATTACACGATTGATGTGTGAGAGAGTTTGATTGATTTGGATGATTATTTTTTATGGGAAGGGACATGGTATCATAATTACATGATCCAAGTGATAATGTGTTCTTGAATAATTGATATGTTTTATTATATTTTTTTTTATGTTACCATGGGATTTTAATTAAATGAAGGTGAAGCTTAATTTTTTATTTCAGATGGATATCATGTGTGATATTTTTAGAAAGATGATCTAATGTTGTTTTTCAAGGAGGATGATCATATGTTTTATTTTTTATGATAAGATATGGTATCCAAATACAGTGGACTAGATGTTGTTTTCTAAAATTTAACATCAAAGAAGGAATTTTTTGTTGATCAATGAATTGATAAAATTTAAATATTTCTAAGATGATCAAGATATAAAAGATGTTTTCTAGATATGATTAACATCATCGATCTTTTTCTAATAGTCATATCATTTAGAAATAATTTTTTTTATTTAATTAGCTTAGTTTTTTAGTTGAAGTGAGGCATTGAATTATCCGATATATATGAGAATGTGATTATATCATTTTATATTATGTTATCTTAGTGATGAATCAATGTTTTTTTCTCCTCTATCTTGAGGACTACTACCAGAGTTGGATCAAGTACGATCCAATATCCATGTTATACCAGTTTCTTGGTGAAAACAAATATAGATGTTGTATTAGATGACTGACTACTAGTTCCCCTATTCATAAGTTATTTTATTCTGTTACTCAAATATAGTATTCCACTAATATATTAAATATGAGATATTTCATTAAATTAGAGATATTGTATTCCCCAATATCACAGAGTCAATGGTAAGTGATTTAATAGGGTCATTTTATGATATATTATTTTACTAATTTAAGGATTTTTATTATATATTTATTTTTTATTTATAGGGAGTGTGATTGTTATGAGTTATAGATGAATGTATAATTACATTTGGGATGGGATGAATTTTCTTATTTTTATATTTCATCTAAAGTGGTATTAATATAATTTATCCACATTGACACATGATAACTCTAGAGGCAGAACCTATTGTGTAAAATATATACTCACCCCCACTTTAAACTATTTTTTTATTCTTACAGTAGCATATTAGAGGTGGTGTTAGGCCTTACTAGTTTAGAGTATGTGGTGTTTAGCTGGATTTGTAGGAGTATTCATTGTCATTTCTTCTAATTTTTAAGTATGTTAGAGATTATTAGGATATATTTATTTCAAATACCATTTTTGTTTTTCATTTTTGTGTGTGTTAAATATCATACATGTGTTCATCATATTGACTAGGGTTTTATGGATTTTCATAATGTTATGTTATGGTATTTGAAACTATTATTGATTATAGTGAATTGGGTTTTTAGTAAAATGGTAATGCCTCTCATAATGTGATTATTTACCATTGGTGATAGCCAAAACTCTATGGACTATAAGAGTAAGGATTCATATGTCACACTTGGTCTCATTGTGGACTTGGGATAAGTCTTATTAGGTTCAGGTCATGAAATCAATGATAATGATAAGATGATTATCACCATATATAGACATGAAAACATTTTACAACTCATTAGTAGAATATTATTTACTAAACACTCCATGAAATTTTTATATATGATATATATTTCATTATGTAGGACTTATACAGGTTATTTAAATATATCTAGGGTTTTTTATATTGGAATACACATATATATAATTATATATGACATATAACTCAAGTCATAGATAGATTGAGGGATGTTTTATTGTAAAAAAGATGTGGGTATATGAGCACTTCCCCCACCTTTCACCTTGAGTTATTGTGTAACTTACCATTCATATATTATAGGATTCCCCATGAGGATGATGGTATGTTTTCATTATTAATGTAAATGAAAATTTGAATACAAATTTTTATTTGTTAACTTAACTTATCATACTTTGTTTCACATGTGGAGTCATTTATTCTAAATTATATATATATTTTTTATCTATAATGTATTATTTATATTCTAATTTATATAATAGAACTTTGGAATATAATTCATATTTTGGAAAAGTGTGAATTTTATACCTTAATGAGAAAATAGACTAAAACCCTAACTTAAATGATTAACTTAATATACTATATTTTGTTTCCATGGTTGTACCTTAAATTGCATGTTTTAATGAAATGAAGTTGAAAAAGGATGCAAGATTCTAAGAGTACATTAAGGATAATATGGGATGTAAAGAATCCCGTGGATCAATGCAGAAAAAATTTGTAGGCCGACTAATGATGCGTCAAATCCCAAAGCTACATCCTTCACCTAGCATAATCCTACAATAGATCCTAATAAGTATATAATACACCAATGATACATCTAAAAATTATATTTATTAAAAATCAACTCACTAAATCTTCCCCAAAATACAGCCTTAGAGTATGCCAATATCCAATAAATGTTTCATCGACAATCTAGGATAGCATCACACACCCAATATAGTCTAGAGAAAGACCTTGAGAAGTTGTTCACATGAAAACATATCCTCATACTACCAAAAATAATCTATTACTTCCCAATATAATATCAAACTCTACAATAGATACATTATCATATACCCAATATAACTTCAATGGAAAACAAGACTTATATACTCCATGAAATGTAATGAGCATTGAAATACATTAAACTAGAGAAAATTATAATGCAATATTAATCCCATTTCTTAATCCAACATAACCTTAAATTTCGCAACAAAACATCCATTAACACTAAAATACACTCTTAAACTTTTATGTAAGATCTATCAACTAAGAAAATAATTAAAAAGATATAACACACACTACATTGCATAACTAACAATATTGAATCACTAAATCCTTTTTAGGCCTTCACATTTGATCTACAGGGGAGATGAAGCCTAAACTAACCTCAGCCATTGATGAAGAAAGGGCAACATGTGTATGAAATTCATGACATGAGGGGACCATTAAGGACCCCATATCTATTATCTAAACATATCAAGTAATTATATAACTAAAAGGATATATGGAGATCATCCAAGGGGAAATGGATATTTTAGAACATGGTTATTGAAACCAAGGGTGCCCAATACTTTGAGGGGAATAAAGGGGGATATATATATAAATATATAAGGATTAATACTATTATATGGGTTCCTATTTGGGTATTTTTTTTAGATTTATCCATTTTTAATCATGGGATTTGATAAGCTCCCATTTTCTATATTTCCATTTTCATTTTTTAATATATATTGTGTTTTCCATCTCTCTAACTTTATCACTGTGATCTCTCAAGATTTCATGAGTGTGAAAGGCTAACCTAAGGATTACACCTTGAATAAAACCAAATGAATACAGAGTCTATATACTTTTCATTTTAGTTATCTATTTTAATCATAGAGAATTTGAGTGAGATGAGGTGTTGGGGGAGGTGAAATGACTTCACACCTCTTCTTATCTCATTTTATTTTTCACCATCACACACATTATCCATTTAAAAATTGAGATAATGGTATATGATGGAGCCATGTATTGAGTGATGTGTGCATCTGCGATCAAAATTTATTAAGGTTGTGATGTAAGTATACATGATCGAGGTTCCCCCCTTTGAATATTCTAGAAGATAGTGAAGGATAGTGAATTGGGGATTCATTGTGAAATTAATCAATCACACACTAGAACAATGATTGTGGCTATGTATATGATGGGAGTATAGTTAGTAAGATAGAATAAAGGAAATGATTATCATAAGACAGTGCAAGGAATGTGGTCAAATCCAGGGGAGTTTACTTTCTTCCTAACTTATATATTAAGACTAAATATTCATATTTATTTTATTATCTAGAATTCCACTAGAGAATAACTCCCATTTTTAATTTTATTTCTAATTATTTTTATGATAAAAATATAATAAAAGAGTTAAATTAAGATAATAAACTTATGGTAGTAACCAACCTTCTTGAGAGATAATCCTGGATAGCCATAGTATTTCACCAAGAGTTTTATAAAATTTTAGCGAATCAATCCAAGTAATAGACTTGAATTAGAAATCAACCTCATTGAAAGACAACCCTAGTAAAAAACTATGTTTTACTAGGAGTTCTTTAAAATTAGAGTGAACCAAGACATATGGAAACCTTAAATCACTTTGGAACCATTTCTAGGGAGTGTTAGGTGATTGATTTAGAGTGCTCTCATTCTTTTATTGTTTTTACTTTTTTTTAGTTTTGTTTATTTTTAAATATTAAACTATACATGATGAATTTTGAATAAAAACCATAATATTCTTGGAATAAATACTCTATTAAACATAAAGGTGGTGTTTAGTATGAGAGAGGTGAGAAAATCAAGAACCACCCCACTGCTACCCCTCCTGGGACGACAGTGAATACAAGAATGACCCATAAAGTCTACCTCTAGCACTTAGGATATATAATACATACATATGGGAATAATTACCCTAAAATTATTAGAAAAATATGAATAATACACCAATAAACTCCATAAAAAAAATAAATCTCAATATATGTAATTTCATACAATGTAAGACCATAAATAGAAAACATACCATGAAGAACTCCTAGGACAATGACCATGATCATTAGAAACCCTCAAACAACCTCCATGAGCTAGTAAGGCCCATATAAATCACTAACTTCCACACATAGAATTGAAAAATAAATAAATAAATATAAATAGGGGTGAGAATAAAAGTATACTTAGTAGGACCCTTCATGAAACTTCTCATGTAAATGTGGAAGGATCATATTAAAGACCTATTCAACTAATAATTAAATCAAATAATTAACTAAATTAGTTCAAATATATTTTCTCCTCACCAAGGATTTCTCACCAAGTAATTCACAGAAGTATGTAACATAATACCAAAGGTATATATAGAAGAAGGTTCCCCACTTACACTTCCCCATTGAACCAGTCACCCTAGGCCTCAATGTCTTATGTCATGATGCTCATATTTACTATATAATCCATACCACACATACATTCTAACACCAAAACCACATCTAAATAATCATAAATATAACTCCATAACATACCCATAATTATATATTAAGATCAAGAGTCATTAAAAAAAATGTAAATACACACTATACTTTAATCAATTACAACTTGTGTATAAATACACATGTAATAACCATAATCCATTACAGCTTGGATGCATGTATATGCTATAACCTTAAACTATCACAACCTGCATATACATGTATGTCATAATCATGATACACTATATCCTATATGAGTATATATCCTATAACTATGATCCATCATATCCTAGATATTACTACATACCAAACGATGTTAGGAAGAGAGAGTAGGGTATGAGGATTAGTCATCTATACATATCCTTGACATCTAATATGTCGGTAAAACACCCAGAACCCAAATCCAAATATGGGCATTGATAATGTCATATGACTCGGGTGGTGGAGTGTAAGAAATAATAAAAACAAATAAAAATTTAATATTACATATTAATTAATTATTTTATTCTATTCCCATCCTTTAATCGTCACTGAAAAATGATTAATTTCCATACAATGTTCATATTTTTATAAAAAACATTTATAAAGGGAATTTTTTGAATTCATTCAATTACACTAAAATTTAATGTTTTGATCATATCATTAATTATATTGATCTAGATGATGTGAATATTTTTTTAGTGCTCCTGATTCAAATCCCAACAAATCATTCAACTGAATATTTGGCTAATAAATCTATATAAAGGGCCATTTGGACCACACAAGAAGACCCAAATTTTTTTTTCAAAGAAACTGGACCAGATGTGATGTTATATTTTATGGGATAAATCCATAAGTCTAATTTTTTTGATACTAAACCATAATTTCAAGAACATTCCATTACAACCTGGATAAAAATTTGAAGGTCAAACTCAACCAATAAGTGTCCAATTAATGCATGAAATTCCATCCCACAATTCCATCTAGTATTTGAAAATTGTCTATAATTATTGAATTTTCCCAATATAGAAGTACAATTGATCTATAATTTAATGGGTAGAATTTAAAGATATAGGGTCACAACTTTTTTAAATAAATGGTTTAGATTTTAGGGAATATTTATGGCCTAAAACCCATTCAAATTGTGGCCTTTGAATTTTTTTGGATAATACTGTACAACCACACACAGTTTAGAAAAATGTCCATAACATTGGATAAATAAGTTCAATGGCCTCAAAATTTGGATGGTGAAATCTTAAAATATATATTTACAACTTTTATGAATATTATTTCTCAATATTTGGCTTTATTCATGGTCAAACGGTCAAACCAACTTGAGGGTAACTTTTGGAATGAAAAAAGTCCACCACCTTGGGATATAAATACATTCCCATATTATCCTTGAAAGAGGTTGGAACTTCAGTAATTAAGGAGGAGAATTTTAATGACCATAGCCTTTCAAAATGAATGGGAGTAATTTGTACACTCTTTTTTCAATAATATAAACCTATCTGCCACTTTTCTTTTCTTATTCATTTTCATTGGTTTTCAATTGTAATCACGTAAATTTGATTATAATTTCATTTGAATTTTAATGAATGAATAATCATAATAATCATCACTTATTATCATCCAACTTATTTTGTGTAATATAATTGGTCTTAAAATAGTTTAAATTAATTTTATAACCCTTCTCTATTCTACTTTCTCATTTAATCCAAAGTGTGTATTTTACCTCTCTTCACTATTGGTGTGTGTGTTTGGCATATGACTCTTTTCAAGTCCCATTATTTTTATTTTATATTTAAATAATAAATATATAAATCCTAAACTATATTATTATCCATCTCATCATTTGAGTAAATCATCCTTTTGGGTGAGTCATAATTTGGGGATGTCAATTTATTGAGAGCTTTTGGTCATAAAATATTCTTAAGGTTAACATTGTGTATGTTAAAACTTAAAATTTCCTGGATTAATGACATGATTGGTTTAACATGTGGATTACATGGATTATTGGATTCATAAATAAACTTTTATAAAAGATTATTTATTGAGATTAGAACCCTAGTTAAGGCATGGATTAAATCCAAAATAATTGGGAATTCTAATTAAAATCACCTTATGAAGTGGGTGTTAATTTAATGTAATATATCAAAAAGATCAAGGATATCATAATCTTTCATCCTTAATAATTAAATCACCCCAATATTTATTAATTTTTTAAATTAAATTCATTAATCAATCATTCCACTTAATCTCTATAAACAAACCTCCACTCAAAAGACAAAACAAAAACAATTGACTGAAAAATATAGTACCGTTACTGATAATTTGACTTGAGTGCTTCTATAAACATTATAGTAGAGCACTAGGACTTTTAAAGGTACTTTTTTTACCACCACAATCCATTTTTATTTTATTAAAACCCACTTTGAGGGTAAGTGGGAACCTATAAAACACCTCCAACAAAGACCACCCACTACAAGACTAAGAACCACGCCCAAAGAGATTTTCACATTTCAAATTTCAAATTTCAAAAATACGGGCAACATCCCAGCCCGATTCACACACCCCGTAAAAGCTGACTGCCATCACCCCCTTTACCAAAACTAAAAAGTCACACCATCCCGAGCCATATGAAACACTCTTTTCGATACATCATCCATCGATCAATTCACTTGCCATCATCAAGTCTCCAACTAATCACCATCACCACCAAAAAACTCATCACCAAGGCCGCCAAACTCTTCTCTGGCATCCAAAAAGCCAACGCCATCAGAACCGGACACCATTATCGCCAAAACAATCCTCCATCGCCATTGAGACCTTGATACAACACCGTTTCTCCCTATAACGATATCAAAGCATCTCAAGGAGTCGACATCGTCAGTCACACACTGTAGATCACCACCTACGTAACAACATCACAGACTCGAATCCACCATTTTCGTTGCACATACCCACCAGAATGACGGAACCCATCAAAAAATCCACAAACATCCCACACTAGAAAAGGACCATCGACAAAAATAAAAGAAGCCATTGAGAAGGAGTACAAAATAAAAGGAACACGAAACCAGGGAAAATTGAATTTTTTTCTAGTTATGGTGTGATAAATAGTTGATTGTTTTTTATTTTTATAAAAAAAACAAAAAAAAAACAATGAAAAACCTTCCTTCTTCATCCTTCAAAAATTTCTATGAATAAACCAAAACCTAAAAAAATCCATCAGATTTGTTTAAATCGGAAATTGATCAAACACTTCACCGAATTAGGAGGAACATTAGGGATAATAAAATCACTCAAGATCCATTCATTTCTCCAATTGAACTAGATATGGAAAATACTAGGGAAAAACCCTTAAAGAACTCACTACCTATGATATGAATCACCAACCCCTTGGTATTCAATATCCAAACATTGAGGATTATTTCAAACTCAAATCAGGTTTGATTAATTTTTTCCACATTTACATGGTCTATCTAGTGAGTATCCTCATCTTCACCTCAAATAGTTCCAAGTGGTGTTCTCTAATATGAACCCTCAAGGAATTTCAGAAGGAAAAAAATCAAACTTTGAGCATTCCATTTCTCTCTAGATGAATTAATCAAATCATGGATCTACTACCTACCTCCTGGTTCCATAAACACATGGAATGATATGAAGTGAATATTTATAGATAAATTATTCCTTACTCTCAAATCTCTTTTATATGAAAGTAAATTAGCAATATTCACCAATTCCCTAATGAATTACTCCACAATTACTGATAAAGGTTCAAAAATATTATGGAAACTTTCCCACACCATCAAATATCCAACCAACTATTAATATAATAATTTTATGAGGTGTTATTTTCTATGGATATAACTCTCATAGATGCCACAAATTGTGGTGCTCTTGTTGAAAAAAACCCTAGAGCTGCATGAGATATCATAAGCAAAATGGCGGCAAACACACAATAATTCCATACTAAAGAAAATTCTCAATTAAAAAAAGTTAAAGAGAATCAATCCATATAGCTCAACATGATGACCAAGTGGATGAGTGGACTTATAGGTCTTGTGTGGAAACTAGTTGTGGCTTCCAAAAACCCAACCTCAACTTTTCTAAAATCTTTGTTCCCTAGACTTGTAAAAAACTGTGGAATTTACAACTCACCAGCTCACATAACAGAGACATGCCCCTAACTACAAGATGATCCACCAGATTCTTCGCATCCAATGGAGCTCAATGCAGTATATGCTTAGTGGAACACCAACCCTCAACTATCAAGTTAGTTCATTATAAACTCCAACCAACCCCACTATTATACCTTCTCTTCTACCTATAACCCATGATTGAGGTATGGTAATCCCATCTCCCATCCCCCTTAGTTCCCTCCTAAAAATCTAAACCAATTCCGATATGGTCAAGGTGGTGGTAACTTCCAACAACTTATCCTTTTGTTCCTCAACATAAAATGATAAATACTCCCCCTTCTCCTCCTAGTTTCCATTATCCTAGTAAAACTTCTCAATTCCAACCCAATATAATCACTTTTACAAGAACCTAAATCAAGGAAATAAAAATGAAGGATATGCCTCTTATTCTAAGAAGGCACAAGAAAACATTGTGGAAGATTTCCCCCCTTCACACATTACATTCTTAAAAACATCGAAAACCAAACTGGTTAACTTGAATCCCACCTAAGTCAGGAACAACAATACAATTCTTCCTAAATCCTAACTTAACCATTTCCCAATACCAAGGGTAATGTAAGTTTAATTTAACTTATATATGGAAATAAAATATCTATGCCTCATGATAAATCCTTTATATCCCCTTTAAATATTGATATGGAAAAAGAAAAGAAAATAAGGTAAAAAAAGAACCCAAATCCTCTTCCTCACCTCCTTCCATTCCTCTAAGGAACCTAATTCCATTTCCTCAAGTCATCTCTAAGACTAAGAATCCATTTGATCCTAATTATAAGATGATTAACATGTTTATATGCGTTGAATTAAATATTCACCTCTTATATTACATATAAATATCCCTATGTTTGAAAAGTTTCTTAAGGAATTATGTATTCAAAAGAGATAACTTAGGACCATCGAAAATGTTTCAACCCAATAGTCCATTCCCATGAAATGCAAAGATCTAGGGAACTTTACGATTCCATTCCAAATAGGGAGTTCCAAATTTAATGATTCACTCCTAGAAATAGGAGCCTCAATAAATGTCATGCCCAAATCCATATTCTCAAACATTGGTCTAGGACCCTTAAACCAAATGAGTGTTGTCACCCAGTTAGCGAATCGAAGCACTACTAGTCCCGAGGGAATTATCAAGGGTGTCCTTGTCTGGGTTAATGATATTATCTTACAAGATTATTTCTATGCCCTATACATGGAAGGTGAGATATATTCTTCTTGATCACCCATGATTCTAGAAAGGACATTCCTAATGACATCTATAAATAAAATTGATGCCTATACAGGAATCACATCAATGGAATTTGGCGACTAACTGGTCAAGTTCAATATTTTTCAAGCCATATGATTCCCATCGGAGGATCACTATGAGTTATCTATATATACTTTTTAGGACACTTCCAAAATTTTATTAAATCCCATTCCATCATGTTCTTCCTATTATGATGATATAAGAGTTTTTTAAATTTTCACCATGATTAACCAAGTCATAAATGGAGAAGTTGATACTGAATTTTAATTTATAGACTCTATCAATATAAAGGATCTTGAAAACTATTTGAAATACTATATCACCTATGATCTATAATATTACACCTTGGATAGTAATGAAAAAATTAATAAAACCCAATTGGAATCCCATCCTATATTCCTAATTTTTTGGTCCCATAAATGAAGGATGAAACTGATCTGAAACCACTTTATGCACACCTGAAGTATGTATTCCTTTTACATGATCACTCTTATCCTATCATTTTTACTGCTACGATTACTAAAATTGAGGAGTACAAACTTGTTTAGATATTAGAGGAAAACAAAAAAAGGCCTTAGGTTGGACCCTAGATGATATACCTAGCATCAACCCTGCCATTTTCATTCATCACATCCATTTAGAAGAATCATCTAAACCAATTATACAACCTCAAAGAAGACTCAATCCACTCATACTTGAGGTAGTAAGGGAATATATAACCAAGATTATTTAAGCTAGTATCATCTACCCAATTTTTGATAGTGAATGGGTTAGTCCGATTCAAGTGGTACCTAAGAAGTTTGGGATAAATATTGTCACAAATGACCATGGAGAGGTAGTCACAAATCGATTGAAAAAATGGAATGTATGCATAGATTATCATAAATTAAATGTTGAAATATGAAAAAATCACTAACCCCTTCATTTACTTGATCAAATTCTAGAAAGATTATCCAGAAATTCACATTGTTTCTTTCTTGATTGATACAAAATCTACTTAAAAATCCTAATCAAATCATTTCTTGGTTATGATAGTCTCTATTGGTTATTCATCCAAAAAATTTAGTAGGATTGCCCTCCTACTCACTCGATTACTCCAGAATGAAGTTACATTCCATTTTGATTATTATTTCAAAATAACCTTCATTGAAATCAAATTTACACTTACATATTACCCAATAATCCAACCCCCATATTAGTCCTTACCCTTTAAATTTATGTGTACTAATTCCAATAGAGCCATTGGTTATGTACTTGGTCAACAAAGAGAAAAAATTCCTCATGTCATCTATTATTCCTAAAAAAACCTAGATGAAACTCAATGTCACTAAACTATCACTGAAAATGAACTTTTAGCTAGGGTTTTTTCCTTAGAAAAATTATAGCCCTATCACTTAGGTGCCAAAATAATCATCTTTACCGACCATTCAACTTTAAGGTTATTACTAAAGAAAAGTTATTCCAAACTGAGGCTAATAATATTTCTTCTAATGCTCTAATATTTTGACCTATAGATAAAATATATACCTAGAAAATAAAATACTATAGATGATCACCTAAGTAGAGTTTTTATTTCTACTCATTCGGAAATCATTGATCCTTAGTTTTCCACTAAACATCTCTCATCTTTCACACCAAAGTCACCATAGTATTCCCCAAATGTAAATTACTTGTTTGCTGGTATTTTCCATAATTTTTTTCCCAAAAGAACAAAAATATAAGATTAAAATTGGTTCAAAATACTATTTTTGGGAAGATAATAATTTTTTAAAATTGGGGATGGCATGGTGATTAAGAGATGTGTTGATGAAGATGAAAATTACTCTATATTATAATTATGTCACTCAATGCCTAGTGGTGGACACTTTGGACCACAAAGGGACTCTTGAAAGGTCCTTGAATTTGTATTATTCTGAATTTCACTCTTCAAGGACACATGAGTTTCATCTATCATGTTTTTCTTGGAAAAATTTTGGCATAATTTCTAAAAGAAATGAAATGCCCTAAAAATATTTAATCTTCTATGAGATCTTCAATGTTTGGGGAATAAATTTCATGGAACCATTCCCCATTACAATGGATTCTCCTACATTAGTCTTATGGTTGACTATGTTTCTAAGTGGGTTGAGGCCAAACCCACTATAAATAATGATGCACATATTGATAGTGAGTTCCTTAAAACCCACATCTTACATCAATTTGGAACTATTTGTGCCTTGGTAATTAACTTAGGAACCCATTTCTATAATCGAACCATGAAATATCTTTTGAAAAATAATGGGGTTGTACATAAAATACCAAATTCATATCTCTCCCCAAAAAATGAAATGGATAAAATTTCCATTAGATAAGTGAAAAGGGATCTTGAGAGAATTGTTAATCCCCCAATAAAATACTAGTTTTAATGACTTGGTGAAGCAATTTGGACTTTTAAAAATACCTATATAACACCCATTATAGTTCCTTCTTTTAGGATAGTTTTTGGTAAAGCATGTCATTTACTAGTTTAAATCCAACATAAGTTATTTTGGGCTATTAAAACTTGTAATTTTGATTATGAAAAGTATGATGCAGAGAGATTTTTGTGGTTTAATGAACCAAAGGAGCTTAGAATTGATTATTATGATAATTAAAATATCTAAAAAGAAAAATATATGGTACTCCATGAAAAAAAACATCATGTGAAAGGTATTTCATGAAGGTGAAAAGGTAATTATGTTCAATTCTCAATTTCTCCTTCTCCCAGATAAGGTTAATTCTCAATGGGAAGGTCCTTTTATTATTAATAATGTTAAACTATTTGGTTTAGTGTAATTCCAAGACCCCTCCTCCAAAAGGAAATTCATGGTTAATGGAAATCAATTAAAGAATCGGTGTGAGAGGAAAAAAACCCCAAGAACCACATCAACTTACACTGAATCCCCAACTGTTGGAGTCGAACCACCATTGAATGGAGATGGTGACCCACCAAATCCAAAACTGGGGCACCTCTTTCCCTTTAACTCCCCCTCTCTCCCCTCTTCTCATTATTCTAATTCTCACTCTTTCTTTTTCATCATCTATCCTTATCACCATATCTCTCATTTTTTACCAGTTTATTTATCTAGTATTTTTTTATCTTTTTTTGGGAGTGTTTGAAAAAAACTAAAAAATACTAAAAAATACAAAAAAGAGAGAGTCAAAATTAACAACCATTATATTTTGAAATTTTTTCTAACCATTTTATGGAGTCGAAAGACTTTTTTTCATTTCAAACATCTTTTATTTTCATAATAAATATGGATAAAAAAATTTGTGTCAATATGAATATGTTTTTTATACTCAATTTTTGATTGGAAAATATTTTCACCCTATCGTGAGGAACACATTTAACTTTTATGAAAAGGTCACCTACAAAAATGTTTTCATATTGTGTTTTTTCACACCCCAATTGCGAGTCTTGAGTTTTTGGATCTTCAAGATGAATTTTCTAATTTGGTTTCTATTAATATGATATCCACCCATTACCGTTACATTGATCCTATTTTTGAAATCCCTTTCAATCCTATGAAAACATTTTTGTATAGCTACATTAAATGCCCAAAACCTTGTCCTAACAAAGATCTACATGGATTTTCTGTTGGAACCACTTTGTGTATAGGATTGTATTTGTTGTCAATAGTTGTCAATGGAATACCAAAATGAAAGAGATCAAGAAGTACTCCAATAAAATGGAGGAATGGAAGCTCACAATGTTGGAGATCATGAAGTACTCCGATGAAGTAGAGGAGTAGTGATTCAGACGATTGTTGTGCTGATCGTAAGTTCAAAGAACATGTGTCAAAGGTGATACATTGTTTACAACAATTAAGAATGTGAGGAGTAATCCATCCAAGGATGATTAAAGCAGGATGGTGTTTTTGGATGAAGACCATGCAATTCATCCTTATTGCATAAGAACCATGGGCTTTGATGAAGACCATGCAATTCCTCATTATTGCATGAGAACAATGGGTTTTGCAATTACTCATGATTGCGTGAGAACCATGCTAGAGACTTCTTGATGGATTGAATCACATGGTTTGCATGAAGTTGATCATGACGGTTGATGAAGGAGGCAATGTGCCAATGAGTTGACTTATGAAATGGCCATGCACATCACACTGTCATAGAAGATGATGGTACTAAAGCTGTTCCTTCAAAGAATACATATCACAATGGTGGAGTTTGTGATAAAAGCAAAAGAGTTGCTGAAGGATACAGATCACCAAGAAGAAGTGTTGTTGAGGTGTTCGTGCTTGTCGACAAAGAAAACAAACGACATACAAATTTGTTGACAAAAAAGATTCCATGGTGACATGTCGAGTTCAAGAGTTGTGGTCAATGATCTATGTTTGATTCAAGAACATCGACAGAGGAATGGATGATCTGGAGGCGGTACAAAAATAGAAGATACAAGGTGGCGCTGTTTCCTAGTGTTTGCCAAATTTTTGGGCCTAAAAATCGGCCAATAAAGTAAAGTGTTTTTGGCAAAGGTACTTGCGCGCCGTGCTCTTGGAGGATAAAAGACTTGCGTGCCATATGTTTTTGAGGATCAGAACATCAAAATTTGTCTAAGGAAAGAAGGTCGCGCAAGTGTTGGTTGGGTCGCGCAAGTGAGTTGCGCGACAGAGTTTATTGAAGACAAGACTTGCGCGCCGTCGAGGGACTTGCGCGTCGTCGAGGGACTTGCGCGCCGCCGCACAGGGGGTCCAGTTTGCCTATAAATACTGGACCACCCCTCCTCATTTCCCACGGAGCTCAAGACTTTGATATTGTTCGAGATCTCGTCACGCAGGTGGTTGAGCCGCGCAAGTGGTAGTTTGGTCGCGCAAGTAGAGGTTGCACGCCAACTGATGATTGAGCGCCCCAGGTGATTTGAGCAAGGAAGGAAGTGAGTCGCGCAGGTTTGAAGTTCAAGAAGGCAGAGTCGCGCAGGTGCTTTGGAGACACTTGCGCGCCAGGTTATACTTGCGCGCCTAAGACTTGCGCGCCGGGGGAGACTTGCGCGCCGGGCTTGAAAAGAAGAGCCAGATATTGTTAAAGCACGCCCGCCTTTCTGGAGCTGCACAAGAGCTGAAATACTGCCTGATACTTTCTGTGCAAAGTGAGATTGAAGAAGAAATCTAAATGATACATGCATGATCTCATGCATACATGGAGAACTGATTCTGACAACGCCGAGTAAGCTGAGCTTCATTAAGTAAGCAATCACATCAGTGATTGTGATTCAGGCAAACGAAGACAAGGGGATCTAGTGCATTCATTCATTGCACTAAAGAAGAAGGATTGAACCGAAAGGAGCATCAAATCTGAATCCTGATGCAAGCAATGTCTCATGCTGAACAGGAGACGAAGAACTTCAATGCACACCTATTGAAGGGACCTTCACGTCTATAAACCGAATGGGACTTCACCAACGGCAGTGAGCCAGGGGGAGTCAATGGGAGTGACCCGAGGGACGCAGTGAGCGATCCCTGAACAACTGTAAAGGCAGTGAGCCTGGGATAGAGTGACTGTACCCGAACCTTTGTAATCTACAGCTAGTGAAGCATAGTGGACTTAGGTACGACCGACAACCTGTCGGCGTATGCTCCTTGGACGTAGCCCTTAGTGGTGAACCAAGTAAAAATAGCTGTGTCATCTCTCTTCATGTGAATGTTCAATTGCAGATCATATCCATCATACAGGTTTAAGTAGTTCCTACCAACGTGGGAACAAGATCCACAACTAAAAGAAGAAAAAGTTTCCACCCTGATTCACCCCTCCCCTCTCAGGGTGTCCCGGGGTCCTACAAGTGGTATCAGAGGGAAAAGTTAACGTATGTTGGATATTCTCCAGTAATTATATTGAGAAGAGGATTTGAGTTTCTTTCCTTGAGTCAACAATGAATAGCAGTCTTGATAATGACGCAGTCATTTCTGAGCAGAAATCTATATCCACCAAGACTTTGAAAAATAGGAAAAAGAAAGAGAAGAAGATGATGAAGAAGTTCCCCACATCCAAAGAAGATGCAGTGTCTTGTTCTCCATGCCATTCCAATAATGAAGAAACATTAGGCTTGGAAAGTATCAAGAAGGTGGCTCAGAACTCATCCAGAGGAAAGGATGATACCCCTAATTCAAGATTTCAGGAAAAACTCAGAACATATCTGCATGATATTCCAGAAGAAAGGGTTGTTATTATCTGTAGCCTATTTCAATCTATGCAGGTTGAGATCACTAGACTTGAAAGGGAAGTGGACAATATGGAAAAGGGGATGGAAGGAAAAATTATGGAAAGTATGAAGCTCACCAAACGGGTGAAAGCCCTTGAAGAAAAAGGTGAAGTCAGCAATACTCTAGAAGAACGAATCCATGCACTTGAAGCTGAGCTGAAGAAGAACAATGAAGTCAAGAATTTTTGTCTGGAAGAAACGTCCATTAAATTCAGGGAACTTGACTCTTTGTTACAAAACAAAGTTAAGATGCATGAAGATGAGGTTGAAAGGTTGAAGAAGAATTGTGAAGAGAAGATGATCACGATTGAAGATCCGAAGATCATCCTCAATATTGTGGGTCAAAAATTGGAAGCTCAATTGACCAAGATTGAGAACACACATATTGAGACTTCACAAAAGAATGGAATGAGTGATGCTTGCACTCAATGTTCGTTGGAGGAGTCTAAAGATGAAATGCCTCCAACATGTGACAAGAAGATTATGACAAATCTTGATTATCCACATCAAGAATCAGTTGCTGCCGGTACTCAATGCTCAATGGAGGATTCTATTGTCAAAAGACCTCCAACATGTGATAATAAGATCATGACTTCTCTCATTGATCTATCACAGGCAACTGAGAAAGTGAAGGTACCATCCAGACCATCTTGTACTCATGTTTCTAAATACACTCCAACAATCAGTGCAGGTGGGAAGAAAAGCTCTAAACAAGTATGGATGAGGATAGGTGAGAAGAATAAACCTACCACCACGACTAGGGTGGATAGGAAGAAAAAGGAGGAAGCTTCTTCCTCAAATAGATCACAAACGATTAAGCAGATGGCCCAACAACTTAATACTGAAGAAACAAAGAAGAAAAGATTTGTGGGCCAATGTTGGTGCTGCAATAGATTTGGGCACTGTGCACTGGATTGTTTTTATAATCCCTTTCATGGAAAAGCACAGGGAAAGCCTATATCAAAGGGGAGGAAGGCAGAGAAGAAGAAGCAACATCCACAGGTCCAGAAGCATCTATTTACAGCAAACAGATTTGGAATGCTTGATAACATCTGTGATGTATGCAATGGCAGTGGTCATAAGAATGGTGCATGCCTAGGTCAACAGATATCCAGAGCTGATAAGAACAGAAGACCACACAATCCATCTAAGTATGAAGAAAGTACCTTGGGAAGAAATCAAAAGAATATGGCGAACACATCACTCCCCAAGAAGATATCAAGTAGGCAAGCTGAGAAGACCCCGGATTTTAGATCCATGAAATTGAAGGGTCATTCATCCAAAAGAAACACTAAGTGGGATGAATCTCAGATGAACCCATGTGGAAGACCTAAACCAGCTGCAAAAGTTCCACATGACATATTGGTCATCTGGCCAGAAGATTTGAAAAGAATAAGGAAATTTGAAGATGAGATGGCCAAGGCTGGTGACAAAGGAAAAGGAAAACTTTCACATGATGAAGACACAGTGCAGGAGAGATTGCAAACAAAGAGAAACACACGTGTCAAAGAAGTTCTGTGTGAGAGATGCAAGAAATCTGGTCACATTTCAAAAGGTTGCCTAACCTTAATACCAGAGCAAGAAGCAGTCCTTAAGAGGAGTAAGAATGTATCATTCATGATGGCTGCTAAGCAAAACAACTCTCCACACAAAGCAGAAGAGAATGTGAATAGAGCCATGCCACACCGACAGATGTCAGAACACATGTTCAAATGTGCAGGCATGAAGACTGGAGTAAACAGAGGAACTTGGTTGAGAAAAGAACCTCAACCAAGCAAGTCTTCTTGATGAAGCAAGAAGGAACCACCTTATTCCCGTAATAATTTGTGTATTGTATTTGTGCTAATAATGCAGGGAATTGAAGGTGAAGTATGCTCTCAGGGGGAGAACCTGAGAAGTAGTGAATGCTGTCAACTCTTGATAGCCAAGATGAAGAAGTTTCCATCCTTAGTAGATTCTTCAATTGATATTCAAATATTATGATGATGAAGGATCACTCTTGATGAAGATGATGAGGAGTGTTTCCCTTGAGGGGGAGAAAAATGAAAAAGCTTCCATAATCACTGTTTCAATCAATATCAACTCCAGCTGGACTCAAAAGTAGTTACTCTGTGAATTTCTTGAAGAACACGCCAATGGAGAAGGTATGTCATTTCTCAATCACTATCCCTTGGTTACTCAGATAAAATATTATTTTACAAAGGGGGAGTAACTGAATTGATCAGTGACATAAAGAGAATGGAAGTGCCCCAAGGTCACTTATCCTTCCAATTGCACTTGAATGTTTTTGATCTATTTGCTGAAGTGAGTGCAGGAGTTTCAGGTTGATTATTCTCTATCATAGTTGATCTTCTTCTACCTGGAATTAAAGTGGTAAACCCTTGAAGACAAGATACATGAGTTATCATCTAATGTTGGTATCATGATCTGTGGATAATGGACAGCCTTGTTGACTTAATCAAATCCTCTTGTTTTCTACATCGAGAATTGCTCAAGTAGACTTAGAGTGAAATGGTTAATGAAACATTTCTTAAGTGTGGATTGATACCCTCCCTACCATGTGCTTTTTATTTCTTGTCAATAAGGGGCAGAGAAAGTGAAATGAACATTTGAAAAGAAAAGTTGATTGAATAGAAGATTCTCATTTTGACATTGACAAATTCATTTCAGAAGATGTATGTGATATTGACAACAAAATACAAAGGGGGAGATTGTTGGAACCACTTTGTGTATAGGATTGTATTTGTTGTCAATAGTTGTCAATGGAATACCAAAATGAAAGAGATCAAGAAGTACTCCAATAAAATGGAGGAATGGAAGCTCACAATGTTGGAGATCATGAAGTACTCCGATGAAGTAGAGGAGTAGTGATTCAGACGATTGTTGTGCTGATCGTAAGTTCAAAGAACATGTGTCAAAGGTGATACATTGTTTATAACAATGAAGAATGTGAGGAGTAATCCATCCAAGGATGATTAAAGCAGGATGGTGTTTTTGGATGAAGACCATGCAATTCATCCTTATTGCATAAGAACCATGGGCTTTGATGAAGACCATGCAATTCCTCATTATTTCATGAGAACAATGGGTTTTGCAATTACTCATGATTGCGTGAGAACCATGCTAGAGACTTCTTGATGGATTGAATCACATGGTTTGCATGAAGTTGATCATGACGGTTGATGAAGGAGGCAATGTGCCAATGAGTTGACTTATGAAATGGCCATGCACATCACACTGTCATAGAAGATGATGGTACTAAAGCTGTTCCTTCAAAGAATACATATCACAATGGTGGAGTTTGTGATAAAAGCAAAAGAGTTGCTGAAGGATACAGATCACCAAGAAGAAGTGTTGTTGAGGTGTTCGTGCTTGTCGACAAAGCAAACAAACGACATACAAATTTGTTGACAAAGGAGATTCCATGGTGACATGTCGAGTTCAAGAGTTGTGGTCAATGATCTATGTTTGATTCAAGAACATCGACAGAGGAATGGATGATCTGGAGGCGGTACAAAAAGAGCAGATACAAGGTGGCGCTGTTTCCCAGTATTTGCCAAATTTTTGGGCCTAAAAATCGGCCAATAAAGTAAACTGTTTTTGGCAAAGGTACTTGCGCGCCGTGCTCTTGGAGGATAAAAGACTTGCGCGCCATATGTTTTTGAGGACCAGAACATCAAAATTTGGCTAAGGAAAGAAGGTCGCGCAAGTGTTGGTTGGGTCGCGCAAGTGAGTTGCGCGACAGAGTTTATTGAAGACAAGACTTGCGCGCCGTCGAGGGACTTGCGCGTCGTCGAGGGACTTGCGCGCCGCCGCGCAGGGGGTCCAGTTTGCCTATAAATACTGGACCACCCCTCCTCATTTCCCACGGAGCTCAAGACTTTGAGATTGTTCGAGCTCTCGTCGCGCAGGTGGTTGAGCCGCGCAAGTGGTAGTTTGGTCGCGCAAGTAGAGGTTGCGCGCCAACTGATGATTGAGCGCCCCAGGTGATTTGGGCAAGGAAGGAAGTGAGTCGCGCAGGTTTGAAGTTCAAGAAGGAAGAGTCGCGCAGGTGCTTTGGAGACACTTGCGCGCCAGGTTATACTTGTGCGCCTAAGACTTGCGCGCCGGGGGAGACTTGCGCGCCGGGCTTGAAAAGAAGAGCCAGATATTGTTAAAGCACGCCCGCCTTTCTGGAGCTGCACAAGAGCTGAAATATTGCCTGATACTTTCTGTGCAAAGTGAGATTGAAGAAGAAATCTAAATGATACATGAATGATCTCATGCATACATGGAGAACTGATTCTGACAACGCCGAGTAAGCTGATCTTCATTAAGTAAACAATCACATCAGTGATTGTGATTCAGGCAAACGAAGACAAGGGGATCTAGTGCATTCATTCATTGCACTAAAGAAGAAGGATTGAACTGAAAGGAGTATCAAATCTGAATCCTGATGCAAGCAATGTCTCATGCTGAACATGAGACGAAGAACTTCAATGCACACCTATTGAAGGGACCTTCACGTCTATAAACTGAATGGGACTTCACCAACGGCAGTGAGCCAGGGGGAGTCAATGGGAGTGACCCGAGGGACGCAGTGAGCGATCCCTGAACAACTGTAAAGGCAGTGAGCCTGGGACAGAGTGACTGTACCCGAACCTTTGTAATCTACAGCTAGTGAAGCATAGTGGACTTAGGTACGACCGACAACCTGTCGGCGTATGCTCCTTGGACGTAGCCCTTAGTGGTGAACCAAGTAAAAATAGCTGTGTCATCTCTCTGCATGTGAATGTTCAATTGCAGATCATATCCATCATACAGGTTTAAGTAGTTCCTACCAACGTGGGAACAAGAACCACAACTAAAAGAAGAAAAAGTTGCCACCTTGATTCACCCCTCCCCTCTCAGGGTGTCCCGGGGTCCTACAAGTGGTATCAGAGGGAAAGGTTAACGTATGTTGGATATTCTCCAGTAATTATATTGAGAAGAGGATTTGAGTTTCTTTCCTTGAGTCAACAATGAAGAGAAGTCTTGATAATGACGCAGTCATTTCTGAGCAGAAATCTATATCCACCAAGACTTTGAAAAATAGGAAAAAGAAAGAGAAGAAGATGATGAAGAAGTTCCCCACATCCAAAGAAGATGTAGTGTCTTGTTCTCCATGCCATTCCAATAATGAAGAAACATTAGGCTTGGAAAGTATCAAGCAGGTGGCTCAGAACTCATCCAGAGGAAAGGATGATACCCCTAATTCAAGATTTCACGAAAAACTCAGAACATATCTGCATGATATTCCAGAAGAAAGGGTTGTTATTATCTGTAGCCTATTTCAATCTATGCAGGTTGAGATCACTAGACTTGAAAGGGAAGCGGACAATATGGAAAAGGTGCTGGAAGGAAAAATTATGGAAAGTATGAATCTCACCAAATGGGTGAAAGCCCTTGAAGAAAAAGGTGAAGTCAGCAATACTCTAGAAGAACGGATCCATGCACTTGAAGCTGAGCTGAAGAAGAACAATGAAGTCAAGAATTTTTGTCTGGAAGAAACGTCCATTAAATTCAGGGAACTTGACTCTTTGTTACAAAACAAAGTTAAGATGCATGAAGATGAGGTTGAAAGGTTGAAGAAGAATTGTGAAGAGAAGATGATCACGATTGAAGATCAGAAGATCATCCTCAATATTGTGGGTCAAAAATTGGAAGCTCAATTGACCAAGATTGAGAACACACATATTGAGACTTCACAAAAGAATGAAATGAGTGATGCTTGCACTCAATGTTCGTTGGAGGAGTCTAAAGATGAAATGCCTCCAACATGTGACAAGAAGATTATGACAAATCTTGATTATCCACATCAAGAATCAGTTGCTGCCAGTACTCAATGCTCAATGGAGGATTCTATTGTCAAAAGACCTCCAACATGTGATAAGAAGATCATGACTTCGCTCATTGATCTATCACAGGCAACTGAGAAAGTGAAGGTACCATCCAGACCATCTTGTACTCATGTTTCTAAATACACTCCAACAATCAGTGCAGGTGGGAAGAAAAGCTCTAAACAAGTATGGATGAGGATAGGTGAGAAGAATAAACCTACCACCACGACTAGGGTGGATAGGAAGAAAAAGGAGGAAGCTTCTTCCTCAAATAGAGAACAAACGATTAAGCAGATGGCCCAACAACTTAATACTGAAGAAACAAAGAAGAAAAGATTTGTGGGCCAATGTTGGTGCTGCAATAGATTTGGGCACTGTGCACTGGATTGTTTTTATAATCCCTTTCATGGAAAAGCACAAGGAAAGCCTATATCAAAGGGGAGGAAGGCAGAGAAGAAGAAGCAACATCCACAGGTCCAGAAGCATCTATTTACAGCAAACAGATTTGGAATGCTTGATAACATCTGTGATGTATGCAACGACAGTGGTCATAAGAATGGTGCATGCCTAGGTCAACAGATATCCAGAGCTGATAAGAACAGAAGACCACACAATCCATCTAAGTATGAAGAAAGTACCTTGGGAAGAAATCAAAAGAATTTGGCGAACACATCACTCCCCAAGAAGATATCAAGTAGGCAAGCTGAGAAGACCCAGGATTTTAGATCCATGAAATTGAAGGGTCATTCATCCAAAAGAAACACTAAGTGGGATGAATCTCGGATGAACCCATGTGGAAGACCTAAACCAGCTGCAAAAGTTCCACATGACATATTGGTCATCTGGAAAGAAGATTTGAAAAGAATAAGGAAATTTGAAGATGAGATGGCCAAGGCTGGTGACAAAGGAAAAGGAAAACTTTCACATGATGAAGACACAGTGCAGGAGAGATTGCAAACAAAGAGAAACACACGTGTCAAAGAAGTTCTGTGTGAGAGATGCAAGAAATCTGGTCACATTTCAAAAGGTTTCCTAACCTTAATACCAGAGCAAGAAGCAGTCCTTAAGAGGAGTAAGAATGTATCATTCATGATGGCTGCTAATCAAAACAACTCTCCACACAAAGTAGAAGAGAATGTGAATAGAGCCATGCCACACCGACAGATGTCAGAACACATGTTCAAATGTGCAGGCATGAAGACTGGAGTAAACAGAGGAACTTGGTTGAGAAAAGAACCTCAACCAAGCAATTCTTCTTGATGAAGCAATAAGGAACCACCTTATTCCCGTAATCATTTGTGTATTGTATTTGTGATAATAATGCAGGGAATTGAAGGTGAAGTATGCTCTCAGGGGGAGAACCTGAGAAGTAGTGAATGCTGTAAACTCTTGATAGCCAAGCTGAAGAAGTTTCCATCCTTAGTAGATTCTTCAATTGATATTCAAATATTATGACGATGAAGGATCACTCTTGATGAAGATGATGAGGAGTGTTTCCCTTGAGGGGGAGAAAAATGAAAAAGCTTCCATAATCACTGTTTCAATCAATATCAACTCCAGCTGGACTCAAAAGTAGTTACTCTGTGAATTTCTTGAAGAACACGCCAATGGAGAAGGTATGTCATTTCTCAATCACTATCCCTTGGTTACTCAGATAAAATATTATTTTACAAAGGGGGAGTAACTGAATTGATCAGTGACATAAAGAGAATGGAAGTGCCCCAAGGTCACTTATCCTTCCAATTTCACTTGAATGTTTTTGATCTATTTTCTGAAGTGAGTGCAGGAGTTACAGGTTGATTATTCTCTATCATAGTTGATCTTCTTCTACCTGGAATTAAAGTGGTAAACCCTTGAAGACAAGATACATGAGTTATCATCTAATGTTGGTATCATGATCTGTGGATAATGGACAGCCTTGTTGACTTAATCAAATCCTCTTGTTTTCTACATCGAGAATTGCTCAAGTAGACTTAGAGTGAAATGGTTAATGAAACATTGCTTAAGTGTGGATTGATACCCTCCCTACCATGTGCTTTGTATTTCTTGTCAATAAGGGGGAGAGAAAGTGAAATGAACATTTGAAAAGAAAAGTTGATTGAATAGAAGATTCTCATTTTGACATTGACAAATTCATTTCAGAAGATGTATGTGATATTGACAACAAAATACAAAGGGGGAGATTGTTGGAACCACTTTGTGTATAGGATTGTATTTTTTGTCAATAGTTTTCAATGGAATACCAAAATGAAAGAGATCAAGAAGTACTCCAATAAAATGGAGGAATGGAAGCTCACAATGTTGGAGATCATGAAGTACTCCGATGAAGTAGAGGAGTAGTGATTCAGACGATTGTTGTGCTGATCGTAAGTTCAAAGAACATGTGTCAAAGGTGATACATTGTTTACAACAATGAAGAATGTGAGGAGTAATCCATCCAAGGATGATTAAAGCAGGATGGTGTTTTTGGATGAAGACCATGCAATTCATCCTTATTGCATAAGAACCATGGGCTTTGATGAAGACCATGCAATTCCTCATTATTTCATGAGAACAATGGGTTTTGAAATTACTCATGATTGCGTGAGAACCATGCTAGAGACTTCTTGATGGATTGAATCACATGGTTTGCATGAAGTTGATCATGACGGTTGATGAAGGAGGCAATGTGCCAATGAGTTGACTTATGAAATGGCCATGCACATCACACTGTCATAGAAGATGATGGTACTAAAGCTGTTCCTTCAAAGAATACATATCACAATGGTGGAGTTTGTGATAAAAGCAAAAGAGTTGCTGAAGGATACAGATCACCAAGAAGAAGTGTTGTTGAGGTGTTCGTGCTTGTCGACAAAGCAAACAAACGACATACAAATTTGTTGACAAAGGAGATTCCATGGTGACATGTCGAGTTCAAGAGTTGTGGTCAATGATCTATGTTTGATTCAAGAACATCGACAGAGGAATGGATGATCTGGAGGCGGTACAAAAAGAGAAGATACAAGGTGGCGCTGTTTCCCAGTATTTGCCAAATTTTTGGGCCTAAAAATCGGCCAATAAAGTAAAGTGTTTTTGGCAAAGGTACTTGCGCGCCGTGCTCTTGGAGGATAAAAGACTTGCGCGCCATATGTTTTTGAGGATCAGAACATCAAAATTTGGCTAAGGAAAGAAGGTCGCGCAAGTGTTGGTTGGGTCGCGCAAGTGAGTTGCGCGACAGAGTTTATTGAAGACAAGACTTGCGCGCCGTCGAGGGACTTGCGCGTCATCGAGGGACTTGCGCGCCGCCGCGCAGGGGGTCCAGTTTGCCTATAAATACTGGACCACCCCTCCTCATTTCCCACGGAGCTCAAGACTTTGAGATTGTTCGAGCTCTCGTCGCGCAGGTGGTTGAGCCGCGCAAGTGGTAGTTTGGTCGCGCAAGTAGAGGTTGCGCGCCAACTGATGGTTGAGCGCCCCAGGTGATTTGGGCAAGGAAGGAAGTGAGTCGCGCAGGTTTGAAGTTCAAGAAGGCAGAGTCGCGCAGGTGCTTTGGAGACACTTGCGCGCCAGGTTATACTTGCGCGCCTAAGACTTGCGCGCCGGGGGATACTTGCACGCCGGGCTTGAAAAGAAGAGCCAGATATTGTTAAAGCACGCCCGCCTTTCTGGAGCTGCACAAGAGCTGAAATACTGCCTGATACTTTCTGTGCAAAGTGAGATTGAAGAAGAAATCTAAATGATACATGCATGATCTCATGCATACATGGAGAACTGATTCTGACAACGCCGAGTAAGCTGAGCTTCATTAAGTAAGCAATCACATCAGTGATTGTGATTCAGGAAAACGAAGACAAGGGGATCTAGTGCATTCATTCATTGCACTAAAGAAGAAGGATTGAACTGAAAGGAGCATCAAATCTGAATCCTGATGCAAGCAATGTCTCATGCTGAACAGGAGATGAAGAACTTCAATGCACACCTATTGAAGGGACCTTCACGTCTATAAACTGAATGGGACTTCACCAACGGCAGTGAGCCAGGGGGAGTCAATGGGAGTGACCCGAGGGACGCAGTGAGCGATCCCTGAACAACTGTAAAGGCAGTGAGCCTGGGACATAGTGACTGTACCCGAACCTTTGTAATCTACAGCTAGTGAAGCATAGTGGACTTAGGTACGACCGACAACCTGTCGGCATATGCTCCTTGGACGTATCCCTTAGTGGTGAACCAAGTAAAAATAGCTGTGTCATCTCTCTGCATGTGAATGTTCAATTGCAGATCATATCCATCATACAGGTTTAAGTAGTTCCTACCAACGTGGGAACAAGATCCACAACTAAAAGAAGAAAAAGTTGCCACCCTGATTCACCCCTCCCCTCTCAGGGTGTCCCGGGGTCCTACATTTTCATTGCATGATTTATTGAAATTTAAGTATGGGGGGAATTGATTTCATTTTGGGTATAATTTAATTGATATTTAATGTGTCATCATATGATTGAGGGAAATAATCCATTTAAGTGTGGGGGAGAGGTTTTCATTTAGTGAGGTTTGGAAATGCATATTTATATATATATATATTCATTTTGTACAAAAATTATTTGTTTCTGATGCTTTCACTAGGGCACTAGTGCATCAGGCGTTCTATCTATATTTCCCCACATTCCCTCTTTCCAAAGTCCAGTGACTTCTTTCAATTTTATAGGCGATGTATTATCCTTGATCAAAATGGGATGATGGTATGTTGATTACTCCTTCCATAGAATCCTCCTTGGATATCATCAACTACTTCAAGTATCCCACATAGATTATGTCATTTTGGTGAAACTCATTCCTAATGCCATCTCGAGGTGGACAATAATTAATTACACTACTTTTGTCTCGACAATGTAACAACCTTCAGTCAAAAGAGTAGTCATGTTTGGAATGTCAAGACATTGGGTATATTGGAAACCTATAAAGTCTTCCGCTTTGGAGGGCATCTAATGTGTGAGGAATCTTAGGTGTAGAACCAAAGACATACCATGTCATCTATGAGGAGGTTGATGCTAGGGTCATAAGTATTCCAAGTATTTTTACCTTAAGAATCCCATGTTTATTATATGGGGATGGTATTATGGACCAGGTCATGAGTTTAACGTCTTATAAAGATGGGTGTAAGTTTAACATCTTGTTGGGAAAGTTAGGTCATGAGTTTAACATCCTATGGATATAGATTATAGAAGAGTAAGACCCCAGGAGGGAAGATTTCACACTAGGATGATGTCGGTATTGAACCTCAAGAAGGTTTCCTACATAACTTATTTAAGAGATAGGGATAAAAGCCCATGTAGTTCAATGCCACAATTTAATGTTGTGTGATAGGATTTGTCCATTTAGTTTAATGTCATGTAGTAAGTATGCTCGTGTCATAAATGGAGTGTCGATGAGGGATGTTGTGGGGATTACATGTAGAATATGATCGATACAATATGATCACTATTTAGTGAGATGATGTTGGGATTAAATGTGAAATCTTCCCATAGAAGGTGTTTCATCCTAGATAGAGGGAGAAAAATGTGGGGATTATGCATGGAAGCTTACCATTGGGAGTGTCTCATCCCATGGTGGGGGAAGATAGTGTGGGACTTATTCATACAAGCTACCCTGATGTTGGGGTTTCATCCCTAGTGGGGGAGAATATGGCATACCATGATTATCATAAATGAGGTATCCTATGCTCATCACATAGTGTGAGGCTATAGTTTAACATATTATGCTAAGGATGTTGTTATAAAATTTAACATCGTATGACTAGGATGTGGAGTTAGGTAGTTTTAAATCATGTAGCTCAGTCATGGATGGGGATTACACCTAGAGGGGGTCCTTGTGAATGAAGGAAGAAGATAATTCATAAGGAATCCCCAATGAGATAGGTTCATAGTTTCTGTCAAAGATGTTGCCTCTAGGGATTATGTGTTCACATCTCATGCACCTATGGGTGAGACATGGAATGGAAACTTCCATGGAGGAGTGGAAATTATGAGTCCTGAAATCAGGGTACCTATTATTAGGAGATAATTAGGTATTAAAGTACCTATTATTAGGATCATTGGATAGAACAAAGGTCCAATCCACACTTTGAAAAAATTGGGAAGACACAAGGTTGGGTGGTACTAGTTTCATAGGCATTTGGGGTGTATCTGAACAGGTTCTGAATTGGTATGGGGGACCTGGGAAATAAAATTTCATGAAAGGGTGTCATATAAAATTCGGTACCATATGGAATCCTAGAGGAGGGGTTTTATGAAGGTTTGGGTTTTGTAGAAGCCTGGAGATTTGTGAAGACTCGGGGTCTCATGGAGGTAAGGGGTACCACAAATGTTAGGAGTCTCACAAAGGAGTATGTTTCATGGAATATGGTGGCCCCACCTTAGGGTAAAGTATTGGTTCCCATGGGGTTAGTTTCATGAAATATGTTGATCTCACAAAACCCCACGAGACTCAAAGGGATTTCTCCTTTCATGAAGTCCATGGACCTTTGTGAAAGGAATCTCTTCCATGGATTGAGGATCTCAAAAACCCATGGAAGGTGGTTTTGTGAAATATAGATACCTTAGGAGATCCATATTCCCTCTCACCTATGAAGCTTCAGAGTATTGTAAAATCAAAGATTTTCTCATAAGTCAAAAGGTATCATCCCCTTAAAAATCAAACACCTGTGGTATTTATAGGCCCAACAGAGGAAAGGGTTTCCATTTTTGAGAAATATGGAGGCTTTTTCAAACCTTTATGAGATTTGTGAATATGTGGGGGTCTGCGAACCAGAGTTACACTATGCAAAGGTTACCATCAACCCTATGCACAACCTAATATTTAAATTAAATGGTTTTTGATGAATTTCGACTTACATTGTGTGGAGGATACTATCATACCTCTACATTCCTAGGATTTCACAAGTTGCGGTTGTTTACAAAGGTGGTGACCTTTGTGAATCCACCCCCTTAAGAGGTTTTTTAGGAAATTTTGTCCTGGATTTTATCCAAACCATAAATTCCTTCCTTGACCTCTCCCATGACATGCATATTTTTTGTTTAAAAAAATTCCCCCTCTCAGAATTGAATTTTATGGGGAAAAGGAGGATCAAATTCTGAGAGAAAACTGCTGAAAAATGTGATTACAAGTTCCTCTCATGAATCTCATTCGTGAAACTTGGGTTGAACATGCATCTATAAATTGGGGTAGGGGTTCCTTAGGTAGACCAAAATATTTTCAATAAGGATAGACCAACTCTCTTTTTTCATGAAACTTAGGACCTTCATGAACATTTTGTGATTTTTATCCTCACCGCACATGAAACTCAAACCTTTTTCAAACTTACTTCTATGATAAGACATCTACAAATAACCTTCCATGATCAAACTTTTTTAAACCTATTCTTTACAAATAGAATTTTGTGAACCCCACCTTCACGAGTTGACCTTCATGAACCAGTCTTAAAAAACTTCTATGTCTTGGAAAAAATGGTCACTGAAAGTGAGAATGTTGTTGAAACTTGTTAGGAGGAGATGAATGATAATATTATTATAGGGGAGAGTGTTTGGAGCTAATTGGATTTTGATACACTCATTGAACTACTGACAGAGGATCAGTTGGAATACCCGCTCTTCAAGATCCTACCACTGTATGGTTTGGGTTGATGGATGACACTTTCATCCCTAATGATAATCAAGGTGAGCCTGACTACTACTTCAATATCTCAGATAGACTATACAAGTGGTATATGGTTACTGGAAGACATATTCTAAAGGATCATGAGTCCCTTATAGTACACACCCTCTGGAACCATTTTAACAATGCCAACAGGGAGGTGATAGAGGCAGAGGTGTCCCTCCCATAGTAAGATAAAATAATCAAGGTGGGATTGAGGAACCTGATCAAGGTGTGGAAAGATAGCTGGGACCTATACCAGGGAGAAAAATTCATAGATAAGTGGTCCTTAAAATATTGGGAATTCTGGTCATGCCATGAGTTTGAGGAAGAACTGAAGCAGATTGGGCTGTATGAGGTGGAATGTTCCTTGCAGTTTCCCATCTAATGCCACCTAGATATATTGTTGGAGTTGCTGAGAATATAGTCACCAGGGAACAAAAAATTATATCTACACCATGGAGAGGTTAGCATCAATTTTTGGGATCTTTACCAGATTGTTGGGATCCCAATTCAAGGAGAAATGTACGATGAATTTATCCCTGCAGATAATGTATGGGAGGAATAAGAGAAACTAATATCTATTGAAAGGGCGTTATTTCATTTAGTGTAGGGAAAACATGAGCACAATATGGGGATGATTGAAATCCCATTAAAGTATTGGTTTAGGTAATTTTTAAATAAACTAGTGGAAAGGCTACCAAGGAGGCCACGTTCTTGCCTTGGGGCATTCCAACAAGGAAAAAATCACTCTTACTGGAGGATTCTGGAAGTGTGCCAGTGGAAATTATTGGGATACAATGTGAATCATGAGGCTTACATGGCTAGGATGGTGGGGGTTTATTTCCATGCTGATCTGAAAAAGGATTCTCCTAGTGAGGGATACACACATGGTTGTGTGTTCAAACACCTTCATCATGACAGTGTTGTTGGCAATGGGGTAACACATCAACCTAGATGTCTTGGTATTGGATAAGATGTACAAGGTGATCTTCCACATAATCCATGGGAAGAATCATCTTCATGTTTGTAGGACCTTCCATTTTATATATGGTTGTGTCACCATGGAAATGGGGGGATATAAATATCCAAACCCCATCTCTCCTCCCATATTGAACTTCTGATCGTCGATCCTTAACATCACCATGACCTGAACACTCAAATTGGGATCTATGGATGCATTGGAGAATATTGGGTCATCGGTCCACTTCATATTCCACTATTCCCCCTTCTCATGGGGATAATGATCGATAATGGTACATGTACCATTGAGAAGTCGTCGTACTTGCTGGTCTTCTGAGGTGGGGTATTAGTGGAAAGGGTCGACTGCAAAGTGATCTGTGATCCATACACTCCACACTAGTTCGTGAGGTAGTTATTGTTCATATAGTGGTTTAACTTTTAGGTTTACATGGATGTGCTCTACGAGAACCAAACCTATGTTATCAAATATATTTGGAACTTATTTACACATGAAGATGGAAAATGGCATAACAAGCTACCACTGCCTACTGCTGCTTATGGGAACACCCATGATTGTGCGCTAAAATGGAAGATTACATACCCTAGGGATATTTTTAGGATATGAACCACCCATGATAATGAAAGATAGGACCCAAAAATATAGGTTCAAGGAAAAGTTGTGGTTGGGGAACATTGTGAAGGAAGATTTGGCGTAGTGGGATGTGTTTCAGTAGTTGAAGATCCATCAGTTCCTGACCCTGAACAGGAAGGATCCACAGGCAGGGGAGTGAAAATAGGCATGATTCTCCTTAGTAAGCAATCATAAGAGTAAGTAAAACCTTTTAGGTCAGTCCTGAGGGTGCATTATTAAGGTCTAGGGAAGTGTCTGTGCTGCCCAGATATCCCTAGAGATGTTATTTTTCCCGAAACCTGTGAGATATGGGGACTCTTATGACAAATCAAAACCCTCCATGGAATGTGGAAACATATTAACAGAGAGGGGTTATTCCTCACTGGGTTGGTTAATAACCTTCCATGCTTCCACATTCCCTGAGGCAAGGTAGTGTAGTATATAATAGAGATTTAGGGCTTGGTCCACTCTCACGAAACCATTCATTCACTGAATCACCGAGTGAAGGTGTTTCTAGGCATTCCCTATCCCCTGGATATTTTGTAAGGTGAGAAATATATGCTCAAACATCTTCCAGATGAGTTAGAGGAGTCTTGGGGAAGTGATGCCTATGGGTATTCCCCTAGGTATAGAGGTCTCACCATCAATCAAGTATATCTTTTGACATCATATATTTTAGAAACTACCACGACCCCAAGAGAATTATATAATTTCTATTTAATTATATAGGGAACAACAAGTAAAAAAGAAGGGTATATTTTTGATGAACCTTTGAAAGAGTTTGAGGGAGCCTCAAACCTTGAAGGTGTGAGCACAAGGCCTCTCCATGAAGTCATGGGAACAGGAAGTCAACCTTCTACTAAAGTGGTTCTTCTGATTAAGGAGACAACTGCTGGGGAGATTCCATTTCTAGTGGGACTACTCATAAACCTATATGAGATACTTAACATAATTTATTATTCTTGTAATTATACTCCACTTTATACATTTTTTCTTCATGATTTTCCTTTATACATTTGACCAACTCAAGCATAAATGAAAGTTCAAACCATGTTCAGGGCTCAACAGCCAAAGTCAATGTTCGACCTAGTGGTGTATGAAGTTGAGGCAATGAAAATGGGTGATTATCCTTGGGTGAAGATGGATGGGGAGGCTGTGGTGGCTGAGCCAACTAAAGAGATTTAATAGTAAGGTAATTCTTAGACCATGACTTAAAAATAGGGATTTGTGACTATGACCATAGTGGGTATGGATAAGAGAGATTTTTTGGATGAGTATATTATAGAGGAACCACCGAAGGTGACTATTGGGGCCATAACCTCTATGGAGGAGGAGATGATCATGCTAGTAGTCGAGGTGATTTAAGGGGATGTAATGGACATGACTGTCTTGGAAGTGCCGCCAATGGATACTGATGGAGCTTATAACTCAACAAAGGTGGTCAAGATTGTGCCACCAATGGAGTTATCCACAGAGGTTGAGATGGATGAGTTTTCCTTGGAGGTGTTGTAGGAGTCATCTGAGGATTCTGTTGTAGATGAGGGGGACAATGAGGACCCATTACCCCTAGAAATAGATTTTATCCCACCTGAGTTCATGACTATGGACGATCCAACCACTGAAATCTTAGTGGTCATCCCTCTGTACAAGGCCACACCACCCGTGGACTTTTAGGATTTGGTATTGGATGCTACTAAGGAGAATCGATTCATTCTTCATAAATCATAGAGGTACATGTGGAACTTTATCACCCACACCCCAATGGTTGACCTACCGAATTGGGTTGGATCCCTCCACCATTGGATAGTTAGCCTATGGACTAGTGGGGTGGACTCTATCAGACTCTATGCACTGAATCAATATTTTCTTATCGAGTGAGCACATATCAAGTGGAATTTTTTTTATCACACCTAAAACAAACATAAGGATGAGGGAACCAAGGTGCTCTAGGTGACTAAGGAGGAGATTACTTATTTATAAGGGAAGGCATAGGATCATGTGGCCATCATAACCAATCAAGCTGAGATCATCACCCATCTGAGGCCCCAGTTGGTGGCATCCAAGGATAAATAAACTAAGGTGGAATCTCTAATGGTCGGGTACTAGTCTGAGCAAGAATGGATACAGATAAGGGTCAAATAAGTCCATCCTAAAGACAATAAATAGGGGGATGATATATAAGAGTGATAGTGGAACCTGAAGCATACTCAATAGAGGTTGTTTGAGCTCAAGAACTTGATTTATTGGGTTGAACCTTAGGGGAATTTTGTTTTATACCAAAATAAAGGATAGGATCCAATATATGGATGAAACTCCCAAAATTTGGTTTTTTTTGAATTCCCCATTTGTATAGACATGTTTATTTTGCTGTATTATTAATGTCACACTAAAATTACATTAATGATATAACCAATGATAAATTCCTAAGAACACGTGAGTCATGATGAGTGTGAGAAAAAAGGGACAACCATATGATTTATCATTTATCTGAGAGTGTCAAAAAAATTCTAAACACTTGAGGTCTAAATTTTTTGATTGAACACCAGGAGTGTCCAGGTTGAGAAAGGATATGGTTGGAGAATGAGGATATTTTAATAGACAAATTACTTTCTCAATGTGTTCTAGTGAATGAATAGGTTAATTCTAGAGATTTTTAATTCTACCCAAAAAAAGTGGAATGGATAACATGAATTGTGACTCCCAAGATTTGGAACACAAAGGGGGTTGTGTGATGATGGAGGATAACTGCTGACCATATTCTAAACCCAACATCCATTATAATTTTTCCTTGAATGGGGACAAACAAATGAGGGTCAACTAAGGACCATGTTCAAAACATGGGACCTATCTCAAAATGTTGTCAAAAGTATTTCAGGTAATGTTCTTAGGATGGTAGGTGATCTAGTGTGGCATAGAACCATTCCATCAAGGGGAGCCTGTTTAGACGTTTAGGAGGATGGGGATCAAAATAAAGGGACATACGAAGCATGGAGATTAATTTATGGAATGTTAAAATGGATTTCAATACTCCCATGATTATTCCACCATGGTTTTGAGCATGTTGGGTAGGAATATCAGTCTGAACAAAGGTCATATTCTCCTTCGAAGGGGAGATCCATCTCGAATGTTGAATGACAGTCAAAGAACATGATGATGTGGTAAGTGACCAGCACAGAAGGTGGAAAGGGATTCTTGGGAAATAGATTAATATGCTATGCAATTTTACATCATGTGATGAGGATTATAGGTAAGTAGTTTAACGTTATATAGTGAGGATGTTGGACACACAATTTAATTCCATATGGTGTGGTTGAAATTCAAGTTGTTTAATGTCATACGATAAGGATGATAGACATGTAGTTTGACATTATATGGTGAGAATGATAGACACACAGTTTAACATCATACAATTATGATGATGTATCACATGATTTAACATCATGTTATTTGGATGTTGAGTCTTATAGTTTGAAATCTTGTGACCAGAACAACAAGCTCCTAGTTTAAGGCCGTATAGTTCAGTACCATGGGATCATAGTTTAAGGTTATATAGATCAGACGATGGACTCTATGTGCCTCAAAATAATATGTATGGTATTGAATAGAGGAAACCCTATGTGAAAGGAGGGGCCCATGATGCCACTTGATGATACAAAAAACACCTTAAAGAAAACTCACACACAGTTTAAGGTCTTCATGCTTGGACCATTGGCACCCATGTGTCTCAAACTTTCTTGAAGAAAACTTCCCTCCAACCCCTAATAATTTTGAATCCATGCACAAGGTGATAAACAAGGAGTTTTATGGAGTTCCCACCATTTTAAAGGGAGAACAGAATGAGGGGTGTAAGTGAACAATGAATTCCGCAAGGTTAATTGCGAATTTCAAGACCTGGATAGTAAAAAGGGATTAACTGATGATCAAGGAACAACTATTGATTATGTTCAAAACATAGATTCTATACTTGAACCAGTTTAGGATGAGACAAAAAAAATATCGGATTGACCATTGATCATGTTTGAAATGAGGTACCTGCTATTTGTTACCATAGATCCTTCAAGGCACGAGCCCAGGACTGTAGGTGAACTAGTGTGGCATAGAAACATTTCCATTAGGTATCCCATTCATATTGATAAGATGATGGTTATCCAAATTGGAGAAATCATAAAGCGTGGAAGAGGAAATAAGGAATGTACTAGAGGGAATATTGACTACCCTGGGAGTTATATCAACATGCGCTCGAACGTTCTAGATGACTACCCTGATGGGTGAGAATAAAGCCTATCCTAGAGGGAAAATACCCCAAAATGATTTAATTATAGGACTAGTCCTAAGATAAAGTATTATAGTGTCACTATGTATGTAACACCCCAATTTTTTAAGAGGAAACTATGTTTGATATCATATGTAATACACAACAACGAACCCAAACAAATAATGATTAATTAAATATGAATGTTTTAACCGTTACAATAAATTTGAGGATATGAGTAGGATTAAATACTTTATGAAATATATATATATATATTTCCTAAATATATTGATAAATACTGAGTTAATAATCAATCAATTTTTGGTAATGTCTTTTTGTTCTCCAAAATATGTTTTTATTAAAAAATGATTTTTATTTCTTTTTATAAAAAATCATTATAAATATTTTCTAGAAAATTTAGAAAATTTGTTTTAAAAAATAAGAACCATTTCTGATATCATCGTATCAATATTAACATAGGGTAAAATTTTGGGGTTTTTTTTAAAAATGTAGATTTTTCAGTGAATAGTGAAAGATATTGTTTTTAAGTAAAATTATCATTTATTATGATAAATTAAGTAATATAAAATTTCCAATATTATTTTAATTTTATTTAAAGGTAAAATAGATATTCCTTAGTTATATTTAATTCAATTAATTATATTTAAATCATCTTTATACTAGATTTTATTATAAGTGTATTTTTAAAATTAAAAATGTATTTTTTCTAAAAACTGTTTTAAAATGCACAGTGTTTATCAATTTTAATTAATTAAAATAACCCCCAATGATAAATGATATAAATAAAATATTTAGATTATTTTTATATCTTTATAAATTAAAATTCATATAATGAATATTACTAGTTATAGAGTTAAATTAAAATTTTCTTTTCCTTAAAAAAT
Organism: Viscum album; assembly: GCA_963277665.1. NCBI lineage: Eukaryota > Viridiplantae > Streptophyta > Magnoliopsida > Santalales > Viscaceae > Viscum > Viscum album. Next base: position 1,647,404,712 of record OY728152.1, read on the forward strand.
GTATTTTTCAGAAAATCACTTTCCATCATACTTAAAGGTTTTATATTAAATTAAATTCTTACAACGATGTGAATTTATTTTGATAAAATGGATTCTATATATGGAATCATCATAATTATTATTTGGTAATAAGGTCAATATAATTTTTGAACTATATGAATAGTAACTGTGGTAAATATTTATTACCACGATAAAAGGAAAATATGTAAATTAAGGGTAACAATAATTTGACAAAGACTAGAAACAAAGTAACAATAATAGTATGAATATCTATATATTATTTTCACTGAAATTATTATTATATTTATTCCTTATTGTTTTTTCCTTTATAAATTATTGAGTAATTCGTTTAATGAAAATTATATTTTGATACCATAAAATAGAAATTTTAATTTTATGTAATATGAAATTTCATTTAAGAAATTAGTTTTGATGAATTAATTTATTTTTTAAATAAATTATAATTTAAATAAAATATTATTATTAAATTATGATTGATAAATATAATTGATAATATAATTCTTAAGATGTTAAATGTAATTTCTATAATGGTACAAAAACTATTATTGTCAAAAACCCATCATTTCTCAATAAATATAGATTCTATTTTAAAAGTAAAAATTAATATATTTATAAAATTATTTTTATAAAATAAATGAAATTTTTGGAATCATAATGTCTAAATTATCCAAAAGTGATTTTTTTGATAATTTTCTGAGACAGTCGAATTTTCTGGTAATAATTAAATATAGTTTAAATATACGATGTGTATTATGACATCATAATGACCCAAAATGATGTAATAAATAATATAATAGGTATCCATGACCAAATATATGTTTTAAATTTAAAATAATTTAATATTAATTTTATTTTATTAATTTTATAAAGCCTTTATGAATCCTCCAAAACCTATAATATATTTTAAGATTTAAAAATCATTTATTTAAGAGTATGACTAATCTCCACATAAGCAAGGGTATTATTTTAATAATTTATTCCCTTTTAATTATAAATTAATTAAAATAACTATATTTTTTAAAAACTATGGGAAAAAACATGGTACAATTTGTGGTTTCGTTTATTTTATTATATATATTCCAAAACCTAAGTTTGAGAAATATTAAAGAATTACCCTATCTTTTCCTATATAAACCCACCAAATCTCCCATTTTTCTTCATTAAAAAACCTTGGATCATGTCCTTACTCTTCCCTCCTCTCTATATATTCCTACCAAGGTTCCCCCAATCTCTCAATAATCTCCTCTCGAGAATTTGGAATCACACTCTCAAGGTAAGGGACCTTCCTCTCCTCCTTTAAATTTAAGAACCTTCTTTGAAATTAGTAATTTTAATTAAAATTGGTTATATTTTCATTAATTTATAAAAATTAACTTATTGTAAAATTTATGTTATTTTAATAAGATACCATTTATCCTCTCTCATTTTTACCCTTACCTAAGTTATTACTATACCGAAATTTTGTAAGAGATTTCCCTCTTCTCATTTTTATTTAATCCTCTCTTTTGTGAAATGCTTATTAATTTCCATTTTTTCATGTTAGGATATGTTCTTAAATATCCACCTTACTTTCCATTTTATGTATAAATTATGAGATACCCCTTTCACTCTCATTAATCCCTCCCATAAACTTTTATGTACACCTATTACCATGTCTAAATTTAGTAAGAAATCCTTTCCTTCTCAACTTTATTGAAGTTTATCCATTATCTTATGACTTATATTTATAATTCCTAAAGTTTGAATATTATTTTTAATATCCATATTATTGTAAATTTTGTTTAAAAATGATGAGATATCCCCTTTTCTCTCATAAACCCATTTTATAAAATTTTAAGTGGCGCTGTTATGCTACTGAAATTTCATTACGATTTCCATGCCAAAAAAATTGTGTAGTGAATACCACACACATTTCATATCAAGGGTGTTCACCTTTATAAAATTATAATTATTTTATTTGGGACTTAAACGTATATATTCCACACACCTTGATCATGTAATAAAATATAATGATGAATGAATACATGTTGTATGATCTATATGGCACAAATAAGCATGAGAATGAAATAAAAGTGACGGGTGCACCAAAAATTATATAGCACTCCAATGCATTGGGTAATGATTTAGTCTCATGAGACATCATAAAATGGATTGGTAAGTGAACCTAATCTAATATAGGAATTTTTCTATCATGTTGTATTGGCAGTTAGCCCTGGCCTATATTTATGATGTAGTGTTTTAAGTTGTTACCACATTTCCCATGTCACCTTTATGATTATCATGATATATCATGTATCATTGTTCATGTTTATTGTTATCACTCCCTTTATGCCCCATTGATATTCCTATTGTCTAACATGTATTATTTTCTTTATGTTATGAAATGTTTATTCCATTACTAGGCATTATAGATCACCCCTTTCTTGTGTATGTCCCCAGGTTATCCCATATAGTTTTAAGTACGAAGGAATATTATGAACATGTTAAAGTGTTTTTCAATAAATATGTTGTATTCCTTGTTTTAAGTTTTTATGTAATGTACCTAATTCCCAAATAAACTAGAATTATGAATCTTCTAGATTGTATTATGTGTAATCTTATGTAATAAATTGTGAAATAAAGTGTAATAAAGAGCAGGGTTGTCATAGTTGGTATCAAAGGAAAACTTTAGTTATTTTTTGGATTAAGATTAGAAAACTATAGAGAAATAATTAGGGAAAAGTATAAGTATAAGAAAATGTCCCTAAATTTTGGTAAGTATAGATTAAGTGGTTTAACAAGAAACTACATCCCTATCTAGATACTACAAGTGGATGTGGATATGGCACATATGTAAATAGGGATAAAACCTAAAAACACCACATTAAGCTAGAATCAACTGGGAACTAGTGCACAAAAATTATCCATGATTCACACTTGGTTTGAAAACCCTGAGGGATATTCTTTGGTAATTCACAAGCTCATTACGAACCATTATTAAGGGAACAATAATTCTTATAAGTGACTATATTAGGAAATAAATAATGGATAACTTAGATTGAATACTAGAAATTATTAAGTTAGGTAAATACATTTCATTTATAAGTTATCCCATTAATGTTATTAGATTATTGTTTATGTGTTTAATAGTTTAGAATTACTCATCCCTAATTTTCCCTTTATTCTAGTCAATGGATGGAAATAGGGAGAACCCAATCAATAACCAATGCGATGAGAAATGTGATGACTACACAAATGAGATGCCTAACATGACAAGAGATAAAGTAATACATATTGTGATTATGCCAAACCAGCTATCAAAAATCACAATTAACATTTGTAACATATATGAAAAGACAATGAAATAAAAGAATATGAGGATGATGAATCAAGAAAGGTCATCTAATAAAGGTGATATAGGAAAGAAGATTAAATTTCTTATGTGTCAAAAATGTATAAAAATGCACCAAGGTAGATGCCACAAAGGAACTCAAAGGTATTTTAAGTGTGAAAAAATAGGCCACAAATTAGCTAGTTTCCCCCTAAAAAATAAAGATTGTGATGTAAGAGAATAAATTATATCCTAAAACAACCTTTTCTATTTAACATCTTATGTTTTTGGAATATGATAATTATCAGAGTCAATTTCGTAATCCAATGGTTAAATACTATACTAACGAAGAACCTATACTATGAAAATCATTGAAGTGTAAGGATTAAAATGTTTATGTATTGGTATTTGATATTTATGATTAAGAAGTAGTATATAAATGACATTATGGATATAAGAATCATGAAACATATAAGGATTGTTCCACAATGGATTTTCTTTAAGAATTTGAAACATATATTGAATGGATCCATTTATCTATAAAATTGATTTAGTAATAAGGGGGAATTTTAGAAAATTCATGATTTATGGAATGTTAAAACTTATTAGGTGTTTGATTTTGGGATAAAACTAAAGAGTCTCGGGATGATATTTCTATGTTTAATAATTAAAATCATTGACACAACTTTTAAAGATTTATGTGATGGAAGTATTTTGATTTTGTGGTGATTAATGATATTTTCGGAGATGTTTTATTTGGTTTTAGGTATGTATACCCATTAGAATTATCTAAGATGAATGATATTATGTTTTTTGAGGTGTAATATGAAGGGTATTAGACAACCTTTAAAGTTAAAACACTCTTTAATTTTTTTAGGTTATTAGTGTTATATATGGGTATTTATTTAAGGAATGATCTATGTTAAACTTAAATTAATATGTCAGAAAATGGAGCCACACTCTCCAGGGTGCTCTTGGGATCCTGGATTGGCTTCTTCCCCCTCCTAGGGTTTCCTCTCTCTTCAATGATGTTGTATTTTTCTTTGATTTCCCTAATTCTCTCTTCTCTCTGATCGATTTTCTAGGATTTTCTCTCTCTAGGTTCTCTCATATTTATCTATCACTCATTTTTATCTCCTCTCCCTGTTTCAACTTCACTAGATCCGTGAAGAACTTTCCACCTTTCTATGGTCTAACCTTGAGTTCCACTGCTCTTCTTCAGATCATAGATGGAGTGATGGGAACACCGAGGCTTTGGGATAGTGGTTTGGCGATTGAGGGTCCTATCAACATCTCTAGTATTATTACTTTAGGGTTTCATCCCTTGGTATCTTTCTAGGGTTTCATTCCCTCTTATTTTTAAGGTCTTTCTCTCGGTGATGTTGGGTTGTCTTCTGCTGAGGGTCTTTCCAAGGCATTCTATTCTGGTTTCCAGTTTGATATTGGAGTTGTATGGTGATATGGTGACGACTTTAGGTGGATCTTGTGTTACAACATGGATGGAAGTGGAAAAGATGAGTGTTGACAGGATGACGTCTAGGTAGGTTTGATGGTATTGGTTCATGGTCTCCTAGTCGGTGATAATGCTGGTCTTCTCTGGAAACAATGGCGTTGATGTTCCTATAGCGATGGAAGCTGGTGCAATGTGTGGGTCTTGCTATTGTTTCATCCTATTATGCACACTTTTTCTCTACTCTAGATCCTAGAATCCACCATTATCTCCGAGGTGGAGTTGCGTGGTGGCCTTCAAGGTCCTTTGGGATGTGAGCCTGAGCGGGAAACTTTGGGAGGTTAATGGTGATGAAAAATTGTCTTGAGACAGTGAGACTGAGTTTGGATTCAGTATTGTTGATGATGGTGGTTGGTAGGGACGTGACTGATGGTGTGATGTAAGTGATGGGTTTCAACATTCTGGTGGTGGAATTTGGAGATGCGGTCGGCGGTCAGAGATGTAGCCAATAGTGATAAGCTGATGCAGATGATGTCTTTGTTGGCGTGATGATGTGATGATGGTGAGATGATATGACAGGCCAATGATATGATGATGGTGGTTGGTGAGGTGGATCATGGTGGGCAACTCATGGTTCAATACTAAATTTGGTGGTTTTCTATTTTGGTTTTGAAATTTGATTTTTTTTTGAATTTTGGATGAGGTGTGTCGTGGATGGGGGTTTTGCATGAATTGGACTTTGTATGGTTTACCACTTATCTAAAAAGTGGCTTTTAATAAATTAGAAAAATGGATTTTGAGGAGGATCTATGTTAACCTTTGGGATTATTTGGGGAATCTTAGAGATTAATGTATTAATATTTTCTCAATTTCAATATTATATTTCTTTATGCTAATCATTTTGGATTTAGTGGATATATTAGGAATATCTTTTTATTATTTAGTGTATTATATGATCCATTAGAAGTTTATTCTAGTGATTTAGGCATAAGAAAACATCCATCTTGAGTTGTCATCATTTAGAGAAAAAGATTATATTTTAGTAGAAATTAATTATACTTTTCAATGAAATATGTTTCCTTATGTTTCTAGTCTAGATTATAAAGTAATTACTTAACTCTAGGAAAATAATCTTGAATAAAAAATGTTTTCATATTATGATCATTTCTGATGAATTAAAGTACATTTTATCTATCATGGATTTATGGTTTTGTGGTCATGAAATTTCTATTGACCATATTATCTATCACATTCAGTTATTTATTTAGTGTTAGTTTTCTTTTCCATGTCTATTTTTTCACTTCCAACTAATTTTCTCTTAATTAGAAACCTAGTTATGTGATGACCTCCAGACTTCTCTTTCTCTCTTTTCAAGTGGATGTTTTATTAACCATTTTTATGATGTGGGATTTTAATAAATATATTTTTAAGTTTCAAAAAATTTCTTATATATATCAATATTAAATTTGAGGATGCAATTTATTGAAGGGAGGAAGAATGTGACACCCTGAGTTTTTAAGATGAAACTATGTTCGATAACAGATCTGATACATAATACTAAACCAAAACAAACAATAAATATTTAAATATGATTTTTTTAACCATTACAATAAATTTTTGGATATGAGTAGGATTAAATAATTTATGAAATATATATTTCCTAAATATATTAATAAATACTTATTAAAAAATCAATCAATTTTTTGTAATGTCTTTTTGTTCTCCAAAATATGTTTTCTTCAAAATCAAATTTTATTTTTTTATGAAAACAATATTATAACTATTTTCTAGAATGTTTAAAAAATGTATTTGATAAAATGAGTACCATTTTGATATCATAATAACAATATTAATATAGGGTGAAATTTTGATATTTTTAAAAAATATAGATTTTTCGGTGAATAGTTTAAAATATTGTTTTTAATTAAAATCATAATTTATTTTGATAAATTTAGTAATATAAAATTCCCAATATTATTTTAATTTTATTTCAAGGTAACATAGATATTATTTAGTTATATTTAAATAAATTAATTACTTTTAAATCATATTTATACTGAATTTTATTATATGTGTATTTTTATGATTAAAAACACTTTTTTTCTGAAAAATGTTTCAAAATGCATAATGTATTTTCCATTTTAATTAATTAAAATAACCCATAATGAGAAATGATAAAAATTAAATATTTATATTATTTTTATATATTTTTTAATTGAAATTAATATAATGAAGATTAATAGTTGTAGAGTTAAAGTAAAATAATCTTTTCCTTACAAAAATGCATTTTTTGAAAAATTGTTTTCCATCATGCTTGTGGGTTTTATATTAAATTAAATTCTTCCACCTTTTTGAATTTATTTTTATAAAATTAATTCCATATATTAAATCATTATAATTTATATTTTTTAATAAGGTCAAAATAATTTTTGAACAATATGAATAATAAAGGTGGTAAATATCAATTACCACAGTAAAAGGAAAATAGGTAAATTAAGGGAAAAAATAATTTAACAAAGAATAAAAAATAATTAACCCTAATAGTATGAATATTTATATTTCCTTTTCATTTAAATTATTATTATATTTATTCCTTATTGTTTTTTCCTTTATAAATGATTAAGTAATCAGTTTGATTAAAATTATATTTTGATACGATAAAACACAAATTGTATTTTTAAATAATATGCAATTTCAATTAAGACATTAATTTTGATTAATTGATTTATTTTTGAAACAAATTATATTTTAAATAAAATATTATTATTAAATTATTATTGATAAATTTAATTGATAATATATTTCTTATGATGTCATATGTAATTTCTATAATGGTTAAAAAATAGTTATTGTAAAAAATACAGAATTTCTCAATAAATGTATATTTTATTTTAAAATTGAAAATTAATATATTTATAAAATTATTTTATAGAATTAATATTATTTTTGGAATCATAATATCAAAATTTTCCAATAGGTATTTTTTCATAATTTTCTGAGATAGTTGAATTTTTGGGTAAAAATTAAATATGGTATAAATATACGGTCTGTATTATGACATCATAATGTACCAAAAGCATTGTAATAAATGATATAATAGGTTTAAATGACTAAATATATTTTTTAAATTTAAAATAATGTAATATTAAGTTTATTTTATTAATTTTATTGTCATTATGAATTTTACAAAACCTATAATATATTTTAAGGTTTTAAAATCATTTCCTTAAGACTATAACTCATCTCCACATCAGAAAGGGTATTATTTTAATATGGTAGGTTCTTATAATTATAAAATAATTAAAAAAAACCTCTATTTTTCAGAAATTATGGGCAAAAACCATGGTAATGTTTGTGGTTTTGGTTATTTTATTATATAGAGTCCAAAACCTAAGTTTGAAAAATAATAAAGAATTCCCCTATCTTTTCCTATATAAACCCACCCAATCTCCAATTTCTCTTCACTAAAAACATTATATAACATCCTTACTCTTCCCTAACCTCTCTATAATCCTCCCAAGGTCCCCCCAAGCTCTCAAGAAGCTCCTCCCAAGCATTTAGAATCACACTCTCAAGGTAAGTGACCTTCTTCTCCTCCTTTCAATTCAAGAACATTCTTTGAAATTAGTCTTTTTAATTTCAATTAGTTATATTTTCATTAATTTATAAATGTTACCTTACTGTAAAATTTATTTTATTTTAATGAGGTACCATTTATCATATCTCATTTTTACCCTTACCTAATCCATTACTATGCCGGAGTTTTGTAAGGGATTTACCTTTTCTCATTTTTATTCAAGCACCTATTTTGCACAATGTCTATTAATTTCAATTTTTTAATGTTAGGATATATTATTTCATATCTCCATTTATTTTAATTTTATTTATAAATTCTGAGATAACCCTTTCACTCTTATTAATACCTCCCATGAAACTTTATGTACACCCGTTACCATGCCAAAATTTAGTAAGGGATCCTTTCCTTATCCTCTTTATTCATGTTTATACATTATCTTATGCCTTATATTTCCAATTACTAAAGTTGGGATATAATTGTATATGTCTCTATTAATTTAAATTTTATGTACAAATCATCATAGATCCATTTTGTTCTCATCAATCTATTTTATAAATTTTTAAGTGACCTCATCATGCTACCAAAATTTCAATGCGATTTTCCATGCCAAAACAATTAGGTAGTGAATACCATACCCATTTACTATCAAGGGTTTTCACCTTTATACACTTATACATATTTTATTTTGGACTTTCATTTATGTTTTCCACACTTCTTTATCATGGAATAAAATATGACAATGAATAAATTCATGTTATATGATCTACGTTGCACACTTAAGCATGAGAATGAAATGAAAGTGATAGGTGCACCTAAAATTATATAGGGATAAAATGTATTGAGTAATATTTAAGCCTCACAATAAATCATTTAAGGGATTAGAAAGTGAACCTAATTGAACATTAGAGCTTTTACATCATCATGTCTTGGCAGTTAGCCTTGACCTATGTTTATGATGCGGTGTTTTAAGCTATTTACACATTTCCTATGTCTTCTTTTATGGTTATCATGATATATCATGTCTCATTGTCCATGTTTATGGTTATAAATCCTTTTATTCCCCTTTTATATACCTATTTTCTAACATGTATTATTTTATTCATGTTATTCCATGTTTATTTCATTACTAGGGTTTATATATCACCCCTTTCTTATGTATGTACCTAGGTTATCCCATGAAGTTTTAAGTACGAAGGAATATTATGAACATGTTAAGGAGGTTTTAAATAAATAAAATGCATTCCTTGTTTTAAATTTTTATGTAATGTACCCAATTTCCAAATACACTAGACTTATTGATCTTCCAAGTTGTATTATGTGTACTCTTATGTAATAAATCATGAAATAAAGTGTAATAAAGAGAAGAGTTTCTATAACATATACCATTAAAATGGTAATCAAAGAACCCATAGTTATAGATCATGATTTGGTATGAGAATGAAAATGAAGGAGTTCATCCTCTTTGGTGACGACATTAAATCATTTCAGATTAGGTGGAATCCTGGTTTTACATTGGGTAATGTTGTGATCATCCTATACTTGTCATGTGAGGCATCTTGGTTTTATATGGGGTATGTTTTTTTGGTAATCCCATACTTATAGTATGGGGAATCCATGTTTGATATGGGGTAAATTTTTTTGGTCATCCCATACTTTTCATATGAGGAATCCTAGTTTGATATGGTGTAATATCATAGTTTCACATCGTGCGCTAGGGACATTGGGCTTTTCTATTTAATATCGTACAACTCAGACTATAGTTGATACTAGTTTAAAGTCATAGAGCTCGGACCATGGAATCTATGTGTCTCAAAGAAATATGTACGGTATCAAAGGGAGGTTACACGACATGAAACAAGGGGACTAGGAGGTCACCTAATGATACAAAAAACATCTCTAAGATAACTCAAACATAGTTTAAGGTCATGATTCTTGGACCATTTTCACTCATGCATCTGAACCTTACATGAAGAAAACTTCCCTCCAACCCCTAAACCAGTGTGATCCATGATTGGTGTGAGAAACAAGGAGTGGTATGGAGTTCCCACTATTTATAGGGGAGAACACAATAATGGGAGAAAATGATTGATGAATCCCATGAGAAAAATTGAAACTTTTAAGACCTAGATAGTAAAAAGGGTCTGATCGGCGAGCAGGGAACAACTATTGATCATGTTTGAAACACAGGTTCTATACTTGCTTCAGTTTAGTATGGGGTAAAAAAAATTCATGATCAACCACTAACTCGGTTTGAAATGTGGGAGCCTCTATTTTTTACTATATATCCTTAGAGGCCTGAGCCTAGGATGGTAGGTGAGCCACTGTGGCATATGACCATTGCTGTTAGGGAGCCTGTTCAGTTTGGGAGGATAATGGTTATCCAAATTGGAGAAAGTGTGAATCATAGAATTGGAAATAGATAATGTCTTAGAGGGAATATTGAGTTCCCTGGGAGCTATTCCACTATGTGCTTGAACGATCTAGATAATTATGTAGGTGGGTGAGAATCAATCCTATAATGGAGGTAAAATACCCCAAAATGAGTCAAGAATAGGGTTGGTCCCAATATGAAATATTCGAGTATCACTTTATATCACATGAGAATGGAAATCAAGCCACACATAGTTCTAGAGCATGGTGCGGTAGGAGAATGACATTGGAGGGGAGACGTTCTCTCTGGTGAGGGAATCAAATCATCCCAGATTAGGAGGTATCCTAGCTTCACATGGGGTATTTTTTTTATAATCCCATACTTTTCATATGAGGTTTCCCAGTTTTATTCAGGTTAATTTTTTTGGTCATCTCATATTTATCGTATAGAGAATCTCAGTTTTATATGGGGTAAGTTTTTTTGGTCATCCCATATTATTATTTGAGGTATCCTGGTTTGATATGAGATAAGATTATAGTTTCACGTCATGCGCTAGGGACATTAAGATTTTTAGTTTAAATTTTAAAAACTCGAACTATATTTGCTGATAGGTTAAGGACATGGTGTTTGTAACATGGTTAAGTTTGTAGTTTAAGGTAATTTATATTTGACCAAGGGGGTTTGGGTGTCCTAAGGGGGAATTGTGGGGTATGATGGAGTGATAAACCAATGTGAAAGGAGGGATAAATGGACCCTCTTCCACACAAAACTTTACAATCCACAACCTTGGTCAACATCATGTTAATGGGGAATAAATAATCCCATAATGAGTCGACAAAGGGGTTGGGACAAGGATGAAATATCTAGGAGTCACTATATATCCCATGAGAATGGGAATCAAGCCACATATAGTTATGGAATATGGTGCGGTAGAAGATCGATGCTAGAAGGGGATACCCTCTCGAATGAGGATACCGAATCATCTCATATTAGGATATGAGTCATCTCAAATTTATATGGGGTAAGGATATAGTTTACCATAATGTACTGAGGAATTTGGGAAAGCTTATGCACAGAGATTCCCACTCATTTTCTTATTCATGTCGGGTTATGAGGGAATCTTGGTCCACTAATGGGTAAAGAACAATGAATGGGGATTATACCTGATGAGGAGGTCCATGAGGGAATTTTGGGGTGATAACACCATGAGTAATTTTGTAATGAATTTGTGGTTAGGCCTAGAGACAAAAGGTATTGGCATCACTATGTATCCCATGGGAATGGGAATCAATCTGAATGTAGTCCTGGAGGGATATAGGGTAGTAGGATTGCTAAAACACTAGGGATAAATCAAACCAAGAAAATGAGGTCCAAGGAGGTCAGATTCACATAGTTTATAGTCATAATTCTTGGATCAAGGATCCTAGTTTAAGGCCATAGAGCTTTAACCAAAGGGGTGGGTGCTTCCATGATGTTCAGGTCATGTAAAGAAGTTTAACCTAACATAAAAGGAGCCTATATGGCTTTTTTGCACCCAAAGTGATCCTGAATCTAGTTGTGTGTAGTTTAAGTTCATAGTTCTTGGACCATGGAAAACAATTTAAAGTCATGATTCTTATAATATTGTCATGAGTGTTTTATTTAAGGGTATTTTCATGGAACTAAATGGGTAGAACCCAAAGTTAAAGGAGGTAATGTAGGACCACGTACCAAATAAAAATATTGAAACAAATGACACATATTTTAAGGTCATAATTCTTGGACCATGAGTGGGTCCAAAGGGCCAAATGTTGGTGGATTTATAGTTAGGCCTGGAGAAAGAATTCATAGGCATCACTACACATCCCCTGGGAATGGGAATTAATCCACACGTAGTTCCAGAATATGGAACAATAGGAGATCAATGTTAGGTAATCCTCTATGATGAGGTAATCACATGTTCATGAAATAGGTTAAGTCTTAGAGTTTATTATCATGTGTTGAGGGCATTGGTTTGTGATCATACCATATTTATCATATGAGGCATCCCAATTTTATATGGGGTGTTCTTTTTTTTATCATACCATACTTATTGTATGTGGAATCCAAGTTTTATATGGGGTATTTTTTTCTAATCATCCCTTACTTAACATATGAGGCATCCTAGTTTTATATGGGGTAAGATTGCAGTTTAACATCATGCACTAGGGACATTGGTCTTTATAGTTTAAATTTTTACAACTCAGACTATGGTTTTTACTATTTTTATCTTGTAGATATCAGATTGCATGGGATGAAAATAATTTAAGGTTATAATTCTCAAACCATGAATCTTATTTTAAGGTCATAGAGTTTGGACTAATTGAAAATAGTTTAAGTTCACACTACCTAGACTATGTGGTTGCTATTAGTTTAAGGTCATTGAGCTTAGACCCATTATAAACAATTTAAGGTCGTACTACATGGACCTTTCTACTCACGTAAATTAATTCTTTAGAAACTTAACATTGGTTGGAGGAGTGATACACTCTCTTTCCATGGTGATCAAAGAGTATGATCCATTTAAATAGACCTTATGGATAATGTAGGGTCCTTCCCACTTGGGCTCCAAATTCAATGGATTTATACTAGGTATCATTGGTGTTCTGAGATCCAATACCATGTCACATTGTAGGAAGGAGAGGAGGTGAACCTTATTTTTTAATGATCTTTCTATCTTTTTATGATGCCTCTCCAAGTTATGCAATGCCTAAAGCATATCATCCTCAAGGTTATCTAACTTATCTAGATGAACTTATACCATTCTATCTGGCATCTTCTGGTCATAAAAACGATTTTTGGAGTAATAGAAACTAAACCTTGATGGTAAATACTACTTTTTTTCTATATACTAAGGAGTACAAGGTCACCTTGGTGGAATTTCGGTTCAACATCTCATATGACCAAAGGGCATTGGGGGGCTTATTAGGCCAATTTTTTTTTCTAGCTCACCATTTTCTATAAGATGTTAGACAGAGACTTGTTGAATGAATCAATCTTTCCATTTTCCTACACATGGTAGTGATAAGTATGGTTGGACCATATGTTGTGCTTTACATACAATTTCTTCAGCTCGACAGCCTAAAAGTTGGTGTTGTTGCCTGTGAGAATAGCATGAGGAACTCCAAATTGGTGGATGATGTGAGTGCGCACAAACTCAATCACAAACCAGGATTTGAATTCCTTGAGGGGAACCGATTCTTCCCATTTGGAAAATAATTCAACTACTGTCAAAATTAATTTTCACCAGGTATCTTTTTCTGGTAGGTATGGACCCATAATATCGATTCCCCATACTAAAAAGGGATAAGAATACTTAGTGGTGTGGAGGATCTCCAACGATCAATTCATGAAGTTGGAATGTATTTGAAACATGTGAAAAATATTGGAAAACTCAATGTATTCATGAACCATGGTGAGCCAGAAATATCCCAACCTTCCAATATGATAGGATAGATTCAACTATACTTCATGGGAGCTATAGGACACCACATGGAATTCTTATATAACATAAGGGATCTTGTCTCCTTGGATGTATTAGAGAAAAATTCCATCAAACCCATGTCTTTAGAGGGTTTTCTATAGGTCATACCCACTTTGGAGGATAAACTGTGTTGCATGATGATAGATTTTATCATGCTTGGCTCAGTATGGAAAGAGAAAACCATGTTGGATATACTCAATAAAGGGAGTTTTCCAATCAGACATTTCTTCTATTGAAAAGAGATTTGAGGGCCCTAGCATAGAGGTACTGGTAGCTAGTTTGTTTACCTGCTGGTTTACTTCATCTAAAGTGGCAGGGGTTATGACCCTCTAATGTGCCACATGAATGAAAAGATCATTCTGGTTAGGCTGTGCAAGGGACAAAGGAAAAATCACCAATGTATTGGATTGAATATTTTGTGATCGAGGAACATGAGTCACCTTTGGCTGGGAAGGGAACTAGTCCATCAACCGATGGGTACATTCCAATAGGGGTTCAAGCTCATGATTTATGATGATATAGTCACCTTTGATCTATTTTATTACTTACTCAGAGTATCCCTTCACATGTAAATTGGGGACATCAATCTCAAGGTCCAACTTGAGACCAGTAATGAGGGCCTGATACTATGCCTCATTGTTGGTGTATCCTTATGACAATAGGAAAGAGTACGGCAAGACAACTAGTTTTGGGGTGATGAAGATGATTCCCATGCCTACTCTATTAAGCTTGGGATTGTTGAGTCTCATACTAGTTGGGATCTGGGAGGCACCATCGAAATTTATCTACTATCACGGCATAACCTGATCCACTATGAGGATATCCTCATCTAGGAAGTCAATATATAGGGTTTTTCTTCAAGGGTAGATGTTTATCTAGGAAGTATTCTAATTCTTGACCCTTAAAAGACTTCTTTAGGACAGATTAGATTTAAAACTACTAGAGTATCACCATCTAGAATTCCAATTATCCCATTAGTATGGGGTGATTGAGGATATACTTCATCAAGTCTACTCGGGACACTAGTTTTATCTCATGATGCTGCAAATAATGTCACAACTTATGAAATTCAAAAACCATAATGAGGAAGATTTTATCGATGGGGGATTACCTGACCTCCATTTTGAGGAGTATGTGATTGAGATAGTATATTCTATTTTCCCTAACCTATTGTTTTTTTAGTCTAGGAGGGTTCCAAGGTACTATTCCAAGGTGGTCACATAAATGACCAAATGATTTTCTAAGATAGGAGGAATTGAAACCAGAGGTTGTAGAATATACTTCTTGATGCCCTCAAAGGTAGTCTGGAACTCCTCATCCCACTGGTAAATGATGAATTTCTTTATGATCCTCCATAAGGGATTACACTTACCAGAGATATTTTTGATAAATCAGCATATGTAGGTTAAGTGGCCTTAGAGGCCTAGAAACTCCCAAATGTTTCTTAGGAGAGACATTTGGTTGATGGAATTGATCTTTTTTGGGTCAATATTGATGCCTTTGTATCTTATGTTGAAGTTGAGAAATTTCTCAGATGTAACCCTAAATGTACACTTCAAGGGGTTCATATTCATGTATTAGGAGTGAAGGAATCCAATAACATTCTAAATATCCATGAGATGGTCCTAATGCTGGCAGGATTTGACCACCATGTCTTCCACATATAATTCCACCAGTTTCCCAATAATTGGATTGAATATATGATTCATATCCCATTGACAAGAGCATCCTACGTTTTCAAGCCAAAGGGAATCAACTGAAAACATAAATTTCCCTAGGTTGGCCTAAAGGAGATGAAATCCTCATCTTAAGGGGACATTTGAATATGATTGTACCTATAATACTCATCTATAAAGAAGAGTTCATGGAACCTTATTGTAGCATTGATAAAAAAACTTTGTCATTGGAAGGGGAAAATAATCCTTTGGACAATGGTGGTTGAGGTCTTGGAATTCAATACATAATCTGATCTACCCATTCTTCTTCCTGACTGAGACAGTATTGGATAGGATCCTAGGGTACCCAACTTACCTAAAGAAGGTTTCTTTGATAATATTTTCAACCTCATCCTCAACCATAGCACCATGAGAGGGGTGTATATTTCTGGGAGTCTTCTTGAACCCAAGACGACTCATTGGGAGGACAAGATGATGAATGGTGATATGAGGGTCCAACCCTGACATCCCATCATAGCTCCAAGTGAAGATTCCATAGTATTACTTCTAGAAGGAAACATACTACTACTTATCCTCTAGAGACATTGATAATTTTTTTAATTTAGGCCTTAGATATTCCTCAATACCATGGTTCACCTAGGTTATCTCATCAATGGTGTTAGAGACACCGTATCTAAATGAAGGTGGGGTGTCTTCCAAATCCTAGTTTTCATCTGATATGGGAGGATCACAGGGAGGAGGAATCACTTAAAATTTAATTGACTTAGGGGAAGCAATGGTATCTAGTCTGACAAATATGAAATCCTTAATAAGGGGTTTCCATTCTGTGAAGAATGTGGAAACAGAAGCTGTCGATCCAATTCTATCTGGCTTCTGGCCACGAGGTCCACTCTTAATGTTGGAGAAATGGTTAAAAGTATAAATTTTTCGATTCATCCCCAATTTTCATAAAATTTAGTAATTACATGGATTGGTAGACATAGGTATAACCTATCAGTACTTAATAGGAGAATGGTCCTTAAGTACTAGCCGGACTTGTCTGGTGTAAGAGTATGAGGTAATTTGTGGGTGCTCATTTTTCTTTGATACAATGAAAAATCCTCCATTTCTATCATTATGGGATCTAAAAAATGAATCGGTTAAATGAATATGTCATTAAAATCTTCCCAGGGGATGACTGTAGTGGATGCTATATCATTGGGAGAATTGATGTACTCAACCCCATGAGTCTGAATTTGCTTCCCTTCACTTTAGTAGTACCTGAAATCTAGATAACAAGCCTAATAAGATTTAAATGTTGACAAATCACCTTAAATAACCCCTACTCAACCATTGAGGAAGTACTTGAGTCACTGGTAGTATGAAGAGGTGACCGCTATGTACAAATAAAGTCAGGGCCTTCCTAGAAGCATGTTTTAGGCAGTGTCCTATGAGACTACCATGAATTTAGTGCTTGATATCAGACCACCAAAACAAGTGTCCAACTGAATCTTTCCATGTGGTTTCTACTCAGTCTTATCATAACCCTGAATCATTAGGTTTGAGGTAGTCATATCCACTTCTTCCGGTCCCAACTTATGAAGCATTTGGGTTAGCAAGAGGTTGATCCCGAAGCCAATATCCACTAGGAAATGGAAAATATCCAAGATATTAAACTGACCTATGATGTAGAATGGGAATATATATCATTTCATGATAATGAACTCGTCTTATCCAAAAAATGAAATGATGACTCGACACTCCTCTTGACTAGAATTGTTAGTATAGTATGACTCAATGGTAGAAACATCAGCTTCAAACTAGAGGGGGGGGGTTTAAATATTCAGTAAGGGCCTCATGAATTTAATTTGATAAGAAAAGATCCTTAAGGATTGAAAGTATCATGAGTATTCTGGTGAGGTGATTTATTACATCATACTTCCATGCTAGGGGAATATTCTCTCTTGTAGGGAATCGATCTTTGATAGGGGGAACAATGGATATTGTTGAAAAAAATTGTTGGGGCCTAGCTAGTACTATAAATATACTACTACTGACTAGATGGTCTGTTTTGACAAACTACCAGCTGATAGTTGGTCAGTTAAGGATATAATCTTACTGGAAATGGATGATCATGGAGTGGTCATGGATGAGATGCATGGTCAACTAACACAGTCGACTATGGAGGTATACCCGATAGAGAAAGCCGAGAGGATAGTGCTTGTTAATCTCTATGCAAAACTTTCTACTTGGTATCCATAGTAGAATCAATCTAGTTTAGGGTACTGATCTGAGCATTCTAGTGGCTCGTGTGTCCTCTACCATTCCTTCGATGACATCATACAGGGGCATATGTTAGGTTTGTATAAAATTTCTCTATATCAGACATTGTGATGTGATCTACTAGCTCAAAAACATTCATGAACATGTACTTATTCTCATCATCAGTGGAATTATATAAGGTTGTATGCATATTTGGTGCATATCATAACTCAAGAGGTATAAATTTTCCAATATTTTTAGATACATTTAGCACTAGTAGGGGACTCTAATTTACCTTTCATCATTGGTGTGTGTTATTTTGAGACATAGAAGGCTGCGATATAGATGTGGAGGAAGTGGTAAGAGAAGGCACATAAAACACAAGAGTTTATGGATTTCTCAAGTGGGAATGGATAATACCCTGAGCATGAGATAATTCCATATGATCTAGCTTGTAGTCATACTTTTGTGTTCCATAGCTAGGAACCTAAATCCATTCACTAGAGACTTCATTATCTTTATCTGGATCGGTGGAGACATGCATCAAATATGATGTAATTTCACCCAACTTGACTAAGACATGATCCACCTAGTCCAAACTCCAATCATTGAACATGAATAGTTCCTTGATGGTGTGTTTGAGGAACCTGTGGTATGAGAAATGATTAGTATATCCAGTGATTTGGGCCTCCTGAGGTTTCTTACACTATGGAAATCTCATAATTCCCTTCACAAGGGCATAAATGAATTACCCTAGGAGCTATAAATCCTTGAAGGAATAGGTACCATTTCTTATATTAGAAAAATATACCCTGGGAGCCTGACCTTGATGGGGGATAAAGACACATTTTCACATTGAGGCGGTTGTGCTTGGTGAGGATGTTCCTAATAGTTCTGTGTTGGGAGAGGTTGTGCTTGGTAGGGTTCTACTTGATGAGGATCATCTAGAAAAGGGTCCAATAGATGTATTGAATCAAGAACCTCATCATTCACAACTATGACTATCTCTACTTTTACTAGACTTCTCATAGATGCTGGAAGGGGTAATGGGCATGATTGTAGTATAGTCCACAATAAGGCTTATTCTAGACGCTTGGTCTTTTCAGAGAATTCTAAAAATCCATATGGGTAGTTCAAGGAGATGAGGGTAGAGAACATATCAGTATTGGTATTCTCTATGCACATCATGAGAAGTTATTCCTAGGATATTGACATGTTGAGTGAGTAATCAGGATTTTCCATCAAGTGAAAAAGTCACCAACTCTCTCATCAAGCCTCTGTTTTCACTTGAATAGGTCAAAGATGCTCATATTACATGTGGTGGAGATGAATTGGTAGAGAAAATATCATTAAAGATACTCCCAACCAGTAATAGACCCTATGGGTAGCTAGCTATACCAGATGAACGTAGGCCATTCTAGAATCTGAATGAAGCATTGGAGCTTCGTGGCGTATTTCTATTACGAGGTCCCCAACATAGGGAAACAACTTGAGGAAAAGTGGTCAAGATAATATAGGGGGTCAACCATTATGTTTAATAGTAAAAATATGGGGTTACCAAAATTCAGGGGTGCTAGGAAATTTTCCACCCATGCTAGGAAAAACTTCGTATCAAGTAGAATTATCACCTTTCATGTTTCTAGGGCCTCAAGGAAAGTAGTGAGAGAAGATATCATGTCATATTGGTGAGTTATTTGGACACCAACACATTAATATACTCATTGAATCAAGGATCTACATGACCCTAATACTGAGGCGGATAACCACACTGCTCATCTGGGGTAGGTGACTCAAACCTTGGCCATTTTCTATATCCCATAGCTTTTACCCTGACTGGGTGTGTGGTTCCACTAAGTTTGAATTGGGGAAGTTGAATGAGGATGAATAAATTCACCATTTGAGGAGATATGGGGTCCCTTAATTCATTGTTTGAGTCTAGTAACCACTCAAAAATGTGATCATCAGTGATCCTTTTGTATTCATCTAGCTTCTAGAGAAAGGATGTCATCATGGGTTCTGTATCTACTTTCGGATTAACCTCGTACAGATCATAAGGTTCTATATTCCCATTTCCATTATTGATGTACTGATGAATAGGAAAAAATTTATTATTATGGGGATTTCTAATTCCATGTTCATGCCTCTACTGACGAGTGAGGACACCTGCCAAAGAGTTTTCTTGGTACTGCATCGACCCTTAAGGCAGAAATTCCTTTCCATGCCTTATGTTAGTGGCCCCATTCTTCTTATACTATGGTAGGTAGATGATGACCATATTTACAATTACAAAATATAGGTATTAAATAGATAGAAACACACTATCCCCATCCACTAATCTGTACATACAAAGACACCTCTTCTATGACCCTACAAATTACAATGATGCTCTTAATGCAAGTCTACAAAAGAGTCTGGTGGTATCCATATGAATTTGGATACTGGGATACCAGGAGTACTATAATATCAATCTTTATGCACTTTTTTTTGATATCATTGAAGTTCTCATGGATCCATGAGTAGGTTAACTTCCAATCAGAGAGGTGGTGATATGTCTTATAGATAATTTGCTGGAAACACACTGCCCGATCCTCTGTAAGGGACTCCAGAATGGAAAAGTCTAGAGTTTCTGGTGTCCAGAACACCACTGATAGATGGTCTGTGGCTAGAACCTCCCATAGGGCCTCTTTCTCAGAGGAAGGTTCTTTCTCTTGGTTTCCCCAATCCCTAATTGAAACAAGCTGATATAAGGGTAGAGACACCGATGTAGAACTGATTTGCAGCTAATCTATTTGAGGAGGGAGTTTTTCATGGGTCAAATAGACAATTCACATTGGCATGTATCTTGGAGGTAGATCCAACTTCAAGACCATGTCCATGTAGAATGATGTGTTCACCACTGCATCATGTGAGAGGGTGGCAATGCCAATTTGTGTCTCAGTGGAGTGCTCACCGTCATCTGAGGTTGTCAATACAGACCCTAACATCTCTCCAACTTCTTGGGTTGAGGTAGATAAGAGGGAAACCAATAATGACAGAGATGGTTTCACTATGAGTCCCTAGAAGGTGGGAAAATGGTTTCCACCTACAGGTATACACAGAGGAACCTGAGGAACCTATGGAAATCAACTTCTATAATGGTAAGCCTCAATCCCCAAGATTCTTCCCCAAACCTTTGAAATTGGGGAAAAGGTTCCCCCATTATGTCATCCATAATTTCATACTCTGATAGGTTGTTCATGACATGATTTTTCCTAGAGTTTTGCCTTTGATGGTGGGTGTTTTCATTCTTTCCCTAAGACTATTCTTCATAGTAGGGTATATATTCAGTATGGGGAGGAACTCCGTGCTGATTAGTGATGGGAGCATGGGTAGGACGCCCATTCTTGTTGGTGGTGGGATTAAAGAGAGGACATCTGTGTTGTTTGGTGATGGTGTAGGGAGGAACTCTACTTTTACTAGTGGAAACACAGGGTGGACTTCCGTGTTGGTGGATGGGAGAATGGGTATGACCTCTGTGTTGACTGTCAATGGATTAGGAAGGACCTACTCTTTTATTGGTGAGAAAAGGGAGGGCCTCCATGTTTATTTGTGAGATCACGAGGAGGAGGCTTGATGGGAGCCCTCCTAGGCAGCGTCTAAATATTGGTCATGATAGGCACAACTCGAACATCCCCTACCTCCTTAGCATAGGGGGTGAACTGTCAGATCACTCTAGTGACATAGAAATCCATCGTTGCCTCAAAATATACTTGTCCCCATGGCTGAGTAGAATAGTTTCATTTCGACCTCACCATTTCTATTTACAATGATTTCATTGAGGTGCCAACACATCATGCACACTTTCCCTATTTACCCACATTCTCACTTTCCAAAGGCAGGTGACTTCCATCACTTTTATTGATGATTTATACTCCTTGACCAAAACGAGATTATGGGATTTCGGTTCGTCATTCCATGGATTCCTCCTTGAATCTCTTCACCCAGGCCTCCCTCATAGATTAAGTCACATTCAAAAAAATCATTCCCAATGCCATCTTGAGGTGGAAACCGGTTAATTAAACTACTTCAGTGTCAATAGGGTAGAAACCTTTGGTCAAGAGAGTAGTCATGTTAGGAATGTTTAGGAATTTTTGGACACTTGGTATATTGGGAACCTATAAAGTCTTCCTCTTTTGAGGGCGTCTCATTTATGAGGTAACTTAGGCATGGAACCCAAGGCATCCTATGTCATATATGAGGTAGTTGATTCCAGTGGAATAATTATTCCAAGGATTTTTACCTCAATAATCCCACATTTATTTCATGGGGTAGGTATTATGGAACAGGTCACAAGTTTAACATCTTGTGGAGATGGGCATAGGTTTAACGTTTTGTGGGGGTAGTTAGGTCATGAGTTTAACATCTTGTGGAGATGAATGGTATAAGACTCTGTCCCTAGGAGGGAATATTTTACACTAGGATTATGTTGGGATTAAAACTTAGGGAGGTGTCCACTTTACCCTATTTAAGGGCCAGGGATCAAAACCAACATAGTTCGATGCTATAATTTGAGGTCGTATAACACGATCGGTCTATAAAGTTTAAGATTGTGTGGTAAGGATGATCGTATCATGAAAGGATCACTGAAAAGGGATGGTGGGGGGATTATTCAAAGCAGATTCTTGATGTAAGAGGATCAGTCTTTGGGGATATGGTTTGGGGATTACAATGTGGAATCTACCCATGGTAGGTCTTTCATCCCATATGGAGGGAGAATAGTATGGGTTTTATGCATGGAAGCTTCTATATATGGGTGTATCATCCCCTAGTGGGGGAGGATGGTGTGGGATTTATGAATGAAATCTTCCCTAGTGCCAGGGTTTCTTCCCTAGTGCTAGGGTTTCTTCCCTAGTGGGGGTAAAGGTGTCATCCCATGATGATCATACATGGAGAATCTTGTGTTCATCACATAGGGTAAGGCTAAAGTTTAACATCATGTGCTGAGGATATTGTTGTGTAGTTTAATATCGTATGACTAGGATGTGGAGCTAGGAAGTTTTATGTCATGTAGCTCAAACATGGATGGGGATTGCTCTTGAAGGGGGACCTTGTTAAGGAAAGAATAAGATTTATCATAAGGAATCCCCACCGAGATAGGTGCATAGTTTACCTTGAAGATTCCACCTCCATGGATTATGTTTTCACTGGTCAAGTGCCTCTGGGTAGGACATGGCATGAACACTATTGTGGAGGAGTGGTAATCATGAGGCCTAACATTAGGGTACCTATTCTTAGGAGAAATAGGCATTAGGGTACCTATGTTTAGGAGTAGTAGGTATGATGAAGGCTTAGGACACACTTAAAGAAAAGTGGGAGGACATAAGGGTGGGTGGTACTGGTCACATAGGAATTTGGGGTGTGGATGAACTAGTCCTGAATTGGTATGGGGGCCATGGGCACTCAAATTTCACAAAAGGGTGTTAGCTGAAAGGAGGCACCATAAAGAGGCTTGAAAGAGGGGTTTTACAAAGGTTTGGGTTTCATGGAAGTCTGGAGCTTCATAAAGGCCATGATACCACATAGGTTAGGGGACTCAAAAAGTTAAGGGGTCTTGCAAATGATTATGTTTTGTAAAATAGGATTAAACTACCTTGGTGTAAATTATTGGTTACCATGGGGTTGGTTTTGTGAAAGATAGTGATCTCACAAAAACCCCAAGATCCTCAAAGTGATTTTTTCTTTCACGAAGGCCATATACCTTCATGAAATGCATCTACATGATGGTTTGAGGTTCTAAAAATCCCACAAGAGGTAGTTTTGTGAAATAAATATACCTTGGTAAATCCATATTCTCTCTCAGTTGTGAATATTTGGAGTATCCCAAAATTAGAGATTTTCTCCAAAGTTAAAAGGTTGTGTCCCCTTAAAGTTAGTACATAGGGGGTATTTTTAGGCCCAATAGAGGTGAGTGTGTTAGTTTCTCAAAATATGAAGGCTTTCATGAACCTTTATATGATTCATGAACATGTGGGGGTCTGCAAACTAGAGTTACCGTACATGAACGTTACCATAAAAACTTTGCATGGATTGTATTTTCTACAAAAGAGCGCTCTATAAATTTGGACTTATGCTCCATCGAGGTTATTTTCAAACCTTAACATACCTAGTATTTCACAAGTTTTAGTTGTTTGTGAAGGTGGCGACCTTCATGAATCTATTCCCTTAAGTTTATTTTTGGGCTATTTTTCCCCAATTCACTCCGAACCACCTGTGACTTCCTTGAACTCTCCCATGACACAAGTATTTTCTATGTCAAAATTATTGAAAAGTGTTCAAAAAAAGGAAAAAAGTGAAAAAATAAAAAAATAATGGTTTGTGTCTTGGGTGGGTCAAAAATTGATATTCCTCAACCGTTGATATTGTTATAACTATTAAAACTAGTGTCATAAGAAGATCAAACAAGGGTTGAGATATGAGTTTGATATTTTTTCCAAGTGCAATTTCTGAAAAAAAGAGAAAAAAAAAGAAAAAAAGAACACTTGTATTATTTTTTTGTTGCTAAGAGAAGTTTTTTGTTTTGTACATATTTGATCTTTTAAACATCTTACAAATTTATCTCTCTCTCCCTATTTTATTCATTGACAAATTCATACCCTTGTAAATATGTGTTTCCATTACCTTTCATGTCTCATTTAAAAAATTGTACATTAATTTTTCCATGATGTTGTTTTACCTCTATTTTCCACTCTTTTAGAAATTATATTCCTACCATCCCATAAACATCGAAACCCCCCAAAAAGACCTCTTGATTCTTGTACACGTTATAGTATGGAATAATAACTCAAATCTATTATAAACTTTATGATTTTTACTTTTGGTTGGTAAATGAGAGAAGTTCCTTTAATACATTTACATCATCTTTAGAGGAGTGGGTGTTGAGTGCCCACATTTTAAATTTATAATTTGGAGAATTAAAAATGAATTGTTTTTGAAACATTATTATAATAATTATTTTTTTTGGAATTCATTATGGATGAGTGAACTATTCTAGACCCCCTGATTGATGAAAACAAAATTTTAATATTTTTTGGTGAGTGAAAATGATTTTTTTTTATTTTTTATTTGTTATACATGGGGACATTTTGTATATTAAGTATGGGGGGAGTTAATATTACCTATTAATTCCTGATTTTATTCTAATCCCATCCCTACATTTTGACTAAAAAATAATTAATTTCCATTCAATATTAATTATTTTATCATAAACATATATAAAAATTATTATTTTAATATTTTCAGTTACACTACAGTTTAATGTTTTGATATTATCTTTCAAAATAATGATCCAAATGATCTGTTTCTTATTTTTCATTGATCCCAATTTAAAGGAACCTAATTCAATTTCCTCAATACATATCTAAGACTAATAATCCATTTTATCATGACTCTAAAATGATTGATATGTTTAGACATGTTAAAGTCAATATTAATCTCTTATATTCCATTAAAAAACCCCTAAGTAGGTAAAGTTTCTTAAGGATTTTTTTACCCAAAAGAGAAAAATTAGAACCATTGAAAATGTTTCAACTTAATATTCTATTCCCATGAAGTAAAAATATCCAGGGACCGTTATGGTTCCACTTTTATTTTCTTGTTATTGGTTTTCAATTGTAATCACATAAGTTTGATTGTAATTAAATTTTAATTTTAATGCATGTCTCATCATTATAATATCTTATTATTATTAAAATTATGTTGTGTAATTTAAATGGTCTTAAAATAGTTTAAATTAATATTAAAAATATTTCATATTCCACTTTCTCATTCAATCCAAAGTGCATATTTACCTATATGCACCATTGTTGTGTGTGTTCAGTGCAAACTATTTTCTAGTACCATTACTTTTATTTTATTTTTAACTCATCACCATATAAATAATAAACTATATTATTAACCATATCAATGGATAAGTGAATAATCCATTGGAGTGAGTCATAATTTGTGGATTTCAAGTGATTGAGAGATTTTGGTCATTAAATATTATATAGGTTAACATTATGTATGTTAAAACTTAAAATTTCATAGATTAATGAAATGATTGGTTTAACATTTTTATTTCATGTATTATTAGAATCATAAATAAACTTCCATAAAAAAATTTATTGATTAAGATTATGACCCTAGTTAAGGCTTGGATTAAAGACAAAAAAATTGGGAATTCTGATCAAAATTGTCTTGTGAAATGGGTGTTAATTTAATTTAATATATTATAAAGATCAAGGATATAATAATATTTCATCCCTAATAATTAAATCACCCAAATATGTATTAAAATTTTAAATTAAATTCATCAATCAATCATTTTACCTAAGCTCTGCAAACAACCCCCTACTAAAAAGACAAAACAAAAAAAAATTGACCACAAAATATAATACCATCACTGAGGATTCAACCCAAGTGACACTATAAACATTATAGTAGAGCACCAGACCTATATTATAGTACAAAACCATTTTTCGGTCAACTAAATTATAAAATACTCAAATCATAATTAATTTTCTATATGATAACCTTACTTCCAACACTAGGAACTAGGAATATAATACATCTAAGCGCACCACAAGTATCCCATTTTATTAATGAAATTTATCATTTATTTTTAATCAATTAGTAACCATTATATAATTTTCTACTATATTCATTAATAATCAATTTTAATGATAATTCATAATCTTTTTTCTATATTTAATAAACTTTCATAAACCACCCCTTTAATTAATTTATAAATTATTACCATCCATGACCCCATGTATTAAGACACAACCATAACTACTTTAAGGAAGGATATACAACATAAAAAATAAGAAATAAGTAGTAAGAATTAATCAATCATTAATTAATAATGGATCCTAACTTTATCCAACCATCCTATCTTGTGTAGTCAACACTAATGACACTAGAAGTCAAGGGAAATGGAATTATTTATACCTCCAACTAGTGTAGTCAAAACCAAGGGAAATAGAAGACTATACACATAAATTATAAGAAATTAGACTAAGGTGGGTGAAATAAAGGAATATTTATCTCCTGAATTGAAAAAAATCATAAACCTATATAGAAAACAGGTAAATGTTACCTCACAAAATATATGGATCTTATAGAGTTGGAAACTCTATCATGTGTATATGACCACATATTTCTCCATGAACTCACTGGACCTGATGTTGACCACCTACTTGGATGTGTTATATTCTATATCCTTGAGTAATAGGGGAATCACAAGGCTTTCCTCTACCTACCACATCTCCTATATTCTAACCAAAATCTGGAACACCCTTTTTCTGCTACATCCTCATAGGATACTATTGCAGTAAATGAACCTAAAGAGGAATATCGGTTCTTTGATAACTACCAAATAAGTTCACACACTCAATATTATGATTTCCATGACCTCTAAAAGAAACTTAAATAGTGTTTGATCTCCAATTTGAGGTCCAAGAACTTCTGGCTCTACTGTCACAAGATGAAGGTAGTTGAATCCAACTCATTACTATTAGAAATGTTAACTGACCAAAAAACAGAGAACCACTTATCACATCAATTCTCCTTGGGAAATACTGATGGATTACCTCCCATGATTATTTTTTATGATCTAACACCATATTGATAACATTTTAATTCAACATAACCTCAAGGAATATTGAAAACATGAATGGGATGACCTAACATTGGATCTCCAAACTTAACACATCATCAAAATTCCTTACTATAGAATATTCATCTAGAAAGATATATAAATCACAATAAAGTAGGTTATTAAATTTTTTTTAACTCCTTCATGATAAATATCCCATAATGAAGATAATGTATCTACCTTTGACATTCCACCTTCTTGGCCGAATAAAAGAACTCTATATAGAACTGGTTAAAAAAATTTTCCCAAGAAACTTATGACTCTTTTTGATCACCAAGGAATAAAACCCAACACCAATGAGAAACTCCCTTCATCATACTTAAAACCAACATATTATAATTATCCCTCAAAGAATGAATCAAATAGAAAGTGATATATATCTCCTCTAACCATGCCTTTATCTACTGATTATAAATAGATCCCTTATAGTTCTACAAGTCATGTCACTGGAACTCACAACGTTTTTTTCCTCTAAGAATCATCTTTTTCAAACTTAAATATCTGATATTTTACTCATTAATCCTATTATGGATCACTAACATGATCCTGGTGAATATTTATAATGGGATCTATACATGTAAAAATAAAATTGTTAGGGAATTTCTAATCTTGGAATACAAAATCCTTAAAAATAATTTAGTTAAAATTTATCCTAATTCCCATCATATACCGAATTAAATCCCATATTTAAAAAATCATGATGCATGATACTTACTTAGGTCTCAACCCTTTAAGTAGATTCACTTCTCCTAGTATATTAAAAAAAATATAAGGTCCTAATGTCAGATCATAGGGGGACCTAATCACCAGTTTTCTTTCTAGTATCCCTTTATTACATTATTTACTAAGTTCAAATGATAATATTTCCCAAACAACCCATGAAGTCCTCACCAATACCTTTCCCCAAGATCTATCACATCTCTTAACTAAAATCAATGATACCACTTTTCCATGACCCTCCCCCACTGGTACCCCTCATGGGCTAGTAGTGAAGAAAAGAGTGACCCCAAAGTATGATTCTAATAGATAAATAAACTAATCCCTATACATGTAATGTTATATAAATAAATACAAAAAAGGAAAAGATACCATGAAAAAATCCTTGAGAAATGATAAAAAATCAACAATAACCCTAGAAAAAACTCCACGATCTAGTAAGGACCAACTTAATCAACAAATCCCACATACAGACCTAATATATATATATATATATATATATGGTTGAGAATACAAGTATACTTAGTAGGATACTTCCCAAAACCTCTCATTAAAATTTAGAAAAATAATACTAAATCTACAATGAATAAATAGTGAAATCAACTCATTACCTAAATCAGGTAAACTATATCCCCATCCTTACCAAGGATCACTCAATAAATAGCACACAAAAATTAGTGACATAATATCAAAGGAATATATATAATAAGGTACCCGTCTTCCACTTTCCCACTAAACTAGTCACCCTAAACCCCAACGTATTATGTCTTGGTGCTCCCATCCTCTTTATAATTCATACTATACATCTATGTTAACACCCCAACCACATCGACATAATCACAAAAAAAATCTATCACTTTACGATAATTACATAGTAAGAATGGGTGCCATTACAACCTGTGTAAATATACAATATAAATATATCCTATGCATAAATAAACATGTAATAACCATAATTTATTTAATATTGGATACATGAATACACTATAAACTTAAGCTGCTACATCCCACATATACATGTATGTCATAATTATGAGCCACTATATACTATATGAGAATATATCCTATAACTGTGAGCCATCATAAACCATATATGACTATATACCATACTATGTTAGTAAAATATAGTGGGGTATGGGTAGTAGTCATCTATCTATATCCTCGACATCCTAGTTGTCCTAAGAAAAAATATAGGCATTGGTCTTGTTATCCAACCCAGGTGGGGAGTATAAGAAATAATAGAATATAATGAATATTATAACAAAAAAATATTCTAAGGAAAATTAACCTACCTAATAATTGACACATAATTAACACCCCACATGAAAACTTAGATTCCAACTCTAAGAATAAGGAAGATAATGCTTCTAAGTGCACCAAAAGAATCCTAGTTTATTACTAACACTTATTATTTTTTAATCAATTACCAAACATTATATATTTTTTACACTACATTCATCAATAGTAAATCCAAATGTTAATTCATAACACTTTTCAATAAATAATCATATTTAAAGAACCACACCCTTTAATTAATTAATAAATTATTACCATCCATGATCATGGGTATTAAGAAACAACCATACCTACATGAAGGAAGGGTATACCCTATATATAATAAGAAATAAGAATTAATAAATAATAAACCAACAACCAATTATGGCTCCTAGTGTTATATAACCATCCCACCATCATCCTCAATAGCTTTCCACACCATCCATACCATCCCCCCATAAACTACATCATGCTTCCATCACAATGATATCAATAAAACCCCACTCTCAACTTTCAAACAACAAAGAATTTGTTTTTCAATTTATATATATCAAGGGGTCTAATATTATGTATATATATATGAATGGAAATCATAATTCCAGTAGAAACAATATCAATTAGAAATAAATATTTTTTTAATCAATACATGAAAGCTTATAACAAACAAGGTTGGAATATTGTTAGAAACTAGTATTAGTTCTAGAAATCTACATATTTCTTTACCATATTAATTAATTAAATACATGATGATTATGATCCAATAAAAATGAAACCTAGTTTAATATAAACTAATAAAAACAATACTCATCGAAATAATATTCTCAAAGTATTTCTTTATCATGTTAATAATTTCTAATAATGTATAACAACTTTGATGAATGTATTGTTCATTATACTACTTGTATTACCATATTTAAGGGTTTTAATGAGTTTTAGGCATGTTAAAATGAAAGGAATCATTGATAATCACATGGGATTTATTATTAACTATAAAATATCATGAGATAATAACATAAAGAATATAATAATCATATGCGAAGCTAAACCACCATCCCTTATAATTATATAATTCTGAATTATTGTAACTTTTAAGTCAATATCATCTATTTACCCATTATAAAATAAATCATGATAATCCCACATCTATAAATAATTAAATAGTATAATTTTCAAATCCCCAACATCGATACAAATCTTCAATGATCACTAGACTAAAAGAGGATGATGAACAAAGAACACAAATATGAAACCTAATGATGAACCCATGAACCCTAAGGATGTAATCCCATCATGATTCCTATATCAATCATTGATAAATAATCCATATAAATCAAAATAATAGATACTTATATGTTTTTGAATGAAATAATTAAGAAGAACCAAGAGAGGGATATACTGAAAATAGATACCTTGGATTGATGTTAGTTGTTTTATAAATCAATGGCCTAAGGATTGATCACATTGGACTGCAAAATTCTTCTATAGAAGTCTAGGGTTCAAGATAAGTATTAAATAGAATAAATTTTAGGGGTTCCTAAAATTTATAGAAAAAACTAAAATACATCGCATCATGATTTTCCAAGGATTCATAACACTGTAATGGACATAGATCCGAAGATTGTGGCATGATCTCTCCAAGTACCCCCTTTATCTTGTGATAAATGAACATTTCCTTGATGAGACAAATAAGGTTCATGAAGTGACTAAGCATTTCATGTTTCAGTATTAAAACCTCCGAAAACCATGGCATGAATCCTAAACTTCTTCCTCACCTTGACCAACCCTAGACCAGGTTCATGGTGAGGCCCATGCACCATGGTGCGATGGATCCTAGAAAGAGATAACCAAGGGAATCAACCTTAATATTATTATAGTGAAATATAAATACATCACTCCATGTATAGAAGAGTTTTAAAGGCAATAAATAATATATTTAATCTATAAGTAAGGTTTTGTTATGATATGTAAGGTTTTTTATTTTTCCAAAATTCTCTTCAAGACCCTTCATGTCATGACCGAACCAACCACATTGTGACAAAAAATATGACCTAAGAAAACATAACATTGGAATCATACAACTTATTCCCCAACACATGACATATCCTCATACTGTAACAACAACTTCCCAACTAACCAATCACGACACTACATATACCATCACACCATAACACACATTTTCAATCTAAAATTTCAGATTTAGAAACACCTCCCTTTACCCAACCTATAACAATACCACCAAACATCCTCAGACTCTGTTAGTACCTAAAAGATTACAAAGTAAGGGTTTTAGAAAATCCAGGCCCCTACAACCCAATTTCAGGATCTTTGTTGAGAGATATAATATATGAGGAAACAACTAACTATGTTAGTATTATACCAATAAGAATCCAATGAATAATAGTTGGAGAAACTAGATCATAAAAACGTAGAGGAAGAAATTTAAATTTACATATTTAAGAACTTGAGGAGGCCAAGAAGGAACAACTAGACACTTAATTTTGGACCTTACTTTACTACTTCTATAGGAGATCACTGAAGCATACTTTCTAGACGATACACATTTGTAGAAATCATCAACTCTTGTATTTAAACTAGATTCAATTTATAGAGAGTAACTTGAAAAATGATCATCTGATCTTTGAATAAGTACCATTATCACCACTCTACCTCTTTATGGGTTTGTAAGAATAAAATAGTATCAGGTTGGTGACATTTTAAGAGAGATCAAAGAAGATTGATTACCTACCTCCAACTTTATCAACAAACCTCTAGGAGGCACTATGTAAAGAAAGTGAAATTTAATCTGATCCAATGAATGGATATAATATATTCTCAACCCCATTTCTATCAAATTTTATTAAAATTTAATTTATCACTAAAGCACATTATTTAGAATTTATAGATTTAGTCAACCAATGGATTTCCTTGGAGAGTTATAATAAAAAAGAAGATGCACCTATAGAGGAACATATAAAGATCCTAGAATATATTGATTATTTTTCGAAGGGAGTAAATAAAGAGTAATACCCCAAGTATTTTCATGAGGATACAAAGTTACAAGATAATACAATTAAGGGGAAAATCTAATATAATTTCATCTTAGTTTTATTCTTTTCCAATTTAAATTTTCATTGAATTTTCCTACGAATTTTTTTAAAATACATTACCAATATTGTAAACCTATACTTATAAGGGGAATACATAAAATAAGTGGTCATATAAAATAAGGAAAAGGACCCATACCTTCTTCCACTCCCACTACTAAATATATTATTAACTATAAAGGGGATGGACATACATCAAAATGAATAAGGGAGACCCTTTATTATGAATTTTCATGAGAACAATAAGTAAAAATATGTGGTGGTTCACATCACATAATCCAAATCCATCAATAGAATAGTGATAATAGTTGTTACTACCTAGATAGAGGTAGGAAAAAACTAGTACCCCCTATGGGATTAAACCAAGACTTCATTACTTTTATATTTCATTTTATATTATTTTTCAATAAAGTTATTATATTATTATTTTTCTTACTAGATATAAACAAACCATAAGGAATATCCTAACTCATTATCATTGGAAATAATATTTGGTTGTATTAATACTTCACATTAGTTTGATCACTTATTTAATCTTATATGCACCAATCTTGAGCCTAAATAGGGTAGTATTAATAAAGTGTGGGTGTGTGATATTAATATATTTTAGTAATCTATATTCATGTTTTTGTTTTTAATATTGGTGTGTTTTTAGATTAAAAATAAATTAGATATTTAAATATACTTTTTATTGATATTATAGAATTATATTTTGGAGGGTCTAGTTTATTTTTAAATATTGTTTTCAAATGGTTTCTAATGTGAGTTGTCTTTCTATTTTCATGGACTTTTTACATGATTAAAATATTCATGAATTTCTATACTATAAATTGACTAAAAAATATTATTTATCCCATTATCGAGAGGTATTTTGAACCTTATAGGATATATTATTCATTTTAATCTATTTCATAAAAATATTGGTACATGTATGAAAATAAAAATTTCCTTGATTCTTATTGAAAAATTAAGGATTTGGGTGTATAAAGTATGACTTAGTCCATATTTCAATGAAATTAACCTATAAAATCTATTAAATAAACACCATTAAAATTGAACCTATTTCAACTAAGATGTTTTATATTGGATTTGTTGAAAATTATCATGAGGTGGTTGTATAATGAATATAACCAATGTTATATATGATGAGTTTATAATAACTATTTAAGACTGATAAAGGTTGGGTGCTACCATGATATTAAGATTGATGGAAGTGTTGAAAATCATTTAGGTGGTATATTTGTTGACAATATTATATAATGTTTGTTGTATTGAAAATTAGAGAAGGATGATAATGAGGACTAATGTTGATGAATGATGTTTAGAAAGTGGATGTGAGAATTTATAAATACAATGCATGTAGTATGCATGAAATATGACTAGGTTTGATAAATATTGGAATTAAAATGAGGAAGTATAAATATTTGAGTATGTGTATCATCCATAAGTTGGGATAATTTTAGTAGAATGGATAATGGAAATATTTCATGCTGATTGAAAAAAATTTCAGTGTGAAATATGGGAAGAGTTTCCATTCACCACACCATGATGATTCACTCTGGAGAAGACTAGTTAAGTCATTGGAAATCACATGAAATGACTTAAAGACTGTGGAATAATTCTAGATACATTACAGAGGTCATGATACAACAACATTTGTCTCAACTTGAATGATATTGAAGTTTGAAGAATGGAAGATGAATTCTATGTAAGAGTGATGCTCATTCTATGACTAAAATCATTACATAGAGACCTGAGTTTAATAATATAGAAAAAAATCTCTGCTGATGTGATAAACCATGAAGTCAGTGATAAACTACAAAGAAATTTGGGTTATTTCTTAGTGAATATATAAAGGATATCACCATGCAGCGAAACAGAATATCACACCACAAAGGAAGATGATTTTTTTGATTTCCTCTAGAGAAAATTTTCTCTCATTGAGATACAACTAGATGCACCATGAAGGAATCTATATAGATTCAATATTTCTAGATTCAAATTATTTACACCATAAAGGCATTGGTTGTGTTGAGAATTATTGGAAAATTGAAGAGTAGTTATATAGAAACTATCCAATCATACTATGAAAAATATGGTCATTCCATGATTATGATTTTATTTATATTCCAAACAAATTTATAGATTTTAGTATTATGTTGATTTGGTGGTTACCTAAAAATGTTAATCATCTATTCTAATTCTATAATATAGACCCAGAGGAAGAATATATAAATTGTAAAATAGAATCATAGGAAGTTGAAAATTAAATTTGATTTGAATTTTAAATTTTAAATTCAAATAATTCTAGGTTATATGATAATATACTATGCATATTTTAAAGAAGATAAAAAAGAGAGGAAATATAGAGAATAGAGGGAACTATGTGCTTCGGGAGAAGGAGAAGGAAGGGTCAACTGTATGGGTTCATTGAATATCTAAAATAGGTAAATTGAAGTGATTTATGAACCTGATTATCATTGGAGATTAGACTTAATAGAGATGAAGTGGAGTTTTGTGTGTATATCTAGGATGATCAGTTTTTGTGGAATATTATGGAAGCATCTAGTTTACTGAAGTAAGGAAGAATACATATTGAAGAATAATTTCGCTACTAGAATTATTATCGAGATTTTTTTTGCTACTATGTGAATACTATTTTAAGATCAAAGTTACAACCCTTTTAAAAAGGATTTGAAAAAATATTGAAGAAAAATTTGAATAAGATTTTGGAATCTAATGAAGAATCACAACTGGAATCAAATGATGAATAATTCATACCTTGAACTTAGAGTGACCATCATGGAATTAAATTGAGAATAAGTTTTAAAAGTATATCACCTGATACCTTCACCAAATTAGTATGTAGAGGAGAAGAAGGGGGAGTAAACTTGGAGAGAAGTGATATTAACAAAATAATTCAATGGTAACTGAGCCTTGGTAGGCAATGAGATCATCCCTAAATCTTGTATAAATAGTAATCCATTGTGAGGAGTGACCCTACCTAAATGTTGTATCCATCAAATAATGATTTATATTGGATCCTGGTACACTAAAAAAAATTACTAGTGTATGCTCCTTGGAGTAGCCTTTTGAAGTTATTAAGAGTTAATTAATCCATTAAGAGGGGAGGGGATAAATCAGTGAAGAATAGTTTTTATAATTTATTAAATATTAAATAAACCCCTACAACCTATTAATATTCGATTCACTCAAGTATTAAATATCAACCACACTCATGCGTGTAACAAACAAAGAGATAAAGAACTCAAAAAAAAAATTATAAGGTTTTCCCCCTTCCTAGGTAACATAATCCTTACCATGGTTGGTTAGTCTCTCCAACCATATATTCTTTACTATAAGCAAAAAAAAATCATAGGTTTAATGTGTTGTAATAGATTCACACTATACCAGTCTGGAGTCACACCCTAATATACAATTTCAAACTACATTCATATAGAATATGTAACTCGGATGAGAAAAATATTCTTGAGAGTTTATTTTCTTCAGCAATAAAAGATGTAGATATTCCTCAAAAAAACTTTATAATATTAAAGAACTGCTTCTCACTCCATGAATATATGATGTAGATATATTTTTAATTTTTATTCTCTAAAAAAATCAACATTGTGAACTCAACTAGGAATATAACTTTAGATGAATGTAGCCTCAATTATAGGTACTCTCACTTTCTCCAGTTTTCACACTCTCATCCTTTTACACACTTAGGACTCACTCATCACTTATCTTTTTATTCTTTTAAATCTTCAAAGATTTGATTTTCTCAAATGGAATTCCATTTAGTAGCATTAAATGAATTCCATTGATATCAATAATTATAAAATGAAAACCATGAATACTTATAGTTTTCAACAAAAATAACCATTAGAGAATTCCAATTTTGGATTCCTACTACTTTATTTTCATATCCTGATAAATTTAATCACATGAATCTTCTTTTCATGCTGCATGAAATAAGATGAGAAAAAACCCTTTACATATATATATTAAATGAAACTTATTATTCTTCAACTCAACAACTCAACTTACATCATTACTATGGAATTAGATGAATTAAGATATTAAGATCAATAAAACATCATCACAAAAACATTACATATGTAATGTATAGAGATTCTTTCTCGAACAGGTTCAACTTTGAGAAACACAGTAACTTTTTAGATATTCTATATTTGATATTCAAATAGATATAAAAAATAATAATCTTCTTAAAAATATCACTTTAATAAGCTTGAATCTAATTTTAGATATGAATTTTTTTCAAATTAAAGATCTTTTTTACATCGTTGGGTTTGATTTATTCACAAAATTCAAATTTTGGAATCTCATATTTTCACTAATAAGAAACTTTGAATTTTGATAAGTATGAACATATTATGATTGGAAGATCAAATTAATACACTCAGAAAAGTATTTCATTCAATATGAAAGGTGCGAAATCTTGTAATATACTTATTTCATATGAAAAATAAAATTATTACTTTGGAGACGTAAAATCACATTCAAATACTTTACCTTATACATGAATACTTAATTTTAGAAGAGAATCTTTCCCTCATCCCATTAAGTCTTACACTCAACACTCAAATACTTACACTCATACATGAAGTCTTACATTTGATGCTTATATCCATACACTCAGTTATTTTCCAATTTCATAGGATGGATAAAATCTTTGGTTTTTTAGAACAACTTTAGAAATTCTTCACATAGACTTAAACCATTCTCAAACACATTCCAAACAACTCAGATGAATCTCAACATCAAGTACTCAAACTAACATAAGCTTCTCGAAAACACTTCAAAGTGATTATTGATAATAAATAAAATCTTCCAACAACTCTAAAATATATAGGTTTCTTCAATATACCCCTTTAGATTTTTTGGAAAGAAACCTTTCAAATATTTTAAAAAATCAATCAACATAATTATCTCAAGAACCATATAACTATATCATATCTCTAATAGATGTTTATTAACACCAGATCATAGGAAAAAGTAGATTTGTTTGAGATAATTCTATCCCTTGATGATAATACTATTTTGGATAAGTGATTTAAATGAACCCCATAAATCTATGTATTCAATATCACTAAAAAACTCCCAAGTTCAATATTATCCTAAAATTTTAATGTAAAAGAAATGATCACTCCTTATAATATGAATTATCTTCCCCTTTGGCATAATTTTTTTTCATTTTTTCTCCCCCTTTTTCATCACAATCCAAAGCCCACGTGGGGTTAAGAATCCCATATTTCTTTAAGTGGGAAGAGAAGGATGAACATTGTTTTTTATCCTAAACTCAAAGAAACTCTATCTTATAATGGATTTTGTGAATATATCTATAATATGATTCTAAGTATCAATGTATTCAAGATGGATATCTCTATTTCTCACTCTTTCTATAATTAAATGATACCCAATATCTATATGTTTGGATATAGAGTGTTATATGGGTTTAATGGATAGATTTATTACACTCTAATTTCCACATAAAATCCTCAATGGTTTCTCAGTTTCAACTCTCAAATTTTCAAACTTTACAACCATCCTTATAACTTATGCACATGCATGAGTGGCTACCATATACTTTTCCTCAACTATGATAATTTTCACTGAGTTCTTCTTCTTACTATACAAGTTCATACGATACTTACCAATAGAGAAATTCCTACCTAATATATATTCTTTATCTATAAAATCACATGCCCAGTATGTATCTATGTATCCAATAAGTTTCAAATCTATAATGCAATTGTGAATACAAAATAATTTACTATTCCATTCACATATCTTACAATCATTTTTTCCAAAAGTATGTGTGACTCTTGGGGTTCACATTGAAACTGAGCACAAAGAATCATAGAAAAGGCTATGTCCAATCTTGTGGTTGTCAGATACAATAGAATTAAAATGAGTCTTTTAAATTAATTTTGGTCTACTTTGTTTCAATTTTAATCTTTACATAGTTTAGTTCCAATAAAAATAGGTTTGGAAACCTCTCTAGATTTTTCCACATGAAACCTTTTCAACAACTCTCTAGAATAATTTTCTTGTGAAAAAATAAATAATATGAATTATGTTCAATCCATAACCCCAAAAAACATCTTAGTTCTCTTAGTAAAAAAATCTTAAACTGTTCTTTCATTTTTATATAAAATCCCTCAAAAAGTTTCACATTGTCAAAGGAAAATAATATATCATCAACATATACAATGAAAATCATTGAAATTGTTGGAATCTCTTTGACATACATATTGTTATCAACTTTCCCTTTCCGAAATCCCATTTTCATCAAGAAGCTATCAAGTTTGGAATACCAAGATTTGGGGGACTATTTCAAGACATATAATTACTTTCTTAGTATTTACACCATTTCCCATCAAAATCAAGAATAAAACCATTGGTCTATTCAATAAAAACTTCTTCCTTAATTTCACTTTTTAAAAATGTTAATTTTAGATCCATTTGATAAAATTTATAGTTCTTGTGTGAAGCCACAACTACGAACATACTTATTGTTTCAATCCTTGCTACTATATCAAATATTTCTTTAAATTTAATGGATTATAATTGATTATATCTTTTGCATACCATCCTAGCCTTGTTCCTTATCACAATACCTTTTTCATTATATTTGTTTCTAAGAACTAATTTGGGTTTGATTTCATTTTTATCTTTTGGTCTAGGCACAAGCTCTAATATAGAGTTATTTTAAATATTATTGAGATATTTATTCATATCTTTAACCCACTATTCATGTTCAATAGATGTAGTTATTGTTCTTGGTTCAACTTGTGATATAATAGCTACTTGATTCTCAACTCTTAGTATTCTTCTTGTCTAAACTGGTGAATTCTGATTTACTATTATATTTTCAATTTATACATTATTTTTTAGCCTATAAAATCAACTTCTGATACCACTAGTGTAACACCCCAGGTAAATAAAGAATATGACATTTTTATATTTATCCCTATTTGTGAATAAAATGTTAATATTAATATAAAGGGAACTCTATGCTCGATGGCTTACCCAATACGCAACAACGAGTTCTTTTGAAATCTTACGTTGCACTCTAATAATAAAATAATATTATTTTAAATGGTAGTTAACGCCTAGCCGTTGTAATGGAAGGAATGAACAGAACTAACTAAAAAATGATTATATATGTTTGTCAAATATTTTTACTCTTTACAATAAATGTTAGAGAATTAAAAATGCGAATGAATCCAATTTTAAGCGTAAAACATTCTAATATTCTTTAAAAGGTTGATTAACCGCCTTTTGATGGAGAACCTCTTTTAAATCCACTTTTTGACAATTTTATGTGTTATATTTGACAAAATAAAAATTTTCTTTAGAATAGGGATATCAAAATTTACTTTGTGTAAATTTTTGGTATTTTTCTGAAAAAGTTCAATTTTTAATGAATAGTGAAAAATGTTGTATTTTAATTCAAAACCTCTTTTTAATATAATTTATTTATATGATTAGATTATCTTTTGAATTGGTTTTAAATTTAAATTAGAATATATTTTTACCATTTAATCCAATAGTGGTCGTTGGAATTAATTTCACTTTAAAATCAGACTTAAACTAGAGTCAATCTTTTGATACATTTTGTTTCATAAAAACACGCTCTTTGTTTTGACAGCGGGAATTAATTATTAAATTAATTAATGCAATTTATATGTTTTTAATTTGGTAAAATAGACATAATTTTTGAATTTGGAATATCAAATATAGCTTAGGGTGAATTTTTGGTAATTTTCTGAAAAACTTCAATTTTTGATGAATAGTGAAACCACTAAGTGGTACTTATAAAAACTGATTTTCCGTTTAAATGAAAATTTTCCACCTTTGTGTTTTAAATTTCAAAAATCCGACATAAATGGTTGTCATTAAGAAGTAAAATGTGGTTCAATGGGATTAAAATAATTTTTTGGTGAATAGTAACTTATTAAGTTTTTAATCGCGATTAGAGGTAATTAGTGTAGTTTAAGGTAAGAATAATGTTTTAATAAAATGAAATGAACTAGACACATGTCCTACCATCATTGGATGTGTCATTTTTGACCAATACAATCCATGGGTCAACTTGTGGATCCCATGGAGCCACTTTGGTTGGAAAATGACATAAATACCTTTTTATTTAATGTTAAAGTAAAAATGACACAAACATGAGATGTTTTACTAAAACAATTTTTACATGGGGTTATACAAGTCATATTTTTTACTATAAATAGTCATTGGAAATCTAAAACGATTTCATACATCATAGTATTTTTTTAATAATTTTTAGACATTAAATAAATTAAATTATTTATGACATCATGATGATGCAGCGATGACCTCATTATTTAACGATTTAAATAAAATAGAAAGATAATATAAAATCTAAGACCTACACATGTCCAAAACCTATTGTATGGGTGGATTTAGAACCCTTATCACCTTATACTCGAAAAAAATCAATGTGGGACCATTAAAATCCGAAAATCATACTAAAATAAAGTAGCATTTCCTTACTTTCCAAGAGTGCCCCTCCTCTCCTCTTATAAAAGGCCCCCACCTCTACCTCCTTACCCACACTTCCAAATCCTTTGGCTCGGACAACCCGTGCCCATTTTTTATCTCCAAATCCCTCTATAACTCTTAGAAGCCTCACTTTGGTCAGAATTCTTCCCAAGGAAGCCTTTGAGCTCAAACCAAAGGGAGTTACCCGATTTTAAGGTAATGTCTTCACTTGAGTCCTTTTGTTTTATTTTGCTTCTCCAACCCCCTAAAATCTTTTTATTATTTAATTTTGTAACATCAAAAGTATCTTCAATATACTATGATGTTTTTATTTTAATGATTAGAGCTACACATACACACACCTCCATCTAATGGTTAAAGAACATATTGTTTCTGTGGATGGAAAATTTCTGCCTCACGAAACGATGATTGTTCAACACTCATATAACACCTTCAAAGGTGGCCATTAAGATGTAAATATATTTATATATGATATATAATATGTTTATGTTTTAATTAAGCTTCTGTATTTTTCATTTATGGCATACCTTTATGGTTTCCATTATGGGTAAACGCGATATCTTCATTTTAGGAAGTGCGGACTACCGCCCCCTCAAAGTGATTTGATTCGTTAATGCCATATGTGGGACGTATAAAGGATGGATTTAAAGTTATTATATATGATTTTATACTGGAATTATAATATACCTTTATATAATTATTATTTTCTTTCCAT
Organism: Viscum album; assembly: GCA_963277665.1. Lineage (NCBI taxonomy): Eukaryota > Viridiplantae > Streptophyta > Magnoliopsida > Santalales > Viscaceae > Viscum > Viscum album. The sequence goes on from OY728152.1 coordinate 1,647,446,906, forward strand.
TAAAGTATGAGATAGAAATGAAAGTAGCGTTCATGCGTACGTACGACTTACCGTCTTCATGAACGGTGCATTTCATTTCTTATCTCCAAATGTTATGTACTATTATAAGTACATATATATAATGGATATATATGTAATATATTACATCTAAATGATGGATATAATTCTTTAATTATAATATATATATATCTCATTTTGTTTTAATTCCATTAATATGACAAAAAATGAAAGTAGCGTTCATGCGTACGTACGACCTACCGTCTCCATGAACGGTGATTTTAATTTTTTATCTCCAAATGCTATGGAATAGTATAAAATGAATATATACTGGATATATATGATATTTAAAACATCAATTATATTCTGGAGATTATGTACCTATAACTACATGGAAAATCATTTTCCAACAAGTTCAATTTTTACTCATGTACTGAACATCGACAAAAACATCTGATATGAACTCACTTTATTAACAAATTATTATAAAATTATAATATTTGATATTAATGGAATAATAATATTTAAAGTATGTAATTAATAAATTATAAATTGACCAAATTTTATTATTCAGGAGATTAAAGAACGATCGAGTCATGTCGGACACGAGGTAAGGGACCCTACCCCTCTCTTTCTTTTTAAGTACACTCTATTATGTCATTCATTTTAAGCTCATATTTCTTATGATTGGGATGTTATTTTATATTAATATTACTATACTTTTTATGTTCATATTATGAGAGATCCTACTTTATCTCATCAATAAATTTTGGAAGTTTTGAGTGGCGTCGTTAGGCTGCCAAATTTTTGTAAGGGATCCTACCTCTCTCTTCTTAAGCACTCTCTTTTATGTCATTACCTTTAAGATCATCTTTATTATGTTTGGGGATGTTCTTTTATATTCATATTACTGTAAGTTTTATGTTCATATGATGAGAGACTCTATTTGATCTCATCAATCCATTTTTGGAAGTTTTAATTGGCGCCGTTAGGCTGCCGAGTTTTCTTAAGGAATTTTTCATCTCACTTTTATTCCCGTGAGATTTATGCTACATTTTCCACCATTTACTTTGAGTGGTGTATGTACTTCCCATTATTATACTCTTTGTGTAATATAATTTCATTTATGGGTACTTACATATTCATTGTATGACCCTTCTTCAACGGGGTGTACATTTTGAAAGTTACCCAAGTCGGTAAGGGAACCTTTCACCCTCCTCTTTTTAAAAGACTTATTTTGTTATGTCTTTTAATTCACATACTATTATGTTGGGATATGTTCTTCTATATCCTTATTAATGTAAATTTTATGTCCAAGTGATAAGATACCCTTTTTATCTCTCATCAACTCATTTTATAAGTTTTGAAGTGACGTTATTAGGCTGTCGAATTTCTGTAAGGGAACTTCTTAACCCACTTTCAATTCTTTGGGTTAAACCTCTAATTATTGATTTTATTATTCCAAGATTATGTGTGTAATCTCTATGTTGTATTTTCCACAAACCTTTGTGTGGATATACTATTTCTACACATAATCATCTCATTGATAAATTATTATGTCATTTAGACGGACTTGTATCGGAAATCATAACTCAATCTCATTTCATTGAGTTAAATATCTATGTCATTGGTTTTGTTTTTCCATGATTATGTGTGAATGACATCTGATTTTTTTACACTTAATATCCACTTATATTTTTTGTATTCTTATTTGTCACACATAATCATATAATTGATTTATCCTTAATCTAAGGATACCGACTTTATAAGGGACTTTGTCTAAATCTTCTTTCAATGAGGCATATTTAGTTTTACACACAACTTTCTTTTATACGGTGTATAAAACCCTTTGACTTTTAATTTTATTCAAAAGGAATCTTTTTATACGAAGCGTTTTACTAAATGACAAAAAGGAATGTTTCTTTTAACGTACGCGGTGACAACGACCTTTTCCGCCACCGCGAGTATTATTTGGTCTTTGGCTTCCTCAACAAGCCGTAGTGTTTTTTTTAAAATGAAATAAATACCATATACTCTTTTATGTATGTTGGTATTGAAAATGGTTTTTATAAAGTATTTGTTATGTCGATATATTTAAGTGATATATTGTGATCGAAATGTGGAAATGTTTTCTTTCCATTATATTTGTTTAATGTCATATGATTTTATAATGGTACTTGGACATTATGACGGGTGGTTCCGTGAATACCAGGACGGGTGGTTACGTTATAACCTCCAATGCATTGGGTATGGAAGTAGGCCGTATGGCTATTCCATTAAGTATGTATGAAAGTTGTCCAAATGGCTATTCCATTAAGTGATATGTGTGGAAGTCGACCTTATGGTTATTCCACTTAAGTATGTTTATGTCCCAAGTTACCTTTATATATTATGTGATCTTTATATGGGTTTTATGGTAATCTTTTGGTTACAGAAGGGTAAGTAATGAACTTTTATTCAGTGAAGAGTTTTTACTACTTCGAAAAGGTGAAAATTATTACTTTGATAAAGTATACATGGTTTACTTGTTGTTTTGAAAAACTAAAAGTTTTCATTCTTTGTGTAACCCTTATGGAGATTTTTTATGCTCATCCTAGGTTTTTGAAATGTTTTTCACAGGACTTAACGTGGAATAGGGTCAAGGATGAGATCAAGGGAAAGTCATGCTACCTAAAACATGGAACTAGACATGTTTCTTTTTAAGAGTTTTTATTTTATGGAAACTTAGTAGAAGTTTCTACTTTGTAATCTTTTGAGATGTAATAGTTATGTCCTAATTCTCTAAAACTCTAAACCTAAAAAGATCCTCAATGTGTAATCTTGTAATAACTCAAGATTAAGTAAGGTTTAAGGCTGGGTCCTTATAACTAGTATCATCTATATCATCACAAGTATTTTATGAGTCAACTTAAGTATTTTATTCTGTGATTTTGTCCACTTTATCAGCCATGATTTCTAAAATACACTCATTGTCTTATATATAAATTTCAACACCTACTTGTATATATTACCCAAATTTACTCATATTTTCATCAATTTTTACATCATAACTCTCAGCCACTTTTTGAAAACTCTTATTACAACATATATATCCAATTGTATTTGATATATATCCCATAATTAAACCCTCATCATCTTTTTCTTAAAACTTCCACAAATTTCTATCCTTGATTTATTTGTAACAGGATCTTCCAAAAACATTGAAGTAGATCACTGTATGAATCTTGATGTACCAAATTTTATATGGTGTATCATGTGTCTCATATATCAAAATGAATTTATTCTAAATGTGTATAGAAGTACACACAAGTTCTCTCTAAAAATTATTTATAGATTTTATTTTCAGTTAGAATAGGTCTACCCATTTCCAAGAATATTCTATTATTTCTTTCTAAAACACCATTTTTATGTGGTTTATATGGTGAAATATATTTATGATTGATTATATGTTTGGAAAGATACTCCTAAAATGTAGAAACTGAATATTAATTACCATTATCCTATCTCAACTTATTGATAAACAACACAAATTCCTTTTCAACTTGTCTTCTATACATTTTGAATATCTTAATTAACTCATACTTATGATTTATGAAAAAAAATGTATCATATGATTGTAATTATTTATGAATTACATGAATTAAATATCACCTTGGGTATAATTTTTCCTAATTGGAAAAAAATATCAGTATGAATTAACTTCAATGGTATTATGAGTATAATTCTCACTTTCTTGTGGGATTTCTCTAATAATTTCCCCTTTTTAAATGTTTAAAAAACACTTTCACAATTTATTTTCATCTTTGTAATATCTCTAAAAAATTTATGCTTTATATTATTTACTAGACTTATTTGTAAAATATGACCAAGTAACTAGTTCCATATAATATTCTCATTGCTTTGAACAATCTAACCTGTATTGGTTGAATCACTAATTAAAAACAAGTTTACACTTGTTTTATTACCTTTAGTGATTGATCTTCTATATTTTGATCTTCTAATAAGACATGAATATTTAATGAAAATAACCCCATTCCCATCATCACAAAGTTAAACAAAACTCAATTTTTTTTCTTTATCTAAATAAATAATATCATCTTATTTTAGTGTCTAATTTTCAATTTAACCAGATCCAATACCATTATTCTCAAAGAAAAATCATTTCCAAATGTCATAACACCTATTTCATGTTTATAATATTTTTTGAAGAGTCTAGAATCACATTTCATGTGGAAGGATCATCCACTATCAAGTATCCATGACTTTTTATTCATTCTTGCTTTAAGAGAAACATTTGGTAAGCAAGCCTTATCATATTTATGAACCTATGCACTCTTACCTTTATTAATAAGAGTCAACTAACCTAGAAAACTTTTCACGCATTATTCTTATCTATAACCTTATTGGAAACATATTCCAAAAACTTATTTAAGCCTTTCAAATTTTCTCCATGTTACCATATTAGAAATATTATTTATCTCTATAGGATTTCTTCTAATACTTTCTTTCTTCTCACTAGGATTGCTTCCCCTAAATTACTATCTCATCCTAGTCAATGACATGTTATACCAGAATCTATAGGCTTTGTTCCCAAAAACTCTACAACAAAAACAACAGTACCCTTGAAACCTAAATATCCTTGGTTCATAAAAATTACTCCTATAGTATTGCCCAAATTGGTTTCCTTAAAGTTTATTTTTAGTCTGAATTTGTTTATGTTTAAAAGAAAAAAATCTTCTATATTTTCTCCTTTCTTCAACTAAAGTGGGAGAGTATCTCTACTAATTTTTCTTGGCCCATTCTTAACTATATTTTGAGTCAGAACCTATAATGTTAGTGAAATAAAGATTATAAATATATTTATCAGGTATGGACGTAATTTAATTTTTATGTGAAAGTTATGTCTATTGATTTAGAAGATTAATCCTTTACTTAAATAGAGTTTTTTTAAGTTATCCTTTAAATTATTTAGTTTATTAATAACTTCAAGATTCTTGGATTATGTTTGATATAATTTTTATTCCTTCAAGGATCATTTATCTTAAAGATAATTTACCACTTTATCATGTTTAGCTACTTCAAAAATGATTTTTTTAATCTCATAAATGATAGATACCTATTTCTTTTAAAAATATTTAATTTATTCCATCATCTTATTGGTTTCTTTACTTATCTTTTTATTTTATTTTTTGATTATAGTGTTCTTATTAAAATAAGAGTCAATATAATCCTTCAACATGTGTTCAAAATTAGTTAGTTATGAACTATATTCACCAATACATTAATTTTCAAACCCTTTTTCAACATGACACATGAAATTGGTGAATTTATCACTAGAATCAATTTCAAGTTCACTGCAAGATGAGTGGAAAAATTATTTTTTCTTTACTCACAGGTTTTCTTCTCTTTCCTATACAAAATATTTTCTTTCTTTTTCCAACTTTTGACGGCTCAATTGATTTTTTATTCCACTTTTTTTTTTAATGTTTCACATATTATTTAGATTTATAATCTAGTTATTTATTCTTAGTGAAATTAATGGAAAGTAACCTATTCCAATAAATTTTTTAACATCAAAGGGGGTACTTTACTTTACCTTGTTTTTTAACTTCTTGAATCTCTTTAAGATAAGAAAAATGATTCTTTTAAAGTATCTATTATCCTTTTCATTTTAAAAATCACTTGAATATAATTTTCCAACATATTCTTTAATTTTTAACTTTATCATTGACTAAAATGTCGTTTCATCTTTTACCCTTTTCTTAAATGATGGAGTTTTTATCATTTAATAATCTATAAAAATGTTATGAAATTCATAAAAGGAAAGATCATCTGTATTTTTTAGAGTTGAGACCTTAGGATCAAACCTACCATGAAAATTACTTATGTGGTTCTTGACAATTGTGGAGTCTTTAAGCTTTTCACAAAATCCTCATATATTACTAATAACTTCATTCAATCAAGTGGGATATTCATCAATGTTTTTTTCCTCTGACATCATGATGTATTCAAAATTTCTTCTCTAGATTTTTAATTTTTCCTCTTTGGATTTCAAATTTCTTTCATAGCCACTTCCAAACCTGTCCCATATTTCATTCACTATTTGATGTCCCATCACTTTTGTGTAAACCTTTTCTGATAAGGTCATAAGAATAAATTTTTTTTCTTTTCAATCATACTATATATTTCTTTTTTTTCATCTAGATTCATTAGATAATTCCCTTAAATGGGTGGAAAACCAAATATAATAGCATTTATAATTTTTTTGGACAAGAGATAAAATATATAGTAACATTATGTTTTTTCATATATGATAATTTTTTCAATAAAATTTTGGACCATACATTCTATTAATAGAATTTAGATTATCCATTATTCACACTTAAATAAATAAAACAAAGGGATCAATCTTTGATACCACTTGAAGTTTATAGAAATGAATTACTCTAATGAGAAGTGATGAATGAATCAATGGAGACTAGTTTTTATAATTTCTTCAATATTAAATCAATACCTAAACATATTAAGATTCTATTCACTCTAATATTAAATCTCTACCTCAATAATGTATGAAAAAAAAATAAATAAAAAAATAAAATAAGGAATTTTTACAAGGTTCATCTCTTTCTCGGGTAACCTAATCCTTTTCATGATTGGTTAGTATCCCCAACCACAAATTCTTTACTATAAGAAAAAATAAATTGAAAGCATATAGTATTGTCATAGAGTCACACCATGCGAGTCCAAATTCACATAATACTATATAGTTTCACACTACCTTCATACGAGATATGTAGCTGGGATGATAAAGTTCTTCTTGAAAGTTTAGTTTCTTTAGGAAAAGAATATTCAGATCTCCCTTGACGAGAATTAAAAAATATTCAAGAAAAAATGGTCATTCCATGCATATCTAATATAAAAATTCTCCTCTTATTATTATCTAAAAAACTCAACATTGTGAACCTATACAAGAATAGATATTTAGATGAATTTATCCTTAGTACTATTCACTCTCAATTTCTTCAGTTTTTCAGACTCCCATTCTTTTACACACATAAGAAAAACTCATCACTTATTTTTTGTTCTTTACAAACTTCACAGATTTGATATTATTAAAAGGAATTATATTTAATAACATTAAATGGATTACATTGAACCAAGTAGCCTTAAAAATAAAACTAGTAAGACTTTAAGTTTGTTAAAAAAAATCAACATTATATAATTCCCATTTTTTGGATTCCCACTACTTTATTTTCACTACCCAATAAAGTTAATCATGTGAAGTTTCTTTTCACACAGCATGAAATGAGATGACCAAAATTACCTTATATATATATATATTCAGTGTAATATATCTTTATTCAAATCAACAACCCATCCTACATCACTACTAAAGAAATGGATGAATTAAGTCTAGATATAATATCCAGATCTTATTTCTCAAATAGGTTTAACTTTGTGAAATATAGTAATTTTTTGATATTCCAACTCATATATTCAAATACATATAAAAAATAATCATCATATTCAACATTTCACATGAATAATATTTAATCACATTTTAGATGTGATGTTTTTCACATTGAAGGTAAATATTTTCATCATTAAGTTTGATTTCTTCAAAATATTTAAATTCTAGGATCTCATATTTTCACCAAGAAGAAACTTAAAATTTCACTAACTTTAAAAGTATTATGTTCAAAAGATTAAATTAATATTCTCAAAAAAGTATTACATTTAATACAAAAAGTATTAAACTCATGTAAAAGACTTATACTCATGTCATATGAAAAATCAATATCTTACATTTAAGACTTAGAATTAATATAAATGACTTCCTCTCAATCACACAGAGTTAAGTTTAGTGAAAAATACTTATACTCAGCTTTCCAAAGATTACGCTCAACACTCCAAACCTTATGCTTATACATGAAGTCTTATATTCAATGCCTAAATCCTTCTGCTCATTACCTTTTTAATTTCTTAGGATTTCTATAATCTTTATATTTTTATAATAGATTTAAAACCTATTCAAATTTTCTACAACCATTATTAAACATATTCTAAACAACTCATATGAATCTCAATATTAAGAATTTCAACTAACTTAATATTCTAAAAAATACTTCAAAGATATAGTTGAAAATATATAAAACTTTCCAGCACTTCAAAAATTCACATGGATATTTAACTTTTATAGATGAACAAATTAAAATATATATGTGATTTGTATTTACATTTCCATATATGTTCTTGTAATTTGATTGGGTTGAGTAATAAGATAATAGGTAGGTTGAATAAGTGTTCTTTCTAATAAGGAAACACGATCCTAAGGAAAGAAAAGGAAAAAAGTTTAAATATTCTATTACCCTGATTCACCCCCTACCAAGGAATATTAAGAGCCTACAAGTGGTATTAGAGAAAATAGGTTCTATTGTGGATTCAAACTGAAATTTTTGGATGAAACAAATTTTGCATCGAAGCCCAAAAATTCTGCTTTGGTTTTTGTAAGTTCACTATTGAAGATCTGTTATCAGTTTATCATAGATCCTATTTATCAAGATGATAATGAACCAAAATTATTTATTGATCTTAAAGTAGATATTGAGGGTGATATTGGAGAATTAGATATTAAAAAACTATAAGTTTTTTTGTACTATTGAAAGATTCTAATGAATATGCTAAACAACATAGACCAAACTAACCCAACTTAAACAAGTTTTTTAATATTAGTATAAAACATATAATGAATCAAAATTAGGAATTATATTGAATAAAAGGTATGATGAACAAGAAAATGTTATAGAAATTTTTAGTGCTTCTATTAAAGAGAGAAATGATATAATTATGTCTGTTGAGGAATAAATTATTGTATTCAAAAATAAAAATAACCAAGGATCCCTTAGATGATGAATTATTTAAATATAATAGTTTTGGAGGCCTTATTTGTGATGATTATTAACATGATTATGATGATAATACTGAGGAATAATATTTGTTCAAAGCTTCAATGAAGGGAAGTGAGGAAGACAATCAAGAAAATATTGAATCTATGGAGAATATACTAAGAGAATCTGATGATACTATACTAAGTCTATATAAATATATATTTGAGAAAGAATATTAAGGAATATATTTCCTTGATCAGTCAAAGGTAGTGAATAAAGGACTTGAATATGAATGTTTAATCAATACTCTTGAATAAATGTTGAAATCCATAAAAGGATCATTAAAATCAGGAATTGTTATCAAGAATTCACTATAATAAGTAATTGGAAAAAAGATTATATCACTTTAATGTTATTTTGTGTTTATGTAAAATGGAAATGAAAATAAAGCGAGGCTTCTCAAAAATAGAATATGAGTTCAAAGTAAGATCTTTGTTAGATGAAAGAGATCGAATCAATATGAGGTGATTCAGTTTGAAGGTAATGTTAAAGAATGATGAAGAATGATGAAGACCCAGTTGTAGAAAATAAGAAAAACTAGTATATATTTTTTGAGTCATCAATAAGGAAAGAGAAATATTTTGAAGTTCAGCGAGAAACTATTATTTTTAAGAAATGTTTGAAGGTCGATACATTATCATCCAAAGAAATTAAGAAACATATAGTGTATTACAAAATGGAGATAATTGATGTTTGTAAAGATAAAACAATAAAGGAAATTAAAAAACTAAAATAAGTTCTTGAATCAAACAAGTGGATACAATGATATAAATATTATCATATGAATTTTTTCTATGTGATGTTTGGTCATACAACAAGATTTTGTGAAAAATGTTATTAGTTTTATTTCAGATTCTAAAAGGAAGATAAGATCAAATTCTTCCATGAAATAAAAAAGTCACAATATATATTATTATGATTTTTATCCTTCTAATCATGGTTTTGGAGGTTTGAGAAACAAATAAAAATCATGAACAAATGTTATTCCTAGTATAAATAATAATGTTACACCTTTGTAAGAATATGTTTTTGTTGTGGATTATATGATTACATGATGAATAATTATAGAATAGAATTTTTGGAAAGAAATACCTGAAATCTAGGGATGAAAATAATAATTAATTATAATGATATTAGTTGTTATGAATGTGTTTTTAAAGGAAATGTTAGAGAGTGTTATGATACGAGAAGTGATATTGAAAGAAAATTTTTTATGTTTAAAAATAGATTCATGTACAATTAGAAAATCCCTACTGATACATCACATTCAGGGAATTATTTTATATGGTATGAATATTTCATTGGGATATTTTATATTTGTGATAGTCTTGGTCATATGGAAAGGTACTGTAGTAATATAAGTAATAAAGCTACCAAGATTAGAGCCCCACTCTTTTGACAAATAGGAGAAAATAATGGAGGAATAAGAAATGTATTTAAATTAAAAATAAATTCATGGATTTAGAATACATTAATGAATAAATACAAAATATAGCTTATTAGGCACCAAAGTCTAGTAGTTAAAAAGAACCATTTTAGAAAAAAATAATAAGGAAGCATGGAATGCAAGGGAAAAAAGAATATTTTCCCATATTTTCATAGAGAACAAGTAAGTTGCATGCTTCAGTGGTTTCATCCATAACAATATAAAGTAATAGTAAAAAACCAGTGGAGTAGCCTTTGTATGGAGAAAGAAGTTTGGGAAAGAATGCAAAAATGGTGAATTAATGGGGAGACTTGTACTAACAAGATGAATCTCAATAAGAAAATAAATACTAGGCTGTGCATGAAGAATTAAAGATGTCATGTTATCAAAATTATGGAAGTTTGTGTAAGTGGAATCATTTAAAGTATTAACATACTAGGAAATTATATAAAAAAAGAGAGTAAGTATGATAAATAATATTCTTAGTAGGAATAATATATCATTGGTTTCATTTAATGGAATACCACTAAGAAGGATTAAAATTAAGGTAGAATAAAAAGTATTGTTTTTTATGGCCAAACATAATCCTCTACTTGAGGTTGTCATAGGTTCCCCTCTCCTTGAGGGGTATATATACTGTTTATTGATGCAGGATAAAGGGGGAGATAAGATCCATGGGGAATATGAATTATTTTTGAATTGATGTAAAAGGAATATTCACTATGATTTCATTGATACAAGTTGTGTATGAACAAGTGTGTTCATTATAATAAGATAAAACCATTTCATTGGTGGTGGATGTTAAAGCATAATTATATTTATATAAGTGATATCCTTGGTAAAAGAGACAAAGGTTGAGACTAAATATTAGGAAAGATATTGAAAGAATAGATTTGATGATTGTGGATATATATAAAATTATGAAACATTTCAAGTGGTATTAAGGATAAAAATAATCTACAAGTGGATTTAACAAGTGATATCAAGATTTCATCATAAATAATCATAATTGAGTCAGGTTATGTATGTTGTAATGATAAATTAAAAGTGATAATGAGCCTAATTTTAAGTGAAACATGTGTGAAAGATGAACCCAAACTTTTTGATTAGTATTAGGGAAATTTTTGAATTCTATTGATGGTACTGAGAATTAATAAGAAGTTTCATCCCCTAAAGGCGTAGTTGGATATCCTGATGAAGTATAATATGTTTTTCATGGAAGAATATTTGTGTTATTTTTTTATGAACTAACAATTTTATATTATCTAAGTGTATTACATGATATCTAAAGATTTTGAGATGAATAAAGAAGTATTTTGAAGAAATAAAGATCATGAATATTAAGTGGTATTACCAGTTTCCCATTTACAAGTGTTATCAATTTATTCAACATGTTTTATGTCTCATACTCTAGTGATTAACTACTTATGCACTAATAGTTTTTTTGAATGTGATTGAGATCACAAGTAGTTTATTGTTAAAAGGATTCAAATTTATCAAGCTGCAAGTGATTATATGGTATTAGTGAGTGATATAGATAATATGAATGTCATTAAAAAATTATATTGTTTCCTACACCTAGTTTTAGATTAGTAGGTTTATAGGAATTGTTGATGGATTATTTATAAGGAATAAAACACTCATAGGAATTCTGTTGAGAATAATAAAACTATTAGTGAGAGTTGTTTGGAAGTTTAATAAAGGTTGGTTGAGTATGGTATGTAAAGATGATGTTTTTTCATGAAAAATATAGTGTAATAAGTTTATTGGTCAATAAGAATAAAAATATTATGTATTTTACCTTCATATAATTCATGATGATTAGGAGAGATATTGTGAAAAATAATTTTGAGTTACCCAAAGGGGGAGAGAACATAAAGTTAAAACTAAAGGTGAGTAGGCCCTTTGTATTTCATTAACAAAGGCAGAGAGAGAATTGGTCTATAAAATCTAGATGTATGTTGGATCATGTATTATTAAATAAATAGGGAGATATTATCTCTATCAGTTATGGTAATTGGATTTTATGGAATTATTTTCAAAAAATAAGAAGGGGTATTATTAAAACTGAGAGGTTGTACGTTGTATTTTTTGAAATTATTCAAGAAGAGGTTATATGATGACTATAACCAAAAGTAAGTATGATTAGTTGATATCACAGTTGAATAATGATATAGGTTAGGTGTTACTATGAGATTGATATTAAAGGAAGGATTAAAAATCACTCAGGTGATAGATTTTTTGATAATGGAAAATAAATTTTTCTTTACAGATAGTTTTGGAAGAATGATTATTAAGATTGATGTCGACAAATGATGTTCACAAAGTGGATGGGATAAGTTCTAAAGATAGTGAATGGAGTATGCATGAAATATGACTAGGTTTGATTAAGATAAAAATTATAATTAAGAAGTATAAAACTTTGAGGATGTGTATAATCTGATTGTAACACCCTAATATTTTAGAAAATAAATCTATGTTAGATAACATACAAGATCCCTGACACCAAACTTAAACGAACCATGAAATATTATTATTTAAATATGGCCATTATAACCTAGAAATTAAATTTATGGGTATAAATATTATTAACTAATTTATGAAATTTATATAAATTTATGACTCAATATAAATATATTTATAAATTCTTATTAAGTAATCAATCAATTTTTTGTAAAGTAATTCTATTCTTTAAAGATATGTTTTGTTCAAAAATGATGATGATTATTATTTTTGAATAAATATTATAATTAAATTTATATAAATTTTAGTAAATATATTTGATAAATTTAAATTTATTTTTTAAATTAGCATATCAAAATCAACTTAGGGTTTAATTTGTGATTTTTTGAAAAATATTGATTTTTTCATTGAATAGTGGAAAATATCAATTTTTCAAATATAATCATTTCTTTTCAATAAATTATGTAATTTAAAAGTCCCATTAAAATTTTAATTTTTTAATGTAATATAAGTATTATTGAGTTATATTTAATCCATTTAATTACATTTAAATCATCTTTATACTATATTTTTGTATAAGTTTATTTTTATGGTTAAAAATACATTTTTATACAAACTGTTTTAAAGTGAATAATGTTTATCAATTTTAATTAATTAAAAAATTCATAATGAGGAATGATTTAAATTAAATTTATGTATTATATATCTATAAATATTAATTTAAATTCATATAATGATATTTACTATTCATAGAGTTAATATAAAATCATTTTATGCTTGAAAAATACATTTCTTGAAAAGCCGCCTTTTTGTCGCATCTGTGGGATTGATTTGAAATTAAATTATACCACTTATGTGAATTTAATTTTATAAAATGGAATTAATATTTTTAATTAGAATAATTTATATTATATAATAATTTTAAATTAATTTTTGTTCATAATGAATAGTGAAAACAATAATTTTTTTACCATGGTTATGGTTAAAATAGGTTTACCGGGGGTTAAACTAAAAATATTAGGGTTAAAAAGACCTAAAAAAATATCCAAAAATATATTTTATTTCTATATTTAAACCTTATTTCATCTAAGGTTCTATAATAGTTCATTTTGTTCCTTTTTTAATGTGTAAAATGTGGGTATAAGTTTTTCTTTTCAAAAAATCTAAGTGCGTCCTCTTCCACACTTATAAAAGGCCACCCTCTTCTCTCCAATTCACACTTAATATTTTTTTTTCATTCAATCCATACCAAAAACCCTTAATCACATTCCTCCCCATTTTCTAGAATTCCTTTTTTTAAGAAAACCCTCTTAGGAAGGATTTAAATAGGTCGTCCGAAGATGATGTAAAATTCTTAACCAGATTTTATTTATTTATTATTAAACATACTTAAAATATTATTCAAACATGATGAAATAATAAAATTAGTATCTCCCATATAATAATATTTTATTATGTTAATGGAATAACCTACATCTATATCCTCTTCCATCAAATGGGAAACGAAACCATTGTTCGTGTGTACGATGAACTCCCACCTCATGAACCAATATAATTCATTTTCCATCATCACCTATCACAACTAGTTATAATGATGGAATTAATATTTATATATAATATTAATTAAATATTTATCATTATTAAAACATATTATATTATTTAATTTTTACCTTTCCATTCATTGAAAAATGATTATGTCGTTCCTGCGTACATGTGGACTACCGCCTCCAGGAAGCGATGCGATTCTTTTTTCATCACCACATCACATGGAATGATGTATATAACTACATTTAAAGAAATAATATTGTATTTATGATATTATTATTATATAAAGGTAAATAATACTTACCTTCTTTCCATAATGATCCTTGAAAAATGAAAATGTTACTCATGCGTACATACGATCTACTGTCTTCATAATTGTAATATAGTTAATTTTTCATAAAAATCATTAATTATTGGTTTTAAAAGTATAATTTATGTATAAATATGATAAATATATCTTTATAATTATTCTTTATATTATAGAATAATGAAATATTTTCCCATAGTCAACCAACCAAACTCAATTTTTACATATAAGATGAATACCATCAAAACTTAGGATGTGAACTTAAATGATTAACTAATTGTGTATAGAATGGTAAGAGATAAAATAAATGGAATAATATAATTAAAAAAATTATTAATAATGTAAATATTTAAAATAAGTTTATTATTCAAGAATATAAATAACAAACAAGATGATTTGGACTCAAGACAAGGGACACATTATCTTAAAACTTTATTTTAAACATTTTAAAGATTTATTTTCCATTTATATGTTTTTTAAAATGAATTTATGAATGAATTTATATGGAAATTAACGTTTTATAAAGTAAAATTTTGAATTTCTTGCAAAGGTTTCCAAAAGGAATATTTTTACAAAATGTTTGAATTTCTTTATAAAAGAAAAATGGAATGTTCTATTTTAACATATATGATGACAAATTATTTTTCTATAACCATAACTGTAATGACTCAGAATTTCCTGAATTTATTTTTAGTAATTATTTGGGAAAATTACGAGACCAGACACTGAGATGACGTGCGATTCTGAGGCCTGGTGTTACTGGAACGATTTGCTGAAAAATATTAAGTTTTTAATAACATGCATGACTTTTATTAAAAAGTAAAATAAATTTTAAATGGTTGCATAGATCATAAATATGAGGGCACCATTGAACTTATAACAATGGATTTACCCTAGGCGCGACCAAACCTTGGTTGGCATGGACTATTTGTAGAAAAATCCACTAGGGACGTAATCATAAATAAAATAATTAAATAAAAGTATTTTATTTTAAAATCATAATAACTAATAAAAGGTAAATTAGATTGGAAATATGATACCACCATTGATTTACTAAGGGGGTGTTTTCCTTAGCCGATTCCTAACATTGGCCGATGCGGACTGGCTGTGAAAGACTATTTTTGGACATAAACATCATTAAAATATTCTAATAAAAATATTTTATTTTTTATGTGATAACCTGTTTTCTTTTAATACTTGTTTGGAAGAGAATTTAGGTTTATCACCAAAACCTCATAATTCCTCTAAGGTAAGGATATATAGCTCTCTCAACAAATGGTGGTGGATCGTGGATCGACAATTAATGATGAACCACAGATTCGAAAGATCTTCATCCACGACAACAACACAGTGACTATTATTCATCAGCGATCGAACCAAATTGAGGTAGGTAATTTTTTATTTTATTTATTTTACCTATTCATGAATTCCATGATGAATTCAGAACAATCAACAAATATATTAGCTCGTGGATCGATCGTTGTTCTGGGATGGGATTTACCTTTGCAGGGTTTTGATGGGGGAATGATCTTATGATTGTTTGTTGGATTTGGTTTTTCGTTCTAACAAAAATGAACAAAGATCAATAAGAACATCAATAAAGGTACATTCCTCTTGGTTGATTTATGATTTTCTTCCCATTTTCTTCATTTGTTACAGGCATTCTTTATTTGTCCAGTGACTCGACATGTTGAGATCGATCGATTGTTGCACACTCAATCCTTAGTGAAATGATTCGATATTACAGATCTGGGATCGACATTTCATTTTGGAGGTGTGATGAAAACTACGATGGAAGAATCAAAGATATTTAGGAGATATTATTATTCGGGTGGTCTTTCATCGGGATGAATTATAACTCCGATCCAAGCCTAGGGTGATGAAGAGTGTGACCCAAGAATTTTATGCATGATTCCATTTCAAAAAATGAAGCACCAAAGGTGAACCAGTGGCCAACAGAAGGTTCCACCGACATGCCACGACCCATGGTGGTAATAGCGGCTGGTGGTGGCACACAATGATGGTTGTGTGTTGATGCGTCAGACGATGAAGGTTTGCCAGTGGTGGTTGACAGAGGAGGAGTGCGGCCCAACGAGGCCACATGGGAGCCCGCAATTGGAGTGGTTCCATAGGTAGTGAATGGGGATGTGGAGAGGGGAGTTGTATACAAGGATTGGTTCTACATAGATCATGCAGTGGTAACAGGACATGGGGGAACTGGGACATGGGGGCCGTTTGCATTGAATGCAGCGACACCACATTTTCCAGGTGGAGGCAAGCGGTTTGGTGCACTGCGTGCGGTGCAACCAAACCGGCCTGCATTGCGGGCCAGACCAAATGAGTTAGGTTACACCCAGCTGGCCCAGCTGGTTTGAGCTATAACAGGCCAAGTTGGGTTGGCCGGTGGCCTAGGTCGGGTTTAATGGGCTGGGTTGGGCCTAGTGGGTCGGGTCAGACCCAGATTAGGCATTTTCACTAAAATGGACCTATCTTTCAAACAGAGCATCTAATTGACAAGAAATCTATGATTTTGGGACCCTTGTGATGGGGAAGTCCTTTTTAGATATCATAGTGGGTTTTTAGTTGAAACATAAGAGGTTGAGATCATACCCTTGGTCTTTTCCTATGAGGGTTCGATGTAAGATCTTGTTCCTGTCATAGAGGATGACCCATATTCTAATGTGAGTTGTCTCAGCCTAACTTCGATAGTTGAATTAGTGTTTTGAATCATGAATCACCCTGAGAGGCCTAGTCGGTCTTCAATTCTCTTCGTGGTACCTTATATAGGGTTTGTGGAGATCGTGTCACCAATATTTATATGGAACTTATCCCCTATCTAGGATGATGTTTGTAGTAGGTCCAGGTATCCCCCCAGTGAGCCCTGGGAATTGAACCCCTATCTGTGTATCGAGATCAGATTATTTCCATTCTATATTACTAGACCTAAAAAGTGTGATTTGGGAAATTTTCAGTGGTTGATTTTTGGATGTGACTCGGTGACTACATGACTTGGGGGCTGCATGACTTATCAACACTCCATGTTTTACTGACAACCCATGTGTTACCGACACTCTGTGTGTTACCGACACTTTGTGTGTTATCGAAGCTCCATGTATTAGTGAGACTGGATGTCTCTGGGAAATGACGTAACTTGTCAAGACCCTAGTGTTCTCTTGGGTACTTTTGGTAAACCCATTCCACATGAATCTATCAGATAGATCTATGAGTGAGATGTCTTGGAATGAGCATGATATGAACAGAACCCTATAGCTGGAAGTGGATGAGACCATGCATCTTGGAATCATTTACGAGTATACCTAGATGCTCTAATTATATGTTCTATAGACATATACCTATATTGAGCAGACTATATGTTCTTAGTGGTATTTTACCTTTATGGTATTTCCGTATGGTATCTTCTTCATGGTGTTTCCTCTGTGGTATTCCTTTCTGTTTTTTTGGTGTCTTACTGAGTATTATTTTACTCACCCCTGTAGAAGATTTTCCCACACGTTTCGTGTCTTGTGCAGGCGTTCATCCTTGTTAAGGAGTTCTAGGAGGACTAGGACCAGACGGTTCTTGGTGAGTTTAGACAGACCGTGGTGTGCTCTTACGACTATAGAAAACAGTCCCAATACCTTTGTTTACAAGTTGGACTTTGTGGTTTGCAGACCCTTTTTAGTGGTCTTGTATTCTGGACCAGTTGTACTTACTACACTTTACTTTCCTATCATACTCTGTTGGTTGGGATATAATGGTATGCAATCATTTTTTTTACTTAGTGTTTTTACTTTTCAGTATTTTGGGCTTGGGGATGTGTGCGTGTGTACAAGTACTTAGGTAAATGCCTCCCATTTGTGGGATATTCCTACTCAGTGCTAGTCACTAGTCCCTAGCCTATTGGGGGTGGGCTTGGGTAGTCATGGAATGGGACCCTCTGGGATGGGTTGTGACATAGTGGTATAAGAGGAGTTCGTTTCTACTTTAAGACCAGGAGTCTATGAGATTGAATTTAGTCAACAATGTTAAGTGTTTTGAGTTTGGATTTCAGGCCAGGGACTCCAGTGTTGGTGTGGTGACTGATGTATCCATACACCAGGACTCTAGACATCTAATTTTCAACTTGGTACATGAAAACACTGTTTTAAGGGAAAAATAAAGGCACATGAATCATATAGGAACATGTTGTGTTCTTCATGTCCTTCTTGAGTCAGGTCACCAGGTATACTCTTTTAATCGTGACACATATTGTTTTATTATAAGATGTATTCATGATTACATCCATTGATTTTTCCACAGTAGGATCGGGATTGACCCGATGTTTGATGAGGCCTCCCTAAGGGGAGCCAGTAACAAATCAGTTTTTCTTCAGGATGGTTAGCAGGTGTCACTTTATCCTATTAATCAGTTCGTAGACCCAACTCTAGTGGTTCAGGTGGATGCAGATTTCCATATTGAGTCTTGGATGGATATTTTGGCATTGGATGATGATACTTAGGGTCCGAACATGTATTATAGGCTTCTGAGGTAGTGACCACCTAGGATGCAGGTTTAGTGGGACCTACCGATAAAATGTCCACAATGTAAGTTGCAGAATAGGAGGTTTCATCGGAAGTTCTAGGGGCATGATATTTCCCTGAGGAAGAGGTGTTTATATGATTTTCGTGGGAAGGTAAATTCCATGAAATATTGTACTACTATTCTGGATACATTCTGAGAGGTGGTTGATGATTTGACAAGTGGTAAAAACAAGAGCAGATAGATCCGTTGGGCGGTGGACATGGTAGAGGAACTAGGGAAGCAGTAAGAGGTGATCTACATTTTGATGTGTTACCACCACCACCCCCAGGTGGTCCATACCAGAATTAGGGAACTGGAGGATAGGAGAGGATACAGTTGCATGCGGTCAGGGATTATGACCCCAAGACCCTGGGAATGGTTCAAGGTATGATCTGTGTCTTTCTACTCTAGATGTAGTAAATAGACACATGTTCTAGGGTTTTCCTTTCTTTCCACTTTTCTTGTTTGATACTTAGAGATTCATGTTAAACTGTTGACTTGAACCTCATGTTTAGATACTCCAACTGGAGGAGACCCAATGATCACACATTGGTGTTGATAGTGTGAGATGACTCTTAAAGGATAGAGTTTCAGTTGGGATCTCTTGGTAGTAGCATCGAGGCCTTACAATGTCATTCTCGGTATAGACTAGTAGCCACAGTTCATGTTCAAATTTATTGTTTTAGGAAAAGGGTGTGGTTATTCCATGATAAATGAACCATATTTCTCTTTTTATCAGGGAAAGATAAATTCTTGTAGTCCAGGATGGACTCATGCATAGGATGGTGTAGCCAATTACTCTTTATTTGGATATCCTAACCCTCAGTGTAGTGGATGTTTTGAGTACTCATTTACCCATAATGGTGGCATATTATAAAAAAGTCTTCCTTGAAGATGTTCCAAGTTTACCTACCCACTAATAGATAGACTTCTGAGTTGATCTACACCCCAGGATGACACTAATATCTACTAAAACATATCATATGGCTCCCACAGAGCTTCATGAGCTAAGAGTACAGTTGGAGGACTTGCAGAGGAAGGGATTCGTGAGACCTAGTGTTTCACCCTGGGAAGCCCTAGGTGGTCTTTGTTGATCTTAGACATATCATCTTAGATACTAGAGTTTCAATGGATATAGTTAAGGTTTAGGTAGAGTTTGACTAGTTCTCTCCTCTTGATGTTTTTAGAGGAGGGTGTCGAGTATGTAGTGTTCTGTGATGCATCATGAACCGGTATTGGTTGTGTCCTGATGTAGAGGAAATAAGTGATTGCCTATGGTTCATTCCAGTTGAAATCACATGAGAAGAACTAAATTAATCATGATATTGAGTTAACAGTAGTATTATTCACATTGAATATTTGGTGATACTACCTGACAGGTGAGAGGTTTATCATCTACTTCAACCAAAAGAGTCTCAAGTATATCTTCCCTCAAAAGGATTGGAACTTTAGACATAGGTGGTGGATATAATTTCTCCAGGACTATGACTTATGGATTGTCTATAATCATGTGGAGGGGAAAGTGGTAGTGTATTTTCTCAGAAGGAGATATAGCTTGCAGCTACTAAACGAGGCATTAGAGAAATTATCCTTGTTGCAAATATCCATTATGCATGGACTTGGAGTACCTTATCTCTAGTCAATGGTTTTCAACCCTCAAATCTTACAGTGAGTCAAGAAGGCACAATGTAGGGATACCAACTGTGAGGCTCTATGTTCTCAAATGTATATAGGGCATGCCCCTAATAGATTTTTAAAAGGTGGCGAGCATGTTGTTATTTTCAGAGGATGAACGATGATACCAGTGGCATTGCAAGAGGAGGTTCTCTGGGAGTTTCATGAATCCTAGTTAGCGGTACATCCATGTGTGGAAATGATGTACCAAAACCTATAACATTAATTTGGTGGCCAAGGATGAAGAAGGAAGTTGCAGAGTTTGTGTCTCGATGCCTTATCGACAAATTAAGGATAAACATTAGGTTCCAGTGGGTTTGGCTCAACCCCTTGAGGTACCTAAATGGAAATGGGATGGAATAAAAATGTAATTATTGATTGGTTTACCACATATATCCAAGGGGAACAATACCATCTGGGTGATCATTGAATAACTCACCAAGTTTTCCCACTTCCTACCTATTCAAGAGCAGAGTTCAGTAGAGAGATTGAGATTCCTCTATGTGTAGGAGATAGTTCAGCTTCACATAGTTCCATCGATGATTGTTTCAGATTGTGATACTCACTTAAAATACCAGTTGTGGAAGGGATTGTAAGAGTTTTTTGTGACTCAGCTACTCTTGAGCATGTCATTTCATCCCCCGACGGATGGCCATATGGAGAGGACCATTCGGGTTTTAGAGGACATGCTTCAGGCTTGCATGTTTTGTTTTTTCTTCAGTTGGGAGGATCAGCTACCTTTGTTGGAGTTTTTGTACAACAATAGCTACCCCTATACCATCATTATGGCACCATTTGATAATTGGTATGGGTGACTCTATAGGTCACCACTTTGTTGGACTAAAAAAGGAGTGTTGACACTCATGGGCCTGAAGTTTGTGCAAGTGACTACATAAAAGGTGCAGGTTATCCAGAAGCAGATGAAGACTGCATAGAGCCATCATAAATCTTATACTGACAGGAAGCATAGCCCTCTGAAGTTTGAGTATGGAGAGCATGTGTTCCTTAGGGTCCCTCCTCTACATGGGATACAAAGATTTGGCCAAGATGACAAACTATCTCTGAGGTTCATTGAAACTTTCCTAATACTGTGTAGAGTTGGTGAGGTGGCATACCACTTGGCCCTACCCCATAGCTGGTTTGGGTACACAAAGTTTTCCACATGTCTCAGCTGAGGAGATATGTGCATGATTAATCACACATCATTGACTAGGGTGACTTTTTCTAAGAACCCAGTGCATGTAAAATATTGATAGAATGGGATCCTTCATGGGCAGTTGATCCCTCTAGTGTGCATTCAATGGCGACAAGAGAATATCCAAGGGAGAACATGGGAGCGAAAGGATTATATTAATTCTCAGTACCATCATTTTGTTGAGTAACCTTTTTTTGGATTTCAGGGGCATAAATCCCTAAGGTGGAAAGAATGTAATGACTCATATTTTCCTGAATTTATTTTTAGAAATTATTTGGGAAAATTATGAGACCATGTGATGAGATAGTGTGCAACTAAGAGGCCCTATGTGCCCAGAACGATTCACTGAAAAATGTTATGTTTTTAATAGCATGCGAACATGAATTTTCTTAAAAATTGAAATAACTTTTAACCATTTTCCTAGATCACAAATCCAAGTGCACCGGTGAACTTAGAATAGTGAATTTACCCTAGGCATAACCTAACCTTAGTCGGTGCGGGCCATCTGAAGGAAAATCTACTAGGTACGTAACTGTAAATAAAATTATTTTATTTTAAACCCAAATAAATCATAAAATTTAACTCGTATTGGAAATCCGAGACCACCATTTAATTCATAATGGGGTATTTTCCTTATCCAAGGCCTGACATCAGCTAGCATGATCCATCTATGAAAGATAGTTTTTGGATGTAAAAATCATTAAAATATTCTAATAAAAATATTTTATTCTTGATGCAACGACGAGTTTTATTTTAATATGTATTTATTAAAGAATTCCGGGTTATCACCACAACCCAATAATTAATTTGATGTAAGGATACATAGCTCTCTTGATGAATGGTGGTGGATAATGGATTGATGATCAACGATGAACAACTGATTCGAAGGATCTTCACCCACAGTAATGACACAACAACTGTTCTTCATCAGTGATCGAACAAAATCGAGGTAGGGTGTTTGTGATTTGATTTCTTTTCCCCCATCATGAATTACACAATGAACATGGATCAATAAAAAAATAGACTGGATTGTGGATCAATCATTGTTGTGGGATGGGATTTACCTTTGTTGTGTTTTGATGGGAGATTGATCTTCTGATAATTTATTAGATTTTTATTGTTGTTCTAATGGAAATGAACCATGATTGACATGAACATCAATCAAGTTCTATTCCTCTTGGTTGATTTATTATTATATTCCCCCATTCTTTTTTTAGTGTGGGAATTCTTTGTTTGGTCCATGACTTGGAATGTTTTGATCGATCATTGCACACTCGATACTTGGTGAAATGATATGAAATTGCAGATCTGGGATCGATATGGCATGACAGAGGTGCGACGACGATGATGATATAAGGATTAAAGTGAGTCAGGGGATATTTCTGTTCAATTTTTTTTGTTAGGATGAATTATAACATTGATCCGTGCCCAGGTCAATGAATAGCGTGACCCAAGGATCGCAGGCGTGCTTCTGTTTCAAAAAATGGAGTACTAGAGGCTAACCGGAGGCCTGTAGATAGGGACACTAGCGCACTGGAAACTGGTGGTGGCATGCAGTGGAAGCTGTGTGCAGATGAGGCGAACAATGGTGGGTCACCGGAGGTGGATGTAGAAGTAGGAATGAATCATAACAGGGCCATGTGGGAGCCTGTGACTGGAGTAGTTCCATGAGTAGTGACCGAGGACGCGACAAAGGGTATCGTGTATGCGGCTTGGGTCCGTGTGGATCCTATGGTGATAAAAGACCGTGGGGGAGATGGGATACGGTGGACATCCATGTTGAATGTGGAAGCATCACATTGAATAGGTAAAGGCATGTAGTCTGACATACCACGTGCAGTGCAACCAAACCGGACCATAGCACATGCCGAACCAGATGAGCCGGGATGCTCAAGCAACTGGACCCAGTGGGCCACGGTCCAGTAGGCCTAGAAGGACAGGCCAGTTTGAGATGGAATTGGCCAGGTTGGGTAGGTTGGTGGGCTAGTTTGGATCAGCTGATGGGCCGGGTTCGGGTTTGGTATGTTGGGTCGGACCCAGACCAGACCTGGATCAGGACTTTCAACTAAAATTTCCATATATTTCAAACAGAGTATCTGATTGGTGAGTCATCTGTGGTTTTGGGACCCTTGCAATGGGGAGGTAATTTTTAGATATCTTAGTGGGTTTTTAGTTGGATTATAAGATTTTGAGAGAATATCCTTGGTATTTTCCTATGAGGGTTCAATGTAGGATCTCGTTCCCATCATAGAGGATGAACCGTATTCTGAAGTGAGTTGTCTTAGCCCAGATTCGACAGTTGATTCAGTGGTTTGGAGCATGTATCAAATAGAGAGGCCCTTTTGGTCCTCAACTCTCTTCTTGGTACCTCATATAAGGTTTTTGGAGAATGTGTGACCAATATTTACATGGGTACCTATCCCCTATCTTGGATGATGTTTCCAGTAGGGACAGGTGTCCCCCCATTAAGCGCTATAAATTAATCCCTATCTATGTATTGAGATAAAATTATTTCTATTATAAGTGACTAGACCTAAAGAGTGTGCTTTGATTAGTTTTTAGTGGATTTTGTTTGGTTGTGACTCAGTGACTATGTGACTTGGGGGCTACATGACTTATCGACACTCTGTGTGTTGCCGACACTCCGTGTGTTACTGACAATCCATGTGTTATTGAAGCTACTTATCTTAGTGAGAATAGATGTATTAGGTAAACTACATAACTTTTCAATACCCTAGTGTCATATTGGGTACTTTTGGTAGAAATATTACACATGCTTATATTATATAACTCGAGGAGTGAGATCTCCCAGAATGAACATGATACGAACGGAACTGTGTAGCTGGCAGTGGATGAGACCTTGCATCTTGGAATCCTTTATGAGTATACCTGCATGTTCTCATTATATGTTATATATGTATATACCTATGTTGAGCTGACTATATCTTCTTAGTGATGTTTTTCCTTTATAGTATTTCTGTGTGGTATCTTCTTCGTGGTGTTTATTCTGTGGTATTCCTTTGTGTTTTCGGGGTGTCCTACTAAGTATTGTTTTACTCACCCCTACATAGGCTTTTCTCGCACGTGTCGTATCTTGTGAAGACATTTGAACTTATTACATATTTCTAGGAAGACTAGGACTAAACGGTTCTTGGTGAATTCAGACAGACCAGGGTGTGCTCTTACGACTACAAACAACAGTCCCAGTACCATTGTTTATAGGTTGGACTTGATGGATTGTAGAATCTTTTTTGTGGGATTGTATTCTGGCCCAATTTTACTTTACTTAACTTTACTTTTATACTATACTTTTTTGGTTGGGATATAGTGGTATTCATGAATTTATCTACTTAATGTTTTTACTTTTCATTATTTTGGTCTTGAAGATGTGTGCGTGTGTACAAGTACTTAGGAAAATTCCTCCCATTTGTGGGATATTCCTACTCGGTGCTAGTCACCGGCCCCTGGCCTATTGGAGGTGGGATTGGGGTAGTCACGACATGATCCCATTTAGGATGAGTAATGACAATAACCGTTATTTGAAGTTTTGATTCCCTTATAATATTTCATGTTTTATTCAAATAAAAACCCGATTTCCATTTTTATAGTTATTTTGGTATTAAAAATGGGTTTAAAAATGGTATTTTGATATCTGAAAGTGTTTTTAATATGATTTTAAAATAATTTTTAAAATGTTTTATGATTAAAAAGTTAAATAATTAATTTTTTTTATTCATGATATGGTACTTGAGATTTATATATGAGAAATGGGTGAGCCTGATATAGATTATTATACAAAGGGTTAATCCCCATTATAACTCATAAAAAAATGTGATCCCGATAAATATTATATGGAGGGTGATCCACATTATTACTCTCTTATGAATTGGGTAATATTTCTTGTCTTAACAGGAAAGAAGATGGGAGTTTCTAGGGGGTTTCCCCTATGTATTTAACTAGGCTCTAATTAATTTAGACATGGGTTTAAAATGGGTTATGAATATGATGATCTAAGTTTTAAAAAGGTTTTTTTATTTTTATGTTAATGAGTTTTTAAGGTTTCCTTTGAGAAAAATGTGTGTATTATTTACATATGGAAATTATTTATTTCATTCACTCAAATAACATTGAGATAAAAGCAAAAATTCCACATATTTTCATGGCTTTCATTGGACTAATGGATTTCTTCTTTTTTATGTCCCGTACTATGTTTTTTATGCTCATAACATGTCTTAAAAATCTTTTTCATAGGGTTTAGGGATGGGAAAAGGAAATGAAGAATTCAGTTTGAATGTTGTGAAGATTTTTCATGGAAAGAAAACATGTTTTATATTAAAAGTTTTATATTATGGGAAAAATAAATACTAACCAAAAGTGTCCACTTTATAATATATGGTTTTTTTATCTATGAATTATGACCTAAATATCTAAAACTATAAACCTGAAAAGATAATAAAATTCAATAGAATGTATTCTTAACTTAAAACTCAATATTATGTAATGTTTAAGGCTAGTTACTTAAACCAAATGTTGGGATCATTCTCTTATTATAGATAATATAAACATTTCCAAGCATTTTCTAAATTTTTAGGTTTA
Organism: Viscum album; assembly: GCA_963277665.1. Taxonomy (NCBI): domain Eukaryota; kingdom Viridiplantae; phylum Streptophyta; class Magnoliopsida; order Santalales; family Viscaceae; genus Viscum; species Viscum album. The sequence goes on from OY728152.1 coordinate 1,647,473,617, forward strand.
AAACATGGGGGGAATTTCTATTCTCCATGACATTATGAGTTACTATAGTGAATAATAGTTAAGTTATTAGAAGTAACATGAAGTGACTTGAATATTGTGGAAGAATTTTAGAGATCTTATAGAGGTCGCACAATGAAAACCTTTTTCATACCACAAATGAAATTGGAGTTAAAAAAATGTAAAATGAATTATATGTATGATTAATTCTCATTTCATGACTATATTAATCATGTTGACATTGGAGTTTGAGATAATAATATCAAATATATATATTGATGTGTTTCTCTATGAATTTATTGATGTGCTGTAAAGAAATATAGGTGATTTATTAGTTAATATAGAAAGAATATTTCCATGTCATGAAATAGAATATCACATCATAAATAAATATAAACATTTTTGAGTGTCTTTAGAGAACAGGTGCTCGTGCTATGACATAACAGATTACACCAAAAATAATCTTGGTAGATTAAATATTTCTAGAGTCAAAGTATTTACACCTTCAATAAATAGATCACACTATGACATATTAGATAGTGGAATATAAGTTATAGAGAAACTATCCCACTACACTTTAAAAAATATGGTCACACTACAAATATGATTTTCTTTAAAATAAAAATGGATTTGAAGATGTGGTGGTATTGTGATGATTTAGTGATTACTTAAAAAATTTATAAATACTCATTCAAATTCTATTATAGATATATGATGGAAGAAGATCCAAAGGATGAAATTAAAGTATAATAAGTTGGAAGTTAAATTTTATTTGAATTTAAAATTGAAATTGAAATCAAAATCATTCTAGGTTATATGATAATCTATCTTGAAAATTTAAAAGAAGGAAAAATAGAGGAAATATAAATAATACAAGGAACAATGTGTTCTAAGAGAAGAAGAATAAATTTTAAAAAACATGGGTTCATTACATATCTAAAATATAGAAATTTAAGTCATTATTGAATATGATTATCTTTGAAGATCAATTTTGATAGAGTTGATGTGGAGTTTTGTGTATATATATGGTAATACCAATTTTCATGGAATATTATGGAAGCATATATATTTTTTGAATTAAGGAAGATAACATATTAAAGAATAATTTCACTAATAGAATTATTATCAATGGTTTTGTTTATTATTGTGTGAAAACTATTTGAAGATCAAAGTTACAACGCTTCTCACAAGGAGTTGAACAAATCTAGAAGTGGAATTTGAAGAAACATTTGGGATTCACCAAAGCATAAAATATGTAATAAAATGATATATAGTTTATGTATTGAACCTATAGTGGCCTTCATTTTAGTAAACTGATAAGAATACAAATAATTCTATCACTTAACACCTTCACCAAAGAAATGTGCAATAGATAATAATAGGGAGTGACACTTAGTGAGAGGTGATCTTACCTAGACCATTCAAGAGGAAGTGATCCTTGTGAGGTAGTGATACTTGATGAGGAGTAACATCACCTTAATATTTTATCCACCAAACAATGAGTTATAGTGGATCCTAGCACACCAGCACAATGATGAGTGTATAATTCTTGGAGTATCATTTTATAGGTGAACCAAGTAAAATTTCTACAAGCCTTGTATTTACATTTTTACAACTATGATTATAATTTTGTTGTGTTGAGTAAGAATATATGAGTAAAGTTGAATAAGTGTTCCTTCTAATAAGGGAATAATATCCTAAGGAGAGAGAAGAGAAGAAAAGTTTAAATCTGTTATCAATATAATTCAATCCTCCCTCCCAAGGTTTTATGGGACCCTATAGAACCTTTTAATTAAACCTTAAATACTATGGAATACATTTTAGGTAAGATATATAAAAATCCAAAATATACTTACCTACCAATAACTTAGTGCATTTACTGATGTATTTTCCATTAATTATGGGGGAGAAGGTTGGTTTCAGGGTATTTTATGGGGGGAGTTCCATATTTTAGGAGAAGTTTGGAGGGATAATTCATTGGTTATGAGAAAAATGATTATAAACCTACATTTAAATTTTTATACTTTTTACACTATTAATCTCTAAGAAAAATAATATTTATATGAAAAAATTACATATAAAAAAGGATAAAAGAAAAAATATTTTATGAAAATAGAGGTAAAAGGATGATTCTATCATTATTATTCATTGCGTGGCTTCATATAAATCAATAAAAAATGGTAAGGGAGTTGAAACTGTTATATTTATAAGGGGATGAGTGAGATATATTCACCATGTTACACTTGTTTTATTTTATCATGCATTTCAATTTAGAGATAAGGAATCTCATTCTGCCTTAGAACTTTTAACATTAAAACCTACAAACCATTAAACCTCAGAATGATTTGTTGGGATTCCACATGAGTGGTACACCAAATTTTGTTAGTGGACAAACTATGATCTTGAAAATCATACAGTAGAAATCATGTACTTGAGGAATGGGCATAACTCTATATCAATTGTTCCTGGAGTGATGACTGAAAATTCACATGTGAGGCAGGCCACTAATGGCATAGGATAAATTAAAAGATTAAAATAATAAGTGAAATAAAGTGAGTTAAAAATCTTGATTTATAAAATAGTAAGGATAATAATCAAATATATATGGATTATTTGGTTCTTTATTTTATGATTTATGTGTAAGAACATAACTGCGTAATATATTTTTCTTGAATTCCTTGAAATTTCCTAGCAGTGAAACAATATAAGTGTGGTGGAGTTATTGAGCCAAAAATTTATATATTGTTCAAACATAACACATTGTTTATATCCCCATTTATATAATATATTATTGTAATATAATTCATATTTAGGAAAAGTAAAAATTTTGGACCTTAATGTGAAAACAATGTAAATACATGATTTTAATGATTAAGTTAATATAATATATTTTATTACCATGGTAATACCTTTAATTGTGTGTTTTATTAATTTATATGTAAATAAGGATGAAAGAGGTTAGGATAAGGTTAAGGATTATATAGCCTATGAAGAATCCTATACATCAATGTAACATTCATACATTATCCAATGGATGGTGTGTCAGCTACTGAGGCTACATCCTCTACCTAGTGTAATCTCATCATAGATCATGAGAAGGAATCACAAAAATAATGGAACCTTGAGGAATACATTTGACAAGGAATTAAATCACAAATGCTTCTATGTGATCACACCACAAAGTACCCTAGTGAACAACATATGTTGTGTTGATCAGTCACAATGCTGTCACACTCCCAACATAACTAGAGAAAATACCCTGAGAAGCTATTCTCATGCCAACATAGCCTATCACTCTAATAAATCCTCTATCTCTATCCAATGTAACCTCATCTACTCAAATTCACACAACATCAATCACTCAACATCACCTTGATTCCAATAAAGATTATAAACTCCATGAAACATAATGAGCATTGTGATCCCATGAACTAGAGCACATAAAAATGTAATATCAAGCTCATGTTACCACCTAAAATAACCTCAACCATCCCAAATAAATTTCCACATGGAATAAAATTAATTCTCAACCTTTGATTCAAGATCATTCAGGAAAGAAACATATTCCTAATAGCCAACACACACTATGTTGCATGGCCAATGTTGTTGTGTCACTAAAGCCTCAAGAAGACTCCACATTGATCCATAAGGGAGATAAATACCAAAATAAACTTATTCACTAATCAATAAGGAAATCCACATGGATGAAGTTCATGAATCTAGGGTATCATCTTAGATCCTCATATCTATTTTCTAGAAAAATTTGGTAATTACCTAACTATAAGGTCTTATAGTGATGATCAAAGGGGAAGGAATATTCTTCAACATTAGTGTTGAAACCAAGGATACTATATAGTTTTAGGGGAATAAATGGGGTACTATATATAAATATAAGGGGATGTAGACTATAATAAGGTTTATTATCATGGGATTATATTAGAGTTCCCTAGTTCTCAATCATGGGACTGTATATGTTTTCATTTTCTATATCAACAGTTTCATTCAATAAATACATATTATATTTCCCATATCTCTCACTTAGTCATTATGATTTTTTAATATTTAATTATGGTGAAAGGATAAAATGAGTATCAATCTATGGATAAAATGAAATGATTATAGATCCATATCACATTGAATTTCATTTCTCTATTTGAAAATTGGGTAATTTGAGTGAAATATAGTGTTGGGGTAGGTGACCAGGCTTAACATATCTCATTCTCTAATTTTTTTGTCACCTTCACACACATTATCTCTTATTTCACTCGATATAATAGAATATGATTGAACCAATGATTGAGTATTGTGTGTAACTATGGTATACATTTACTGAGGTAGTGATGGAAGCATACTTGATCTAGGTGACTCCCTCTCAATGTTCTTGAAGACAATGAAGTGCTGTGGAATGGGGATTCCTAGGGTAATTACGGAATCAAACAATAGAAAAATGATGGTTTTTATTCATATGATGGGGTATAATAAATGAGTTATAATAGAGGAATAGATTTTCAAAAGATAGTGAAGTGCATGAGGTCGAATCGATGGGTGTTTCCTTTAATCCTAACTTTTGTATTGAGTCAAATTATAAATGTTTATTTTATTATATTTCACTATTTAAAATTAATTTTATGAGAAAAATATTGAAAAATATTTCAATAAATTGGATACACTGAGTGTAGAAACCATACTTCTTGAGATAAGACTTGGGGCCAGCTACTATGTTGTACTATGAGTTCTATAAAATGTTAGGTAATTATACTATAAAACAACCCTAAAACAACAATTAGACTCCTTGATAGATTCCCATGACCCATAATAAAGGGGCCCATGTCATGACTCCCCAATACCACCTTTAATTGACTAGGGATGGAGAATAGCACTGAGTAGGAATATCACTAACATGGGAGGCCTTAGCCTAAGTACCTGTACACATGCGCACACATCTAAGACTATACAATGTTGAAATGTAAAAAAAACTAAACAAACATGAATTAATAGATCTAAATCCCATAACAAGAGTAAAATATAAAGTAAAGTAAAGTAAAAAAGTTCAAATAAAATCCCACCACAAAGAGTCTAAAAACAAACCTGGCCCCAAAGTAGTACTGGGGACAACTGTCAAAATGTAGCATGAACACACCTTGGTCTATTCGGTCTCACTAAGAACTGTTTGGTCCTATTCCATCTAGGACTGTATGAAAAGGTCAATCATATACATAAGACACAACCCATATGGGAAAATCCCATGCAGGGGTGAGTATAACAATACCTAGTAGGACACCCTTAAACCACGAATCATACAACAATAGAATATAGTCATCTATACACAATTATATATCTATAACACATATAACAAGAATATACATATATACTCAACAAGACACACATTATAAAGGTATGTCACAACTATAATTCCAGTCTATGATTCCATCTTGAAGCTTCCACGCAGCACTCATATGAGAGAACACACTCCACGAGTCTTGTGGAACTAATGACATTTGTCTGAGAGGTAATGCTCATTGGGTCTCGCCATTAAGAGTACATGCTGAATGTACAAAGAGACACGATACACATATGAGGATCACTCCCAAGGCCATGGGGGTATACCAACAACTAAATCTGTATTAACTTTCAAAGTAGAGGATCGACACCCACATAGTGCTAGTCACAAAGATGACAATAACTCTAACTAGGGCACAAAGATGAATAGAGGATCTCACTCCGGGTCTCATGGAAGGATTCCAACAACTTTATCCAAGAATTCTTGATGAAGGGATCAATTTCATAGAAGTAGGAGGTGATTCCATACTAAACCTCAGTGAATTGATATGGATAATGTACCCTAATGAAAATTGTCTAAGATATTGAGGATAAGGACTCTAAACTATGTTTTAAGGAGTACACGACATGTAGTAGGGTTACATGTCGTTTCCCTTTGACCTAGGGTCCTGTCTATGTAAATATCCTATGTCCCGTGTCTCTTTCCATATTACAAAACATGAAATTTTGTCTGAACTTTTATGTTGTCCATGTACCAGTACATAGTTATTCCCATGTACACTAAGCCAAGTCATGTCCATGTGGGAGTACACAACATGCTCGTTCCCGTGTACTCCAACCTGTATCCATTTTCCCTCTGAGTTATATGCTGAGCCATCAATAAGAGGTCACAAACCACGTGATAGGTTAATAAAACATGTGATACTTAACTACCCTATCCACTGATAGGATGGGACCACATGTCGTGTAATATCATATTACACGCCGTGTGGTTCACATTTTTCTATAAATGTTGGTTTTTCCTTCCACACATTATTGCACCACTATCACCTAAAAATCCAACCTCATTCATTTTGAAAATCAAGGATATGTTCTAGAAAAACCACACCATGGACATGTTTTAGATTTTGGACCTTCGATCCATTTAGAAACTAGCCTCATTCATTGTTCTTTCTTGCACACTAAAGAAAACAAAATCAGTATCCAAAACCATCTAATTCATCACTACTTCCCTCATCCCACCACCTTCAATTGTGCCAATACAAAATCTACAATATCGAATCATTTAACCAAGAAATAGGTATGTTATGATCAATTTATTGGTAGATGTTGAACCTTGGGTAAATTAAGAACACCTATAATGAAAAAAGAAATATAGGAGAAAAGAACAACCAAAAACATGAGTAATGAATGTAGTCCAATGATTTGTTGGATTTTATCCATCACCATTAGAACAAAAAGTGAAGAATCAACAAAAATAAATCAAAACTCCCAAAATAATCCCGCACCTAATCCAATCCTGCAAGAAAATTAAACCACAAATCAATCTGTTGTTTGATTGATTTTCATTCATCATATGAATTAATAATGAGGAAATAATTCAATCAAAATGAAATCCTACCTTGATTTTCATCAATAATTGATGAAGAATGGAGATTCACTATTATCATTGGTGAGATCCTTCAATTTCGTTGCACGTCGATCACTGATATATGATCCGATTACCATTTGTCTAAGAGAGATCTTCCAACACTCTCTCAAATAACTCTCTAATGGTTCTAAGGTTATGAGGCTAACACTATAATTCCATTTAATAGTATAATTAAAGACTCTTAATTCATTACGTCAGTGAAATAAAAATAAAATAATTTATTTAATTATTTTATTAATTTCCATATCTGTGATGAATTTTTCTATAAACACCCTATGCTGACCAAGGTTTTTTCATGCCTAGGGTAAAACTCACATTCTAAACTCAATCGTTCCCTTATATTTATGATATGGTCCCCCATTGAGAAATTATTCTACCTTTTCAAGAAAATTATGTGTGCGTTCTATTTAATATATTTAATATATTTCAAACATTTATTCAAGGAACACTAGGCCTCAGAATCGCACGCTATCTCAGTTCCTGGTCTTGAAATAAATTCATACAATATCCAAAAAAACCTGAAAAATAGGAGTCATTACATAGGTGAACCTAGTAAACCAATATTATACACTAGGAGTTCTATAAAATGTTGATGAATTAGGGTATATAAAAACCTTGAATCATGGAGTCAGTCTCAACATTACGTCTAGATTATGAAACATATTTTTCATAGTTTTTAACTTATTTTTGATACCATTTACGCTCATAGAGTATGTAAAATATTTATTTTTTTATATTTTAATTTATGTTACCAATATAAATAACTACTTATATTATTGATATAATATGAACGTAATCATCTGCAATGTCATTTTAGGGTGTATGGATCCTATACCATGTACATATATTCTTAATGATTATTTTCTTTATAACTGACATGATTAATGATGAAAAATTAAGATTCCTCTTATTCATTACAATATCATTGAGTTTCACTAACCAGATAAGGTGATGAGATAATTTAGATATGTTAAACCTATTCTTAGTTCACCCATACAGTTGTCATATCTAAATTAATAGGAAATTATGATGAAAAAATGGATATTTTTTCATGACTTTTAAATCAACCTTTGGTATAGACATTCAAAATTTATTAATTCCTAGACAAGGATCCCACAACATTAATCCATATTTCCAATCAAGGTTAATTTTAGCCTTGTTAAAAATTGAAATATATTTAGTATCTCAAAATCCATGAGAGAGGCCTCTATGACATGAAAACTAAACTTTATTTCAATATGAAATTTATTATAAAGTTTTTATTAAATTAAATCATAATCTATTTACAGTTTGAGGGTCTTGATCTTGTGATACACATAAAAGATCCTTAAAAAAGAATTAGTTTTTAAATTATTAGTTTTTCATAGATTTGTATTGTAATTAAGATATCTTGTTAACACTCTATATGATAGTTTCTATGAAGAGAATCCTCATAGAGGTTATGATGAACGATATTATGTAGCTCCTCCCCTTAATGATGATGCACCACCACTATGGCATGGGAATAGATTTTATAGATATGTTCATGAAACATTAACTATTTAACATAAAGTCAATAAAATCATCATCTCATACTCATCTTACCATTTATGATCCTTAATTAAAACATACACATGACATAATTGATGTATGTTAATCATCTAAAAATGATGATGTTGATCCTTTGGAGTACTAACATTGACATTTTTAATAGAGTACCCAAAGTACTAGACCAATCCTCCATCTCATGACATTATCAAACTTTTATTTTCCACATCAACATTTATGTTAGATTTGAATAAATATGACTAAAACCAATTATAGTTGTCATATATATCTACTTTATATGAAATTTAGATATCAAATCCATGACCAAAAGATTCTAATTTAACACACACATTTGCAGCACATATAGTGGTTGGAAATGAATGTGAAGAAGAATTCACTCATGTATATGCTACTCCACCTAACCATCTATTCCTCATAGTCATCCATGTTTACAGGATTTAAGATATTACTATAATTTCACTTTTTTATATATTTTTATTAGTTCTTTGTTTAAAATATCAAATTTGTTATGTTATTTTTTGTTATCACCGAGATTAAAATAGCTTGACCAATTAAATCATAAGTTATTTACTTAATGATTATCATTTTTAACAATATATTCTATTTTCATGTTATTATCACAATTATTGATATATTATGGTCCCATAGTTTTTTTATAAAGAATTCCATTTTTTATAGAAGAATCAAATTAGATCAAAAATGAATGACTTAAATATCTATGGATCCAGTGGATAAAAATGATATGATGCATGATACCTCTACTACCTTAACCGATTGATAAATAATTCAATTAATTATGAACCCTTTGAAAATTACTTTATATATTATTATTCATGGAAGTGTTGGATGATAATGAAATGATAAAAGTAACCTGTTTTTACTTCACCACATTGAAACATCAGAGTAGTATTGTTTAATAAATCATACATTCTAGGGTTTAATGTTTTTGGTTTTATATTTTATATGAAATTATTGTTTAGAAATTAGGATTTATAAAACAAAATAAATGTTTATTTTTTTAGACCTATGATTTAATTTTGAATTCAACAGTGTGATCAAAATTAATATTTATGGTTGCATAAATTTTTGAATTTTATTTTCAGTCAATAAAAATTTTTAAGGACCCATTTCTTAAAATTTCCTTATACAAATGTCATATTGAATATTTTTAGGTTATTTTAGATGAAAAATTAATTTTTCAATTTTATTATAAAATTTTAATTTATTAAAAACATAGATGATTTTAAAATAACATATAAAGTTATAATTTAATTTTATTTAAATCATTTAAATCTATTTATAATAATATTTTATTTTTCAATATAATGAAGTAATTATATTTAAAATTTTATTATGTTTAAAATTCCAAAATTATAATATAAAAATTTCAAGTAATTTCATTTCATATCTGGAATATCTAAATTTATTAATTTATAATTATTTAAATGAGAAATGAAAATTTAGAAAATGTTTCATAATTTTATTCTATCATTTTATAGTTTTTACAGTTTTGGAATAATTTATTCATAGTTATTTTCATTTTTAATTTTATTATATTTTTTGGATGACACAAACATTATGTGAAATCATTTCATGCATTCAATGGGATACATGAAATCAATTATTAAAATTAGTTCACACAATACTCTCATGTGTCCTATAAAAAAAATGGTTTGATGAAAAAAGGAAGTCATGTGTATAAAATATATATTCCAAAACCCAAATATATATATATATATATATATATATATATATATTTAAAATAATAGATAAGGTGTATGAATCCTTCCCCTGATCTACGAGTATAAAAAAACCTCTATAAGAAATAAAGAAATATCATGTGAATGTTAGGGTTTCTATTAGTCTCTCATGACCAAATAGATATGCTCTATTTTATTAGAGAAACTAGGTCACCCATTGATCCTATAAAATTTTTATATCACTAATAAAAATTTAAAAGTGATTTCAGGAATGACTCATGACCATAGATGTTTTTTAATATAATTTCATGTCTTATCCCCTACTTCCATACGTGAAAACACAGATAGAAAAAATTGATAAAGGTCTTACCATTTCAAGGTTTTTCTATATATTTATCACCTATGGAGAAGGTGTGTCATGATTCTAACTATACTTGAACACATTCCTATAAACTTTCTATATATAGATATATATATATTAAAATATTATAAATTTTAATTAAATATGCTATGTATGTGAAAATAATCAATACAAATTTTATAATATTTTAATATAATTGGTTGATACTGTATGTTCTATGATATTTAATACTATCAATAAAATTGAATTAAATATATTTCTTGGATACATATGAATTTCTACTGATTTTCAGGATGAAATACAGTCATGGATTGAATTTTTTCATTGAAATATTCATAGAAATCCTCTTACCATTTCAAAATCCACAAATTCTATTATTAAGGAAATGGAGAGTGGAATGGTTAAGGTTATTAAATTATTTCCATATAAAAAAATTAAATAAGGGTTCTTAGGAAAAAAAATGTAATAGATATGAAGGATATTAATGAAATAAAGAGTACAACAACAAGGTAGTTTGATGATTATATTGAAGTAGATGGAAAGTTATGTGGAAAGTGAATGAAATTGTATTGTGAATCAATGTTTTTATATTTTTAAAAGGTTGAGGTTGGGTAGGTTTAAACATTCATATGGAAATGAATATAATGTGTTAGAATAGTCAAGGTCATGACAACCCTCAAATAGTTCAATTACTCTTTTGGTAGGGTAGAAAGTGTATCCCCAACATAGTTTCTCTATTTGAAACTATATCAAACTACAAGGAAATTTAAATTCATAAATATAAAATTGGATTTGAAAATTATTTTTTAGTTATAATAATTGGTTATTTGGGTAGAATTTATATTTTTTTGTAAGGATGATGTTAATATTATAGTGAATTAGTTTTGTTAAAATCATATTGCAGTATCTATATAGAAAATTGATAAGGGTAATTTTTTATATTATAATGTATGTTTGGATTGGATTGGGTGATAATTTTCATAATTTTGAACTATTGAAACATTTGTGGAATTATTTTAATTTTATTTTTATTATAAGGGATAATTAATATAAATTTAATATAATTTTGAGGATAGGGGTGGATATTATAGAAATGATTCTTTAATGAATGCATTTCAATATGTTTTTAAATTATATAGTCTTACAGATACTAGTTTTTATGGGTATTATTTTACATTTTTTTAATTTAAATAAGTGGATACAATAATTAGTGAGAGGTTGGGTCAATTTATGGATTCTATATGCTAGTAAAATCTATATCCTCTTTTAAAAATATCTCTTCCTCCTCATGTTTTTTCTGACCATTGTCCCATTTTTTTCTTTTTTTTAATATAAATCTAATAGGAGAATATAACGACCTTTTAAATTTGAGAGTATGTGGATGAAATACCCTATATGTTATAACATTATTAAATTATCATGGGAGTTGTTTAATATGGGTTGTAAGTATAAAATTTCAAAATAGATTTAAATAAATTTCTATAATCGTGATAGAATAATAGATCAACTAGAGAAAAACATGAAACCTTTATATTAACTTATTATGTATGAGTTTACAATCGAAAAACTTTCTCCATTAAAAAACTATTTGAGTAAGTTGTTATTATGTAATGAGAAATATTGGAATTTTAATTACAGGGGGCTCATATTATGAAAGAGGACCATTATACACTATTTTATCAAAAGGCTTTAAAAAGGAGGGGAAATAATTTTTTTGGTAAATTGGGATATCTTGGTCCTGGTTCATCGACAAGTGACCAGTCCAGGTATCTATAAGGCCTTAAGCATTCCTCCCTGTATGACTGAGGCTTCCAATTAGCAGTGAGGGTGTATAGTGGTATGGTAGGGAGACTATACCCTCTTTATCAAAGTGAAACACAATGATAAATAAATACAACATAAATAGTAAATAAGTATAGTGAAAATTGTGATGTAGTGGAAGTAAACTATCCAAATAATAACGATAAATATAAATTAGTAAATAAAACTATTTAAGGATGATGACATGACTATACAAAATATGTAATAGGGAGACATGGAATCTAACATACAATAGTGCCTATATAACAAAAGGGAATAAAGAGACCAAAATCAACTATCTCCATAAGTATCTTTAGAATAGGATTAGTCATATGCTCCCAAGATCCCATCCATAAAGGAAATCAATAATCTATAGATGTGAGCTTCCCTTTATCCTTATCTTCATCCATGAATATTTTTCTGAGTACTAAAAAATAGCCCAAAAATGGTGTGAGTAAAACTCAGTAGGCTACCACCAAAGATTTATGACGCAAATCTAGTCTATTAATATAAAAATTACAGTGTGAAGGTATAATAAATATAAATAATTAAAGTAAATATAAACCCTATCAAGTTAAAGATTCTCATGGGATCCCTGGCCAACCCTACCTACTTCAGCCTAAGACAGATGTACCTAAGCATATGACTATTAGTTAGTCAAGGACCCAAGAAATATGGAAAATAATCCTATTATAATAATAAAAAGGTACCCATTAGAAACCCATGACATCCATGACCTTATCAAGTCAAGACTAATCACAATTATCAACTAAGAATCTAGGATAAGGGGTATGAGTGTAATCCAAGGGCTGAACCCTTGGTATTCCACTCTAAAAGTTTCTAACTGAGCATGAGGACAAGTCCAAGGTAATATTGGTATAGACTTGATTGGAGTCCAAGGAGCTCATCTAAGAAAGTTTGTGTCTAAGGATATCAAGTTGAATTCCAGGAGATCATCTCTAGCATTCTAATTTTCTAGAGTATGAAAGTGAATCATCAATATCAGTTGAGGTATTCATGTATCGAAGACATTGAGAAAATCCAAGTGTGGTATATCACTTTGGAAGACACATATATTAATTGGCTGGAATACTATAAGTTCACCCAAGGAATTCTAGGTCAGGAATCCATGTCTCGCTCATGGTAGGACATAGCTCTATAGAGATCCAGGTCTAGAATAATAACTAAGAATAATATAAAAAGTGATCAAGGTTTAAGTAAAGTATCCATTCTATTTATTAATTCAATTTATAAATTAGGCATTCCATTTATAAGTAAAAATAGAAACACACCTTAGGGGTGTTTTTTTTACAAGAAAGGAAAGGTTATTAAGGCTATTTAATTGTACACACCCTGAGGGTGTAGTTTTGGTTGAGTTTGTTAACCACTAATGGTGTCAAAAGTTCTTAAGAAACATTAAATTTATGATCTAGGTGATTAATTAAATGAATTAAATATTTTTGGATCAATCCATGGAATGTTCGGCATGCTTTAAAATGATTCATATTATAATAATTAAAACTTTTAGGGAAATGTACTAGACCACCAACCTTAATATTATGAAGCTTTACTAGTCTAGTATTGACCCCTAATTCAATATAAAATAGAATAACCTAGAGAACTATCCAAAAGAACTGGAAATAGGGAATAACCCACATAAATGAAATTAGGAATCTTCAAATGAAAAGTAACTAAGAAAATAGGTATGAGGAGTAGTATACTCACCTTTAGACTTTTGACACATCCAGTGATGATAGAATAAGACCAAGAAATAGTGAGATATCCCAAAGAGTATGAGAATAGGAGGAGGGAATAAATGAGAGAGTTTCTAAGTGAATTGAATGAGGAAAATGGGTGAAACTAATTTAAGGGTGGAAGAAAAATAGTGATTCCTCCCTTTTAATGAGGCACATGGTTTGGTCCCATGATTTGAGAAACCATGCACTAACCATGTAGACTTCACTGTACGAATATACCTCACCTCACACAGTTACAACACATAGTTTGTATAATTGTGAAGAATAAATTTTAAAATCTAAAAAAAACTAAATAGTTTTCTAGAGCCCCTTCATGGTTTAAAAAACTATCTGACTTAACAAACATGCCGCATGGTTAGGGTTTCATGGTTAGAAAGAACTATGAAATAATTGTGCACCCTAAGATGTTTTCTCCCAAAACTAGGTTTCTGAAGTCCAAAGCTCCCGAGGATTATCTCGACACCTGAGGTACTTACTAGGCCTCAAAGTACATATGAAAACAACATTTTAGTGTGATATGACACTCAGAATTCCATTCTAAAAATATATTTAAAAAAACTTCCCACTGAATTGATAAAAAATCCATTGGAATTTCCAACCCATAAGGAAACATAAGATATTAAAACCTCCCTATCTTGGAAATTATAATCCTTAATAATCCCAAGTGTATTTAAAATAATAAAAACTGACTTAATCTGGTAACCAACTTCTGTTAAAATTGTACCGTTCCATTTTCAATCACTCAATACACTTACAAAATGTGACACCAGACCCAAGACTCAAAACTGCTCAAACCTAAGTTAACATTCATGTCTCTCATCAAACACTAAGATTAAACTCTATGGATATTTTTATAGACTAGGACACTTATATAATTTTACTATTGGATTAACCAACCCATGATTTTACCTACCATAGATCTTAGTTTACCAGGCCGATTCCAAACCTTGGCACCTCCCTCTATCGAAATGTCCTATCAAAGAATGTTCTTAGTGGTTCACCAATTTATTTATAATTCTTCTCAGTTTACCATAACTCAACACACATGAGAGTGTTTTTAACACAGTTCCAACTGTCAATTTTCAAATCCTAAGGAAAACATATGTGCCTTCACCACCCAGACACAAACCTAACATTCCTACTCTTCCTTTAAAAGACCGAAAAACTCCCAAAAATGGTCCAAAACCTTTATAGGGATGAGAAAAAAGTGGTTTACATTCAATAAAATCCAATTACATACAAGAATGGTATTCAAACCACCTATATATTAATATTATAGAACATGCTCACCTACACCCTCTGATGTGTGGTCATTACCTGATCATGATGACCTTATCCCTGGATGATTTCCATGATTATCTAGGTACACCACCCAAGATTCATAACCAACCATCAGTGGATTCCATGATTGGTATGTCAACTTAAGTTACCTTATTATAACTTAATAAAAGTTCATGTTTCCAGTCACCCAAGTAGTTGGGTGACCTATTAACACAACCAAATCACTACTAATTACCAGTTTCCCTAAAACTATCATCGTGCCCTGAGGGTTTAGTTTTCAAGGATAAAACCCCAAAATGTAGTTACACTCTTCATAAAATTTACTAAATTTGTATTTACTCATCATAATAATTTTCATATTAGAACATCAGTAGAACCAATTTAGGTTAACCTACTAAAATAAGTCCAACTTAATAGATGATACCTGAATCAAGGGCTCAATCACATTACCTTAAATCCCAAGGGTAACCTTGGTTGTTTAGAAAAACCAACCAAAGTATAAGTCTACATCATGGTGTGATTAAATGGTTGGTAATTCATCCAATCATATTGTCATCATTCTACCTTGAATCACCAACAATCCAAATTTTTTTTATAAGTCCAAATTGGTCACACATCTTGAGTATGAATCTAGTGCTTAGAATCATTATAAAATTAAAAATGAATTTTAAATTTAATGAATTATATGAGACTAGATAACATGAACTTACTAGATATTTAGCTACCAAAATCCATTATGATCATTCTTGACTAGTGTTCCATGCCCTCTATCTTGAAGGAACATTTTTCATATCCTCTATGATTCTCCCCACCTTGGGAGTGTTCCATTCATCTTATCATTGAAATGGAAACCTATCCCATGACACATGCTTAATTCATCATCAAATACAGTTTCTGGACTTGTCTAAAATGATGAAACCATGCATTATCATGAGACTCTAGCTGTGAAAATGTAGGAAACTCTCTCACAATGAGGATTCCTTCCTTTAATAGCTTGTTATGAACCTCACACCACATTAATTTTACTCTAACCACTTACAAGTGTAATCCAAAAGGTTTGTTCCTAAATGCACACATGATACTCTTTCCAAGATAATCTCACACACTTCATCTATATAGGGAACTAAAGCTAGGATTCTAACTCAAATCAGTGCTGTTATATAACCTAATCCATTTTCAAGTTCATTCATAGGACTAGGATAACCCATTTTCTTGATAACGCCCATGCCACCCTACTCCATAAGTGACCTGAAAATGTATCCTTAGAGAACTCATGACCCTTTTCCTATATAGTCATAAACTAACACCGCTCAAGGTGTTTCATGATGCCATCACTCAACCACCATGAGAACATGAATGTGTTACCACAAAACTGCACATGGTTATTTACATCACTTTTTAACTCATTTGGAATCACATGTGACAACACATACTACCTTTATATTATAGTAACACAACAAGAACACCCATTTCAATTGAATAAAAATCTCAAAGACACCATTCATTATAGGTACGAGATAGCCTACATAAAAATATTATCCCATGGTTTCTTTATCCTACATGAATATTAACCTAGTTGAGAAATTTTTGAGTTGAACATCCTTGGGAAGGAAAGGTAACACAACTAACAAAGTGGCTAATAATGCCTCAAAAATGTCAGTTCCATTAAACTGAATCATCCAAGATACTCATTTCTGTAATAAGTATCAACTCACCGAACGACTACCCATATACCTGGGGCATTGTTACACAAACTAAGAGTCTTACCTAAGACAACATGATAAATTAATGACACTTACCATGCCTAAAACTTGGAACAAGCATTTATTGATGTCTTGTATTTTTAAGGGTGATACCCAAAATTGGAATAACTATAATTCCCCGACCCCAGTTACCCAGAGTCGGTGCATTATTACATAACATTGGCATGATCACAAGAAAGTTCAAGTCTCGAAAGACTGATTAGTTTAGTAGCCTTGGAATAACTAGATACATTAATAAAGTTTACATTACATCATAAAATGAAAACTACAATAACATAGTCTCCATAGTCCACACTCATACTATCCCTGCAGGTCATTCATAATTTACTTCTTCACAATCCTGGGAAAAATAAAACATTTAAAGGGGTGATCTCAGATTCTCAGTAAGGATAACAATATAGAAGAAGCTTTCATAGATAAGCATAAACACTTAAGGCAATGTATAACTAAAACAAAAGCCTTTTAAACTTGAACTTTAGCATAAAATGGAAAAGATAAAATGAAATAATTCCATTTACTTATTCACATGGATATTCTACGAGTCGAATAATAACATGCAATATCAATAACCACTTTCATAATGATGGAATTCATAATGACATACTATCATAATCACGTATCCAAGGCCTCGTGCCGAGACTACAAATAAAATTTTGTCAAGGCCTCGTGCCAAGAAACTAGCTTGTCTCATGAGACCTACCGATGCATCGAGGATCTATAGTGGGATCCACCCATCACTTACTAAGTCCAATTCATTCCTCATATGAACAGGTTTCAACATAACATAAACATTCGTATTAAAACTAGCATACGAAATGTCAATACTTTAACCACAAACCAAGAATGGTATAAAAATATCACATCCATAGTCAAACATAACTCATTAGATACAATATGGAAGATTGTATTGTATCAGATTAACCTCAATCAACAATAATGAAGGATATTGACATAGATTAAAATAATCATCAAACTATTGAGAGAAATATCCCCCATTTTATTGAAAACATTTAAAAGTCACACTATTTTTCAGGAAGACATTTAAAATAGATTTTTTTAAATCAAAGTGTCCCATACCAATTTGAAACTTTTAAAAGGAATTTTAATTTTAAAAAATTAATGTCCATATATATAAATCCTTAAAAACATTTTTAAAACATGGACATTAATGGGAAATATTTTGAATAATAAATCTTTAAAACATTTAAAATGATATTTTAGTTAGAGTTTATAACCAAAATAAAGACACTTGAATACAAATAATTGAGGTAATAAAAACTTTAAAATATCATGAGAATAAATGGATTCTTGATATACTATGTCAAAGTACATTATATACACCATATAAAAGTGATTTGGTGTATAATAACAAAGAAGTCTCAATGGAATGTAAATTGAGATGAATTCTCTTATAAACACCATATCCTTAGGTTAAGGATAAATCAACGACATAATTATGTGTGAAAAATATAAATACAGTCAATATTATTGGATATTTAGTGTAAATAAATCAGGTGACATTCACACATATTCTTGTAAAAACAACACTAATGAATTGGATATTTAACTCAACAAATGGAGATTGAGTTAAAATTACTCTTATCAAGTTCAAATAGATGACTTGAGAATTTATCAATGGAGTGATTATGTGTATAAAAAGTATATCCACAGAAAGGGGAGTGTAAATTATGACATAATAAAATGAATAGTGATTCCACACATAATCTTGGAGTAAAATTATCAATGAACTATGCCTAAAGCTGAATGAGTGTAAATTGAAATTTCAAATTCCCTTATCGATTAGGTAACTTATGAAACATACACCTACGAAATAAGGACCATACAATGATGATGTAAATACCCATAAATTAAAGTATATTACACAATTAATACAATCATGGGCAGTACATATACACCACATGCAATAAATAAGTGGTGAACAATGGAATTCTCATGAAATTAAGAGTGAGATAAGAAACCCATTACTTTGTACTTTTTCCTTGGTCGATGGTAGTTTAACCTCCCGTATTATGGTGAAATAATTGTTATTGAATTACACAAAAATAATTTACATTAATATGATATCATATATGATCTTTTAACATTTATTTGTTAATAATATCTTAGTATTATCGTCGTTTCGGGTGTTAACGGATTCATTTTCCTTTACACTATTTGTTATGCGAGCCGTATTTTTTATGGATGGGATGTATCTTATTCATATCCAGAATTATATCATGTCTCAAAAAATTAATTTTATTCATCAAATGAAATTTAGTCTTGAATGGATACAATGGGGAATGAATCTCATCGCGTTCGTGGAGACGGTAGTCCGTACGTACGCACGAGCGACAATATCATTCTTTTGATATTAAAATAATATATAATTGGACGGTATATCATATAGAAAGAATAATTATCATGTTATATTTATTATTTACATGAATTATACATCATTATTATACCCATCTAAATAATAATATATTTAATAACAATTACACCACGACGTGGAGACGATAGGCCGTACGTACGCACGTATGGTGACATGTCATTCAAGGGATGGATAGAATAATGAATTTTGTTGTTATATATTTATAATAACATCACAGTATATTTAAGATACTGGAGTTATTATTTTAGAAAGGGAATAACAAAGAAGAAGAATTTTAAGAATAAAGGAACTTGAAAAAGGGTGGTGAAAACATTACCTCTTCTTTGGGTTCTTCCTTTTGATTTGATCAAAAGGGATCCTTAGGTTGGATTTATGATCAAAATAAGGCCTCTAAGATAAATTGAGGGAAGTTGGGAGAGTATTTTTCCAGGTTTTGGCCGAACAAAAATTCTTTTAAGCTGTGAATTAATGAGAAGGGGGAGTGCCCTTTTATAAGAGGGGTGAGGGGCACCTTTGGAAAATCTAGAAATATTATTTTATAATAAATTCATATTCGGTTTCTAATGGCTCCAAAGTGGATTATTTAAAGGTTAATGTGGGTATATATCGAAAAAAACTCAAAAAATGGGATTTATACAGGTTTGGGTTACTATATTAACCTTATGTTTAAGTATTAACTCTTAGTTAATTAGTTTCACTTTTACAATGCCTCTTTGTATTTTTAAATTATATGGTTAATAAACTTACTATATACATCCAAGAGACCCCCAAGTGGTACATTAATGATATACCTATCATGATATAAGTATCTTGGACAAACCTTAGATTTTTAGGAATTTAATATCAATTAATAATATAATATTTGTTTTAAAAACTCTTTTATGTCAATTTTGTCACTATTCAATAATTGATTTTTTAAAAAATCATAACAGAATGATTACTTAGAGAAAAATTAATTAAATAAATCCTAACATGTCATATTAACATATAAAATTATTTTTATTTATAAAAAGTCTCAAATTACATTTATTTGGGTATTTATAATATCAATTATTCTAATTTTTCATTAATTAGGTAATTACTGCATCACCATTGTGTCATGAATAAATTAAATTATTTAATATCTAAAAATTATAAATAAAATACCATTATATAGGAAATATTTTTATATTTATAATTAATATTTATAGTAGAAAATAAAACATATATAACCCTATGTAGAAATTGTTTTCCTAAAAGATATATGCTTATGAAATTTTTGTATTTATTTTAATTTAATTAAAATAAAGTGTCTCTATCACCTACAAGTGGCTCCATGGGGTCCCAAAATCGACCCAAAGATTCCCATGTTCGGACATGTATCCACCAATAAGGTTAGGACACGTTTTAGGGTAATTTATTATTATTATAATATTATTTTTTAACCCTTATTTACCGGATTTACCCTTTAACCATGATAAATAAAATATTTACCGAAGTAATTATTCAAAATGTCTAAAAATAAAAGTTACCTATTTAAAAAATTTGGACATCATGATTCCAAATATGGAATCAATTTTTCTAAATTCAAAACACAGAAGTGGCAGAAATTAATTTAAAATTTATTCCCGCTGTTAAAACAAAAAACATGTTTTTAAGATATAATAACTATCAAAAGATTGACAATTGTTTATGTCCGGTTTAAATGTAAAATTATGTCCAATTAACAAAATTGTATTAAATGGTTAAAATATATTCTAAATATACTTTAAAACCACTCAAAATCATAATTTATCACTGTTGATTATTTTGATTAAAAAAGTTGTTTTTAATTAAAAATAAGTAATTTTCACTATTCATCAAAATATAAAAGTTATCCGAAAGTACCATAATTTGACCCTAGGATAAATTCGATATTCTGAATCCAAAAATGAAGTCCATTTTGAAAGATAAAATTTATAAAATTTCAAAAAGTAGGTATTACTATTCATAACGTCTATTTTGATTGGTTGTGGTGTGTTAGAATCTCGAAGTTGCGTACAATGAAAGCCATTGCATTATTTAAAGGAAATCGTATTGTGGAAGCTTGGGGTGCTACATTCTCCACTCCTTAAATAAATTGCGTCCTCACAATTTTTTAAAATTGGGCTTGAGAATATAATGGAAAGTTCCACATAGGAAAAAGAGTCAATAAAACTATCACATTAAAAGAAAGAAAGAGAGGTATAAAGGTCACCCAAGATAACCCATACTAGGATTCCATGTAGGAAAACATGGATATGGACAATAAAATAATTGTCAAGTTCTGATAGGGAGGGATAGAAAACATGATTAGGAGAAAGTTAACATCAAGAAAACCACAAACTTGTGTTGGGACAAATGGTCATTAGTCTCCCAATAGGAAAAGTAAATGGACAACATTTTTTTTAAGTAACATTACATAAGAATGAAGAATTAATTTATGATATTGACTAAGAACATAAAGATATATACTTAATTTTTAAGTAGAGTTTCATCCTTTAATAAATTTCTACCACTAACTCATTTTTTTTGAACAATGAGTATTCAAGAAGACTTTGTCACACTGGAAGATCTAGAATAAAATTCTATAGAATAACATGATCCACATAGGATAAACTATATATTTACCTTGTCTTTAGAGATTAATCAAAACCAAAATGGTTATTATAAGATCTGATGATCCCCCAAATGGATATCCCATTAGAGAAAAAAAACAATAATCTTAATTTCTAAAATTAAACCAACAATACCCCAAAGTTAAATAAATACCATTCAATAATCAATTGTCCTTAAAATCCTTCAATATAATCCAAACTAATATTGAAACCCAAAAATTATAAGAATGTAGTCTTCCATGTTAAATTTTATCTCCAAATGACATCAACTACTCTTAAAGTCACATACTTTAAAGTAATTAACCTAATCACATATTCTTTATTATAGGTTAATCATTTCCATAAATAACCCAAATCACTGTAAATCCATAATAAAAACATAGATAAAAATCCACCATTACTCCTCAAATGAAATCCCATAGTATTCTATTTTCCTTGGGCATATAGTGTTCCCAACAAAGCGAACATCTTCCAAAATAAAATTTATCACTTAATCACTAAATCATTTTCCTATACTAAGGGTATTCATTTGATAAGACATAAGATCCCAAATAAATTTATTATTGATCAATAAAATCATTTAACTAAAATAATAGTCACACTAAACAGGGACTTCACGTAGTCCATTGGTAGGCGATAAATCCTAATCCCACTTTGGTTGTGGGTTCGATTCCCGCAGCTTTGTCCGACGCGACGGGTTGTCACACGGTCTGCATGTTGTCCTTTTTCAAAAACTATATTTTATAACTTACCAAAATGAGATAAATTCCTCAAAATAACCATAATATAATTTAACCACAAATTCTATCTCATACCTTGTATTTTCATCCCAAATTATAATAACTTGTAATTACCTCAAACTCAATGATCATATAAAACCAAATGGTTATTTATAACTATATCCACAAGATAAAATATAATTCTTCCTCAAATATCATTCTCACATGGAAAACGTTAGGATTACAAATACAAGAGAAAATTATTCCAAAGTAAAACCATCAACAAGGAGCACTAATAATTTTTAAACATTTCTCCAACTATTTATTTCCACATAGCTTCTTCTTTGACCAAGAAAATATCCTATAGAATAGGGTATTCACTCGGGTAATGGACAGGTCCCCTACATTTACGGAAAATGACTGTAAATGGATTCTTGGGACCATTTTTATCTTCTTCCATAGTACTCTTCATTTTTCTTCAGTAATTCTTCACTTTATGTCCTTCCTTCCCGCACGTAAATCATTTCTTTGTCCCATTGAGACACTTTCTCGTGTGTCTCCTTCCACATTTCTTACATGATGGAAATTGAGGATTCTTTTCTCCATGGTCTCCATTGCTGGAGCTCTTATCATTCATCACCTTTCTCTTCCTTGTTGAGTCTGGGAGTTGGTTAATATATATGTTGTTGATCATATTTTTGGAAAACTTATTTGTCATGAACACGATATCTTTCACGTCTATCAACACTCCATTTTGTTGCTCATTTACACCACCGTTCCCACCTTTTACATCATTCTCAAAGTTACTAGGACTTCATTGGAATCCAGCAATTGACTAAAACCAGAAAGAATTGTGTGACTAAAAATAGTCATAAAATTATTTAAAGAATATCATGTCACCATATTCTAAATTTGAAACACATTAGGATTAGCCAATGTCATTTACTATCATCTTATATATAATACTTAAAATCAGTTTGTAAATAAAATGTAAATTATCCTAAGCATATCCCCCGGGAGTGTCGTAACCAAGAGTGCAGCAAGGCCCGTTGTCGTGCACCAGTTCCCGTTTGAGTCTAGCTCAAAGCGGTGTTTTCGGGTTTTACCCCTAGGTACATCTGTGCCAGAGCCGCCTCTACCTGCTCGTATCCAGACAGGGATGTATTGCTCGGAAAACTCACAAAATCTCTACAATACCAAAATTCTAGGAAGTTCTTCTATACTAATCCTCAAAGTCTATCTTAGGGCTATGTGATCTAATTAGAGTTTATCTAAATCTATCTCCCATGGTTTGTACTAAACTTCCTCTAATACCAACTGTACTGCCCCGACCCCAGTTACCCAGAGTCGGTGCGTTATTACATAACATTGGCATGATCACAAGAAAGTTCAAGTCTCGAAAGACTGATTAGTTTAGTAGCCTTGGAATAACTAGATACATTAATAAAGTTTACATTACATCATAAAATGAAAACTACAACAACATAGTCTCCATAGTCCACACTCATACTATCCCTGCAGGTCATTCATAATTTACTTCTTCACAATCCTGGGAAAAATAAAACATTTAAAGGGGTGATCTCAGATTCTCAGTAAGGATAACAATATAGAAGAAGCTTTCATAGATAAGCATAAACACTTAAGGAAATGTATAACTAAAACAAAAGCCTTTTAAACATGAACTTTAGCATAAAATGGAAAAGATAAAATGAAATAATTCCATTTACTTATTCACATGGATATTCTACTAGTCGAATAATAACATGCAATATCAATAACCACTTTCATAATGATGGAATGCATAATGCCATACTATCATAATCACGTATCCAAGGCCTCGTGCCGAGACTACAAATAAAATTTTGTCAAGGCCTCGTGCCAAGACACTAGCTTGTCTCATGAGACCTACCGATGCATCGAGGAGCTATAGTGGGATCCACCCATCACTTACTAAGTCCAATTCATTCCTCATATGAACAGGTTTCAACATAACATAAACATTCGTATTAAAACTAGCATACGAAATGTCAATACTTTAACCACAAACCAAGAATGGTATAAAAATATCACATCCATAGTCAAACATAACTCATTCGATACAATATGGAAGATTGTATTGTATCAGATTAACCTCAATCGACAATAATGAAGGATATTGACATAGATTAAAATAACCATCAAACTATTGAGAGAAATATCCCCCATTTTATTGAAAACATTTAAAAGTCACACTATTTTTCAGGAAGACATTTAAAATAGATTTTTTTAAATCAAAGTGTCCCATACCAATTTGAAACTTTTAAAAGGAATTTTAATTTTAAAAAATTAATTTCCATATATATAAATCCTTAAAAACATTTTTAAAACATGGACATTAATGGGAAATATTTAGAATAATAAATCTTTAAAACATTTAAAATGATATTTTAGTTAGAGTTTATAACCAAAATAAAGACACTTGAATACAAATAATTGAGGTAATAAAAACTTTAAAATATCATGAGAATAAAGGGATTCTTGATATACTATGTCAAAGTACATTATATACACCATATAAAAGTGATTTGGTGTATAATAACAAAGAAGTCTCAATGGAATGTAAATTGAGATGAATTCTCTTATAAACACCATATCCTTAGGTTAAGGATAAATCAACAACATAATTATGTGTGAAAAATATAAATACAGTCAATATTATTGGATATTTAGTGTAAATAAATCAGGTGACATTCACACATATTCTTGTAAAAACAACACCAATGAATTGGATATTTAACTCAACAAATGGAGATTGAGTTAAAATTACTCTTATCAAGTTCAAATAGATGACTTGAGAATTTATCAATGGAGTGATTATGTGTATAAAAAGTATATCCACAGAAAGGGGAGTGTAAATTATGACATAATAAAATGAATAGTGATTCCACACATAATCTTGGAGTAAAATAATCAATGAACTATGCCTAAAGCTGAATGAGTGTAAATTGAAATTTCAAATTCCCTTATCGATTAGGTAACTTATGAAACATGCACCTACGAAATAAGGACCATACAATGATGATGTAAATACCCATAAATTAACGTATATTACACAATTAATACAATCATGGGCAGTACACATACACCACATGCAATAAATAAGTGGTGAACAATGGAATTCTCATGAAATTAAGAGTGAGATAAGAAACCCATTACTTTGTACTTTTTCCTTGGTCGATGGTAGTTTAACCTCCCGTATTATGGTGAAATAATTGTTATTGAATTACACAAAAATAATTTACATTAATATGATATCATATATGATCTTTTAACATTTATTTTTTAATAATATCTTAGTATTATCGTCGTTTCGGGTGTTAACGGATTCATTTTCCTTTACACTATTTGTTATGCGAGCCGTATTTTTTATGGATGGGATGTATCTTATTCATATCCATAATTATATCATGTCTCTAAAAATTAATTTTATTCATCAAATGAAATTTAGTCTTGAATGGATACAATGGGGAATGAATCTCATCGCGTTCGTGGAGACGGTAGTCCGTACGTACGCACGAGCGACAATATCATTCTTTTGATATTAAAATAATATATAATTGGACGGTATATCATATAGAAAGAATAATTATCATGTTATATTTATTATTTACATGAATTATACATCATTATTATACCCATCTAAATAATAATATATTTAATAACAATTACACCACGACGTGGAGACGGTAGGCCGTACGTACGCACGTATGGTGACATGTCATTCAAGGGATGGATAGAATAATGAATTTTGTTGTTATATATTTATAATAACATCACAGTATATTTAAGATACTGGAGTTATTATTTTAGAAAGGGAATAACAAAGAAGAAGAATTTTAAGAATAAAGGAACTTGAAAAAGGGTGGTGAAAACATTACTTCTTCTTCGGGTTCTTCCTTTTGATTTGATCAAAAGGGATCCTTAGGTTGGATTTATGATCAAAATAAGGCCTCTAGGATAAATTGAGGGAAGTTGGGAGAGTATTTTTCCAGTTTTTGGCCGAACGAAAATGCTTTTAAGCTGTGAATTAATGAGAAGGGGGAGTGCCCTTTTATAAGAGGGGTGAGGGGCACCTTTGGAAAAGCTAGAAATATTATTTTATAATAAATTAATATTCGGTTTCTAATGGCTCCAAAGTGGATTATCTAAAGGTTAATGTGGGTATATATCGAAAAACACTCAAAAAATTGGATTTATACAGGTTTGGGTTACTATATTAACCTTATGTTTAAGTATTAACTCTTAGTTAATTAGTTTCACTTTTACAATGCCTCTTTGTATTTTTAAATTATATGGTTAATAAACTTACTATATACATCCAAGAGACCCCCAAGTGGTACATTAATGATATACCTATCATGATATAAGTATCTTGGACAAACCTTAGATTTTTAGGAATTTAATATCAATTAATAATATAATATTTGTTTTAAAAACTCTTTTATGTCAATTTTGTCACTATTCAATAATTGATTTTTTAAAAAATCATAACAGAATGATTACTTAGAGAAAAATTAATTAAATCAATCCTAACATGTCACATTAACATATAAAATTATTTTTATTTATAAAAAGTCTCAAATTACATTTATTTGGGTATTTATAATATCAATTATTCTAATTTTTCATTAATTAGGTAATTACTGCATCACCATTGTGTCATGAATAAATTAAATTATTTAATATCTAAAAATTATAAATAAAATACCATTATATAGGAAATATTTTTATATTTATAATTAATATTTATAGTAGAAAATACAACATATATAACCCTATGTAGAAATTGTTTTCCTAAAAGATATATGCTTATGAAATTTTTGTATTTATTTTAACTTAAATTAAAATAAAGTGTCTCTATCACCTACAAGTGGATCCATGGGGTCCCAAAATCGACCCAAAGATTCCCATGTTCGGACATGTATCCACCAATAAGGTTAGGACACGTTTTAGGGTAATTTATTATTATTATAATATTATTTTTTAACCCTTATTTACCGGATTTACCCTTTAACCATGATAAATAAAATATTTACCGAAGTAATTATTCAACATGTCTAAAAATAAAAGTTACCTATTTACAAAATTTGGACATCATGATTCCAAATATGGAATCAATTTTTCCAAATTCAAAACACAGAAGTGGCAGAAATTAATTTAAAATTTATTCCCGCTGTTAAAACAAAAAACATGTTTTTAAGATATAATAACTATCAAAAGATTGACAATTGTTTATGTCCGGTTTAAATGTAAAATTATGTCCAATGACCAAAATTTTATTAAATGGTTAAAATATATTCTAAATATACTTTAAAACCACTCAAAATCATAATTTATCACTGTTGATTATTTTGATTAAAAAAGTTGTTTTTAATTAAAAATAAGTAATTTTCACTATTCATCAAAATATAAAAGTTATCCAAAATTACCATAATTTGACCCTAGGATAAATTCGATATTCTGAATCCAAAAATGAAGTCCATTTTGAAAGATAAAATTTATAAAATTTCAAAAAGTAGGTATTACTATTCATAACGTCTATTTTGATTGGTTGTGGTGTGTTAGAATCTCGAAGTTGCGTACAATGAAAGCCATTGCATTATTTAAAGGGAATAGTACTGTGGAAGATTGGGGTGCTACATTCTCCACTCCTTAAATAAATTGCGTCCTCACAATTTTTTAAAATTGGGCTTGAGAATATAATGGAAAGTTCCACATCGGAAAAAGAGTCAATAAAACTATCACATTAAAAGAAAGAAAGAGAGGTATAAAGGTCACCCAAGATAACCCATACTAGGATTCCATGTAGGAAAACATGGATATGGACAATAAAATAATTGTCAAGTTCTGATGGGGAGGGATAGAAAACATGATTAGGAGAAATTTAACATCAAGAAAACCACAAACTTGTGTTGGGACAAATGGTCATTAGTCTCCCAATAGGAAAAGTAAACGGACAACATTTTTTTTAAGTAACATTACATAAGAATGAAGAATTAATTTATGATATTGACTAAGAACATAAAGATATATACTTACTTTTTAAGTAGAGTTTCATCCTTTAATAAATTTCTACCACTAACTCATTTTTTTTGAACAATGAGTATTCAAGAAGACTTTGTCACACTGGAAGATCTAGAATAAAATTCTATAGAATAACATGATCCACGTAGGATAAACTATATATTTACCTTGTCTTTAGAGATTAATCAAAACCAAAACGGTTATTATAAGATCTGATGATCCCCCAAATGGATATTCCATTAGAGAAAAATAAAACAATAATCTTAATTTCTAAAATTAAACCAACAATACCCCAAAGTTAAATAAATACCATTCAATAATCAATTGTCCTTAAAATCCTTCAATATAATCCAAACTAATATTGAAACCCAAAAATTATAATAATGTAGTCTTCCATGTTAAATTTTATCTCCAAATGACATCAACTACTCTTAAAGTCACATACTTTAAAGTAATTAACCTAATCACATATTCTTTATTATAGGTTAATCATTTCCATAAATAACCCAAATCACTGTAAATCCATAATAAAAACATAGATAAAAATCCACCATTACTCCTCAAATGAAATCCCATAGTATTCTATTTTCCTTGGGCATATAGTGTTCCCAACAAAGCGAACATCTTCCAAAATAAAATTTATCACTTAATCACTAAATCATTTTCCTATACTAAGGGTATTCATTTGATAAGACATAAGATCCCAAATCAATTTATTATTGATCAATAAAATCATTTAACTAAAATAATAGTCACACTAAATAGGGACTTCACATAGTCCATTGGTAGGCGATAAATCCCAATCCCACTTTGGTTGTGGGTTCGATTCCCGCAGCTTTGTCCGACGTGACGGGTTGTCACACGGTCTGCATGTTGTCCTTTTTCAAAAACTATATTTTATAACTTACCAAAATGAGATAAATTCCTCAAAATAACCATAATATAATTTAACCACAAATTCTATCTCATACCTTGCATTTTCATCCCAAATTATAATAACTTGTAATTACCTCAAACCCAATGATCATATAAAACCAAATGGTTATTTATAACTATATCCACAAGATAAAATATAATTCTTCCTCAAATATCATTCTCACATGGAAAACGTTAGTATTACAAATACAAGAGAAAATTATTCCAAAGTAAAACTATCAACAAGGAGCACTAATAATTTTTAAACATTTCTCCAACTATTTATTTCCACATAGCTTCTTCTTTGACCAAGAAAATATCCTATAGAATAGGGTATTCACTCGGGTAATGGACAGGTCCCCTACATTTACGGAAAATGACTGTAAATGGATTCTTGGGACCATTTTTATCTTCTTCCATAGTACTCTTCATTTTTCTTCAGTAATTCTTCACTTTATGTCCTTCCTTCCCGCACGTAAATCATTTCTTTGTCCCATTGAGACACTTTCTCGGGTGTCTCCTTCCACATTTCTTACATGATGGAAATTGAGGATTCTTTTCTCCATGGTCTCCATTGCTGGAGCTCTTATCATTCATCACCTTTCTCTTCCTTGTTGAGTCTGGGAGTTGGTTAATATATATGTTGTTGATCATATTTTTGGAAAACTTATTTGTCATGAACACGATATCTTTCACGCCTATCAACACTCCATTTTGTTGCTCATTTACACCACTGTTCCCACCTTTTACATCATTCTCAAAGTTACTAGGACTTCATTGGAATCTAGCAATTGACTAAAACCAGAAAGAATTGTGTGACTAAAAATAGTCATAAAATTATTTAAAGAATATCATGTCACCATATTCTCAATTTGAAACACATTAGGATTAACCAAGGTCATTTACTATCATCTTATATATAATACTTAAAATCAGTTTG
The DNA here is from genome assembly GCA_963277665.1 of Viscum album. Classification (NCBI taxonomy): domain Eukaryota; kingdom Viridiplantae; phylum Streptophyta; class Magnoliopsida; order Santalales; family Viscaceae; genus Viscum; species Viscum album. The sequence continues at coordinate 1,647,504,399 of OY728152.1, forward strand.
TAAATAAAATGTAAATTATCCTAAGCATATCCCCCGGGAGTGTCGTAACCAAGAGTGCAGCAAGGCCTGTTGTCGTGCACCAGTTCCCGTTTGAGTCTAGCTCAAAGCGGTGTTTTCGTGTTTTACCCCTAGGTACATCTGTGCCAGAGCCGCCTCTACCTGCTCGTATCCAGACAGGGATGTATTGCTCGGAAAACTCACAAAATCTCTACAATACCAAAATTCTAGGAAGTTCTTCTATACTAATCCTCAAAGTCTATCTTAGGGCTATGTGATCTAATTAGAGTTTATCTAAATCTATCTCCCAAGGTTTGTACTAAACTTCCTCTAATACCAACTATACTGCCCCGACCCCAGTTACCCAGAGTCGGTGTGTTATTACATAACATTGGCATGATCACAAGAAAGTTCAAGTCTAGAAAGACTGATTAGTTTAGTAGCATTGGAATAACTAGATACATTAATAAAGTTTACATTACATCATAAAATGAAAACTACAACAACATAGTCTCCATAGTCCACACTCATACTATCCCTGCAGGTCATTCATAATTTACTTCTTCACAATCCTGGGAAAAATAAAACATTTAAAGGGGTGATCTCAGATTCTCAGTAAGGATAACAATATAGAAGAAGCTTTCATAGATAAGCATAAACACTTAAGGCAATGTATAACTAAAACAAAAGCCTTTTAAACTTGAACTTTAGCATAAAATGGAAAAGATAAAATGAAATAATTCCATTTACTTATTCACATGGATATTCTACTAGTCGAATAATAACATGCAATATCAATAACCACTTTCATAATGATGGAATGCATAATGCCATACTATCATAATCACGTATCCAAGGCCTCGTGCCGAGACTACAAATAAAATTTTGTCAAGGCCTCGTGCCAAGACACTAGCTTGTCTAATGAGACCTACCGATGCATCGAGGAGCTATAGTGGGATCCACCCATCACTTACTAAGTCCAATTCATTCCTCATATGAACAGGTTTCAACATAACATAAACATTCGTATTAAAACTAGCATACGAAATGTCAATACTTTAACCACAAACCAAGAATGGTATAAAAATATCACATCCATAGTCAAACATAACTCATTCGATAAAATATGGAAGATTGTATTGTATCAAATTAACCTCAATCGACAATAATGAAGGATATTGACATAGATTAAAATAATCATCAAACTATTGAGAGAAATATCCCCCATTTTATTGAAAACATTTAAAAGTCACACTATTTTTCAGGAAGACATTTAAAATAGATTTTTTTAAATCAAAGTGTCCCATACCAATTTGAAACTTTTAAAAGAAATTTTAATTTTAAAAAATTAATGTCCATATATATAAATCCTTAAAAACATTTTTAAAACATGGACATTAATGGGAAATATTTAGAATAATAAATCTTTAAAACATTTAAAATGATATTTTAGTTAGAATTTATAACCAAAATAAAGACACTTGAATACAAATAATTGAGGTAATAAAAATTTTAAAATATCATGAGAATAAAGGGATTCTTGATATACTATGTCAACGTACATTATATACACCATATAAAAGTGATTTGGTGTATAATAACAAAGAAGTCTCAATGGAATGTAAATTGAGATGAATTCTCTTATAAACACCATATCCTTAGGTTAAGGATAAATCAACGACATAATTATGTGTGAAAAATATAAATACAGTCAATATTATTGGATATTTAGTGTAAATAAATCAGGTGACATTCACACATATTCTTGTAAAAACAACACCAATGAATTGGATATTTAACTCAACAAATGGAGATTGAGTTAAAATTACTCTTATCAAGTTCAAATAGATGACTTGAGAATTTATCAATGGAGTGATTATGTGTATAAAAAGTATATCCACAGAAAGGGGAGTGTAAATTATGACATAATAAAATGAATAGTGATTCCACACATAATCTTGGAGTAAAATAATCAATGAACTATGCCTAAAGCTGAATGAGTGTAAATTGAAATTTCAAATTCCCTTATCGATTAGGTAACTTATGAAACATGCACCTACGAAATAAGGACCATACAATGATGATGTAAATACCCATAAATTAAAGTATATTACACAATTAATACAATCATGGGCAGTACACATACACCACATGCAATAAATAAGTGGTGAACAATGGAATTCTCATGAAATTAAGAGTGAGATAAGAAACCCATTACTTTGTACTTTTTCCTTGGTCGATGGTAGTTTAACCTCCCGTATTATGGTGAAATAATTGTTATTGAATTACACAAAAATAATTTACATTAATATGATATCATATATGATCTTTTAACATTTATTTGTTAATAATATCTTAGTATTATCGTCGTTTCGGGTGTTAACAGATTCATTTTCCTTTACACTATTTGTTATGCGAGCCGTATTTTTTATGGATGGGATGTATCTTATTCATATCCATAATTATATCATGTCTCTAAAAATTAATTTTATTCATCAAATGAAATTTAGTCTTGAATGGATACAATGGGGAATGAATCTCATCGCGTTCGTGGAGACGGTAGTCCGTACGTACGCACGAGCGACAATATCATTCTTTTGATATTAAAATAATATATAATTGGACGGTATATCATATAGAAAGAATAATTATCATGTTATATTTATTATTTACATGAATTATACATCATTATTATACCCATCTAAATAATAATATATTTAATAACAATTACACCACGACGTGGAGACGATAGGCCGTACGTACGCACGTATGGTGACATGTCATTCAAGGGATGGATAGAATAATGAATTTTGTTGTTATATATTTATAATAACATCACAGTATATTTAAGATACTGGAGTTATTATTTTAGAAAGGGAATAACAAAGAAGAAGAATTTTAAGAATAAAGGAACTTGAAAAAGGGTGGTGAAAACATTACCTCTTCTTCGGGTTCTTCCTTTTGATTTGATCAAAAGGGATCCTTAGGTTTGATTTATGATCAAAATAAGGCCTCTAGGATAAATTGAGGGAATTTGGGAGAGTATTTGTACAGGTTTTGGCCGAACAAAAATGCTTTTAAGCTGTGAATTAATGAGAAGGGGGAGTTCCCTTTTATAAGAGGGGTGAGGGGCACCTTTGGAAAAGCTAGAAATATTATTTTATAATAAATTAATATTCGGTTTCTAATGGCTCAAAAGTGGATTATTTAAAGGTTAATGTGGGTATATATCGAAAAACACTCAAAAAATTGGATTTATACAGGTTTGGGTTACTATATTAACCTTATTTTTAAGTATTAACTCTTAGTTAATTAGTTTCACTTTTACAATGCCTCTTTGTATTTTTAAATTATATGGTTAATAAAATTACTATATACATCCAAGAGACCCCCAAGTGGTACATTAATGATATAACTATCATGATATAAGTATCTTGGACAAACCTTAGATTTTTAGGAATTTAATATCAATTAATAATATAATATTTGTTTTAAAAACTCTTTTATGTCAATTTTGTCACTATTCAATAATTGATTTTTTAAAAAATCATAACAGAATGATTACTTAGAGAAAAATTAATTAAATCAATCCTAACATGTCATATTAACATATAAAATTATTTTTATTTATAAAAAGTCTCAAATTACATTTATTTGGGTATTTATAATATCAATTGTTCTAATTTTTCATTAATTAGGTAATTACTGCATCACCATTGTGTCATGAATAAATTAAATTATTTAATATCTAAAAATTATAAATAAAATACCATTATATAGGAAATATTTTTATATTTATAATTAATATTTATAGTAGAAAATACAACATATATAACCCTATGTAGAAATTGTTTTCCTAAAAGATATATGCTTATGAAATTTTTGTATTTATTTTAACTTAATTAAAATAAAGTGTCTCTATCACCTACAAGTGGCTCCATGGGGTCCCAAAATCGACCCAAAGATTCCCATGTTCGGACATGTATCCACAAATAAGGTTAGGACACGTTTTAGGGTAATTTATTATTATTATAATATTATTTTTTAACCCTTATTTACCGGATTTACCCTTTAACCATGATAAATAAAATATTTACCGAAGTAATTATTCAAAATGTCTAAAAATAAAAGTTACCTATTTACAAAATTTGGACATCATGATTCCAAATATGGAATCAATTTTTCCAAATTCAAAACACAGAAGTGGCAGAAATTAATTTAAAATTTATTCCCGCTGTTAAAACAAAAAACATGTTTTTAAGATATAATAACTATCAAAAGATTGACAATTGTTTATGTCCGGTTTAAATGTAAAATTATGTCCAATGACCAAAATTTTATTAAATGGTTAAAATATATTCTAAATATACTTTAAAACCACTCAAAATCATAATTTATCACTGTTGATTATTTTGATTAAAAAAGTTGTTTTTAATTAAAAATAAGTAATTTTCACTATTCATCAAAATATAAAAGTTATCCGAAATTACCATAATTTGACCCTAGGATAAATTCGATATTCTGAATCCAAAAATGAAGTCCATTTTGAAAGATAAAATTTATAAAATTTCAAAAAGTAGGTATTACTATTCATAACGTCTATTTTGATTGGTTGTGGTGTGTTAGAATCTCGAAGTTGCGTACAATGAAAACCATTGCATTATTTAAAGGGAATAGTACTGTGGAAGCTTGGGGTGCTACATTCTCCACTCCTTAAATAAATTGCGTCCTCACAATTTTTTAAAATTGGGCTTGAGAATATAATGGAAAGTTCCACATCGGAAAAAGAGTCAATAAAACTATCACATTAAAAGAAAGAAAGAGAGGTATAAAGGTCACCCAAGATAACCCATACTAGGATTCCATGTAGGAAAACATGGATATGGACAATAAAATAATTGTCAAGTTCTGATGGGGAGGGATAGAAAATATGATTAGGAGAAATTTAACATCAAGAAAACCACAAACTTGTGTTGGGACAAATGGTCATTAGTCTCCCAATAGGAAAAGTAAACGGACAACATTTTTTTTAAGTAACATTACATAAGAATGAAGAATTAATTTATGATATTGAATAAGAACATAAAGATATATACTTACTTTTTAAGTAGAGTTTCATCCTTTAATAAATTTCTACCACTAACTCATTTTTTTTGAACAATGAGTATTCAAGAAGACTTTGTCACACTGGAAGATCTAGAATAAAATTCTATAGAATAACATGATCCACATAGGATAAACTATATATTTACCTTGTCTTTAGAGATTAATCAAAACCAAAACGGTTATTATAAGATCTGATGATCCCCCAAATGGATATTCCATTAGATAAAAAAAAACAATAATCTTAATTTCTAAAATTAAACCAACAATACCCCAAAGTTAAATAAATACCATTCAATAATCAATTGTCCTTAAAATCCTTCAATATAATCCAAAATAATATTGAAACCCAAAAATTATAAGAATGTAGTCTTCCATGTTAAATTTTATCTCCAAATGAAATCAACTACTCTTAAAGTCACATACTTTAAAGTAATTAACCTAATCACATATTCTTTATTATAGGTTAATCATTTCCATAAATAACCCAAATCACTGTAAATCCATAATAAAAACATAGATAAAAATCCACCATTACTCCTCAAATGAAATCCCATAGTATTCTATTTTCCTTGGGCATATAGTGTTCCCAACAAAGCGAACATCTTCCAAAATTAAATTTATCACTTAATCACTAAATCATTTTCCTATACTAAGGGTATTCATTTGATAAGACATAAGATCCCAAATCAATTTATTATTGATCAATAAAATCATTTAACTAAAATAATAGTCACACTAAACAGGGACTTCACGTAGTCCATTGGTAGGCGATAAATCCCAATCCCACTTTGGTTGTGGGTTCGATTCCCGCAGCTTTGTCCGACGCGACGGGTTGTCACACGGTCTGCATGTTGTCCTTTTTCAAAAACTATATTTTATAACTTACCAAAATGAGATAAATTCCTCAAAATAACCATAATATAATTTAACCACAAATTCTATCTCATACCTTGCATTTTCATCCCAAATTATAATAACTTGTAATTACCTCAAACCCAATGATCATATAAAACCAAATGGTTATTTATAACTATATCCACAAGATAAAATATAATTCTTCCTCAAATATCATTCTCACATGGAAAACGTTAGGATTACAAATACAAGAGAAAATTATTCCAAAGTAAAACCATCAACAAGGAGCACTAATAATTTTTAAACATTTCTCCAACTATTTATTTCCACATAGCTTATTCTTTGACCAAGAAAATATCCTATAGAATAGGGTATTCACTCGGGTAATGGACAGGTCCCCTACATTTACGGAAAATGACTGTAAATGGATTCTTGGGACCATTTTTATCTTCTTCCATAGTACTCTTCATTTTTATTCAGTAATTCTTCACTTTATGTCCTTCCTTCCCGCACGTAAATCATTTCTTTGTCCCATTGAGACACTTTCTCGGGTGTCTCCTTCCACATTTCTTACATGATGGAAATTGAGGATTCTTTTCTCCATGGTCTCCATTGCTGGAGCTCTTATCATTCATCACCTTTCTTTTCCTTGTTGAGTCTGGGAGTTGGTTAATATATATGTTGTTGATCATATTTTTGGAAAACTTATTTGTCATGAACACGATATCTTTCACGCCTATCAACAATCCATTTTTTTGCTCATTTACACCACCGTTCCCACCTTTTACATCATTCTCAAAGTTACTAGGACTTCATTGGAATCCAACAATTGACTAAAACCAGAAAGAATTGTGTGACTAAAAATAGTCATAAAATTATTTAACAAATATCATGTCACCATATTCTCAATTTGAAACACATTAGGATTAACCAAGTTCATTTACTATCATCTTATATATAATACTTAAAATCAGTTTGTAAATAAAATGTAAATTATCCTAAGCATATCCCCCGGGAGTGTCGTAACCAAGAGTGCAGCAAGGCCCGTTGTCATGCACCAGTTCCCGTTTGAGTCTAGCTCAAAGCGGTGTTTTCGGGTTTTACCCCTAGGTACATCTGTGCCAGAGCCGCCTCTACCTGCTCGTATCCAGACAGGGATGTATTGCTCGGAAAACTCACAAAATCTCTACAATACCAAAATTCTAGGAAGTTCTTCTATACTAATCCTCAAAGTCTATCTTAGGTCTATGTGATCTAATTAGAGTTTATCTAAATCTATCTCCCAAGGTTTGTACTAAACTTCCTCTAATACCAACTGTACTGCCCCGACCCCAGTTACCCAGAGTCGGTGCATTATTACATAACATTGGCATGATCACAAGAAAGTTCAAGTCTCAATAGACTGATTAGTTTAGTAGCCTTGGAATAACTAGATACATTAATAAAGTTTACATTACATCATAAAATGAAAACTACAACAACATAGTCTCCATAGTCCACACTCATACTATCCCTGCAGGTCATTCATAATTTACTTCTTCACAATCCTGGGAAAAATAAAACATTTAAAGGGGTGATCTCAGATTCTCAGTAAGGATAACAATATAGAAGTAGATTTCATAGATAATCATAAACACTTAAGGCAATGTATAACTAAAACAAAAGCCTTTTAAACTTGAACTTTAGCATAAAATGGAAAAGATAAAATGAAATAATTACATTTACTTATTCACATGGATATTATACTAGTCGAATAATAACATGCAATATCAATAACCACTTTCATAATGATGGAATGCATAATGCCATACTATCATAATCACGTATCCAAGGCCTCGTGCCGAGACTACAAATAAAATTTTGTTAAGGCCTCGTGCCAAGACACTAGCTTGTCTCATGAGACCTACCGATGCATCGAGGAGCTATAGTGGGATCCACCCATCACTTACTAAGTCCAATTCATTCCTCATATGAACAGGTTTCAACATAACATAAACATTCGTATTAAAACTAGCATACGAAATGTCAATACTTTAACCACAAACCAAGAATGGTATAAAAATATCACATCCATAGTCAAACATAACTCATTCGATACAATATGGAAGATTGTATTGTATTAGATTAACCTCAATCGACAATAATGAAGGATATTGACATAGATTAAAATAATCATCAAACTATTGAGAGAAATATCCCCCATTTTATTGAAAACATTTAAAAGTCACACTATTTTTCAGGAAGACATTTAAAATAAATTTTTTTAAATCAAAGTGTCCCATACCAATTTGAAACTTTTAAAAGGAATTTTAATTTTAAAAAATTAATGTCCATATATATAAATCCTTAAAAACATTTTTAAAACATGGACATTAATGGGAAATATTTAGAATAATAAATCTTTAAAACATTTAAAATGATATTTTAGTTAGAGTTTATAACCAAAATAAAGACACTTGAATACAAATAATTGAGGTAATAAAAACTTTAAAATATCATGAGAATAAAGGGATTATTGATATACTATGTCAAAGTACATTATATACACCATATAAAAGTGATTTGGTGTATAATAACAAAGAAGTCTCAATGGAATGTAAATTGAGATGAATCCTCTTATAGACACCATTTCCTTAGGTTAAGGATAAATCAACGACATAATTATGTGTGAAAAATATAAATACAGTCAATATTATTGGATATTTAGCGTAAATAAATCAGGTGACATTCACACATATTCTTGTAAAAACAACACCAATGAATTGGATATTTAACTCAACAATTGGAGATTGAGTTAAAATTACTCTTATCAAGTTCAAATAGATGACATGAGAATTTATCAATGGAGTGATTATGTGTATAAAAAGTATATCCACAGAAAGGGGAGTGTAAATTATGACATAATAAAATGAATAGTGATTCCACACATAATCTTGGAGTAAAATAATCAATGAACTATGCCTAAAGCTGAATGAGTGTAAATTGAAATTTCAAATTCCCTTATCGATTAGGTAACTTATGAAACATACACCTACGAAATAAGGACCATACAATGATGATGTAAATACCCATAAATTAATGTATATTACACAATTAATACAATCATGGGCAGTACACATACACCACATGCAATAAATAAGTGGTGAACAATGGAATTCTCATGAAATTAAGAGTGAGATAAGAAACCCATTACTTTGTACTTTTTCCTTGGTTGATGGTAGTTTAACCTCCCGTATTATGGTGAAATAATTGTTATTGAATTACACAAAAATAATTTACATTAATATGATATCATATATGATCTTTTAACATTTATTTGTTAATAATATCTTAGTATTATCGTCGTTTCGGGTGTTAACGGATTCATTTTCCTTTACACTATTTGTTATGCGAGCCGTATTTTTTATGGATGGGATGTATCTTATTCATATCCAGAATTATATCATGTCTCTAAAAATTAATTTTATTCATCAAATGAAATTTAGTCTTGAATGGATACAATGGGGAATGAATCTCATCGCGTTCGTGGAGACGGTAGTCCGTACGTACGCACGAGCGACAATATCATTCTTTTGATATTAAAATAATATATAATTGGATGGTATATCATATAGAAAGAATAATTATCATGTTATATTTATTATTTACATGAATTATACATCATTATCATACCCATCTAAATAATAATATATTTAATAACAATTACACCACGACGTGGAGACGGTAGGTCGTACGTACGCACGTATGGTGACATGTCATTCAAGGGATGGATAGAATAATGAATTTTGTTGTTATATATTTATAATAACATCACAGTATATTTAAGATACTGGAGTTATTATTTTATAAAGGGAATAACAAAGAAGAAGAATTTTAAGAATAAAGGAACTTGAAAAAGGGTGGTGAAAACATTACCTCTTCTTCGGGTTCTTCCTTTTGATTTGATCAAAAGGGCTCCTTAGGTTGGCTTTATGATCAAAATAATGCCTCCAGGATGAATTTAGGGAAGTTTAGAGAGTATTTGGGTGGGTTTTGACCGAACTAAAAGGCTTTGAATGTGTGAATTAATGATAATGGAGAGTTCCCTTTTATAAGAGGGGTGAGGAGCACCTTTGGAAAAGCTAGAAATATTATTTTATAATAAATTCATATTCGGTTTATAAATGATCCATAGTGGATTATTTAAAGTTTAAGGTGGGTATAGGTCGAAAACCACTCAACCAATATCATTTATACAGGTTTGGGTTACTATATTAACCTTATCTTTAAGTATTAACTCTTAGTTAATTAGTTTCACTTTTACAATGTCTCTTTGTATTTTTATATTATATGGTTAATAAACTTACTATATACATACAAGAGACCTCCAAGTGGTCCATTAATGATACAACTATCATTATATAAGTATCTTTTCCAAAAATTATATTTTTATGAATTTAATATCAACTAATAATATAATATTTGTTTTAAAAACTCTTTTTTGTCAATTTTGTCACTATTCAATAATTGATTTTTTAAAAAATTATAACAGAATGATTAATTCAAAAAAATTTAATTAAATCAATACTAACATGTCATATTAACCTATAAAATTATTTTTATTTATAAAAAGTCTCAAATTACATTTATTTGGGTATTTATAATATCAATTATTATAATTTTTCATTAATTGGGTAATTATTGCATCACCATTATGTCATAAATAAATTAAATTATTTAATGTATAAAACTTTTAAATAAAATAAAATTATGTAATAATTTTTTTCTATTTTTAATGAATATTTATAGTAGAAAATCCAACACATATAACCCTATGTAAAAATTGTTTTGCTAAAAGATATATGCTTATGACATTTTTGTATTTATTTTAACTTAATTTAAATAAAGTGTCCCTATCACCTAAAAGTGGCTCCATGGGGTCCCAAAATCAACCCAAAGATGACCATGGTCGGAAATGTATCCACCAATAAGGTTAGGACACGTTTTAGGGTAATTAAGTATTATTATAATATTATTTTTTAACCCTTATTTACCGGATTTACCCTTTAACCATGGTAAATAAAATATTTACCGAAGTAATTATTCAAAATGTCTAAAAATAAAAGTTACCTATTTACACAATTTGGAAATCCTGATTCGAAATATGGAATCCATTTTTCCAAATTAAAAACATATAAGTGGGATAAATTAATTTAAAATTAATTCCCGCTATCAAAACAAAAAGTGTGTTTTTAAGATATAATAACTATAAAAAGATTGACAATTGTTTATGTCCAGTTTAAATGTGAAATTACATCCAATGACCAAAATTGTATTAAATGGTAAAAATATATTCTAAATATACTTTAAAACCACTCAAAATCATAATTTATCACTGTTGATTATTTCGATTAAAAAAGTTGTTTTTAATTAAAAATTAGTAATTTTCACTATTCATCAAAATATAAAAGTTATCTGAAAAGTACCAAAATTTCACCCTAGGATAAATTTGATATTACGAATCCAAAAATGAAGTCCATTTTGAAAGATAAAATTTATAAAATTTCTAAAAGTATGTATTACTATTCATAACGGCTAGTTTGATTGGTTGTGGTGTGTTAGAATCTCGAAGTTGCGTACAATGCAAGCCATTGCATTATTAGAAGGGAATTGTACCATGGAAGCTTGGGGTATTACAATAACCCTTCACTTTATTATAAGGAATCAAATCTAAAACTGAGGTCACACCTAAATGGTCACTAGGATTTCTTTCCTAATATATTGGTCTAAAATTAGAGAATAATCCAATGGATACCCATGATAATGTCCAAATTCCTATTCAAGGAATATCCCAAGGTAAGGCTCAAACTAACCCCAATAATAATTTATTATACATAAAAATAAAAAGGGGTTGTTTAATCCATTTTACTACTTCATATTTTAACATAACTATTAAGGGGGTAAAAATAAATGAAATGTCAAGTACTGGCTATAGAGAAGTCATTTTAAAAATGGTACTTGGAACATTATTTATTTGACCCTGCATGAAATTATAAGAAAAATATATTATAATTTCCTTTCAACCATTAATCATACATATTCTCTCAAAACTATTATTTGTTAAAGGATATGTTAATCAATATATATATAAGAAAAAACCCTTTAGGTTGTAATAAGAATTATAATTAGCTGATTCTTTTTGTCCATAAGGTAAAAAAAGAAGGCCTTTTCTATATTAAGAGGAATTGTTAAGTAAGATGGAATGACACACTTATACATAACATTGTATGAGAGGGTGAAGACACTTTAAATAAATATCCCTTTTAACATAAATATACCCCCATAGGTTTAACTACTAAGGAATGTGAAGATAAAGTCAACTCACGAGGGTCAATTCATGCAAACCTTGGTTCAATTATAGATTAATCCATTATTAATTTATAAATTCAACACTCTATAAACTACAATTGGAATTCCATTTATATTAAACCCATTAATAGTCAATTTATTAAATATTTTAACACACCCTTAGTGGGTTCATTACATAAGAATAATATGCCCAAAATAGACCCACATGGGTTGAGTTGAGAATAAAATCATTTAGTTATATGGGTTTTCATTGTCAAGTTAAAGAGGTATGATCCTTTATAAGTTTCAATTGGAACACCATTTGAATAAAATACATAAAAAATTACTTGGATTTGTATTATTCAAATCCAATTTCATTGATATTTCCAGATTCCATTCAGGTTAATTCATTAACTATTTAGGGATGATTACTTTATTTAATTAACTTTAGGTTGGTTAGATATAATTTCATCATCAAGATATGTGGAAAAAATATATTTAGGTTGATGGAGAAACTTTATTTAACCAACCCTCAAACATAACCATAAAAGGGAAAATAAACACACAATAAAGAAATACAAGTATATAAGATGGAAATAAGGGATATAAGAAATGAAACGTGCATGACATGGAATGTGAATGAAATATTATATATATATATATATATATCCATACATGTCTATAATTATGTATGAACACACCTCTTATCTTACCATACCAGGAAAAGTGAAAAAATACCATAAATCAATAACCAGTAGAAGAAAAAACTATCCACTCAAGTTGAAATAATAATGAAATATAATAGAAAAAAAATGAATAATAGTATTATCCCCAAAAACTTGATCTTTCCCCTGTGTGTGGGTTTGTCATTCCCAAACATGAGTTATTTTCTAAGTTTCAACACATTCCTAGTATTCAGTCTACCAATACAAAATAGTAATACAAATGAAAAAAATCTACTCTGATAACACTTTTCAAAGTTATGCACCTATTTTATAGACAAGTGTCTGGTCTGGTTAGCCACAAGGCCTCAAGTGTACCTCTCCATACACTATAGGGTACTGAATTGAAGTGAGGGTGTATGTTTGTATTGTTAGGAGACTATACCCTCTTTATTAGAGTGCAAAAAAAAGGTAAATAATAACATCATAAATACTATATAGGCACAATAGAAATAATGAGGCAGTGAAAGTAAACTATCTAAATAATAATAATAGATATAAAGTAGTAAAATACACTATATAAGGATAATTTCATGACCATACAAAATATGAAATATGCAGACATGGAAATAGGCATAAAATAGTACTAGAGTAACAATAAGAAACAAAAAGACAAAATTCAACAATATCTCTGAGCATCCTGAGAATAGACTCATTCATCTACTCCCAAGATCCTATCTAAAAAGGAAATCAAGCATCTATAACTAGGAGATATCATTTATCCTTAATTTCATCCATGAAGTCTACACAGGTACCAAATGATGATCTAAATAGGGTGTGAGTAAAACTAAATAGGCTACCACCAATTGTGTCTAATGAAAATATATTTTATGAATATAAAATATGCAGTGTGAAATTATAATAAATTTAAATTAGTAAAGTAAATATATACCATGTTGAGATCAGTCTTCTCTTGGGATACCTGATTGACCATACCTTCTTCATCCTAAGAAAGATGTCTATATTCATATGACCATTAATTGGTCAGGTTCCCAAGGAATGTTGTAAAGGAATACAAGTATAATAATCACAAGGGACCTATGGGAAACCCATGACATCCATGAACTTAGAAGTTCGATCCCACTCACAGTTATCAACCGAGAATCTAGGATAAGGGGTATGAGTGTAATGCAAGGATGAACCCTTGGTATTCCAACTTAAAAGTTTATAACTAATCTTTAGGAAAAGTCCAAGGTAATATCGAGATAAACTTTATTGGAGTCCAAGGAGATCATACAATGTAGCCCTTATATGAGGAAATCAATCCAAATCATAGGAGCTCATCCCAGGTATTCTAATTTTTTAAAGAATGAAAGTGAATCATTGGTATTGACTGAGGTATTCATGTATCTAGAAAATTAATGGAATCTAAGTGTGTTATTTTAGTTTGGAACACACATAAATGATTTGAATGGCATCCTATGAGTTTAACCAAGGAATTCCATGTTAAGAATCAAACTCTTTCTCAAGGAAGGCCATGCCTTTATAGTGTTCCAGGTCCATAATAGTAAAAACCAAAAATATAACTAGTGACCAAGGGGATAAGTAAAGTAACCATTACATTTTTATAAAATCCATTATGTTTATAAGTTATAATCCAAACAAACCTTATTGTTGTTTTGGTTATAAGAAATGAAATGTTATCAAGGCCATTTAATTAGACACACCATGAGGGGGTGGTTTGGGTTGAGGTAATCAACCTACAATAGTGTAAAAGGGACTCATGGAACATTAAAGTTATGATATATGAGATTAATTAAATTAATTTCATATTTTATGAGAAATTCTTGGAAATTATGGCATGCATCACAATGACATATATTATAATTAATAAGAATTTTTGGGAAAAGTAATAGACCACCTAGCTTAAGTTCAAGAAGCGTCAGTTATCTAGTATCATCCCTCAATTTAAGCTAGAATAAAAGAAATAAAATAACCAGCCAAACACCCTTGAAATAGGTAATAAAAAACATAAATGAAAAGAAGAATCATGATAGGAAAATAAACTAGTAAAAGAGGGAAGATGAGTAGTTGACTCACCTCTAGGAGGAGGGACTACATGGGGGAGCTCCCAAGTGAAATAAGGGAGGGAAAAAGGGTGAAACCCATTTAAGGGAAGAGGGAAAAAATGTTAATTTTCCCCTTTTAATGAAGTTAATTGTTTGGTCACCCATTTTGATAAACCATGTGCCAACCATGAAAAATTCAATGTATGAACATGTATCACCTTGCGCAGTTGTAGAACATGGTTTGGAAAACCATGATCCAACCAAAAAGACTCCCTATACAACTCTGTAGACAACCACACACTTTTTTAGAGCCCTTTCGTGGTTTAAAAAAACCATGTACCCTAATAAAAAATCTAAAGAATTAGGGGTTTACAGGTAGCACTAACTGTGCGCTAACCATGCTTCCCAAGAATTTTTATCCTAAAACTAGATTTTTGAATTATGAAAGGTCCTGAGTATTATCTCATCATCTGAGGTACTTCCCAAACCTCAATCCACCTCTAAAAAACACATTAGGGTGCTTCAACTCTTGTAATTACACTATAAAACTCAATTTAAAAAATTAAATGTCCACCAAATTGACAAAAATTCCTTTATAATTTCAAACCTATATGAAAACATGGAATATTACATAAGAAAAAACAAATTAATGGGGTATGGGTGGAATATTATTTTGGTATTAAGGCTATTATAACATATTTTATGAAAATCTATTTCCTATTGGCCATTGTATTATTTATAATTTTTTCGTAGACAATATTTCTTCTATGGAAAATTATTGTATGAATGAGTTATTGACACATGATATTTATGTTAAAGAAGTTATCCTAGTTCACAAAAAAAATATGACCTATTAAATTACCAAGTTCGAATGGGTTGCAAGAATTAATTTATAAGAAGTTATAGAATACTTTTGGTGATGAGGTTATCTATATTATAATTTATTTGATGAAATTAAAAGTTTAGTTGATTCATTTTAAGGATAATATTATTAATTTGATCACAAAAATTAAAAAACCATCTTCAATCATTAAATTTAAGAAAATTTGTTTATGTAATATTATTGAAAATATATTTTTTAAATACTTATAAATAGTTTATATAAAAATTTTCTGCTTATTATATTATATGATCAAAGTGTATTTGTTCCCAAGAATCTTATAATATAAAGTAGTGTTATTTCACAAAAAAAATTAATTTAATGAAGATAAATGATACTTAAATGGTAATTATCATATATTTAAATCCTTACATGATGAAATCATATGATATATTAGAGTGTGGGTTTCTAAATTTTATTTTGAGAGTGATGGGTTTTAGTGATATTTGGATTAATATTATTATGAGTTTTGTTTCCATTTTTTCTTATATAATTATATTTAATTGAGAGTTTTCCCAACTTATTATACCTTTAAGGGTCTTAATATAAGAGGACCTACATACTCATTTTTATCCATTATTATTGTTGATGAATTCTCAAATACATTTTCATGTGTATGGTCTTAAGAAATAATTCATGGGATAAAGGAAATAAAGTGTGAGTTGAATATTATAAATTTATAATTTATTGATGATAGAGTCCTATTTTTAGTAGTGAAATAGGATAAATTCCTATAAATATTTAGTTTAATTGATAATTATCAAAAGACTTCCAGGTAAAATTTTAACTTCCAAAAAGATGAGATGTATTTTAATAGGGGTGTGTTGAGGTAAGTAAGATAATAACTATGCGGTATTTCTAAGGTATATCTTTTTGAAAATAATAATAAAGTTTTATATCACCATATAGTGATTATAATATCTAAGAAAAATATTTTTCATCTTTTATTATTAGAGTGGTTAAGAGAATTCATGAGAGTCCTAATAAGAATAAATCGGGGTATTGGATGAAATTTTTAATAAATTATAAATCTCAATATATTCCTATGAATATTATATCTCTATTAAAGTTACTTAAATATATTATTAATCATATCCATTCTTATTTTTCTAAAATTTTTATAGTACATTTTAAGGGAAATAATACAATACAATGGTATTCTTGGGATACATTTTTTCTTCCTAAAGCTGTGGTTGGACTTGGTTTTAGAGAAATTGGAAAATTTAATACCATTTTTATTGATAAACAAGTGTGTAATTTAATTCACCAGTATGAGTCAAGTTTTTAAGGTTCTTAAATAAAATACTTTCTAGGAATAGTTTTTTAAATATAAAATATTGTTTTAGATCAATCTACTTTTAGAGAAGTGTTTGTAGGGAATTATACTTAAGGAAAATGGAATATATTAGAGGATAAATGATGGGTGTCTTGTAAAGTTATAATATGATCCATGTTTGTGTGATAATAATGATAAGTTTAATATTTCACCCCCTCCAATTGATATTTAGGATTCATTGGTATGGTATATTTTGAATAATGATCTAATAATGTAATAACCCAACCTTTTATTTTGTGTATATTCTTTATTTTTCTTTATTTTATTTTGAGCCCTGAGTTTTTCTTTTCGATTTTGGAATATTGGGAGGTGTTTAGTAGATTAAAATGAATTTTTGGTGTTTTTAGTGCAAAATAGCTAGTACCATGTCTTAGAGATGATAGTGGTCTGTCTTCGATGTGAAATGGACATGAAAAAATAGCCTGGGATTCTATACTAAGGAAGGGTTCTAGGTGTGGCCACCTGGTAGTCACCCTATTCACCATATCTTGCACAGGTTCCACTTATACATGGTTGATGTTCTGGCCAGGCCAAAATAGCCCATACTTTATCACTAGGGTATGACTGAGCACGTGTGGTAGGGGTTTCAAATTTGAAATGGTCGAATGACCATTTGATCTCCTGGATTGGTTACTCCAGCCTTGTGCTTTATTAATGGAAGTACTTAGTGCCCCTCTTAACTCATTTTCTATCATTTAAACTAAAATTCCTTCTTTTTCACTAAAATATTAGATTGTGTATGTTATTTAGGAGGTTTTGGTAATTCTAGCATCGGTTATTGGTGATCTGGTTCCTCTATCACTTGTGGTTCTTTCTTGTTGAGGCCAATAGAAGGGGATTATATGTTATTTTCCTTTGGGTGTTGTATAGGAATCATTGTGTACCCCTCCTCTTACTATTTTGGTTTTGTTTTTCATCATTGGTTGTGGAACCCTTGTTGGGTGTTTGACTTTCCATTCTTGAGGTAGGTGGTTTATTAAGAAAATATCTATCAATTAAAACCTTTAATGATTATTGGTTTTTAAATTAATTTCCAATTGATTTATAATTCTTCATTTTTTATTATTAATGATGATTTATAAATGGAATGATGTGTGTGTACTGAACCATTTCGGTGTGGATTTTCAAGAAAAGTATTGATTTCCAAAAAATGGATTTGAGGTAAAAGAATGATTTAATGAAAGACATTATGAAATGATGGAATGAAATGATTTATGAAATTTAAGTGAAATGAGTTATTTTGAATGACATGATTTTTAATAAAAAAATTTGATGTTGGTTTTTGAAATGTGATGGCATGTTTTTGAAAATTTAACTTGGGGAGATGAAATGATTAATGATTTGATAATGATCAAAATGAATTAAATAAACTTTTATGCTTGTTTTCCTTGAAGTATATGAGATACTGGGTAGTTATGTGGGAATAGAACATGTTATGCATGTATTAGAACTACCTAAAAATGGTTTGAAAGTGATAATGACACTAAAACTACTTGAGGGTAAGGTTTCTATTCTTTGGGATTTTATTCTATTACACCTAGGCTTGGGACCTAGTAATGTGTGCCCATTAGGCGACATAATTCATCGAGATGTGTAAGAATCCCTATACAAACATATTCCTTGGGTCTCTTAACCATAGTGATTTGATTAATAATTAATAATGTAAATAATTCAAACATTCTAATGTTATGAAATGTTTTACTCATATAGTTTTTGATAGAAATTATTATCATTCCTATTTTGATTATAATTTACTATTATACTTGTTTAACTACTATCCTTTGAATGTTTTGAAAATAATGTTTTAATTTAAACTATGAAAATATTTCCTTGCCATGTTTTATTTGAAATTGATAAATGTTGGTTTATTTGTTATATATTTCTTATGAAATTATTGGTGAGATCCTATTGAGATTTTTTGCTCACACCATACCTTTGGATTCAGAAGTTTTTAGATTTTATTATTCTAGGTCCAAGGAAAGGAAAGCCACTGCTAGGAGGTGGTGGATGTTCTTGATGATTGGGACCTTATGATTTTTTGGTGACCTATGGAACATGTGATACACTTATTACATGAGGATATGGTGATGGCATCTTGATGGTTTTATCTGAGGGATTTTGTTGGCATACTATTTTCAAGACTTGTATTATTATACTTTTTTACTTTTTCTCTTGAGGAGTGTTTGGAATACTGACTATTAATCATCTTATATCCAATTCTTTATCTTGATAAGTTGTTCCTATAGAGAAATAATTTCATCTTGTTTTTTCACTACTGAAAAGTTGGCCTTTATCAGCACTAGAAAAGGGTATTAACAATGCTAGAAAATCGTTATTAATTGAGGTGAAGATAGGGGGTCCCTTTTATCAGCAGTCAGAAAAACACTGATAAAGGAACCTTTTATTAGTGCTAAAAAAAGCACTGATAAAAGGGGTCTTTTATCAGCCTTAAAAAATCACTGATAAAAACATCCTTTATCAGCGCTTTTTTTAGCGCCGATAAAAGTAAAAAAAATTTATAAAAAGTTAAAGATAATATATAATGTGGGGGATCTTCTTTTGACAATGCTTGACCCCCTATTAGTTATAGGTGAAGCCGCCTCCCTCTCACCGCACGTTGCACTTGCCCGCGCAACCCCCTCCCACTTTCCCGTGCACCGCTGCTTCCACCAGAACTGGAACCCGAGACCTCCCCCCTCACGCGCCTACTCCTTTACCACAAATACATTTAGCTTTTTCTCCATTTAATGATATATCTATTTATATATATATATAGTTATATTTATTCAGATATCAATATAGATTCATATTAATAAAAATATATTTAGTTATATTAATATATATATATATATATATTTATTCATATATTAATATATATATATATATATATATATTTATTCATATATAAATATATATTTATATCCATTTTTATATATATGTTTTAGTTATAAATTTTTATCCGTATATTTATTTGTATATTAATTAATATATATTTATAAGATTAGTTTTAAATACATTTATAAAATATGTTTTTTATGCGTGTTTATAAATAAATTAATAAATAAATAAATAAATACATATATACAACTCACATACACAGACACAGACACACACACACACATATATTTACGAATAAATATATATATGTGTGTGTTTGTGTATTTAAAAATCCATAGAATGTTAAAATGACCATAAATTCTAATCCAAAAGTCTGTTTCAACTCCACAACCAGTCAAATCAAAGAAAAAGAAACAATATTTGATATAATATGTGGTAAAAGTCTATAGGAAATCCATATGATAAGTTATATCTATGTGAATGTTAAAACATCTGGGTATCCCGACTAAAAACTCAGTTTTGGAGGCCTTCTAGGCCTTTTTTGAACTTGAAAAATGTGAAAAAAGGCTCTTTTAGGTCATTATCACGTAGATCTCATCGTATGATTCGATTTGATATGTTGTAGAGCTCAAACGGACACATAGATCAAAAGTTATGGCTGTTTGAAGTTTGAGTTACATTTTCAACTTATTTTAGATCTTTTATTTTTTTTTATTTTTTTGTCTTCAAATTGTTATTAAATGGTTATTAGTCGATGATAATTAGAAAATTATTAATTAATAATATTTTTTAAAATATTTTAATGCCATTTTCACTAAATTTATTATATATTAAATGTAATAGTCTATTTATACTTATCTAAAACATATTAAATATATATATATATATTATTTATATCAATATAAATATAATTATATATCAATATTTTTTTTCATGATTTTTTTTGAAATATACACTTTATCAGCGCTAAGAAAAAGCGCTGATAAATCCCCCTATCAATACTACTAAAAAAAGCGTAGATAAAGGGGACCCCTTTAACAGTGCTAAAAAAAGCACTGATAAAGGGTCACTTTTAACAGTGCATTTTTAGCGCTATTGAAAGTGCCCTTTATCAGTGCATTTTTTTAGCGGGGATAAAGGGTGGCACTGCAGAAAACCAATTTTTTGGTAGTTTTTGTTGATTCTCAAGCACCATTTTCCATCCGATGGGGATTGAGAAAACCCTTCGAGCCATGATTGAACTGATTTGGGTACCATTTAGGCAGTTTATCCAGGTTAGTTCATGAAAAATTGGTTTCAAAGGTGGTTGTGTTCTTTCTTGATTTCATTATGTAGTTTGGGATGTCTTAGTAGATAAGAGATGTGATTTTTAGGACTGAAGGGGTAGGTTACGAGTGAGTACCTAGTTATATTTCATCATAATGGGCGTTATGTTACCATGGAATATTGGAAAAAACTGTCTATAATGAGTTGGATGATATGATTATAGAAATTTTCCAAATCTATGATATGAGATTTTTGTTTCCCAATTGAATTATGATGGATAGAGTTAACGATCTCATGTCTCTCAACTAATGTTTCTCTTGTTATCTATTGATGTTGTTTAGTTCCATGACCCCAATAATATGTTTGAATAATACTTATTAGGGTGATATTGATGAACCAACGAAATCAAACCCTCCAGATAATTACAACCTTATATAGGTTGTTGTGTATATGGTCCTAGCAATTGGCCATGTGGCTACACTATTCTCATTTAGGCTGTAGAGTTTGTACCTCGAAGGGATGATAACAGACATCATGCCCAAGATTTTCTTCATTTGAATCCACCATCATTACAGGGTTACAATGATCCTCATGAGGCATATGATTGGTTAAAAAAGGTTGAGAAACTCTTTTAGTTCTTGGATATTCCAAACTTTATTAAGGCGAAATATTCCATCTTCAAACTTTATGTGCCTAGTATAAAGTGGAAGGATTATTTAGTCTCAGTCGTGAAAAATGTGGGTTTGGAGTGGAAAGACTTTAGGGATCTTTTCATAAATAAGTTATATCTATAATCAATGGTGTTTGATAAGTCAATGGAGTTCCTTAAACTTTAGTATGGTAAATGGATAATGACTTAGTATACTTGCAACATGGATGATATTTTTTATTTCTTAGTTGAGGTTTTATTTAATGAGAATATAAAATATCAATGGTTTGAGATGGTTCTTTGATAATATATCTGATCTCAAGTTTTATCCTGAAACTCAACTCATAAACTAATTTTTTAGATGGATATTTGATGGTGAAACTTAACTTGTATAGTAAGTCATGTTTTAAAGGAGTTCCTCGTACTCCTAGTGGTAACTTGGGTGGTCCCTTTAAAGTAAAGTGGAAGTTAGATGATTATTATTATGGAAAACTTAATGGCGAATCCTAGTAACAAGCTTATTTTAAATCTTATGCAGTATTCGGTAAAGGACCACTAACTTGTTTCCAGTGTGAAAAATTTGGGTTCTCAAAGAAATATTACATGGAGACACCTAAGATCTGTAGCACCTATGGATTCTCAAGTAACTTATAGAGATTTTCCACATATTTACCACTTTTCATAGTGGTATAGTCTTGATATTCTAAGAGAATCATTTGTACAATCATATGATTCAAGAAAAAAGTGATTCCATCCAAAGGCATTAATAATGAAGCCACTTCATATAGTGGATGAGTCTATAGAGGAATATGATGTGAGACCTAAGATAGTGAGAGGTACCATTACCATCACTTCATCTCTAGTGATAGATTTATTTGATTTTGGTGCATCTCATTCCTTAGTATCTACCCATATTTTGGAATTGTTGAACCATATTATGGAGATCATGCCTTATGTAATGGAGATTTATACACCTCTTAGGATGAAGAGAGTGTAGGATCTCTGATTTCCCTCTTTCACCTTTTTCTTATTAGAATCCGAGCTTGTTTGGGACCATTTGGTTTTTGATATAAAACCTATGGATTTCATTATTGGGATTGATGTATTTATCATTCATAGATATCATATCAATTGTTATCTTCTGTGGGATACCTTTACTGTGTCGATGGGGAGTTCCATGTGTTTTAGGGATAATTGGGCCATAGGTCAAGTCGATCTGAAACAAATATTATGAATTTGAGTAGGATGATATCCATGTTTTCCATTAAACCAGACCAGGATTCTTCATGTGGTGATCTTACTCTAGTAGTAGATGAGTTTCCTGATGCGTTTCCATATGAATTTTTTGGTTTTCCACTGAAGAGAGAGGTTGATTTTTCTATCAACTTGGTACTAGGTTCCCAACCTATTTATATTCCCTCCTACCATATGTTACTGGATAAACTAAATAATTTAAAGATTAATTTGGATGATGTATTTTCCAAGGGCTTTATTCAACCTGTTGTGTTTCCTTGGGAAGTGATAGTTCTTTTTTCTAAGATATCCATGGAAACCCTTCACATTTTTTTGACTATCAAAATATCAACTGAGTCATAGTCAATAATATAAGGACCCAGCCTTATTACATACATAATCTTGAATTTAGTCATGAAAAAATTTCATTTTACATTGAGTATATTTTCAATTTTATAGCTTTAGAGAATTGGGAAAAAACATTCATAACATTACACATTATTACAGAGTGGATACCATAAAAATAGTTTCCATTTCTTTCAAAGTATAAAACATTAAAACTTAAAAATGACTCCTTGATAATTCTTCAACATTTAACATGGCTTCATTCTTTGTCTTATATATCCATTAACCTATGAAAATCATTTAAAAACTTGGGATGAGCACAAAAGCTTAGTAAGGGATGAAAAAGAAGGAAAGATCACATTAGTCCATGAATACTCGTAACGTATGAAAGAATTTTCAAAAGACATGCTTGTCACCCCATATATACTTACTTTGTGTAACATGAGATTTACACCAGATCCAAACAAAATTGGAGAACATAAATATAATAAAAAAGGTATCTTAGGGTATTACATACATAATCTTGTAACTATATTGGATAACTTATAATTTGTAACCCTCACAGCTACCTTACTTTGTGTAACCATCGCAGTTACACTTAGAGTAACCATACGGAAAACCTCCAACATACACATACCCAATAAATTTTAGGGAGATATAGGTCCATACCTTCATCATAAATAATTCCCTAGAACTAAAACATAATGATACAACATGAATAATTACATAAAAAAACATTGTTTTGGAATTTCGTAAAACTGAATTTAAAAAGAGGATTTTTAAAGAAAAGACCCTTATAAATATCATATAATTGAAGAGATACTTAATAGAGTGGATGGAATATTTATATACACTGTAAATAACCATAATTCAACATAATATAAACAAAACCCATCACACAAACAATAATTAAGTAGAAGGTTAACCTAGAGCAAGGAAATCGGGTTAAGAATGCCCTTACCTTGGGTTTGTCTTACTTTAAACTTGATTAAGACTCCTTTATAATGGTTAAAAGAGTGTTATTAGTATTTTCCAGAAACATTTTCATGTTTATAAAATCTTATATTATCATTTCATAACATCATTTCACCCTTTAATTGTTAGTATTTTTCTCCTTGCACTGTTTTTTGGGTGAGTTCTTTACATGATTTCCATGATTGGTTCATGGTGGATGTTCTTGTCGATTGGAAATGAAACTATAGAATTGGAATGGATTATTATTTAAATATATCCATTAATATAAATTATACCATTTATCATTTTTAATTCTTACATGAGGATGATTCATAAGTTAAAACATTAATGATGTTCATTTAGATCATTTTAGTGGTTCTTTGATAATAACAACTACATTTTGTTTTATAAATTAAAACCATGTGTAAAAAAAAATTTCAGAACCATTGATGTGACATAATACATATATTATAACCTGGTTCAAAAATAAAAATGGTTTCATAACCAGAATTTAAAGAGTTAATTAAAATTGAAATCACATCATCCACGATGTCGGTAGTTCGACATATCACGGACAATGTTTTTATTCCCTGAATAAGTGGGAGAGGAGAAAAATAATGATGATGAATTTTCCATGAACATTAGAACATCCAGAATATAAATTATTTCTTTTCATTTCATTCCTCTTGGGTACGAAGAGATGAAGAATAAGAAAATAATGGAACTCAAAATAAAATAATAATTGAGAAATCCCTTACAAAAATTCAGCAGCCTAACGGCTACGCAACATGGTTTTGGAAAATATTAAAAAGAGAGGGGACAAGGGTCACCCATACAGAAATGAATCATAATATAGAGTAGATCAATAATAATAAGTAAATAATAACATGGTATGGAAACTTGAAAGTTATACCACATAAAAGAGAACTTGAATGGAAAAAGAAAGAAATTGAGAATTTTCTTACCTTGTAGTGTAACCCTTAGAACTTGAAGGTTGGGACCTTAGGGGATTGAGGAAACCTTGGGAGGACTAATAAGAAGGTAAGGAGGCCAGAGATTCATTTAGGAGGAATTTATAATGAGGTTAATGAAGGAATGAGTTGGTATTTATAGGAAAAGTAAGGGAATATTTTAATAATTTCCAAGGGACACATCATGAGTGGTATTTGCAAAACCATGGGATTGCCCATGGACTTTGCCCATGGTATAAGAAACTTGGGAAACCTCACATATTATTTATCTATACACAAGTTTAACAGATTTATTAAATCATTATTACATCATTAATGATGTCATTAACACACCGAAACTAAAACTGTATTTTTTTTTACTATTCACCGAAAAATCAACTGTTTCAGAAAAATTCCCAAAATTCACCCTAACCATTTATCGACATTTAGAATTCAAAAATGAAGTCCATTTTTTGAAAATAATTTTCTAAATATTTTTAATTTAATTTTTAAATAAAATCATACTTAATTCAAAAATTAACTATTTAAAAACTATAACTGCTTTTATATCACATTAAAAAATTAATCAAGATGTCATTATCTTAAAGACATAAGAAAATAAAATAATAATACAATTTACTATTCACTAGGGTCATATTATTATTAATATTACTATTCATAAGGACATGTTACTATTCACTAAAAAACAAGTTGGTTCTAATAGACTCCAAATAACATACTGAACACAATTATAGATGACAGTTTCTTGAAATTCAACACATAGAAGTGGAAAATTTATGTTTTAAATGCTAGTTATAAATATCCACTTAAAACAAAGTTCCATGCATTTCTATTTATTTTTAGAAAAACTTGGGGTGTTACATTATCCCCACCTTCTGGAAATTGCGTCCATGCAATTTTATTTACTTATTATACAACTTAGAGTACTTTTCCCTCATAGCATTTTTAGACTCCCATGTTTCTTCTTAAACCATGTGGTTTCTCCACAAAACCTTTATCTGGTGGATTACCTTATTCTGTAATACTTGTTTCCTTCGATCAAGAATCTTAACTGGTTTCTCTTCATAAGAAAGGTTCTCTTCCAACTGAACTACTTATGGGATCAAGACATGTGATAAATCTGGAACATACTTTCTCAACATCAAAACATGAAAAACACTGTGTACCTGAAACAAACTCAGAGGAAAAGCTACGTGGTATACAACTATTCCAACTTTCTCCAAGATTTCAAAAGGACCGATGAATCGAGGACTTAGCTTCCCCTTCTTACCGAAACGCATCACACTTTTCCAAGGAGAGATTTTAAGGAAAACATGGTCACCTACCTAGAAAAAGAAGTATTTCCTTCTGTTATCTACACAACTTTTCTGCCTTCTCTGAGCCGTCCTCATGTGCTACTAGATCATCCTCACTTTCTCAGGCACTTCTTCAACTAATTCTGGCCCCATCAACTTTCTTTCACCGACTTCATCCCAAAACATTGGAGTCGGACACCACTTCCCATACAAGGCCTCAAAAGGTACCATTTGAATACTAGAATGAAAAATATTATTATAAGAAAACTCAACTAAAGAAAAATGTTGATCCCAACTTCCCTGGTAGTCCATTGAAAAAGCTTAAAGCATATCTTCCAAAGTCTGAATCATTTGTTCTGACTTCCCATCTGATTGAGGATGAAAATATGTACTGAAATTTAACTCTACGCCCAATGACTTCTGATGTCCCTTCCAAAATTTATAAGTGAACCTGAGATCTCGGTTAGATACAACGGAAAGAGGAACTCCATATAACCTGAAAATCTCCTTGAGGTACAATCGAGAAATTTGATCCAAATACATTGTATCTTGAATAGAAAGAAAATGTGCAGATTTTGTTATCCGATCAACAATAACCCAAATCACATTGTTACCTTGATAATTCTTTGGTAGTCCCACCACAAAGTCCATGGATAAATTCTCCCATTTCCACTCTGGCACTGGAAAAGGCTGAAGCATACCCTTCGGTAACTACCACTATGCTTTAACCTGTTGACATGTCAAACATTTCATGGTAAAATCAGCGATATCTCTTTTCATTCCATCCCACCAATAATACTCCTGAAGGTCCCTATACATATTAGTACTTCCAGGATGAACTGAAAATGGAGAATTATGAGCTTCACACAACAAATCTTTCTTCAACTAAGAATCATTAGGAACACACAAACTTTTTCCAAATCATAAGATACAATCTTTATCAAGGTTAAATTCTGAAAACTTACCCATTTTAACCAATTATACCTTTTTCTACAGCTCACAGTCTTCCTTCTATGCTCGCTTAATTCTATCTAACAATGAAGACTACACTGAAACCTGAAAAAAAACAGATGTATTCCCTACACCAATAACTTCTAATCCAAAATTCATAAAATCATTAATCAAGGGATCATGTTACAAACGTAGCATGGTTAATGATACATGATGTTTCTAACTCAAGGCATCTTCCACTTTGTTTGATTTTCCAAGATGGTAATTTATCATGCAATCATAATCCTTTATCAGTTCAATCCATCTTCTCTGCCTCATGTTTAATTCCTTCTAATTGAATATATACTTCAGACTTTTATTGTCAGTATATATTTGACATTTGGTTCCGTATAAATGATGCCTCCAAATTTTCAAAGCAAAAACCACAACTGTCAAATCCAAATCATTTGTGGGATAATTTAGCTAATGAGGTTTAAGTTGTCTTGAAGCATAGAAAATTACCTAATCATTCTGTATCAAAACACAACCAAGTACCTTCTAAGAAGCATCATTGTATATGACAAACTCACCATTCCGGGAAGGAAAGAAAAAAATAAGATCATTCACCAATCTCTTCTTCAGTTCCTGAAAACAAACATCACATTCTTCTGTCCAAACAAATTTTACCCCTTTCTATGTTAACTTAGTTATCAGGATAGATAACCGAGAAAAGTTCTTAACAAAACATTGGTAATAACCTGCTAATCCAAGAAAACTATGAATCTCTATAACATTTGTGGGTCTTGTCCATTCATCAACCACTTTTGTTTTAGCATGATCAACTATTATTCCATACTTATTTACGATGTTCCCAAGAAAACAAATTTTTTTCAACCAAAAATCACACCTGTTGAATTTTCTATACAATTTCTTTTCTTTTAAGGTTTGTAAAATAACCCTTAGATGTTTTTAATGCTCCTCTTTATTTTTAGAAAAATACCAAAATGTCATCAATAAATACAACCACAAACTTATTTAAGAACTCATGAAATACTTTATTCATAAGATTCATGAATACAGTAGGTGCATTAGTTAATCCAAATGGAATGAAAACAAAATTCATAATGCCCATATCTAGTATGAAAGGCTATTTTCAGGATATCATCATCCTTCACTTTCAGATGATGGTATCTGGATCTCAAGTCAATCTTGGAAAAGTACTGAGCTCCTTGGAGCTGATCAAACAAGTCATAGATAATGAGGAAAATGATACTTGTTTTTAATAGTGATTTTATTCAAAGATCTATAATCAATTCAAAGTCTCATGGAACCATCTTTCTTTTTAACAAACAAAATAGGGGCTCCCCATGGTGAAGTGCTAGGATGAATAAAGCCTTTGCCAAGAAAATCCTGCAACTAATTTTTCAATTCAAGAAGTTCTATTGGAGCCATACGATATGAGGGTTTTGAAATTGGATTAGCATCAGGAATTAAGTCAATTGTGAATTCGAATTCTTGATCAGGTATGACACCAAGTAACTCATTAGAAAAAACATCAAGGTATTCATTTACTACTGGCACATCATTAATCTAAATAGTTCCCTTGTTTTCAAAAATATTATCAAGATAACTTTCATTTCCATATTTCAATAGTTTCCCATATTCCTAATATGTTATCAATTGTATAGGTTCATTCTTTTATACAAACTGAAAATCTTTCTGAAAAAGAACTTCTTTAGTTGTACAATCAATATTAGCATGATAATCAGAAAGCCAATCCATTCCCAGAATAACATCAAACTTGAATAAGGGTAAAACAACTAGGTTTGCAGGTAAAGTCTTTCCATATAACACAATAGAAAGATTATTATAATTCCTATTTTCTATAACATTTCCCCCTAGTGTTTTAACAATAAGTTCTGGTTTCTTTTTTTGAGGTGATATTTCCAATTTACCAGAAAATTTCTCATAGATGAAGGAATGTATAGACCCCATATCAAACAAAACTTTAGCAAAATCTGAGTGAACAAACAAAGTACCTAATACAACTTCATTGGATGGACTGACATCTACTGACGTAGTTACAAAGGATCTCACTACACCTTTCTTCTTGTAGTCTGGCTTCTTTGCATCATTCAGATCCCTCTTTGGGAAGGCATTTTCATAATGACCCATTTCACCACATTTAAAACACTTTACAGTCTGTTTATCAGGATTAGTCTTAGGATCATTTTCATTGCAATCTTGGGCCATATGTCCAAACTTACCATATTTAAAACACTTCCTAGTTTTTCTAAGACATTCCCCTGGGTGCTTCTTGCCACACTTTTCACAAACTGGAAATTGAATTTTCTTACCATCAGATTTCTTTGGTTTATTCTTACCCATTTCTTGCCATATGGACCTCTTATTCTCTTTGTTTCCAAAATGAACTTGATCATCAACAAACTCCATCTATACCCTCTCAACACATTGGAAAATTTTCTCATAACTTTTGAATTCATGGGAGGCCAACTCCCTTCGATACCTTAGCTTTAGTCCAGAGTAAAAGCGGTTGATTTTGCTATCAAGATCCAGAATAAGATTTGGAGCATACCTCTACAGTCAGGTAAATTTCGCTTCATACACAGCCACTGAATCTTCCTTCTTCTATTTCAATTTAAGGAATTTCTTCTCCATCCTAAGTCGCACCACCTTAGGAAAATATTTTTCAAGGAAAAGACTTTTAAATTCATCCCACACTTAGGCATCAAAATCCTCTCTACCCCTAATATTCCTTACTATTGACCACCACTGATCAGATTCCCCTTCAAAATGATAAATTAAAAGACTTACCTTTTGATTTTCTGAACATTCCATAACATCGAATATCTTTTCAAGGGATTTGATGCATCCTTCAGCTTCTACTGGGTCAGAAGATCCATTGAAAGCAGGAGGGTGTTGTCTCATAAAATGTTCCACTACTCTCATGTTATGTTGTGGTACCTCTGGTTGTTCTCTTGCATGGATTCCACCTCCATTTATTTCCTGTGTTAGCTGATACATTACTGTCACAAACTGCTCGGTTCCAATCCCTACCATTCCAGGCTGTACTTCCAGAAGGATGTCAATCTGTCGGTGCCTCTCCTCTTCAGCATCCTTTTTCCTTCTACAGACAATCATTCTAAAAAACATATCTTAGATGAAGTAACATGGTAATATTTAAATTCTAAAACATTTCAAATTAATCATAGAGTAAAAATCATTTACGGTATTATTTTAACATCACCCTAACCCCTAAAGTTATCTAAACCATCATCTGATACCAAATATAAGGACGCAAACTTATTACATACATAATCTTGAATTTAGTCAATAGAAAACATCCTTTTACATTGAGGATCTTTTCAAGTTTAGAGATTTAGAGAATTGGTACAAAACATTCATAACATTACACATTATTACAAAGTGTATACCATAAAAGCAGTTTCCATTTCTTTCAAAGTATAAAACATTAAAACTTAAACATGACTCCTTGAAATTTTTTCAACATTTAACATGTCTTACTTATTTTTATTACACATCTATTAACCTGTGAAAATAATTTAAAAACTTGGGATGAGCAAAAAAGCTCAGTAAAGGATTAAAAAGAAGGAAAGAGCACATTATTCCATGAATACTCGTAACGTATGAAAGCATTTTCAAAAGACATGCTTGTCACCCCATATATACTTACTTTGTGTAAAATGATATTTACTCTAGATCCTCAGAAAACATGAGAACGTAAATATAATCAAAAAGGTATCTTAGGGAATTAATTACATAATCTTGTAACCATCTTGGCTACCTTATAATTTGTAACCCTCACAGCTACCTTACTTTATGTAACCATCGTAGTTACACGTGGAGTAACCATATGGCCGACCTCCAACATACACATACCCAATGAATTGGATGGAGATATAGGTCCCACCCTTCATCATAAATAATTCCATAGAACCAAAACATAATCATACAACATGAATAATTCCATAAAAACATTTCTTTGGAATTTCGTAAAACTGAATTTAAAAAGAGGATTTTTAAAGAAAATCCCCTTATAAATATCATACAATTGAAGAGAGACTTAATAGAGTGGATGGAATATAAATATACACTGTAAATACACATAATTAAATATAATATAAACATAACCCATCACACAAACAATTGAAATAGCACATAAATAATGAAGTAGAAGGTTAACCTAGAGAATGGAAATTGGGTTAAGAATTCTCTTACATCGGGTTTGTCTTACTTTAAACATGATTAAAATTTCTGTATAATGATTTAAAGTGTGTTATTAGTATTTTCCATAAACATGTTCATGTTTATAACATATTATATTATCATTTCATAACATCATTTCACCCATTAATTGTTTGTATTTTTCTCCTTTCACTGTTTTTGGGTGAGTTCTTTACATGATTTCCATGATTGGTTTATGGTGGATGTTCTTGTCGATTGGAAGTGAAAATCTAGAATTGGAATGGAGTAGTATTTAAATATATCCATTAACATAAATTATACCATTTATCATTTTTAATTCTTTCATGAGGATGATTAATAAGTTAAAACATTAATTATGTTCATTTAGATCATTTTAGTGGTTCTTTGATAATAACGACCTCATTTTGTTTTATAAATTAAAACCATGTGTAAAAAAGAATTCTAGAAAAACTGATGATACATAATAAATATATTATAACCTGGTTCAACCATAAAAATAGTTTCATAACCAGACTTGAATGATTTAATGAAAATTGAAATCACGTCATCCACGATGTCGGTAGTTCGACACATCACATACAATGTTTTTATTCCTTGAATAAGTGGGAGAGGAGAAAAATAATGATGATGAATTTTCCATGAACATGAGAAAATCAAGAATATACATTATTTTTTGAGATTTAATGAATCTTGGTTAATAAGATATTAATAAAGAATAAGAAAATAATGGAACTCAAAATAAAATAATAACTGAGAAATCCCTTAGAAAAATTCAGCAGCCAAACGGCTACGCAACATGGTTTTAGAAAATATTAAAAAGAGAGGGGATAATGGTAACCCATCCAGAAATGAATAATAATATAGATTAGATCAAGAATAAGAAGTAAATAAAAACATGGTATGGAAACTTGAAATTTATACCACATAAAAGAGAACTTGAATGGAAAAAGAAAGAAATTGAGAATTTTCTTACCTTGTAGAGTAACCCTTAGAACATGAAGGTTGGGACCTTGGGGGCTTGAGGAAACCTTGGGAGGACTAATATGAAGGTAAGGAGTCTAGATATTAGTTTAGGAGGAATTTGGAATGAAGTTAATGAAGGAATGTGTTGGTATTTATAGGAAAATTAAGGGAATGTTTTAATAATTTCAACAGGACACCTCATGAGTGGTATTTGAAAAACCATATGCTTCCCCATGGTATTTTCCCATGGTATAATCCACTTGGGACACCTCACATATTATTTAACAATATAAAAGTAGACCAGATTTATGACATCATTATTACATCATTAATGATGTCATTAACACACTGAAACTAAAAACAGTATTTTTTTTATTATCCACCGAAAAATCAACTATTTTAGAAAAATTCCCAAAATTCACGCTGAACATTTATTGACATGAAGAATTCAAAAATTAATTACATTTTCTGAAAATAATTTTCTAAATATTTTTAATTTAATTTTTAAATAAAATCATACTTAATTCAAAAATTAACTATTTAAAAACTACAACTGCTTTTATATCACATTGAATAATTAATGAAGATGTCATTATCTTAAAGCCATAAGAAAATAAAATAATAATACAATTTTCTATTCATTAGGGTCATATTACTATTCATATTACTATTTATAAGGGTATGTTACTATTCACTAAAAAAAGTTGGTTCTAAGAGACTCCAAATAACATACTGAACACAATTGTAGATGACAGTTTCTTGAAATTAAAAACATAGAAGTGGAAAAGTTATGGTTTAAAAGCTAGTTATAAATATCTACTTAAAATAATGTTCCATTCATTTCTATTTATTTTTAAAAAAACTTGGGGTGTTACAAATAATAAGTATTCATTACCCCATATTGATGATTTGTTTGACCATCTAAAAGGGTAGAAGTAGTTTTTAATGATTTATATTTGGTCTGGTTATCACCAGCTTAGGATCAAGGAGTCTGATATACATAATATTTATTTTAGGAAAAGGTATGGCCACTATACATAACTTGTTATTCTTTTTTTCTAACCAATGCTCCTGTTGTGTTTATAGCATCGATGAGCATGGTTTTCCATTAGTACCTTGATTATATCATTATGGTATTTTTGAATGATATATTAGTTTACTATAATATCAAGGAGGGTCATGTGTGTTATTTGAGAGAAGTTTTAGATATCCTTGGAGATCAAAAAATTTATTCTAATATTTCTAAATGAAACTTCTAGATTTAGAGGGTAAATTTATTGGGACACATGTTCTTTGTACATGGTATTTCAGTTTATCTTGAGAAGGTGTAATATGTTATGACCTGGAAGGAACTATAAAATGTCTTTGATATTTAGATATTTTTAGGATTGGTAGGGTATTACCGTTGGTTTGTGAAGGATTTCTCAAAGTTGGATTCTCTGTTGACTTCTCTCAAACATAAGAGAGTAAAGTTCATATGGGATTCAATATTTCTGGCTTCCTTTAATGAGTTGAAGTGTCATTTGACTTCAAATACTATATTGAATCTTTTAGAAGCTGGGAAATTCTATGTGGTATTCTGTAATTCATATGGTTTAAGTTTGGGTTGTGTTGTTATATAAGGGGTCACATTGTAGCTTAGGTTTTTTATCAGTTATATAATCATGAGTTTAACTATTCCACACATTATTTTGAACTCAAATCTATGATGCACGCTCTAAAGATTTAGAGGAATTACCTTTTCTGTGAAAGGTTTATAATCTGCTCCAACTATAAAATCTTAAGTTATATATTCTCACAAAAATATCTGAATATTTAAAAGAGTAGATGTGTGGAGTACCTATAATCTATTTACTTTGACATTACCTATACACTTAGTAAGGGTAATTTCATTTTTTATGCCTTGAGTATAAAAATTATATCCCAGGTTATGAAATAATATTATGAGGAATGGAATCTGATGTCTCTCATTACTTTTATGAATTTGGGAGTCTTGTAGGATAATACCAAGGTTGTTTTGATGAGTGTTAAATTGAGACGCTCTCTTATCAAGATTATTATCTAGGAACATCATCTTAATGATGAGTTCTGAGGCATTAGATATTCATTAAATGGTGGGGATACCATCAATGAGAAGTATATGTATTTTGAGGATATCCTTCACTTTAGGAACCTGTATGTTGTTCCATTACCCACAAGTTTGGATATAATGGGGGATTGTCATCATTACCAGTGGGTGGTACACCATAGAATAATAAAAAAAATTATATGATGTGTCATTTTTGGAGGCTAGGTATGAAACATGTATTACTAATTTTGTTTCTTATTTTCATACTTGGAAGTAGATTAAGGTTGAGAATCATAAGCCTTCAGGTTTACTTTAACCAATTCTTGTGCTGACTTGTAAGTGGGATGAGATATTGATAGACTTTTTGGTTGGCCTATCATGTACCCATTTAGGATAGAATTCTATTTGGGTGGTGATTGAATGATTGAATAAATTGGCTCACTTCATTCTCATTCATGATATAACCATACTTGAGGACTTGAAAAAAATATAGCTGTAGAAGATCATCAAATATCATTTCTAATAGGGATCCCCAATTCAATTCTCATATTTTTAGAGGCCTCCAAAAGGTGATGGGATCCCATATAAAGTTGAGAACTACATAACATATTTAGATTGGTGGCCTAATGGAATCAACAAAATAAATTCTTGAGGGTATACTTCCTTCTTATTTTATGGAATTTAGAGGAGTTTGGGATTTCCATTTGGAGTTGGTCAAGTTTTCCTATAATAATAGCGATCAACTATCCATCAGAATGACATCATTTAAGTCCTTCTAGATCTCCACTCTTTGGTTAGAGATTGGTGAAGCTTTCATGGATGGACCTAGTTTGGTCCAAGAGATGATGGAAAAGATTCTACTGATTTATTAGAGAATAGTAATGACCCAAATACATTATAAATCCTATTCTTACCATCTTTGAAAACTTTGGAGTTATCGATTTGTGACTTGGTGTTTTTGGGAGTCTCACCTTAGTTTGGTCATTGATGACTTGGAAAAAATGGATAGTTATCACTGAGATACATGAGACCATCTTAGGTTATTGAGAATATTATAAATATGGCTTACCATTTGGATTTTCCACCTTAGATGACATTAATCCATAACATGTTCTATGTATCATAACTCATGAAGTATCTTTCTATCATATCCCATTTCTTAAGCCAGGAGGACCTTATGTAGAACCTGATTTATCCATGACCAAGTAGCCGGTTCATATTATTGATTCTAAAATAAGGGTTCTTCATGGAAATTCCATACCCTTGGTGTAGGTGCTATAGCCACATCGGTCTAATTCTCATGAGATATAAGGTTGCGATGATTTTATGAGATAAAAGTGTCCTTAAATATTTTCTATGAAGTCTTATTAACAGGATTTATAGGGGTGTAATGTATTTATGATGGGGATAATTGTAACATCCTATCCTTTACTTTTAGGTATTTTATTTAGTTTTATTTAGTTTATTTTGAGACTTGAGTTGTTATTTTTGGTTCTAGAAGTTTTAGAGGTGTTTAGAGTCATAAAAATATTTTTTGGCCTTTTGGGGGGAAATGGATAGGAGCCTTACTTAACTGAGATGTGTAATAATCCCAATACAAACCTATTCCTTGGGTCTCTTAAACATGGTGATATGATTTATAATGTAAAATGTAAATGATTCAAACATTCCAATGTTATAAAATGTTTTACTCATTTAGTTTTTGATATAAATTCTTATCATGCCTATTTTAATGCTAATGTAATATTATACATGTTTTACTCTTAGCCTTTGAATGTTTTGAAAAGAATGTTCTAATATAAACTATGAAATTATTTCAATTACTTGTTTTACTTGAAATTAATAAAATTTAGTTTATTTGTTACAGATTTCTTATCAAATACTTTGTGAGATCCTACTAGGATTTTTTGTTGACACCATACTTTTTACTTTAGGTGTTTGTAGATTTTCTTATGCCATATCTAGGGAAAGTAAAGGCATTACTTAGAGTTGGTGGATGTTCTTGATGATAGGGACATTGGGAGTTAGTGGTGACCTATGTAATGTGTGATCCACTTATTACATTGGGATCTGGTAATGATAACTTTATGGTTTTATCTGATGACTTTGGTTTGCGTACTATTTTTGATACATGTATTTGTTTACTTTTGGTACCTTTTCTCTTAAGGATTGTTTGGGATACTGGATTTTTATCATCTTATATAAAATGGTTTGTCTAGATTAGTTGTTCTTATGGAAAAATGGCTCCCTCTTGTTTTTTTTTGATACCCAAGAGATAATATCCAGTTTTTGGGGATTGGAAAATCCTTTTGATCCATGTTGAAATTGAATCAGGTATCATTTAGGTAGGTTATTAGGTTCAGTTTGTAATAAATTGTTATCAAAGGCGGTTGCTTCATTTCTTGATGTTGGTATGCTGTTTGGGATGTCTTATTAGATAAAATAAAATATTGTTGGGACTTAATAGGTAGGTTATGAGTGATTACCTATCTAGATCTCATTGTAATGAGATTTATGTTACCATAGGCTATTGGAAAAAAGTGTCTTTGAGGAGTTGGTTGATCTAATTATAGATTTTTTTTCAAAGTTATGATATTATATTTGTGTTTTCTATTTGAATTATGATGGATAAAGTTGATTATATCATGTCTCTCAACTGATGTTCCAATTATTATCTATTTATATTGTGTAATAGAATTCCCCTAAGAAAACATTTGAATAGACCTATAGATTGAGCTGTTGATGAACCACAACAAGTGAACCCTCTAGTTGATAAGAACCTTGCAGAGGTTGTTGTCCATTTGGTCCAAGATTTGGTCTAGGTGGCTACACTTGTTTTTGTTCAGACTGTATAGGTTGTACCTCATATTGATGATAATAGAGATTATGGATAGAAGTTTCTTCATCAGAATCCATAATCCTTCTAGGGTACCAATGATACTTAGGAATAAAAGTATTTATTGGGGAGGATTGATCATATATTTGAGTTCTTGGAGTCTACCAAATCTATTAAGGTGAAATGTTCCATCTTAAAACTTAAAGGTCTTATTAGAATATGGTGGGATAATTTAATATTGGTAAGAAAAAATGTGGTCTTAGTGTGGAAATACTTTAAGGATATTTTCATAGAGTAGTTCTATCTAGTATCAATGGAATTGTATAAGTTTATGGAGTTACTTAAACATCAGTAAAGTGAATATATTGTGACTCATTATCCCAAAAACTTTACTGAACCTGGTCATTTCTCACTCGAGGTTATATTGAATGAGAAGCTAAAAGATGAAAGGTTTGAGAAAGATCTAAGAAAAGATATATGATCTCAGGTTTTTCTGCTTAAGTTCACCTTTGATGGTTTAACTTTACTTGGCTGGTAAGTTAGGTTTGTTGGGAGTTCCATATACTTCTAGTGGTAGCTTGGGTGGTCCCTTTAATGGAAAGAGGAACCAGGATGAGTCACGTTATGGAAACCATAGTGATTGATTCTACAATTAGACTTATTTTAAATATTTTACAGTATCTATTAAAGAACCACTAACTTTTTTCTAGTATGGAAACATTAGGCACTGAAAGTGAGTTTTTATAGAGGCACCAATGATATGTAACTCATATAGATTCTCAGATCACTTGAAAAAAAAGAATTCATGTATTTATCACTCTGTATAGTAGTACATGCTTGACAGTACTGAGAGGATTTGTGGCATAGTCAGATGATTCAAGAATAAAGTTGTTCTATCCAAATGAATTATTAATAAAGATAATTCATCTTGTAGATGAGTCTCATGTGGAAGTTGATGTAGGAACCATGATAGTGATAAGTACCATTACCATCACTTCATATTCAGTAAATTATTTATTTGATAATGGTTCCTATAATTCCTTTAAATATAACCATATTATGGAACTAATAAACCTTCCTAAAAAGATCATGCCTTATGTAATGGATACAATTATGCCTCTCAGGATGAAGAGAGAGCATGGTCTCCAATACCCTTCTTTCATTTTTTTCTTATCAGAATCCTAGATTATTTGAGACATTTTGGATATAGATATGAAGCCTATGGATTTCATTATCAAGATGGATTGGTTGATATCTCATAAATATCATATCGATTATTATCTTTGGTGAATCACCTATATTTCCCTAATGGGGAGTGTCTTGTCTTTTGAGGATAATGGGAACCAAGGTCAAGTCGATCCATACCTCCTCTTTCATAGTTAGGTAGAATGATATCCATGTTTTCTTTTGAACTGGGGTAGTATTATTTATGTAGTTATCTCCCTCTAGTAGAAGACGAGTTTCTTGATGTGTTTCCATATGATATTTTTGGTTTTCTATTAGTGATAAAGGTAGAGTTTTATATCAACTTGGTATCAGATACCCATATTATTTCTATTCCCTGTTACTATATGGAACCAGTTGAACTAAATTTGTTAAATAACTAGTTGGATGAATTTCTATCCAAGGGATTCATTTAACCCAGTGTGTCCTTATAGGTAGTACTGGTGCTTTTTTCCAATAAAAATGATAGAACCCTTCTCCTTTTCGCAGACTACCAAAAGCTCAATTGGGTCATGGGAAATAACTGGTATTTTTTCCCTGTATTGATGATTTATTTGATCATTTGAAAGGGGAGAAGTGGTTCTCAAAGACTTATCTTCAGCCTGGTTATAAACATCTTAGGATCAATGAGTGTGATATCCTTAAGACTACTTTTAGGAGAAAGTATATCCACTGTGAGTTCCTTGTTATTCCTTTTGGTCCAACCAATGATCCAACCATTTCTATGAAATTAATGACCAATATTTTCCATCAGTACCTTGATTATTTCATTGTGATATTTTTGGATGAAATCTTGGTTTAATCTAAAACCAATGAGGACTATTTATATCATTTTAGATCAGTTTTGAACATATTTAGATATATTATACTTTATTACATGATTTATAAATGAAACTTTTAGATTTCAAAGGTAAAGTTATTAGGACATGTAGTATTCAAATAGGGAATTTTAGTTGATCTTAATATGGTGAAAGTTGTTATAACCTAGGAGGAACTATAGAATGTCTTTGAGATTTGTATATTTTTAGGATTATCTGGGTATTACTACTGGTTTGTGAAGGATTTATCAAATTTTGTTTCTCTATTGACCACTATCACTCAGATGGGAGTAAATTTCATGTGAGATTTGAAAGGTTAGGATTCCTTTGATGAGTTTAAGAATCATTTCAATTTATCTATTTTTTTCACTCTTCCATAAGATAAGAAGGGCTATGTGGTCTTCTAGGATGCATCAGGTTTAAATTTGGGATGTGTTGTTTTACAGGGGGATCACATTATTGCTTATATATCTCATCATATTTGACCTCATGAGAATAATTATCCCATACATGATCTCAAACTCACAACTATTATTTATACTCACATGATTTGTTTACATTACCTTTTTGGTGAAAATTTTACCATCTACTCTGATCATAAAATCATGATTTATATCTTCTTGAAAAAATATTTCAATCTTCGGTAGAGGTGATGGTTGGATTACCTATAGTATTTCATTTAAATTCCCTATACACTTGGTAAGGATAATTCAGTTGTTGAAGATTTGATAATGAAACTTCCATCCTAGTCCATGAAATAATCTTATGGGAAATGGAATTTGATGTCTTTGTTTGATTTTATGAATTTAGAAGTCTAGGATGATGGTATTGAGGTTGTTTTTAAGAGTTCTCAGTTGAAATCCCCACTTCTTGATATTATTATCTAGGAATAGTATCTTGATGATGAGTTTTGAGGCATTAAAGATTCTTTAAATATTGGGGTGACCATCAGAGAGTGGTGTCAATATTCTAAGGGTTTCATTTTCTTTAGGATCCTATATATTGTTTCACTACCCACAAGTAAGGTTATGATGGGGATTTTTATGATTCCCAGTGGGTGGTACACTATGGAACAAAAAAATGTTTTTTGATATGAGGCACTATTTCTAGTGCCCAAGTATGAAACAAGACATTATTGATTTTCTCTCTCTTTATTATACTTGTTTGTAGATTAAGGCCGGGCATTAGAATCCTTCAAGTATACTTCAACCACTTCCTACACTGAATTGGAAGTGGGATGAGATATCGATGGAATTTTTTGTTTGGTTACCATATACCTCTCAAGGAAATAATGTTATTTGGGTAGTGATTTACTGATTGAATAAATAATCACACTTGATTCCCATTAATGATATGAACAAAGTGAAATACTTGAGAAATTTTTATGTGTATAATATTATCAGATGGTATGGAGTTCCATATGATATCATTTCTAATAGGGATCCTCAGTTTACTTATCATTTTTAGAGAGGCCTCTAGGAGGTGATGAGATCCCAGGTAAAGTTCATCACAACATATTATCCTTATAAATATCATCATACAAAAAAATCTATATAGATTCTAGTATACATGTTTTATGCTTGTGTCCTTGACTTTAATTGAATTTAGTATTTATATTTGGGGTTGTTCAAGTTTGACTATAATAATAGCTACCAACCATTTATCAAGATGACAAACTTTGATTCCTTATATGGACGGTCTTGTAGATCTACACTTTATTGGTCTAAGATCGGTGAAGCTTCCATGGTTAGACCTAGTTTGGTATAAGATATGAAGATAAATATTCAATTGATTTCTCAGATAATTTTAATGACACAAATCTATTATCAATCCTATGATGATCATTTTTGACACCCATCAGATTTCTCAATAGGATACCTGGTGTTTTTGAAAGTCTTGCCTCAGTTGGGTCACCAAAAACGTAGAAAATAGAGAAATATAACATCAATATATGTGAGACCATTTTAGATTTTTGATCAAATTTAGAAGGTGGGTTACCATTTTAATTATCCACCTTAGATGAAATCGTTCCATAACATGTTCCATGTGTCACATCGTTGGATTTATCTTTCTATCCCATCACATTTCTTGAGCTCAGAGGGCTTTTTTTACAGAACCTAATATATCCATAACTAAGCATCCGGTTAGAATTATCAACTATTAGAAAAAGGATCTTCATGGAAAGTGCATACCCTTGGTGTGGGTTCTATGGAATCATGGTTCTAATTCTCCTGATATGTGGAAATGTGAGGCTTTTATAAGAGATTAGTGGTCTCACCTCTTCGCTATAGAGTCTTATTGATAGGATTTATAGGGGTTGAAAACTTTTATGATGGTAAGAATTGTAACATCCTAACCTTTTATTTTATGTATGTTCTTTAGTTTTCTATGTTTCCTTTTCATCCTTGAGTTTTTATTTTTGGTTTTATAATCATTAGAGGTTTTTAAGGCTTATAAAGATATTTTGGTATTTTTTTGTTCAAAATGGATAAGACCATAACCTAGGGGGTGGTCATGGTATATCTTTAGTGTTAAATAGTCAGACCAAAATGGAATGGGATTCTGCACCAGGGTATGGTAATGGGTGTGTCCTCCTTTTATCCTCCCTATCCACTATGGATTCTATAGGATCCTTTAGGGTGTGGTGGAGGATTTTGCAAGGCCAAAAAACCTGGACTTTGTCACCAGGGCATGGCCAAGGGTGTGTGGTGGGGGTTTCAAATTTTTAAATGGATGAATGGTTATTTTTTCTCCCAGATTCGTTACTCCGTCCTTTTTATTTATTAATGGAAGGATTTAATTCCCATATTAACTCTTTTTTCCTAAATTTAAACCAAAATTTATCCTTAATTTTACTTTAATGTAAAATTGGGTATATTCTTGAGGACGTTTTGGGAATTCCAATTTCGGTTCTTGGTGATCTAGTTCCTACCAACTCAATTTTTGTAATTTCTTATTGAAGTTCATTGGAATGGGATTATAGGTTGGTTTCCATTGGTTATTATGAGGGAATCATTTCGGATCCCTCCTCTCACTAGTGTGGTTCTTCTTCCTGATTGGTTTTGGAACCCTTATTGGGTGTTTGACTTTCAATTCTCGAGGTAGGTGGGTTAATAAAGAAATATCTATCAATTAAAACCTTTAATGCTTATTGGTTTTGAAACTAATTTCTAATTGATTTATAATTATTAATGATAATTTATAAATGGCATGGTGTGTGTGTGTTGAACCTTTTGGTTGTGAATTCTCAAACAAATTATTGATTTTGAGAAAATAGATTTTAGGAAAAATAACGATTTGATGAAATAATTTATGAAATGATGGAATTAAAT
Source organism: Viscum album (assembly GCA_963277665.1). Taxonomy (NCBI): domain Eukaryota; kingdom Viridiplantae; phylum Streptophyta; class Magnoliopsida; order Santalales; family Viscaceae; genus Viscum; species Viscum album. Next base: position 1,647,547,601 of record OY728152.1, read on the forward strand.
AATTTATGAAATTGAAGTGAAATGATTTTTTTTAATGAAATGTTTTTTTTTATGAAAACCCATTTTATTCTTTTAAAATTTTATGGAATTATTTTGAAACTTGATCTTGGGACAGTTGAAACGATTGAGGATTTTATAATGATCCAAATGAATGAAATCCTCTTGTATGTTTGTTTTCCTTGAATCACATAGAATCTTGGGTAGTTAGGTGGTAAGAACACATATTATTCATGTATTAGATCTACCTATAAATTCTTTTGTGATGGAAATGATACTAAAACTACTTGAGAGTATAGATTTTATTCTTTGGTATTTTTTCCAATTCCCGCTAGGCTTGGGACCTAGGAATGTGTGCACATTAGAAGGAATACTTTACTAAGATGTGTGAGTATCCCTATACAATCTTATTCCCCAGGTATCATAACCATGGTTCTATGAGTGATAGTAGATAATGGAAATGATTAAAACATACCAATGTTATAAAATGTTTTACTCATATTATTTTTGATATAAATTCTTATAATGCATGTTTTTATGATAATATATTATTACACCTATTTTACTCATAGCCTTTGAATGTTTTTAAAATCATGTTTTGATGTAAATTGTGAAAATATTTCAATGACATGTTTTATTTGAAATTAAGAAAATTTAGTTTATTTGTTATATATTACATATGAAATTCTTGGTGAGATCCTACTATGATTTTTTTCTCACACCACACCTTTTACTTCTAGAGTTCATTGATTTTCTTATGCTAAGTCTAGGTTAGGGAAATACACTTCTTGGAGGTAGTGGATGTTCTTGATGAGTGGGACCTTGGGAGTTGGTGATGACCTGTGGAACATGTGATACACCTGTTACATAACGATCTTGTGATAATTTATTGATGATTTATTGATGATTTTATCTGATGAAGTTGATTGGTGTACTATTTTTTAAACTTGTATCTGTCTACTTGTGGTACTTTTTCTTAAGGAGTGTTTGGAATATTAACTATTTATCATCTTATATTTGATGCTTTTTCTTGATTAGTTATTTTTCTGGAAAAATCATTCCCATGTGTTTTTTATTTATTTCCAAGCTCTATTCACTAGCCCATGGGGATTTAGAATTCCCTTAGGACCATGTAAGAACTTATTCTGGTACCATTTAGTTGGGTTATCTAGGTTAGTTTGTGATAAAAAACTAGAATTTTTATAGGATTTATGCATGGGCTAATAAGAGGGACAAAAAAATTATCCATTCAATTCTAATCTATTAAAAATATTTAGTTTATTAGATGTTTTTTCCATATCCAATAATGGTGAATATATTTCTTGTTTAGGATACTATTTTGTAATTAATGGTTGGTTATCATATACCAATTTTTTTTTGAAATTATTTAGAAAATTGATCATTTGAATATGTTTAATATTTTTCATCGTATAATTTGTTAAAAAATTAAACTTATAAATGATGTTATTTATACAAATAATGTTTCTTTTGAAGATTATTTCCCACTATATTTAGAGTCATTAGAAACTTGTAAACACATGGTGTTTCAATGAAAAAATATTTTGAATATAATGGATAAAATTAATGCTTGGTTGAAAAAATTCATAAAAATATTTCTAATGTGTAATTTCAATTAGAATTTTGATTTATTATTATGACTTGAAGGATGTATAATAGGTATGTACTTTGGAAAAGTTTTTTTGGATGATAAGAAATGGTTTTTTCTTACAATGAAAAAAATTTATAGATAAGGTTTGGATTAAATGAATTATTAATGTGATTGATGTTTTATATGGGTAAAGAGATGATGTGATTCAATATAATAATATAAGTTTAAATTATTACTGGTGACCACCAAATATGAGGGTTATTAAAGTAAATACTGATATTTATATTCTAGATGGTTCTTAAATTGGTGTTAGTATTATTAGTAGGAATAAAGGTGGGTATATTTGGCTTCAATTAATTTTATTTTTGATGAAAATTGAAGTCTATTAATCATTGAAACTCAATATAGTATTGATGGGATACATTTTCATTATCTCTAAGATGGATGTTGATTGTCGTAGAGTTTTATTTACAAGTTTTCATTAAATTAAATTTAATATTTTAGGAGAATCTTTCATCATTCAGAGTCTTTGTGGAATATATTTTATGACTTTCAATTAGTTTTAATGAATGTATCTTTTAATTTATGAAGATATTAAGTATCAAGAAATAAATTATCTTGATCATTTGGTCAATAAGGGTGATGATAGAGTTTGGTTTGAGTGTGTTACTTTGGTTATTATGTATCTTATTTTGAAATATTTTAATTTATTATAGTTTTTTATTTAAAAATAATAATAAAACCCTAAAATATTGTTTTTTAGTTGTCTATTAGTGGTGATCATTATGAATGTAAAGTTTTGTGATAATAAAAATACTACAGTTTACAGAAGCTCATAAACTAAAACATACAGTTGTACATAATTGGGTATAAATAATTTAACATATAAGTTTTTTTAAATGTCATATATGAGATCAAAATAATGAAATAGGATAAAAATTTATAGAGATTATTAAGTAAAAATACCACATAAATAAATGTATAATGTTTTTAAAAAAAATCACCATATATGATATTTTGAAAATCTAAAATTAAATATAGATATATATTATGTTTCTATAAAAACCATTCATAAAATTGCATATATTTTTTTTTAACAAAACAATAATACATAATTCATGACATATATATTATAGTTTTTGTAAAAAAACCATCATATAAAACAAATATATGACTATTTTTTAATGGATAATCATTATATTGATATTAAAATGACACTGATTAATTATTTACCCTCTTCTATTACTTTTAAAACCCCATTGATCTTCCTTTATGATCAAATCAATTGATGAAATCCTCTCCCCATATTTCATTTGTTATTTCTTTCTATCATGATTTCAATTTTGGCCATTATCATGTATAATCTCCCCATTTAGTCCTCCTTTATTGACCAACTCTTTAATCTTTCCATAAACTAGTTCATGTTTACATGGGTAACACACAGATAAAATATCCAAACTAAAAATGATCTATATCCATTTGAAGATATCCATGAGATTTGAAGAGAAACAAATAAACTTATTTTATACTGCATCATAATGTGTTTTTTATTTTCATCATGATTCAAATTTTATGTTTTTTAGGGTGTTGGTTTATTTATTTATTTATTCTCTAAACTCCTAAATGTTTATCATCATTAATGGTAAGGATTAATAAAATTCCAATAGAAAGAAATGTACTTTATGATATTTCTAAGATGGTTTTACAAATTAACTATGTGGAATTATTTTAACATAAATGTCCAATTTTTTATGCTTATATATTAGATATTTTAATATGACTAAAATAAAGAGATAAATTAATTCCACAAAAGCTAATGAGAGTATAACCTGGCCACTGTGAAGGCTGAATAATAAAGAGGATGAAAATTGTAACGACCCAAAGTTTTTCAATGGAAAATTCCATTCTTATATCTATGTCATAAAAACACAAAATAATGAACTACTAAGTGATAAGTGACCTTTAAACATAATTTTGTCACCCCTATGTTTGGAATTTTAAAAATCCAACATTCACGGTTGTGTTCAAGATAGTTTTTGGAGTCCAATGAAACAAAAATAATTTTTGGTGAATAGTAACCTACCCTTAGGAATAGTAATATGACCCTTATGAATAGTAAATAGGAGTAAAATTACCTATGAATAATAAAATAAAATTTAGACATCATAGAAAGTGATGATTTGACCTTAGTAAACGTTTTTGGTATTTTATAAGTCATAAATAATTAATTATAATTAATTAATTAATTTAAAAGAATATTTATTCTCCTGCAATATATTAATAAATTATTGAATCAATGTCTAATAGTTTTTAGATAATTTTATAAGACCCTAAGTAATTTTTGAAAAGAACTGCAAAATCAGTTTTAATTTTAAAAACTGTTTTTTTAAGTAAATTATGATTTTAATTAAATATTAAATTAATAATATTTAGAAAATTATTTTTTAAAAATGGACTTCATTTTTGGATTCTACACGTCGAAAAATGGTTGGGGTAAAATTTTGGGATTTTTCTAAGATACTTGAATTTTTGATGAATAGTGGAATCCAATAATTCACAATAAAAGCTAAATAATGCATTAATTGAGTCATTGCTGATGTTCTGCTGATGTAAGCCCACTGGGTTCGGGATTACATTATAAAATTACTATTATTGGTCATCCAAGACTCACTATTCCTTGTCTTTGGTGGAATTAATAAACTAATCAATTTAATATTAAGGAAACCCCTCTCCCCTCCACTATAAAAGCCACCCTTCACTCCCTCTTTTCCTCACACCTCTCAAGCTCCAAGCCTTCTCTAAATTCTGCCCAAACACCTTCCCTATCTCATCCCCCACGTCCAAAAGCTTCTGGTCTCATCAGAATACCAATCCTAACTTCCTTAAGGAGGTTCTCAAGAGGAGGATTCTAAAGGTAATTTCTCTCTCTTTTCTCCTTTAATTTCCTTTCAAGTTCAAGTTCCTTTCTTGATCTCTCTCTATCTATATTCATCCAGATTGTTCTATAAATCCAGTATTATATATATACTGTAATATTATGATTCTAATTATATCACCCCACACCCTTTCCCCCTTCCTTTTATTTTATTAAAGAGAACGTTGTTCATGTGGTGATAATTTATCACCTTCAAAAACAACATGCTCTCTTCTTCCATTTATACCTTAAATCTGGTCATGAAACCATTTTTATGGTTGAACCAGAATGTTTTATATGTATTATGTTCTATTTTATGTTCTGGAAATAACCTATGGCCTTATTACTAAGATAAATGTTAAAACAAGATCATTGTGATCCAAAAACCGCTCAAATTAACCCAAATAACCATCATTAAATTTTTATCTAATGATTTGTCCACATGGATCTAATATAACTCATTATAAAATCATTCAAGCTTCTATAATATCATTAATTACATGTAATATCAGTTCTGGATGTTTACCCATGATCTACCCAAACATCAATTTAAGAATACAAGTGGACCGTTCAAGAAAACCATAAAAACGAACATCACCGAACAATGTTTTTAAACTCTATAAGTCATTCAAAGAAACATAATATGAAATAATGAAACCAGAATGAACCCTATTAATGTATAAAAGGTTCTGTAATTTCTAATTAATGAATATAATGTCATTATACATGACATTAAAGAGAAGGAGGCATTTGAGTACAAGGTAAGGGGAAATCTCGAACCCAATTTTCTTCCTTCGGGTTCTCCCTCTTTCACTCCATTTTTTGATATGGTTACTCCTCAAAGGTCTTTTGTTCATCATTTCCTTTACTTTTCTGGGATATACATGTTTGTCACTGGTTTTTATGTCCATCAAAATGTTTTCCAAAATAACTCTTCTTTCAAGATCTCACCTTTTACCTCTCATTCAGGGTTGATGCTTCTTATATCAAGTATGTTGTTCCATCTTTCTTTTGGGAACCCAAAGCTTATGAATGTGTTATTATGTGATGAAACCCATTACTTTCCATGGGTTACTTATGTACATGTTTGATATGTGTTCTATGTGGCAAGCATGATAATGATAATGTTATGATGTGACGGGTGCGCCCGGAATTATATAGCGCAATATGAATGTTTAAATGTGACGAGTGCGCCCGGAATTATATAGCGCTCCAATGCATTGGGTAAAGTGATGAATCTCATGAGTAAATTTGAAATGATGCGTGAACATGATGCTAGATTTGTTCAAAAGTATGTGTGGTAGTTAACCACTAAGACATGATGTTTCATTTTATGCTTTGCCACATTTCAAGTTTATTGTTTATGCTCCTCTCATGTTCAAGATCTTCTTCCTATGTCATGATTATGCTCACCCCATGCTATATTGTTCTTATCTATCCTCTTACTGGGATTTTAGCTCACCCCTTTTGATGTATATCCTCAGGTGGCTACATGTACTAAGGAGAGGACAAGTGCAACTAAGAAGCTATAGAAGAAGAGATTAAATGAATTTTTATGCTTGATGTTGTACTTGTTATGTGTAGTCCTAGTTTTCCCAAGACACTAAACCTCTGGATCCTCCATGTGTAATACCATTATGTTGTTTATCTTTGAAATGATGTAATATTAATGTAAGAAAAGGTCTGGTCGCTATAGTTGGTATCAAAGGGAAGGTTTAGTTAATTTGGGAATTAGGATTAGTGAACCCTAAAGAAAACCTCTAGCATGAGACTAAGTAAAAATATGCACACAAGGATATTTACCTAGGGATCCCATATGTTATGTTTTTGGTATAATTGTTTAAAAGGATAAGTTATTCATGACTTGTTTACTTATGTTTTGTTCTAACCTTTTCTATTTTAGAAAATGGTGGGAACCAGGAGAAATCAGGCCAACAACTCTTGCGAAGGCCAATGCAACGATTGCCCGAACGACATCCCCAATGATTTTGGAGGTGGAGTTCAAAACTTCATGATGATGCTTACCCAATTATCCCGGGTTATGAATAATAACCATAATAACGGGGAACGTCCTCCTTCACCAAAGAGGGAGAAGCTAGCTACCGAAAGTTTTATGCGGCAACGACCACCGACGTTTTGTGGATCTTCCGATCCACTAGTTGCGGAACAGTGGGTCAACTCCATGGAGAAGATCTTTTCTGTTCTTCACTGTTCCGAGACGGAGAAGGTGACTCTAGCCGTTTATCGTCTAGATGGAGTAGCTGATCAATGGTGGGCTTTGATTAAGAACACCAAGCCAAGGGAGGAAATTGAAGAGATGGAATGAGAAGACTTTAAGATAATGTTTCTTAATAAGTACTTCCCGAGAACTCTTCGCACGAAGATGGAGAGAGAATTCATAGAGCTCATGCAAAAAGAAGGAGAATCTGTCACAACCTATGAAGAAAATTTCACAAGGCTCGCAAGGTATGCTTCGGGTTTTGTTATCAACAATGATAGCAAAATTGATAGATTCTTTAGTGGATTAAAACCACATCTTTGAAAAGCTCTTGAAATTCGAGACTTTGGGAGTTATGAAGAAGTTGTTCGGTGTGCTCTCAAAGTGGAGATGGAGTTTGGAGAATGGTCCCATGGCTATGGTGATAGGAAAAGAAAGATGGAGTTTCAAGCTGGTGGATCTAGTGATAAAGATGGGAAGAAAACACAACGACCCACTTGCCAAAAATGTGGGAAGTTGCACAATGGGAACTGCCTCAAAGGGACGAGGAAATGCTTCAAGCGTGGGAAAGAAGGACACCTAGCTCACGAGTGTCGAAGAGACATGAAAAGGAAGGATAATGTAGCCGATGAAAGGAGAGAACCACTCGTGGTTCAATGCTTCAACTGTAAGGAGCTAGGGCACTATTCAAACCAGTGCACTAAACCTCGAGCTTTCGAGGGTAATCAGCGCCAACAACCACCAAAGCCAAAGGAACAAGGGAAGGCTTATGCCATCACTACTGCGGAGGTGGAACATGATAATGAAGTCGTACAAGGTACACTTCCTATTCACTCAAGAATGGAAAAAGTCTTATTTGATTCTGGTTCTACGCATTCCTTTATATCTTGCAAGTTTGCTAGAACTATAGAATCGAATCCCCGAAACCTTGAAGTAGAGATTTCTGTAAAAACACCAAGTGGTGCAATCATTGAAACCCAAGTGTTTGATTCTTCTCCTGTTGACGTATGTGGGAAGATTCTTCCAGCAAATCTCGTAATACTTCCCTTGGTGGAATTCGACGCTATAATGGGAATGGATTGGCTCTCTTTATATAGAGCACATATCAACTGTCGGGAAAAGGAAATATATTTTCGTATTCCGAACCATCCCATGCTCCTCTACAAATGCAAGGATGATCATGAATCTCCTTTGAGAAATCCTTCAATGGTGTGGGTGATGATTCCCTATGAAGAAGCATACCTCTCCCAAATGATTGAGTCAAAGGAAAGTTCCAACCTTGAGGAAATGCCCATCGTAAGGGAATACGACGATGTATTTCCTGAAGATTCACCCGGAATTCCCCCGAATCATGAGGTAGAGTTCTCAATTGAACTCGTACCCGGAGCTACTCCTATCTCAAAGTGCCCCTATAGGATGGCTCCTATCGAACTAGAGGAGTTAAAGAAGAAGCTGCAAGAGCATCTGGAAAAAGGGTTCATACGCCCTAGTGCATCACCTTGGGGTGTGCCAGTGCTCTTTGTGAAGAAGAATGATGGTACCATGCGGCTGTGTATCGATTATCGGGAACTCAACAAGATCACCATAAAGAACAAGTATCCTCTCCCAAGGATTGATGACTTGTTCGACCAGTAAAGAGGAGCTCAATACTTCTCAAAGGTGGATCTTCGTTCTGGATATCATCAAGTAAAGGTGAAGAAGGAAGATATTCAGAAGACTGCCTTCCGTACAAGGTATGGGCACTATGAGTTTTTGGTGATTCCCTTCGGACTTACTAATTCCCCTTCAATATTCATGGATTTGATGAATAGAGTATTTAGACATTACCTCGACAAATTTTTGGTAGTGTTTATCGATGATATTCTCATCTACTCCAAGAGCAAGGAGGAACATGAAGAACAACTAAGACTTGTGTTGGAGACATTGAGAAAGGAGAAGTTGTACGCCAAGTTCAGCAAGTGTGACTTTTGGATGAATCAAGTCACATTCATGGGACATGTGATCACAAGCAAGGGAATTTCTGTGGACCCTTCAAAGACAAATGCGATTGAAGAATGGCCCAGGCCCTCTAGTGTCACAGAAATCCATAGTTTTCTTTGATTAGCTGGGTACTACCGACGTTTTGTGAGAAACTTCTCACGATTGTCAAGCCCGCTAACTAAGCTAACAAGGAAAGGGGTAAAGTATGTATGGACAAAAGAATGTGAGGGAAGCTTCAAGGAGCTAAAGAGAAGGCTGATCACTGCACCTGTACTCACACTACTGAAAAGTGGAGAAAGTTTTGTGATATACAGTGATGCCTCAAAGAAAGGCTTGGGTTGTGTACTCATGAAAAATGATAATGTGATAGCCTACGCATCACGACAGTTGAAGATCCATGAGAAGAACTACCCAACGCATGATCTAGAGCTGGCAGACGTGATTTTTTCCTTGAAAATCTGGCGGCACTACCTTTATGGTGAGAAGTGTGACATATACACCGACCACAAGAGCCTAAAGTATATATTCACACAAAAGGATCTCAACATGCGTCAAAGGAGATGGTTAGAGCTAATCAAGGATTACGATTGCTCTATTCACTATCATCCTAGAAAGGCGAACAAGGTAGCTGATGCTCTAAGAAGGAAAGAACCTGCTACTCTATCCATGTTGAGGATTGAGAAAGAACCTATCTTCTTGGATATGCAAAGGATGGATTTGGGAATCGTAAGGGCAGGTGATACATCCTACCTTGCCCAAATGATTGCGCAACCATCCATCCAACAGAAGATCAAGGAAGCACAAAGGGATGATGTGGAGATACAAAAGAGGGTGAATGCAGTAAAGGAAGGAAAGCTGCAAGAGTTCCATATCGACGATGATGGTGTGATTCGGTTTGGAACGCGGCTTTGTGTGCCTTCATCACCCGGAATAAAGAAGGAGCTATTGGATAATGCACATAGCTCAACTTTCTCTATTCATCCTGGAAGTACCAAGATGTATCGTGATCTCCGAGAACACTTCTGGTGGGATAACATGAAGAAGGAGATTGCAGAATATATATCAAGGTGCTTGGTATGTCAGCAAGTTAAAGCTGAGCGGCAAAATTCCAAAGGTATGATGCAACCATTGCCTATACCCATGTGGAAATGGGAAAATGTCACTATGGACTTTGTCATGGGTCTCCCAAAAACGTCAAGAGGAAATAATGCGATATGGGTTGTGGTTGACCGAATCACCAAGACTTCCCATTTTATCGCTATTCGGGAAGACCTCTTACTTGAACAACTTGCAAGGATATATGTGAAGGAAGTAGTGAGGTTGCACGGTGTTCCACTATCGATTGTCTCTGACCGTGATCCAAGGTTCACTTCTAAATTTTGGAGGAGCCTTCAACATGCTTTGAGTACTGAATTAAACTTCAGCACGACCTATCACCCCCAAACTGATGGCCAGTCTGAAAGGACTATTCAGACACTTGAAGATATGCTAAGATCATGCTCTCTTGAATTCAAAGGTGGATGGGATCAGCACCTTCCATTGGTTGAGTTCTCATACAACAATAGCTTCCACTCGAGTATTCAGATGGCTCCGTATGAAGCTCTTTATGGGAAGCGATGTAGAACTCCAACCTGTTGGGATGAAGTTGAATAACGAAAACTACTTGGTCCCGATCTTGTTCAAGAGATGACAGAGAAGGTTCAAGTCATCCAGAAACATATCAAAGCTGCTCAAAGTCAGAAAAAAAGCTATGCTGACAATCGTCGAAGGGACTTGGAGTTTGACGTTGGAGATAGAGTCTTCCTTCTAATATCTCCATGGAAGAGAGTCATGCGATTCAGGAATAAAGGGAAGCTAAGCCCAAGGTACATTGGCCCCTTTGAGATCCTTGATCGTATAGGAGCCGTGGCCTATCGTCTGGCACTTCCACCGAATATGGCTCAAGTTCATGACGTGTTTCACATATCACTACTGAGGAAGTACATTCCAGACCCCTCACATGTACTGAACTCAGAGGTGGTACAGTTGGAAGATGATCTCTCATATGAGGAGAAGCCGGTAAAAATTCTGGACCGAAGTGATAAGGTTCTATGCAACAAGACAACCCGCCTTGTCAAAGTGTTGTGGAGGAACCAAAAGTTTGAGGAAGCAACTTGGGAACCGGAAGAGGCAATGAAGGAGAAGTACCCTCACCTGTTTGTGTAAAGTGAAATTTCGGGGGCGAAATTTCTTTAGGGGGGAAGAATGTAACGACCCAAAGTTTTTCAATGGAAAATTCCATTCTTATATCTATGTCATAAAAACACAAAATAATGAACTACTAAGTGATAAGTGACCTTTAAACATAATTTTGTCACCCCTATGTTTGGAATTTTAAAAATCCAACATTCACGGTTGTGTTCAAGATAGTTTTTGGAGTCCAATGAAACAAAAATAATTTTTGGTGAATAGTAACCTACCCTTAGGAATATTAATATGACCCTTATGAATATTAAATAGGAGTAACATTACCTATGAATAATAAAATAAAATTTAGACATCATAGAAAGTGATGATTTGACCTTAGTAAACATTTTTGGTATTTTATAAGTCATAAATAATTAATTATAATTAATTAATTAATTTAAAAGAATATTTATTCTCCTGAAATATATTAATAAATTATTGAATCAATGTCTAATAGTTTTTATATAATTTTATAAGACCCTAAGTAATTTTTGAAAAGAACTGCAAAATCAGTTTTAATTTTAAAAACTGTTTTTTTAAGTAAATTATGATTTTAATTAAATATTAAATTAATAATATTTAGAAAATTATTTTTTAAAAATGGACTTCATTTTTGGATTCTACACGTCGAAAAATGGTTGGGGTAAAATTTTGGGATTTTTCTAAGATACTTGAATTTTTGATGAATAGTGGAATCCGATAATTCACAATAAAAGCTAAATAATGCATTAATTGAGTCATTGCTGATGTTCTGCTGATGTAAGCCCACTTGGTTCGGGATTACATTATAAAATTACTATTATTGGTCATCCAAGACTCACTATTCCTTGTCTTTGGTGGAATTAATAAACTAATCAATTTAATATTAAGGAAACCCCTCTCCCCTCCACTATAAAAGCCACCCTTCACTCCCTCTTTTCCTCACACCTCTCAAGCTCCAAGACTTCTCTAAATTCTGCCCAAACACCTTCCCTAGCTCATCCCCCACGTCCAAAAGCTTATTGTCTCATCAAAATACCAATCCTAACTTCCTTAAGGAGGTTCTCAAGAGGAGGATTCTAAAGGTAATTTCTCTCTCTTTTCTCCTTTAATTTCCTTTCAAGTTCAAGTTCCTTTCTTGATCTCTCTCTATCTATCTTCATCCAGATTGTTCTATAAATCCAGTATTATATATATACTGTAATATTATTATTATAATTATATCACCCCACACCCTTTCCCCCTTCCTTTTATTTTATTAAAGAGAACGTTGTTCATGTGGTGATAATTTATCACCTTCAAAAACAACATGCTCTCTTCTTCCATTTATACCTTAAATCTGGTCATGAAACCATTTTTATGGTTGAACCAGAATTTTTTATATGTATTATGTTCTATTTTATGTTCTGGAAATAACCTATGGTCTTATTACTAAGATAAATGTTAAAACAAGATCATTGTGATCCAAAAACCGCTCAAATTAACCCAAATAACCATCATTAAATTTTTATCTAATGATTTGTCCACATGGATCTAATATAACTCATTATAAAATCATTCAAGATTCTTTAATATCATTAATTACATGTAATATCAGTTCTGGATGTTTACCCATGATCTACCCAAACATCAATTTAAGAATACAAGTGGACCGTTCAAGAAAACCATAAAAACGAACATCACCAAACAATGTTTTTAAACTCTATAAGTCATTCAAAGGAACATAATATGAAATAATGAAACCAGAATGAACCCTATTAATGTATAAAAGGTTCTTTAATTTCTAATTAATGAATATAATGTCATTATACAGGACATTAAAGAGAAGGAGGCATTCGAGTACAAGGTAAGGGGAAATCTCGAACCCAATTTTCTTCCTTCGGGTTCTCCCTCTTTCACTCCATTTTTTGATATGGTTACTCCTCAAAGGTCTTTTGTTCATAATTTCCTTTAATTTTCTGGGATATACATGTTTTTCACTGGTTTTTATGTCCATCAAAATGTTTTCCAAAAGAACTCTTCTTTCAAGATCTCACCTTTTACCTCTCATTCAGGGTTGATGCTTCTTATATCAAGTATGTTGTTCCATCTTTCTTTTGGGAACCCAAAGCTTATGAATGTGTTATTATGTGATGAAACCCATTCCTTTCCATGGGTTTCTTATGTACATGTTTGATATGTGTTCTATGTGGCAAGCATGATAATGATAATGTTATGATGTGACGGGTGCGCCCGGAATTATATAGCGCAATATGAATGTTTAAATGTGACGGGTGCGCCCGGAATTATATAGCGCTCCAATGCATTGGGTAAAGTGATGAATCTCATGAGTAAATTTGAAATGATGCGTGAACATGATGCTAGATTTGTTCACAAGTATGTGTGGTAGTTAACCACTAAGACATGATGTTTCATTTTATGCTTTGCCACATTTCAAGTTTATTGTTTATGCTCCTCTCATGTTCAAGATCTTCTTCCTATGTCATGATTATGCTCACCCCATGCTATATTGTTCTTATCTATCCTCTTACTGGGCTTTTAGCTCACCCCTTTTTATGTATATCCTCAGGTGTCTACATGTACTAAGGAGAGGACAAGTGCAACTAAGAAGCTATAGAAGAAGAGATTAAATGAATTTTTATGCTTGATGTTGTACTTGTTATGTGTAGTCCTAGTTTTCCCAAGACACTAAACCTCTGGATCCTCCATGTGTAATACCATTATGTTGTTTATCTTTGAAATGATGTAATATTAATGTAAGAAAAGGTCTGGTCGCTATAAAAATAATGGGGCCAACACCTGGGGTATACTAGTTCATGGTCAATAGATAATTTTTGTTGACGAAATTACCACTAAAATTCCATACGAGACATGTACATGAACATTTTTTAGTGTTACATACATAGAGTGTGAAGAAGAATGGAAAATTATGATAAAAAACCAATATAAAATGAAAAATTCTATGGAAAAACTACAAATTTATGGATGCAGTTTACATTGAAAACATATCCTACTATGATGTAAGAGAATGATGATGTGGTTTACAATGATTTTCCATACTCAAAATAGCCAATGTTTTAGAATGGGGAAGCTCATGGATAGTGCATCCAAATTAAAGAGTTAATATCTATTGGAAATAGGTTGGGAATATTCATAGAGTGAAATTTTCTTATCGTGTTGATAGTTCTGGGATGAACATTGAGTTTTGCGATTACATAGAGTTTTTGATGCATACATGTGAGGGAAGGAGGAAATACCTAAGGAAACATCCAATAAATTTTTCTATGGAATGATGGAAAACCTAATTTTAAAATATTTTACCAATATAAATATTTTGAAGTTTCAAACTCAAAAATGAGGTATATTATCACAATTGGGTTAGTCATGATTTTTATAGAATTTGAATAAATAATTAAAGGAGAGGAAAAAGGACTTTCAAGTGGTAGATAAAAGGTAGAATATAGAAGATTTTTTTCCTATTAATATAGTCTTCAGGCTACTGCTGAAGTCAAATGAACCATAAGTGACTCTACAACGGAGTCCTAACACTGATACTGATTTCTACCTATTAGGTTATTTATTTTAATTTATATTATATGCCCAAGAACAAAATTATGGGGTAAGTATTCTCTAGTTTTAGTTGATGTAATTGTAAGGTGATTGTGTTAATAGAATTTATTTTATTTCTTTTTTTCATGCTTGGGTTGTGTGTTTTCATACTTTAATTCCTCTCTTCCCTTTTCTTATATCATGACCATCAATATTTTAATTCTTAAATACCCTTTAAGTAAACAAATAATCACTCTAATCCAAGCATAACCATTACATGGGACAAAATTACTGTGCTTAAAATTTTAATTGAATCATTTAATTCAATGATTAACCCGAGTAGTTAGCTACATGAATGGGGGAGTTAGTGAGTTAAAAAAAGGATACCAAGACCAAGGATACTCCTAAATTGTTATTAAATAATAACATGACCAATTAATCTAAATTATATTTCCACTGACAAATGAACATGAAATTAAAAATCTTTATACACCTTCTCCATTGATTTTCCAAACCATTACTTTGTTCTCAATTTATTTCTTAATTTTTTTAAAGTCGTCATATACTGTCTCCATGGGTTTGACACTCAAACCAACCAAGTACTAAATTAATATAGTAATTAGTGTTAGTTGTTTTGAGTTTTATTAATTTTAAATTTTATCTAGACCTTTTGAAACTAATGAAATCCTCTAGTAACGAGTCAAATTTTTGGCACCATTGATGGGGATGGTTTCTTAGAATTATTAGGATAATTATATTTTTTTCACATTATTTTGGTTTTTTTAAATATTTATTTTATGATTAGAATTGTTATTATATGATCCCAAGTCTATTTTAACATGAGTAATATACTCAGAGAAGTGAAAATGATATTCTTGAGTTTTATCTTGAGTTAGAAATAACCCTAAAGATACAAAAGATCAAAGAAGAAATGGATAGAGTTGAACAACATCAAAGGGATGACCAAGTGATTCACAGAATAGATTAAGAGTAGAGAACACTCATAGACTATTGAAGAAAAATAAATATGGGGCTAAAAATAAGAATCTTCACACCACCTATAGAGGCTAACCACTCCCAGATCAAACTGAGCATAATCTAAATGATTTCAAATTCCATACAATTCTTCAGGTTGCAACATGATGATCCAAATGCACATTTAGGGAGTTTTCTCAAACTATGTGACACATAATAATTTAATAATACATAAAGTTATTTAGAAATTATTATATTGTTTTGAATCTCTTTAAGAGATAATGCATTATAATGGATTCAAATCCATCTACCTTATTCTATTACAATATGGGATGAGTTGGAAAAGACCTTATTAACCAAATTCTTTCCTCCTCCAAAATCAATGAATATTCATGTTTATATTTTAAATTTGAATCAATATAATAAAAAATAATTATATAATTCATGAGAGAGGTTCAAAATTTTAATTATAAAATTCACCCATCATGGGATTGAAATGTGGTTACAAATTCAAACTTTTTATAAGGGGATCTTGTAGGTAAATTAGTCAATATTTGATTCTAATGCTAGAGGATCACTCATAAAAAAGACACCAGATGATATCTAAACTTTATCAAATGAAATTAAAAGAAACATATTCTAGTGGAAATCCAAAGAAACACTAATAATTAGAGGATCCTATCTGATAGACAACCAAAGATGGATTGTGGGACAAATATAATACAGATAGAAAATAATTTTCATGGTTAGAGGATATAACAAAATAAGGATATTAGTTATATTGATTATAATAGAAAATAATTTTCATGGTTAGAGGATATAACAAAAACAAGGTCATGGATATCAATAAAGGATACAAGGATTATAACAAAATCCACCCACACTCAAAATATAAATTCATTCATTAGATAATACATTTTCTACCTTCATAACCACAAATAAGGATGAAATCAAATAAATGAAACAAGTATTTAAGGATAAAAAAGTTGATTTAAGAAATATGTAGTTTCAATTATGTAAAATTGATGATAATGTTAAAGAGAGGCAAAGAGGAGTACTACCGAGAATTCTAGAAGTCACCCCACATAGGGAATTAAAGGCTATCACCCTAAGAAGTAGAAAAAAATTAGAGGAAATTGTTGAGTATAATAGAAAATAATATGATAATTAATCTTATAAGTAGAAGAAAAATTAGTAAAATAAGAATGAAAAAAGATAAATAAAATGACAAATAAGTATAAGAGGAATACCTGCCACCCTATAAACCATGATTACCCATATAGAAGATATTGTTGTAAGGGAAATTAGAGGGAAAATGAGGTATGTTTCTATACATGTTTAAGAAACTTCAAATTAATATTCCCTTTAACAAATAGTTATAGAAAATTCCCATATCTTTTATGTTTATGAAATATATAGTGTTCAATAAGAGTAAACTTGAGGAATTGGGCATAATACCACTCCTTAGGGAATGTTTATGGATGGTGTTGAGTAGTATACTAAAGAATCAACAAGTTCCAGTTAGTATTTCTATTTTGGTTAATTTTATGTCTTGGAAAATATTTTTGTGATCTAAGAGAGAGTTTGGAAATAATGTCATAGTTAACATTTAAGACCTATAATTGGAAGAGATGAGGCCCACTCAAGTTGTTCCCCAACTGGATGAAACAATTTTTAGACATCCATGATTATTTCCTAAAGATTTCATTATCACGGTGGAAAATTTCTACGTCCATGTTGATTTCTTGTGATTGAAATGGATGGGTATAAGACCCTCATAATTTTGGGAAGGCCATTCCTAGCTGTGGGTAGAGAATTAATTTATGTGAAAAGCGCTGATCTATACTTAAGGTTTGGTGATGAGAAATTAAAGTTTAATATACCTTTGGACATGAAAAAACATGATGAAAATGAGGATTATCTAGATGAGGAAAATAAAAAAGAAGTTATGGATGATACCGTCATTAGAGAAATAAAAGATCCAGATTCTATCTAAACTTGATAAAAATAAGAAAAAGGTGAGAGGAAAGAAATAAATTTGAGGGATATGATCACTAATAATGGAGGAATAGTTGGAACACACATGTTTAAAAGGGACAAAAAGTTTTAATAGTTCATGAAATAGATTTTATTTTCTTGGGTCTAACTAAACATTAGTGGATTAGCCTGATGGAGGTGGAAAATGTATTACCTCAAGGAATAATGAATCTATTTTTAGGGAAAGAAATATAACCCATATATGTGAATTGATCTCCACTAAGATCATTTATTGATCTAGACCACGTAAAATATACCCAATCCTCCATCACTTGGGTGAAAAAGATGTAATTTCAAGCTAAATGACCATAATAAAAACTCTTTAGAGTGGAAAATTAAGTTTTAAATATTTTCTTAGTATCTAAGATATATGATTCACTCTCCCTTATTTTTTTGAGCTAATTTTAAAATTAGAGTTTCACAAAGGGTGAAAAGTACAAATGCAAAAAGAAGGAAAATATTAAGATCTTAAAAGTAAAAAGGGTGTGTGTTTTTAATTTTATATTTTCATTACTCCCCTAATTTTTTTTAAGATTTATATTTAAATAAATTACCTACACTTGGATTTGTACTATATTTTTAATCAATGATATAAATATTATTTAGAAACCCCATGATTCCATGTTTTATATTTCTTAGTTAATAAGATTGAATGAGTAAAATGGGTTATTTAATAGTTAAAATTAAACATAGGGGTATTGATTTGATTAATCATTATTATAGGAAGAAAATTGATTAATGTAAATGAAATTTTAAATTTTTAATGCATTAAATTTCTAAAATTAATATTGATTGATTTTTTAGTCATGCCTTGAGTGATTTTTTTCGATAGTATATGTTCTTATTACTGAGACAATTCTAAGCCTATCTTTTCTTATCTTTCTTGAAAACATTTCTTGATATAAATATTGGGACATGTTTTCTTCTAGAACTTTCATTGAAATCTTATCAAGGCTATGATTTCACAAAATAACTTTTGAAATGATTTATTCATTTTTTTGTGTATCCCTTATCCTTGATACCCATGTTTTTATTTATCCTTATTTAAGAACTTAGAATCAATGAACATACATGATAGGTAAGAGCCACATTATAGGCCAATAATACCCTTTTTTACTATTAATCTTGGTGTTTTACATGATATTAAATTAAATAAGTGTTGGGGAGAGGTTCTCCATGGTGAAAGGGATGTATTTTATTGAGAATAATATTAGAGGTTTTTCATGGGTTGTGAATAGATTCATGTTTATCATTCATTATAATTTATTTTTACCCCTTGAAAAAATGTGTTGTGCCTTTGGAAGGTAAAAAATCACTATTTATTGACTAATTATCTTGATAATTTTGGTTTGGGTGGTGGTTGTGAGGATTTTATTAGGTAAAACATTCAAGAAAAAACCTGAAACATTAGTTTGAAAAAAGAAAAAAATGTAATAAGTAGAGATAAATTCAAATATAGTGTATAATTCATTGTGATTTCATGTATTCATGACCTTTAATTTGAGTATTTGGGGAGTGGGATGATGCTACTTTTATAGGATACATTCATTGAGATTTATTTATTATAATGAAATGTAATAAAGAGTCTTAAATTCCTTTTGAAACTTATAAATTATTTCACATCATTACCTACCAACCCTTAGACTCATATTAATTTGAGCATAGTTTAAAAGTTCTCATGATTATTTTTGACTTTTTTGTTTAAAAAGTGTATATATTTGATCCTCTACAAGTATATGGTAAGGAATATGTATTCAAGGTATGATCACAAATCCATATAATTTTTACCTTGAATGATGAGTAAAAAAACTAAGGTGTGGTAAATCAAAATTGGTATATTTGATAATAATGGATTAATATTTTAATGGAAGATAGGATAAGTTTCATAATTTTCAAGGGTATGAAGTAAAATACTTAGTTAACATATTTTCGTTAAATAATGAGGATTTGAATAAATATTTTAATTTGAATCTTGAAATTGTAATCTACATATTGATAATTATTCAATTTTGTTACTTTGACGTTTAAATATTGATAACATGTATTTCATCTATAATTTTAGTTGATATTCTATTCTTGAAGAAAAGAATAAGTTTAAGTTTTGGTGTATTTCATGTCTGCATTTTCATGAATAATTTTTTGAATTTAGATTTTTGAATTTTATTAATTTTCAATTCATTTTCAAAGTAATAATAATTGATTTATTATTTTTTGGGTAATTTATAATTACAAATAAATTTTTAAAAAATAAATAAAATTTTATGTTTTTGAGTATTAATTTGATAGAGGTAAAAATGTTTATTTATATTGAGTTTTTTTTTAAAAGTTTTTTCTTATGATTTTAGGGAAAAAAACTCTGCATATCTTGGCTAAGTAAAGATACACAGGCACAACCATGAACACAAGAAAGATGATCTAGTAAAAGGATGCATAAGAAGAATGTATGTCATGAATGTTACATATAGGTAAATGGAGAGTAGTGGATAGCTTAATCAGGGGTTAGTTCAGTGAGTATAGGAGTCCACCAGCTCCCATCAGGCTTCAATATTTATCAGATGAAAAAAATATCCTATTAAGATACTGGTGCCTCTTCATGGATTTGATGTGGGGAGATGATTTATATGGGATTTGTTCAACTTACTTATATGAATTTGTTTGGTCCCATATCTAGGTTCATCTTTCTCATAAATAATATTTCTTCAACTTATAAATATTTGAACCAGCTATTCCACACTAGAATTATAAGGCCCCAACCTTAAACCTTACTTAATATTGAATTAAATGAATAATTCACATTGAGTATATTTTCAGGTTTAGAGTTTTAGGGAATTAGGACATAACTATTACATCTCAAAAGATTAAAAAGTAGACACTTCTACTAAGTTTCCATAAAATAAAAACTCTTAAAAAGAAACACGTCTAGTTCCATGTTTTAGATAGCATGACTTTCCCTTGATCCCATCCTTGACCCAAATCCACATTAAGTCCTGTGAAAAACATTTCAAAAAATAACTTGGGGTGAGCATAAGAAGCTCAGTAAGGGATACACAAAGAAAAGAAACTGTTAGTTTTTCAAAAAAACAAGTAAACCATGTATACTTTATCAAAGTAATACTTTTCACCTTTTCGAAGTAGTAAAAACTCTTCACTGAATAAAAGTTCATTAATTACCTTTCTGTAACCAAAAGATTACCATAAAACCCTTATAAAGATCACATAACATATAAAGGTAACTTGGGACATAAACATACTTAAGTGGAATAACCATAAGGTCGACTTACACACATATCACTTAATGGAATAGCCATTCGGTTAACTTCCATACATACTTATGGAATAGCCATACGGCCGACTTACATACCCAATGCATTGGAGGTTATAACGTAACCACCTGTCCTGGTATTCACGGAACCACCCGTCATATGGTTTATCACATAACCACCCATAAAATGTCCAAGTACCATTATAAAATTATAACACATAAAACCAATATAAAGGAATGATAAAATTTCCACATTTCAATCACAATATATCATTTAAATATATTGACAAAATATAATCCTTTTTCAAAACCATTTTCAATACCAAAATACATAAAAGAGTATATGGTATTTATTTTATTTTAAAAACATTACGGCTTATTGAGGAAGACAAAGATCAAATAATACTCATGGCGGTGGAAAAGGTCATTGTCACCGCGTACGTTAAAAGAAACATTCCTTTTTTTGTTTAGTAAAACGCTTCATAGAAAGAGATTCCTTTTTTATAAAAGTAAAAGTCAAAGGGTTTTATACACTGTATAAAAGAAAGTTGTGTATAAAACGAAATATGCCTCAATGAAAGGATATTGAGATGAAGTCCCTTACAAAGACGGTATCCTTGGTTTAAGGATAAATCAATTACATAATTATGTGTGACAAACGAATACACAAAATATAAGTGTATATTAAGTGTAAAACAATCATAGGTTATTCACACATATTCATAGAACGAAATATTAAGTAGTATAAGTTTATCCAAAAAAATCAAATTTGTGTTAAGAAGTTCCCTTGCAAAAATTTGACAGCCTAATGGCGTCACTACAAAATTCAGAAAATGAGTTGATGAGAGATAAAAAGGGTATCTCATCACATGGAAATAAAATTTAAATCAATAAGGATATAGAATAACATATCACAACATAATATTATGTGAATTAAAAGACATAACAAAATAAGTCTTTTAAAAAGAGGAGGGTGAAAGGTTCCCTTACCGACATGGGTATCTTTCGAAACATACACCCAGTGAAAGAAGGACAATACAAAATTGATGTAAATACTCATAAATGAAAGTATAATACATAATGAGTAAAATAATGGGAAGTACATACACCACTCAAAGGAAATTGTGGAAAATGTATCATAAATCCCACGGGAATAAAAGTGAGATGAAAAATCACTTACGAAAACTCGGCAGCCAAACAAAGCCACTTAAAACTTACAAAAATGGATTGATGAGATCAAATAGGGTATCTCATAATATTAACTTAAATTTAAAAGAAAGAGGAATATAAAATAACATCCCCCAACATAACAAAGAGAAGCTTAAAAGAAGTGACATAAAGGAGAGTACTTAAAAAAAGAGAGGTTAGATCTCTTACGAAAATTTGGCAGCCTAACGGCGCCACTCAAAACTTCCAAAATGGATTGATGAGAGAGAATAGGGTATCTCATCATATGAACATAAAAATTACAGTAAGATTAATATAAAATAACATCCCAATAACAAGAAATATGCGCTTTAAAAGGAATTACATAAAAGAGTGTACTTAAAAAGAAAGAGAGGAGTAGGATCCCTTACCTCGGGTCCGACTTGACTCGATCGTTCTTTAACGTCCTGAATAATAAACTTGAGTTAATTTATACTTTCTTAAGAACATTTTTCAAGTTCATTATTCCTTTTATATCAATTATTGACATGTTATAAACATTATGTAATCATTTAAGTTAATAACGTTTTTTTGTCGATATTTGGTTCTTATGTCAAAAGTGGACTTCTTACAATTACATGTTGTTCGTGTGGTCAAAGGTTCTTTATATCCAGAATGACATTCCTGATTTGGATATCATATATATCATATATATACAGCATATACATTTATTTATAATATTACATAATCATTTAGAGGTAAGAAATGAAATGCACCGTTCATGGAGACGGTAAGTCGTACGTACGCAAGAATGCTACTTTCATTTCCTTGTCATATTAATGGAATTAATAACTAAATGAGAGGTATTTATATTTTAATTCCAGAATTATATTCATCATTTAGATGTATCATTCATCATATATATCCATTATATACATGTACTTATAATAGTACATTACATTTGGGGATAAGAAATGAAATGCACCGTTCATGGAGACGGTAAGTCGTACGTACGCATGAACGCTACTTTCATTTCAATCTCATACTTTAATGGAAAGAAATAATAATTATATAGAGGTATATTATAATTCAAGTATAACATCATATATAATAACTTTAAATCCATCCTTTATACATCCCACATATGGCATTAACGAATCAAATCACTTTGATGGGGCGGTAGTCCGTACTTCCTAAAATGAAAATATCGCGTATACCCATAATGGAAGTCATAAAGGTATTCCACAAATGAAAAATACAGAAGCTTAAGTAAAACATAAAAATATTATATATCATATATAAACATAGTGACATCTTAATGGCCACCTTTGAAGGTGTTATATGAGTGTTGAACAATCATCGTTTCGTGAGGCAGAAATTCGCCATCCACAGAAACAGTATGTTCTTTAACCATTAGATGAATGTGTGTGTAAGTGTATCTCTAATCCTTATTATAACAACATCCTAGTATATTGTAGATACTGTATTGGTTACAAAAGAAGTGAATAAAAAGATTTAAGGGGTTGTAGAAGCAAAATAAAACAAAAGATCACAAGTGAAGATGTTACCTTAAAATCGGGTAACTCTCTTTTGTTTGAACCAAAAGTGTTTCTTGAAGAGCTTCCTGCCTGTGTTAAGGCTTCTAGAATGAGGAGAGGGATGTGGAGAGACAAAATGATCAGATA
This sequence comes from Viscum album, assembly GCA_963277665.1. Classification (NCBI taxonomy): domain Eukaryota; kingdom Viridiplantae; phylum Streptophyta; class Magnoliopsida; order Santalales; family Viscaceae; genus Viscum; species Viscum album. The sequence goes on from OY728152.1 coordinate 1,647,571,178, forward strand.
TTGGCCTAACCAAAGGCTTGAGAGGTGTGGGTAAGTTGGTAGAGGTGGGGGCCTTTTATAAGAGGAGAGGAGGGGCACTCTTGGAAAAGTATAAAATGTTACTTTATTTTCGAATGGTTTTCGGATTTTAATGGTCCCACATTGATTTTTTTCGAGGATAAGGTGATAAGGGTTCGAAATACACCCATTAAATAGGTTTTTGACATGTTTAGGTCCTATATTTTGAATTATCTTTCCATTTTATTTAAATCGTTAAATAATGAGGTCATCACTGCATCATCATGATGTCATAAAGAATTTAATTTATTTAATTTATAAAAATTATAAAAAAAATACTATGATGTAGGAAATCCTTTTATCTTTCCAATTACTATTTATAGCCAAAATTCTCACTTGTATAACAATATGTAAAAATTTCATTAGTAAAACAACTCATGTTTGTGACATTTTTATTTTAACTTTAAATAAAAGGCATAAATGTCATTATCATACCCAAGTGGCTCCATGGGGTACCGAAATTGACCCATGGGTTGTCTTGGTCGGCCATAACTCATCCAATAGTGTTAAGACATGTGTCAAGATATTTTCATTTTATTATAATATCATTTTTACCTTAAATCACACTAATTACCTTTAATCGCGATTAATAAAACTTAAAAGTTACTTTTCCTCAAAAATTATTTTCATCCCATTGAACCACATTTTACTTAACAATTAAAATCATTTAAATTGGATTTTTGAAATTCAAATCACAGAAGTGGTAAATTCCCATTTAAACGAAAAATCAAATTTTGTAACCACCACTTTGTGGTTTCACTATTCATCAAAAATTAAAGTTTTTCAGAAAAATACCAAAAATTAACTCTAAGCTATATTTGATATTCTGAATTAAAAAATGATTTCTATTTTAACAAATTCATAACATAGAAGTTTCATTAATTAATTTTATAATTAAACCCCACTATTAAAACAAATAGCGTTTTTTTAAGAAACAATATCTTTCAAAAGATTGACACTCGTTTATGTCAAACCTTAAAGTGGTATTAATTACAATGACCACCATTGGATTAAATGGTAAAAATATATTCTATTTACACTTTAAAACAAATTAAAAATATAATCTAATCATATAAATAAAATAGAATAAAAAGAGGTTTTGAATTAAAATACAACATTTTTCACTATTCATTAAAAAAATGAACTTTATCAGAAAAATACAAAAAATTTACACAAAGTAAATTTTGATGTGCCGATTCAAAAGACTAATTTTATTTGGTCCAATAGAATGTATAAGAGTGACTAAAACTATATTTAAAGAGGTTTCGCCATCAAAAGGCGGTTAATTGACTGTTTAAAGAAGATTTATGCTTAAAATTGGATTCATTTTCATTTTAAGCGTCTAACATTTATTGGATAAAAGTAAAAACATTTAAAAAACATATATAATCATATTTTAATTATTTCTCTTCATTCCTGATAACAAAATGGCTACGTGTTAACTAACATTTAAAATAATATTATTTTATTACTAGTGTGCAGCGTATGATTTCAAAGAAACTCTTTGTTGCGTATTGGGTAAGCCATCGAGTATAGAATTCCCTTTAAATTAATGTTAATATTTTATTCACAAATATGGATAAATATAAAAATTTCATATTCTTTATTTACCTGGGGTGTTACATCCTTCCCCCTTTTGGGAATTGCGTCCTCGCAATTTTAAAACTGGTCTTAGAAACTTCATTGAAAGCCCCACATCGGAAAAGGTGTAAATTAAACTATCACTTTAAAATAAAGAAAGGAAAGTACAAAGGTCACCCGAGTTAACCCATACTAGGATTCCAAGTATGAAAATATGGACATGGATGAAAAAACAAAGGGTCATGTTCTGATGGAGAGTGATAGTAAACATGTCTAGGAGAAAGTTAACAATAAAAATCACAAACTTGTGATGGGTTAAACGATATTTGATTCCCCAGTAGGAAAAGCTAACAGACAACATTTTTGTTTTAAGTTACTTTTCATGGAGGAATTTATTTTTGAGCATAACTAAATCATAATGAAACATACTTACTTGTCATGTAGACTTTCAAATTTTACTAGATTCCTTAATCAAACTCATATTTTCTCTAAAAGAAGGGTATTTAGGAAGACTTGTTCTCATTAAGAGTACTATAATCAATTTATAGAGAATCACCTAATCCACAAAAGAGAACTATATACTTCCCATGTATTTATACTCTAACCAAAACCAAAACCAAAAAGGTTAGTACAAGATCAGATAATCCAGAAAAGGATAACCCTTTATAAAAAGAAAATATATTCTTAATCTCCAAAATTTGTCCAACAAAACCCAAAGTTCAACGAGGACCATTCGATAAACAATTTTTCCATAAAATTCTTCAAAGTAAACCAAAAAAATATTGAAACCCAAATATTTTAAGGATTTAGTCACATAGTCTTCCAAGTTAAATCGTAACATTTATCACCAAACAACAACAGTTGCTCCTAAAGTCTCGTATTGAAGAGTAATTAACCTAATCACATATCCTCCATGATAGGTTAATAAATTTCCATAGATATCCCAAAATCAACATACTCTTAATTCATAAAATCATTTAACTAAAAATAATTAGTCAAACTAACCAGGGACTTCACGTAGTCCAGTGGTCGGCGATAAATACCCATTGCACTTTGGTTGTGGGTTCGATTCCCACAGCCTTGTCCGATGCGACGGGTTGTCACAAGGTCTGCGTGTTGTCCTTTTTACAAAACTACATAATTCTTAAAACATTCCCCAAAAACGAGATAAAATATTCAAAAAGAAACCATAACGTAATTTAACCTCAATTTTATCTCATGACATTCACTTTCCATCATTACATATAGTAACCCATCGTTACCTCAAAATTAAGGATCATATAAACCCAAATGGTTCTTTATAACTATGTCCACAAAAGAATAGATTACTATTCTTTGAATAAAATTTTCATATATCAAACATCAGTGTTACACATACTATAAAAAGTCTTCTAATGTACCCCATCATCAAAAGAGACTTAATACTCTTAAGAATTTCACCAAAACTCTTGAAACCCTTATATGTTGACTTCTTACTCATTCAACATTCTTCATGATCTATTAACCATTCCTTTCCAACTTATTCTAAAATACTTCTTTCTTACAAAAAAAATCATGAATCATATCCTAAGATTCCAAAATAGGAAAACAAAAGTTAAGAAATAATCCATACCTTTGATTGGTCATTTTCAGTTTCTTCATCCTCAATCGGAATGGCATTAGGTATTGGTAAACGAATATTTGTACGATCTTGGTGATCCCATTCCCGAAACTTCTTCATAGGACATGTGTTTGCATAATGACCATGCACACCACATTTAAAACATTCAATTGATCCCTCAGAAAGAACTTCTTTCCCTTTCCTCAAGTCAACTGGATGATTCCTTTTTCCATGGAAGGTTCTTGCTTTATGACCTTAATTTCCATATCTATAGCATATTTTTTTCCCTTTGAAACATTTTCCTAGGCGTTTCTTTCCACATCTATGACACATAGGTTTTTGAACACACTTAACTTTATGATTATTACCTGTAGTTCTGTAGGAATTTGTTTCTCGCATATATGATGCCTTATAGAAATTACCAAGGTTTAGGTGGTCAATCATGACTCCAGATAGTTGGTTGAGGATAAACACAAGAGTTCTCATTACAGCTCCCATATCATTCAGTTGATCGGTCAGAAAACTGTCACAGTTTCCTTCACATCCACCGTTACTTTGGTGCCTTCTAGATCTAGCCATTTACTAAAACCAAAAAGGTCAGTGTGAGTATATCAACAAAACCATCATGTACTAATGAGGAATATAAACACTAAGATATACTTACTCATTCACTTTATCTAAAACTAGGATTGTTTCTGAAATCCTAACCGTTAGGGTAATGTCACTTATGCCTAGAGAATACCCTAACCTCTAAAGTTATCTAAACCGACCTTTGATACCAACTATAAGGCCCCAGCCTTAAACCTTACTTATTATTGAATTAAATGAATAATTCACATTGAGGATCTTTTCAGGTTTAAAGTTTTAGAGAATTAGGAAATAACTATTACATCTCAAAAGATTACAAAGTAGACACTTCTACTAAGTTTCCATAAAATAAAAACTCTTAAAAATAAACATGTCTAGTTCCATGTTTTAGATAGCATGAATTTCCCTTGATCCCATCCTTGACCCAAATCCACATTAAGTCCTGTGAAAAACATTTCAAAAAAAAACTTGGGGTGAGCATAAGAAGCTCAGTAAGGGATACACAAATAAATGAAACTGTTAGTTTTTCAAAACAATAAGTAAACCATGTATACTTTATCAAAGTAATACTTTTCATCTTTTCTAAGTAGTAAAAACTCTTCACTGAATAAAAGTTCATTACATACCTTTCTGTAACCAAAATATTACCATAAAACCCTTATAAAGATCACATAACATATAAAGGTAACTTGGGACATAAACATACTTAAGTGGAATAACCATAAGTTCGACTTCCACACATATCACTTAATGGAATAGCCATTCGGCCAACTTCCATACATACTTAATGGAATAGCCATACGGCCGACTTCCATACCCAATACATTGGAGGTTATAACGTAACCACCCGTCCTGGTATTCCCGGCACCACCCGTCATATGGTTTATCACGTAACCACCCGTAAAATGTCCAAGTACCATTATAAAATTATAATACATAAAACCAATATAAAGGAATGATAACATTTTCACATTTCAATCACAATATATCATTTAAATATATTGAAAAAATAGAATCCTTTATCAAAAACATTTTCAATACCAAAATACATAAAAGAGTATATGGTATTTATTTTATTTTAAAAACATTATGGCTTTTTGAGGAAGCCAAAGATCAAATAATACTCACAGAGGCGGAAAAGGTCGTTGTCACCGCATACGTTAAAAGAAACATTACATTTTGTCGTTTAGTAAAACGCTTCGTAGAAAGAGATTAATTTTGTATAAAAGTAAAAGTTAAAGGTGTTTATACACCGTATAAAAGAAAGTTGTGTATAAAACAAAATATGTCTCAATGAAAGGAGATTGAGACGAAGTCCCTTACAAAGACGGTATCCTTGGTTTAAGGATAAATTAATTACATAATTATGTGTGACAAACGAATACACCAAATATAAGTGGATATTAAGTGTAAAAAAATCAGAGTTTATTCACACATATTCATAGAACGACATATTCAAGGAGTATAAGTTTATCCCAAAGAATCAAATTTGGGTTAAGAAGTTCCCTTTCAAAAATTTGACAGACTAATGGCGTCACTACAAAATTCAGAAAATGAGTTGATGAGAGATAAAAAGGGCATCTCATCACATGGAAATAAAATTTAAATAAATAAGGATATAGAAGAAAATATCCCAAAATAATAGTATGTGAATTAAAAGACATAACAAAATAAGTCTTTTAAAAAGAGGAGGGTGAAAGGTTCCCTTACCGACATGGGTATCTTTCGAAACATTCACCCAGTGAAAGAAGGACAATAAAACATTGATGTAAATACTCATAAATGAAAGTATAATACACAATGAGTAAAATAATGGCAAGTACATACACCACTCAAAGGAAATTGTGTAAAATGTAGCATAAATCCCAATGGAATAAAAGTGAGATGAAAAATCCCTTACGAAAACTCGGCAGCCTAACAGCGCCACTTAAAACTTACAAAAATGGATTGATGAGATCAAATAGGGTCTCTCATCATATTAAAATAAAGTATACAGAAATAGGAATATAAAATAACATCCCCCAACATAACAAAGATAAGCTTAAAAGAAGTGACATAAAGGAGAGTACTTAAAAAAAAAGAGAGGTTAGATCTCTTACGAAAATTCGGCAGCCTAACGGTGCCACTCAAAACTTCCAAAAGTTATTGATGAGAGAGAATAGGGTCTCTCATCATATGAACATAAAAATTACAGTAATAGTAATATAAAATAACATCCCAATAACAAGAAATATGAGCTTTAAAAGGAATGACATAAAAGAGTGTACTTAAAAAGAAAGAGAGGAGTAGGATCCCTTACCTCGGGTCCGACTTTACTCGATCGTTCTTTAACGTCCTGAATAAAAAAATAGAGTTAATTTATACTTGCTTAAGAACCTTTTTCAATTTCATTATTCCTTTTATATAAATTATTTACAGGTTATAAACATTATGTAATCATTTACGTTAATAATGTTTGTTTTGTCGATATTTGGTTCTTAAGTCAAAAGTGGACTTCTTACAATTACATGTTGTTCATGTGGTCAAAGGTTCTTTATATCCAGAATGCAATTCCTGATTTTTATATCATATATATCATATATATCCAGCATATAAATGTATTTATAATATTACATAATCATTTAGAGGTAAGAAATGAAATGCACCGTTCATGAAGACGGTAAGCCGTACGTACGCATGACCGCTACTTTCATTTCTTTGTCATATTAATGGAATTAATAACTAAATGAGAGGTATGTATATTTTAATTCCATAATTATATTCATCATTTATATGTATCATTCATCATATATATCCATTATATACATGTACTTATAATAGTACATTACATTTGGGGATAAGAAATGAAATGCACCGTTCATGGAGACGGTAAGCCGTACGTACGCATGAACGCTACTTTCATTTCTATCTCATACTTTAATGGAAAGAAATAATAATGATATAGAGGTATATTATAATTCCAGTATAACATCATATATAATTACTTTAAATAAATCCTTTATACATCCCACATATGGAATTAACGAATCAAATCACTTTGAAAGGGCGGTAGTCCGCACTTCCTAAAATGAAGATATCACGCATACCCATAATGGAAGTCATAAAGGTATTCCACAAATGAAAAATACAGAAGCTTAAGTAAAACATAAAAATATTATATATCATATATAAACTTAGTGACATCTTAATGTCCACCTTTGAAGGTGTTATATGAGTGTTGAACAATCATCGTTTCGCGAGGCAGAAATTCACCATCCACAGAAACAGTATGTTCTTTAACCATTAGATGAAGGTGTGTGTAAGTATAGCTCGAATCCTTATTATAACAACATCCTAGTATATTGAAGATACTGGATTTGTTAAAATATAAGTGAATAAAAATATTTTAGGGGGTTGGAGAAGCAAAATAAAACAAAAGATCACAAGTGATGATGTTACCTTAAAATCAGGTAACTCCCTTTGTTTTGAACCAAAAGGGTTTCTTGAAGAGCTTCCTGCCTAAGTTAAGGCTTCTAGGATGAGGAGAGGGATGTGGAGAGACAAAATGATCATATATTGGCCGAACCAAAGGCTTGAGAGGTGAGGGTAAGGTGGTAGAGGTTGGGGCCTTTTATAAGAGGAGAGGAGGGGCACTCTTGGAAAAGTATAAAATGTTACTTTATTTTCAAATGGTTTTCGGATTTTAATGGTCCCACATTGATTTGTTTCGAGGATAAGGTGATAAGGGTTCGAAATCCACCCATCCAATAGGTTTTTTACATGTGTAGGTCCTATATTTTGAATTATATTTCCATTTTATTTAAATCGTTAAATAATGAGGTCATCGCTGCATCATCATGATGTCATAAAGAATTTAATTTATTTAATGTCTAAAAATTATAAAAAAAATACTATGATGTAGGAAATATTTTTAGATTTCCAATTAATATTTATGTTCAAAAATTTCGACTTGTATAACCATATGTAAAAATTTCTTTAGTAAAACAACTCATGTTTGTGACATTTTTATTTAAACTTTAAATAAAAGGCATAAATGTCATTATCATACCCAAGTGGCTCCATGGGGTACCAAAAATCGACCCATGGGTTGTTGTGGTCGGCCATAACTCATCCAATTGGGTTAGGACATGTTTCAATATATTTTCATTTTATTATAATATCATTTTTACCTTAAATCACACTAATTACCTTTAATCGCGATTAATAAAACTTAAAAGTTACTTTTCATCAAAAATTATTTTCATCCCATTGAACCACATTTTACTTAAAAATTAAAATCATTTAAATTGGATTTTTGAAATTCAAATCACAGAAGTGGTAAAGTCCCATTTAAAAGAAAAATCAAATTTTGTAACCACCACTTTGTGGTTTCACTATTCATCAAAAATTAAAGTTTTTCAGAAAAATACCAAAAATTCACTCTAAGATATATTTGATATTCAGAATTCTAAAATGATTTCTATTTTACTAAATTCATAACATAGAAGTTGCATTAATTAATTTTATAATAAAACCCCACTTTTAAAACAAATAGCGTGTTTTTAAGAAATAATATCTTTCAAAAGATTGACACTCGTTTATGTCCAACCTTAAAGTGGTATTAATTACAATGACCACCATTGGATTAAATGGTAAAAATATATTCTATTTAAAATTTAAAACAGATTAAAAATATAATCTAATCATATAAATAAAATAGACTAAAAAGAGGTTTTGAATTAAAATACAACATTTTTCATTATTCATTAAAAAAATGAACTTTATCAGAAAAATACCAAAAATTTACACAAAGTAAATTTTGATGTTCCAATTCAAAAGAAGAATTTTATTTGGTCCAATAGAATGTATAAGAGTGATCAAAACTATATTTAAAGAGGGTTCTCCATCAAAAGGCGGTTAATCGACTGTTTAAAGAAGATTTATGCTTAAAATTGGATTCATTTGCATTTTAAGCCTCTAACATTTATTGGATAAAAGTAAAAACATTTAAAAAACATATATAATCATATTTTAGTTATTTCTATTCATTCCCAACAACACAATGGCTACGTGTTAACTAACATTTAAAATAATATTATTTTATTATTAGTGTACAACGTATGGTTTCAATGAAACTCTTTGTTGCGTATTGGGTAAGCCATCGAGTATAGCATTCCATTTAAATTAATGTTAATATTTTATTCACAAATACGGATAAATATAAAAATTTCATATTCTTTATTTACCTGGGGTGTTACATCCTTCCCCCTTTTGGGAATTGCGTCCTTGCAATTTTAAAATTGGTCTCAGAAACTTCATTGAAAGCCCCACATCGAAAAAGGAGTAAATTAAACTATCACTTTAAAATAAAGAAAGGAAAGTACAAAGGTCACCCGAGTTAACCCATACTAGGATTCCAAGTATGAAAATATGGACATGGAGGAAAAAACAAATGGTCATGTTCTGATGGAGAGTGATAGTAAACATGTCTAGGAGAAAGTTAACCATAAAAATCACAAAGTTTTGATGGGTTAAACGGTATTTGATTCCCCAGTAGGAAAAGTTAACAGACAACATTTTTGTTTAAAGTTACTTTTCATGGAGGAATTTATTTTTGAGCTTAACTAAATCATAATGAAACATACTTACTTGTCTTGTAGACTTTCAACTTTTACTAGATTCCTTAATCAAACTCATATTTTCTCTAAAAGAAGGGTATTTAGGAATACTTGTTCGCATTAAGAGTACTATAATCAATTTATAGAGAATCTCCTAATCCACAAAAGAGAACTATATACTTCCCATGTATTTAGACTCTAACCAAAACCAAAACCAAAAAGGTTAGTACAAGATCAGATAATCCAGAAAAGGATAACCCTTTATAAAAAGAAAATCTATTCTTAATCTCCAAAATTTGTCCAACAAAACCCAAAGTTCAACGAGGACCATTCGATAAACAATTTTTCCATAAAATTATTCAAATTAAACCAAACTAATATTGAAACCCAAATATTTTAAGGATTTAGTCACATAGTATTCCAAGTTAAATCGTAACATTTATCTCCAAACAACAACAGTTGCTCCTAAAGTCTCGTATTGAAGAGTAATTAACCTAATCACATATCCTCCATGATAGGTTAATAAATTTCCATAGATATCCCAAAATCAACATACTCTTAATTCATAAAATCATTTAACTAAAAATAATTAGTAAAACTAACCAGGGACTTCACATAGTCCAGTGGTTGACGATAAATACCCATTGCACTTTGGTTGTGGGTTCGATTCCCGCAGCCTTGTCCAACGCGATGGGTTGTCACACGGTCTGCGTGTTGTCCTTTTTCCAAAACTACATAATTCTTAAAACATTCCCCAACAACGAGATAAAATCTACAAAAAGAAACCATAATGTAATTTAACCTCAATTTTATCTCATGACTTTCACTTTCCATCATTACATATAGTAACCCATATTTACCTCAAAAGTAAGGATCATATAAACCCAAATGGTTCTTTATAACTATGTCCACAAAAGAATAGATTACTATTCTTTGAATAAAATTTTCATATATCAAACATCAGTGTTACACATACTATAAAAAGTCTTCTAATGTACCCCATCATCAAAAGAGACTTAATATTCTTTAGAATTTCACCATAACTCTTGAAGCCCTTATATGTTTACTTCTTACACATTCAACATTCTTCATGATCTATTAACCATTCCTTTCCAACTTATTCTAAAATACTACTTTCCTACAAACAAAATCATGAATCATATCCTAAGATTCCAAAATAGGAAAACAAAAGTTAAGAAATAATCCATACCTTTGATTGGTCATTTTCAGTTTCTTTATCCTCAATCGGAATGGCATTAGGTATTGGTAAATTAATATTTGTACGATCTTGGTGATCCCATTCCCAAAAATTCTTCATAGGACATGTGTTTACATAATGACCATGCACACCACATTTAAAACATTCAATTGATCCCTCAGAAAGAACTTCTTTCCCTTTCCTCGAGTCAACTGGATGCTTCCTTTTTCCATGGAAGGTTCTTGCTTTATGACCTTCATTTCCACATCTATAGCATATTTTTGTCCCTTTGAAACATTTTCCTAGGTGTTTATTTCCACATCTATGACACATAGGTTTTTGAACACACTTACCTTTATGATTATTACCTGTAGTTCTGTAGGGATTTGTTTCTCGCATATATGATGCCTTATAGAAATCACCAAGGTTTAGGTGGTCAATCATGACTCCAGATATTTGTTTGAGGATAAACACAAGAGTTCTCATTACAGATCCCATATCATTCAGTTTCTCGCTCAGAAAACTGTCACAGTTTCCTTCACATCCACCGTTACTTTGGTGTCTGCTAGATCTAGCCATTTACTAAAACCAAAAAGGTCAGTGTGAGTATATCAATAAAACCATCATGTACTAATGAGGAAGATCAAAACTAAGATATACTTACTCATTCACTTTATCTAAAACTAGGATTGTTTCTGAAATCCTAACCATTAGGGTAATGTCACTTATGCCTAGAGAATACCCTAACCTCTAAAGTTATCTAAACCGACCTTTGATACCAACTATAAGGCCCCAGCCTTAAACCTTACTTAATATTGAATTAAATGAATAATTCACATTGAGGATCTTTTCAGGTTTAGAGTTTTAGAGAATTAGGACATAACTATTACATCTCAAAAGATTACAAAGTAGACACTTCTACTAAGTTTCCATAAAATAAAAACTCTTAAAAAGAAACATGTCTAGTTCCATGTTTTAGATAGCATGACTTTCCCTTGATCCCATCCTTGACCAAAATACACATTAAGTCCTGTGAAAAACATTTCAAAAAAAAAACTTGGGGTGAGCATAAGAAGCTCAGTAAGGGATACACAAAGAAAGTAAACTGTTAGTTTTTCAAAACAACAAGTAAACCATGTATACTTTATCAAAGTAATACTTTTCACCTTTTCAAAGTAGTAAAAACTCTTCACTGAATAAAAGTTCATTACATACCTTTCTGTAAACAAAAGATTACCATAAAACCCTTATAAAGATCACATAACATATAAAGGTAACTTGGGACATAAACATACTTAAGTGGAATAACCATAAGGTCAACTTCCACACATATCACTTAATGGAATAGCCATTCGGCCAACTTCCATACATACTTAATGGAATAGCCATACGGCTGACTTCCATACCCAATGCATTAGAGGTTATAACGTAACCACCCGTCCTGGTATTCACGGCATCACCCGTCTTATGGTTTATCACGTAACCACCCATAAAATGTCCAAGTACCATTATAAAATTATAACACATAAAACCAATATAAAGGAATGATAACATTTCCACATTTCAATCACAATATATCATTTAAATATATTGACAAAATAGAATACTTTATCAAAAACATTTTCAATACCAAAATACGTAAAAGATTATATGGTATTTATTTTATTTTAAAAACATTATGGCTTTTTGAGGAAGCCAAAGATCAAATAATACTCGCGGAGGTGGAAAAGGTCGTTGTCACCGCGTACGTTAAAAGAAACATTACTTTTTGTCATTTAGTAAAACGCTTCGTAGAAAGAGATTCCTTTTGTATAAAAGTAAAATTCAAAGGGGTTTATACACCGTATAAAATAAAGTTGTGTATAAAACAAAATATGCCTCAATGAAAGGAGATTGAGACGAAGTCCCTTACAAAGACGATATCCTTGGTTTAAGGATAAATTAATTACATAATTATGTGTGACAAACGAATACACCAAATATAAGTGGATATTAAGTGTAAAAAAATCAGAGGTTATTCACACATATTCATAGAACGACATATTCAAGGATTATAAGTTTATCCCAAAGAATCAAATTTGGGTTAAGAAGTTCCCTTGCAAAAATTTGACAGCCTAATGGCGTCACTACAAAATTCAGAAAATGAGTTGATGAGAGATAAAAAGGGTATCTCATCACATGGAAATAAAATTTAAATCAATAAGGATATAGAAGAACATATCCCAAAATAATAGTATGTGAATTAAATGACATAACCAAATAAGTCTTTTAAAAAGAGGAGGGTGAAAGGTTCCCTTACCGACATGGGTATCTTTCGAAACATACACCCAGTGAAAGAAGGACAATAAAACATTGATGTAAATACTCATAAATGAAATTATAATACACAATGAGTAAAATAATGGGTAGTAAATACACCACTCAAAGGAAATTGTGGAAAATGTAGCATAAATCCCACAGGAATAAAAGTGAGATGAAAAATCCCTTACGAAAACTCAGCAGCCTAACGACGCCACTTAAAACTTACAAAAATGGATTGATGAGATCAAATAGGGTCTCTCATCATATTAAAATTAATTTTTCAGAAATAGGAATATAAAAGAACATCCCCCAACATAACAAAGAGAAGCTTAAAAGAAGTGACATAAAGGAGAGTACTTAAAAAAAGAGAGAGGTTAGATCTCTTACGAAAATTCGGCAGCCTAACGGCGCCACTCAAAACTTCCAAAATGGATTGATGAGAGAGAATAGGGTCTCTCATCATATAAACATAAAAATTACAGTAATATTAATATAAAATAACATCCCAATAACAAGAAATATGAGCTTTAAAAAGAATGACATAAAAGAGTGTACTTAAAAAGAAAGAGAGGAGTAGGATCCCTTACCTCGGGTCTGACTTTACTCGATCGTTCTTTAACGTCCTGAATAATAAACTTGAGTTAATTTATACTTGCTTAAGAACATTTTTCAAGTTCATTATTCCTTTTATATAAATTATTGACATGTTATAAACATTATGTAATCATTTACGTTAATAATGTTTGTTTTGTCGATATTTGGTTCTTAAGTCAAAAGTAGACTTCTTACAATTACATGTTGTTCGTGTGGTCAAAGGTTCTTTATATCCAGAATTACATTCCTGATTTTGATATCATATATATCGTATATATCCATCATATACATGTATTTATAATATTAAATAATCATTTAGAGGTAAGAAATGAAATGCACCGTTTTTGGAGACGGTAAGCCGTACGTACACATGAACGCTACTTTCATTTCTTTGTCATATTAATGGAATTAATAACTAAATGAGAGGTATGTATATTTTAATTACAGAATTATATTCAACATTTATATGTATCATTCATCATATATATCCATTATATACATGTACTTATAATAGTACATTACATTTGGGGATAAGAAATGAAGTGCACCGTTCATGGAGACGGTAAACCGTACGTACGCATGAACGCTACTTTCATTTCTATCTTATACTTTAATGGAAATAAATAATAATTATATGGAGGTATATTATAATTCCAGTATAAAAACATATATAATTACTTTAAATAAATCCTTTATACATCCCACATATGGAATTAACGAATCAAATCACTTTGAGGGGACGGTAGTCCGCACTTCCTAAAATGAAGATATCGTGTATACCCATAATGGAAGTCATAAAGGTATTACACAAATGAAAAATACAGAAGCTTAAGTAAAACATAAAAATATTATATATCATATATAAACATAGTGACATCTTAATGGCCACCTTTTAAGGTGTTATATGAGTGTTGAACAATCATCGTTTCGTGAGGCAGAAATTCACCATCCACAGAAACAGTATGTTCTTTAACCATTAGATGAAGGTGTGTGTAAGTGTAGCTCAAATCCTTATTATAACAACATCCTACTATATTTAAGATACTGGAGTTGTTACAATATAAGTGAATAAAAATATTTTAGGGGGTTGGAGAAGCAAAATAAAACAAAAGAGCACAAGTGATGACGTTACCTTAAAATCGGGTAACTCCCTTTGGTTTGAACCAAAAGGGTTTCTTGAAGAGCTTCCTGCCTAAGTTAAGGCTTCTAGGATGAGTAGAGGGATGTGGAGAGACAAAATTATAATAGATTGGCCGAACCAAAGTCTTGATAGGTGTGGGTAAGGTGGTAGAGGTTGGGGTCTTTTATAAGAGGAGATGAGGGGCACTCTTGGAAAAGTATAAAATGTTACTTTATTTTCAAATGGTTTTCGGATTTTAATGGTCCCACATAGATTTGTTTCGAGGATAAGGTGATAAGGGTTCGAAATCCACCCATCCAATAGGTTTTTGACATGTGTAGGTCCTAGATTTTGAATTATCTTTCCATTTTATTTAAATCGTTAAATAATGAGGTCATCACTGCATCATCATGATGTCATAAAGAATTTAATTTATTTAATGTCTAAAAATTATAAAAAAATACTATGATGTAGGAAATCTTTTTAGATTTCCAATTACTATTTATGGTCAAAAATTATGACTTGTATAACCATATATAAAAATTTATTTAGTAAAACAACTCATGTTTGTGACATTTTTATTTTAACTTTAAATAAAAGGCATAAATGTCATTATCATACCCAAGTGGCTCCATGGGGTACCAAAAATCGACCCATGGGTTGTCGTGGTCGGCCATAACTCATCCAATAGTGTTAGGACATGTGTCAAGATATTTTCATTTTATTATAATATCATTTTTACCTTAAATCATACTAATTACCTTTAATCGCGATTAATAAAACTTAAAAGTTACTTTTCATCAAAAATTATTTTCATCCCATTGAACCAAATTTTACTTAAAAATTAAAATCATTTAAATTGGATTTTTGAAATTCAAATCACAGAAGTGGTAAAGTCCCATTTAAACGAAAAATCAAATTTTGTAACCACCACTTTGTGGTTTCACTATTCATCAAAAATTAAAGTTTTTCAGAAAAATACCAAAAATTCACTCTAAGATATATTTGATATTCCGAATTATAAAATGATTTCTATTTTACTAAATTCATAACATAGAAGTTTAATTAATTAATTTTATAATAAAACCCCGCTGTTAAAACAAATAGCGTGTTTTTAAGAAACAATATCTTTCAAAAGATTGACACTCGTTTATGTCCAACCTTAAAGTGGTATTAATTACAATGACCACCATTGGATTAAATGGTAAAAATATATTCTATTTACACTTTAAAACAAATTAAAAATATAATCTAATCATATAAATAAATTAGATTAAAAAGAGGTTTTGAATTAAAATACAACATTTTTCACTATTCATTAAAAAAATGAACTTTATCAGAAAAATACCAAAAATTTACACAAAGTAAATTTTGATGTTCCGATTCTAAAGAAGAATTTTATTTGGTCCAATACAATGTATAAGAGTGACCAAAACTATATTTAAAGAGGTTTCGCCATCAAAAGGCGGTTAATCAACCGTTTAAAGAAGATTTATGCTTAAAATTGGATTCATTTGCATTTTAAGCCACTAACATTTATTGGATAAAAGTAAAAACATTTAACAAACATATATAATCATATTTTAGTTATTTCTATTCATTCCTGCCAACATAATGGCTACGTGTTAACTAACATTTAAAATAATATTATTTTATTACTAGTGTGCAGCGTATGATTTCAAAGAAACTCTTTGTTGAATATTGGGTAAGCCATCAAGTATAGCATTCCCTTTAAATTAATGTTAATATTTTATTCACAAATATGGATAAATAAAAAAATTTCATATTCTTTATTTACCCCAGGGGTGTTACAAGCATGAACTAGAATTTTCCATTGATTCTTAAGTAGAAGCTTCAGCACACCTCCAAATTTCACTCGGAATCTCAGGACCACTACAATGGAACACCACTGAAGCTATATTCAACCCCCTATAATGATAAATGAATGCCACAAAATATAAGGGGAGCTCAATTTTCCCACTATGAAGGTAATATGATGAAGTGGATGAAAATGGTGAGGAAATTTCTCATGGTAAGCTAAGACACACTATTGGAAAATCCATCTATCCCTATAGAGATATACCCATGGTTTAGGAAAAATGTGGGTATAGAGTTACTGTCCAAGGCTATACCAATGGTTTTTTAAAAACCATTGGAATAGGTTGGTCTATACCAATGGTTTTTCAAAACTATTGGTATACAGTTGTTGATATTAGAGGCCTACTCAAAATCCTCCTCCACTCCTCCTCATTCAAAACCTAAGGATATTATGCGTTTGTGCTTCCCCTTCCCCTCAATCAAATTTAGCCTCCTCTCTATCCTTCTTAAGTGTATTTAGAATCCCTCCCCTCCTTAGTCGATTTCAGACTCCCCCTTGCCTCCTCAAGAAAATTTTGTGTCCCCCTAGGAGACATTACACCCATACGATGATGTTCTTTCTCCATTTTGGCAATTTTTATTGGGATCATTGAGGGGTGAGATTTAATTCCATAATCTTATTTATTCTCTTGTGTTCCTCCATTTTTATGGGCGTGAGTCACTTTTATAAAAATTAATTTTTTTTCACTATAGTTTTTTAATATTTCTCAACAGGTTTAGATTATAGATGCATTATTTCATATTTTAGTTTATGTATTATCTGTGAAAAAGTTTCAAAATGGTTTATTTGATTACTCAATCTTAGTTTTCAACCACTAGGTATTATAAATCTAATTTAAATATTAATATAGGATGAAATGAAAATGAAAATGATTAATGATTAATGATTTTATAAATATATGTAGGGATGTATATCAAAAAAATAAGACCATTTTATATTTGTTCACCAGATATACATGCTTTGAAATATGGTTATTAGGACTAAGGTCATTCAATATATTGGAATTGGTCAAGAACATATCTAATAGGTGTAATTATGATGTGTATTTTTTAGTAATAAGTTTAAAATAATATAATTCACAAATAATAAACAATGAAAAAATATAGTATTTAATATAATTATTTTATTATATAAATATTTCCTCAAAGTTTCATATTATTATTCTCATTAAAGAGCCGATTGATGTATTAAAACTATAAATGTTATTACATTTTATATATTAAACAAGTGGATGAGATAATTAATTAAATTTCCTTGTTCCAATGGAACTATTGGGATACTTTCATTGAAAATGTCATTCTATTCACATTAATGAATTTTTATATAGAAAACATCCACCCAGCCACACCTAAAAAATTTCATATCCACTACCCCTATCAATTCACTCAATTATATTAAAATTATCATGAATAGAATCACATTTTCAATAATAATATATTTAAATTAAATATTTATGTAATGATCACACAAAAATGGATGACAGTTATAGTATATCCTCTTTTTATTATTAAATTACCTCAGATATGATTATTTTATATTCTGTTATTGTAAACCATAATCGAACCATAAATACAAAGAGTAGTGGAATGAATAAATAATTTAAACATTATATTTACACTAATATTAGTAATTTAAAAATTATGAATATGGTATATTGGAATGAGGAATAATATCAAAATTTTTATACACTTATTCCCATTGAGTAGATATGATTTATATGTGATTTTATTTTGTTACTCTGATTTCATATAATTAAATCGTTGTTTTGATTATATTTTTTTCAAAAAAGAATGTAATATTTTATTTCTTAAAGGTTGTTTTGGATGTTTTATATGATAATTGGATATATTTAAAAGATAGTGATTATATTTATATTTTATGTCTTTATGTTTTATAATATATTTAATATTTTATTATGTTTTTATTCTATGTTTGAATGTTCTTTATTTCAAAAACATTTATTTCATATGTATTAATGAAAAATATATGAAGTTTTCATCCTAGGTTCCCTAATGGAATTATTTTTTTTAGTTTTATTTTTTAAGGTGAAATCATTTCCATTATGTAAGTTGATGTCTTTTGAACTTTTTTCTAGCCCTTTTTGACCTGGAATGAAATTCAATCCTTGTGGTATACATGATTAGTGATACAAAACATGCTAATGGATCACAAGATTTTTGGGTATGAGGTGGGGAAGGCCTAAATTTTTTGACCATTTAGAGCACGGGCTAATACAGGTTGAGCCCACGTGGGTGTGGGCTTACCCGTAGACCTAATATTAAACAAATTATTATTTTTTACAATATGTGATTCTTTAAAATTTTAGTTTTTTAATAAAAAATCATGATTAAAACATGAAATATGATTTCTCACTGTAATGGTCATACTAATTCACCATTCATTCACATGTTAAATTTAAATAGGTCTATATTTATTATTTCAATATGATAATTTATATATATCCCCTACTCATGGTTTCAATTCTAAAAGAGTTATTATAATCAAAATATTTTTTGGGTCAATTTAATTGTGTTATAAAATTTCATTTTTTATTAAGAAAATAGGAAAGGACCTCATGTGAACCCTAATAACCTTTTTAAAATTGGTTTTCACCTAGAGAGTCATCGTTCATTCACATTTCCAACTATTTACATCACCACACAACCAACATCATCATTCATCACCCCTCACTGTTCACTCACCTACTTTACATCGCACAGTTCTCCACCACATCAGTGACTCCACATGCCACTATTAACCCATAGAAAAATGTTCCATCAAATCCCTTAAAACTTTAACTATTTTCAATCCATACTTCTTCACACAACTACCATTAATAATAAGAAAACAATACAATATTTAAATGATTATAAATACTATTTTTTTTAGTTTGTACAAGACCAAAAGCTACCAACGAGATTATATGGGGTGGGGTGGGCTTAAATTTTTTTTCCGTGTTATTTACAGTCTTTTACAAATAAACCCAAATGGGATCCAACCCATGCGGGCTTGGATTTCCATGCCTAGACCTACCTATATCACATTACTAGAAAAGATTGAGTATAGGGATAGATAGGTAGGTTTGGTTTTTTAAAACATAAGTGAGTATAAGGGAATAATATGGATTTTAGTGTCAAAGTTATTCAATTTATCCACCATGATAGTGAATTATAAAATTTTAGGGATACCCACCTTGATTCTTTATTTGTAGTCATTTCCTATAACATATTTTAGTTCTCGTATTCTTTGTTTGTCAATATACTATTATAATTTGATGACTTTCATATAAAAATTGGTTGTAATGAATTTTTAAATTATGGTTTACATTTTTTATTAGAACATAACTTTTTTCCTAGTAATATAATAGATAGAATCTAGGTGTATCATACTAATCATATTTCAATCGAGTTTCAAAATAATTTGGAAACCTTTTTAGATTTTGAATTTAATAATGTTTCATATGGAGGTTGTATAAAGTTTCCATGATATAATTGTGTTGGAAGACCATGTTAAATCAAGGAATAAGTTAGATACTATATAATTAAATATGGATTTCAAAACAAATTATTATGTTTGTATCACCATAGAGAGAAGGGACAATCTTCTACTGTTCATGAATGAAAATAATGAAGTGGTATGGATAATTTGGTATTTGATCAATTTTCATTTGTGAATCATCATGAGAGAGATAGTATGCTAGTGAAAGAAGGAAATTATTTCAATACACATGAGGAAAAGACTGAATATGATGATGTTAAGAGAATGAAAAATTTGATGGATGGCATCAGAACTCCAATATACCAGGAATTTACTAAAATGACCAAGTTAGAATTTTTAATGTCGTTATATCATGTAAAAACCATATATGGAATTTCTAATACTTCCGTTTATTATATTCTTACCTTTTATGAGGTATTTATTCTCTATGGTGCATATATTCCCTCAAATCATTATAAGGCATGGAAGTTAATTAAGAATCTTGGATTTTCTACTAATAAAGTTCATGCTTGAATAAAAGATTGTAGTTTATTTTGGGAGAAAAAATATGACCATAATGACTATAAAAAATGTGGTACATCTCGATGGAAGACAAATGAAAATGTAACACCATATCGTGTGCCACAAAAAATCATGCATCACTTTCCATTGATTCCCAAACTTCAAAATATATTCATGTCTAGAGATATCTTAGCCAATATGCGATGGAATGATGCTGAGAGAATTAAAGTTAATAATGAGTTGGTTCATCTTTTATATAGATTATAATTGATGTAATTTTTTTCAAAACATCTTGATTTTTTAGCTGAGGTGTGTAATGTTAGGTTGGGTTTATCCTGTGATGGTTTTAATATGTTTGGTTAGATGCTTACTGCTCACAGAACATGCGATATTTTTATTCTTGTTTATAATCTTCCTTTATAGATGTGTATGAAAAAAACTTTCACTTTATTGAGTATACTAATATATATAACTTATTATCCTGACAATGATATAGATGTCTTCTTTTATCCTTTAATAATAGAGTTGAATCAGCTTTGGGATATGGGTGTGTAGACATTTAATGCTTCTTCCAAAAATATATTTTAGATGTGTGATTACCTTATATAGACTATAAATGATTTACCTTATTATTCAATTATTCATGGTTTTAACATGAAGGTAAAAATTTAATGTCCTATATGTATGAATAATACATTATTGAGAAGTCTTAAATATCGTTATAGTTTCAGTTTTATGGGGCATCAACGATTCTTGCCAATGGATCATCAATACAGGAAGAATCGTTGGAGGTATGATAATACTATTGAAACTGAACAACCATATAAACGTATGTCAGCTAGTGATGTGCTTAATTAATTAAAATATTTTAGTTTTTTATTAGATAAAGGTTAGATGAAATATAAAAAGAAGAATAATTTTGACACTGAAGACACTTATAATTGGAAAAAGAGAAGTATCTTTTTTGATTTCCATATTGGTCTACTAATTTGTTATGTCATTATTTAGTCGTAATTCACATTGAGAAAAATATATCTTAATTGTTTCTTACAATTCTTCTAAATATCAAGGGAAAGACCAAATATTACTTCTGATTTCATTGGGACTTTTTGGATTGGGGTATTCAACCATAACTTCATCCTTTGTGTATCGGTGAAAACAAATGGAATATTCCTTCTGCTTATTATGCGATGACACTATTAGAGAAAGATCAATTTTTCTAGTATTGGATAATGTTAAGGTTCTTTATGGATATTCTAGAAACATATCTAAATGAGTCAACATAAGGTATTTAAAACTAAAATTCCTACAAACTCATGATTATCACATCATTCTTCAGGAATTGATTCTAATAACAATTCAACATTTTATATCCAATAATTTAAGGGTTACAGTGATTCTATTGTGACATTTTTTAGATACCTCTGTGCTAAAAGTTTATCCAAGAAATTATTGCTAAAAATGAAGTAGGAGGAACCATTAATTTTGTGTGAGATGGAAAAAAATTCCTTAATCCTTTTTCACCTGCATGTTGCATTTAACATTCTATCTTATAAATAAAACTATTATTGGGGGACCAATTTGTTTTTTGTGGATGTATCCTACTAAAATAAATGTATGCACAATGAAATCATATGTCTGAAACAAGAATTATCGTGAAGGTTTGGTTGTGATTGGTTATATGGATCAAGAATGTATAGATATTTGTTTGATGTATTGGTCTGATGTGATCACAAGACATAACTAGCCAATGAGAAATGAAGATGACCAGTATGGGGAAATTGATCCCTCATTTCAATATCTTCCTCAAATAAGAGGAATTTTTTGGTTTTATACATTGGCTATAATGAACCTTGAAGAGTGAGATATGTCACATCACACAGTCTTGTTTAACTATGGTTTGTTAGATGACTATATCAAGTAAATAATTTGGATATTTATATGTTATATCATATTATGTAATTTCACATATACCTAAAACTTTTATTATTATTTTATATAGATAACATAAACAAATTATAAGTAGAGTTAATCGATCTTTTCCTTTGATAAGAATAGAGTCTTTGCATAAAATCAATGGTATTACCATTACTTTAATTAGATTAATATATAAATATCCATTTAATTTTATTATCCATATATATTTATAGTATTGAGTTTACTTGTTGACTATGTTTTATAAGAATTAAGAGCACTGGATTTTAGTCCCAATTCATTGGTTTCTGATTGAAAATATTTAATAATCAATGGGTATAAATTTGTTACAACTGACCGAGTGGTGAAAATGATAAAAAAACATGATGTTGTTATGTTAACTACTATAATGGATTGTTATTCCAATGCATCATATAGTCATCCTCAACATGAAGATGTGTATTATTATGGACTTGTTGATAAAATACTGTTATTATATTACTACTCTCAAGGTTGAGTCACTATTATGAAATGTAAATGGTTTGATTCAATGATGAAACAAGGTACCTTTATTGATGAATGTGGATTTAGAGTTATTAACATGAGATGATTCCTACATATCGATGAACCATACATTTTATCATCCAAGATAAAATAAGTGTTTTATGTGAAAGATCATATGATATCTGATTATGGTGTAATTAATGAAGTAATCCTAAAACATATTTTTCATGATGTTGAAGATGAAATTTCCACCATTGATCCCCCCATTGGCATTGAACAAAATATTTCATTTGATGACTCAAATTTTCTCATTATGAGAGTTGATGTTGAACCTGAAGTAGTGGTGGGTAATATATAAAATCAACAATATATGTTCACTGTTCATTCAGTTTATCTTGAAATGAGTTTCTAAGGATAGTATTACTATAATTGGTTTTAGTTTAGAATGATATATTTTTTTTAGTATTGTATGGTTTCCTTTTATTTAATTATATTTATTTCTATTAAAAAAATGAATTTAAATAAGTTTTTAAAAAATGTATAACTTGGTTTTACTAAAATATGTTATGACATTGCTTATTCATGCTTTGAATTTTAATCTGTATGCATGATTTTTAAAACCCATTTCTAAAAAACATATATTTATTTCTTATGAATATTATAAAAAATACTTTAGATCTTTGAAGGAAGCGACTATTTGATCCTGATCGATAGGTATGTGACTGTGTGTTTCCTCATTTTCTTCCCTCAGCAAGTATAATAATTGTAATATTTTTATTCTACATTACATATAATTTTATGTTAATATTTTTTTATCAAATTATTTTAGGAACATTCTGTTCCACCAGAGTCTCATCCTCATCCTACTAGCATGGGTCCGAGCGAGAATTCTCCTAGACTTAGATTGATCACCTGTCATACCCATTCCCACACTGACCCACCGGTGGAAACCCCATCTACCACCCCTTTCCATCCTTTGTTTGAGCCTCTTGGTATGTTCACACTCATGAATTTATCATCTAATTTAGCCTCTTCTTCCCATACCACATCTACAATGCCTCCATAGATGTTCCCACCTTTACCATATCCATATATGTTGATGTATCCCCCAACATACTACCCATATTCCACCATGTATATGTTTCCTCCATTTCCTACAATACATCCATCATCTGATGATTCTATTCATTCAGCTTCCACTCTAGTTCATGAAGATCACCTAAATAATTCATTAGAATGGACACTTCCTTTAGAGGCTACTAATTTAGGACAACCCACAGATCCATCACATCCTATTGAGTACACCGCATCATGTTTTTTTATTATAAATGTGTCAAACTATATAACTTAATTTTTTTATTGTAGTACCATGACTTAATTATTCTTTTGTTCCCAATATTATCTTATTCAGTGGGATATTATAGTAGATGATGTGGGAACACTTGTATGCATGAATCCTAGAATATCCATACATAGATAATGGTGGAATGCAATAAAGATAAGTAGATGGTAGGTAAAAATTCTAGGTAGTGTAGAAGTTTCATGGACACTTTAACCAAGTACCATGATATCATTCCATTGGAACTGGTCTTATGAAGAAATCTTAGTAATGACATCAAGGAAAAATCATGGGCACAAATATGTGTGAGAAAATTTGATATATTTATATCTATATCATTATTGTATTTATATGAATGAACATGTTTCTTACAGAGTAAGTTTAACTTTCCCAATGGATAATATGCTAAGATTGAAAGGTTTATGGATCTTGGGGAGACATGGAGATCATACAAGTATGAGTTGTATTTTGGTTGGAAGATTATATTTGGTTCTAATTTAGAGGGTGTACCCATATTCCCTGACTATTAAAAAACTCAATATAAAAAAATGAATGCATATTGGAAGAATGAGGAGTTTAAGGTATTCCCAATCTTTAATGGGTATCATATAAAATTTAATTTTTATTACTTGTATTGATTTTTTTAGTATGCATCAAGGAAGAAAAAATCACAAATATTCAATAACATATGTACACACATTGGAGCACACTATAATTCTTGAGCATGAGAAGCGCCGGGTACTTTAATCTGAATTGAAATAATGACCTTATTTATATTATTACTTAGTTATCTTACAATTATGAATTTTAATTTTTATTATCATTAATAATTTTAATATAAGGTTGAAAATACCCCTTTAAAATTCCCATTAGGCCTATAGGAAAATTTTCCATTAGGCCTATAGGAAAATTATCTATTAGGCCTAATGGATAATTAGGCTAGAGGTCTAATGACCAATTGTCCTGTAGGCCTTGTGGCCAATTGGCCTATAGGACTAGAGCCCAATTGGCATGTAGGAATAGTGTCCAATAGTCCTAGAGGCCTAATGGACAATTATCCTCTAGGCCTAATGGAAAATTGGGCTATGGGCCTGATGGCCAATTGGTCCCTAGGCCTATAATCCAATTGTTCATTAGGATTATAGGCCAATTGGCCATTATCCATATTGGATAATTGGCCATTAGGCATATATGACAATTGGCCATTAGGCCTAGAGGCCAATTGGCCATTAGGCATAAAGTCCAATTAGCCATTAGTCCTAGAGGCCAATTGGCCATTATTCCTATAGGCCTAGAGGTCAATTGGCCATTATGAAATGAATATAAATCATTCATATTCAATATTATTTAATGTTCATAATGATTACCTAAAATTGAAAAGTGTTTATGATTAGATTTTATATATTAATATTTTTTATCAATTTTTATCACATTTTTAAATTTATGATTTTTTTCATTAATTTAATAGTTATTCCCTTTTATTATTATTCAAGATTATAAAATGTGTACATTGTGAATATGTGTATACTAATCTATGTTATTTATAATAATCTATATTGGGCATCGAAGGTCATTTACCTTGAGCTAAATTATTTTTCTCAAGTAGGAAGAAAAAGGATGGAAGTGCAGTAAATGAAAAAACAAAAGAAAATATTGTAAGTTTTTTAATTTATATTTAAAATATTTATATGAAATAAATAATTAAATATATTTTTTGTATTTTCAACAGACTACCCTAAAGTCCCTTGATGATAAAGAAGATGAAAGCTTCAGGCCAAACAATATTTTGAGTTGAGTATTAGGTGAGGAGCACTAGGGTAGAGTCTGATGTTGAACAGGAAAAAACACCACCCCCTCTAGGTATTGGTCCTCATCGAGATCCTCTCAAAAATCCAAGAACCTAGAGCTACAAAGAACCCATGTAAAATAATTTGAGGAAAAAATAGCTTTATAGGAGCATAGAAGAAGTAAATAGAATTGTGAAAGAAGTAAGATGATCACTAAAAAATTACTGAATGTTATGTCTCTTATAATTAAACCACTTCCATTAGATACTGATCCTACTATTGATTCATATATGGAATCAATGTGTTATTTAAATGATTCCATGAGTGATGTCAATTATGGTCCTAGTGGTGTTCAAGATGAAGGTGATATAGATTATGTTGATGATGATTTTGCTACTCCAAATGATGATTTTGGTGAGGATGTTATTGTCACTAATGATGATGATGATGATGATGATGTTTCCGATGATGTTGAGGACGAGGATAGTAGCGATGAGAGTGATATTTATCCCCTCTATTTTTGAATTAGAAGTAAGGATAATTTTTCAGTTATGTAAGGATTTGAATTGATTAATTTTATAGATGTATATGTATGTTTTAGTATTTTATATGGTTCGAAAACTATTTAAAGCTTTTGTATGGATGCTAAATATAGAATTTTTTTAATTTTATTGAATATATATTGTTTATTTTATTTTATTTATAGGTTCAGGAGATGGAGGAAGAAGTGGTGGTGCTTCTTCCAAATGCATGAAGCTACCTATATCCACAGTTTTTAAAACTGTGGGTATAGGTTATCTGCTGGGAAAATATACCCATGGTTTTTGAAACCATGGGTATATATATATACCCCATTTTTTATTAACACTCTGGGAATAGAAGAATTTATGTGACCTATACCCATGGTTTTTATAAAACAGTGGGTATAGGTCTATACTGACACCTCAAGAGTCCATGATTTTGAAAACCATGGGTATATCATATACCCATAGTTTTAGGGGCTATACCCATGGTTTAAAACCATGGGTATAGGTGTATTTTCTAGTAGTTACATGGTTTATATGTATTTTTTTGATGATTAAACAACCACTAAAATTCCTTACAATCTATAATACTAAATGTGGTTGATTGATACTTACATAGAGTTAGAAAAAGAACAAAAAACAATGATAAAAATGGATATGAAAAATGAAAATCATTTTGGACAAGATATACATGTATGGATAAATTTTATGTTGAAATAAATCATACTTTTCCGTAGGAGAATTATTCTATGTCTTATAAGGATTTTCCATACTAAAAAACTAGGGTTTCAGTGTAGGGAAGCTCATGGAGAGTGAATGTGAAGGAAAGAGTGAATATTTATTGGAAACAAGTCAATAAAATTACCAGATTGAACTTTATATACTATATTGATAGTGTGGGTATTGGGATCAAGTTTTGAGTTTTTATAGAGTGGTCAATGCATAAATTTTGGGGGATAATAAAACACACGAGGATACAACCAAATAAAATTTTCTAATCCATGGCAATAGGCCTTAATTAAAAAAATTATATATATATGAATATTTAGAAGGTTCAAACTCAAATATGAGGGTTATTATAGCATATGAGTGGTTATGATTTTGAGATAATTTTAATATAGATTTAAAGGAGAAGTTATATAACAACCCTACTCTTTATTCACATTAATTCATGATTTATCATATAACACTACACTTAATTAAACTTGTAAGATTGATAATTCTAGTGTCTTTGGGAAATAGGTACATTACATAACAACTTAAAATAGGAAATACATCATCTTTATTAAAAAATTTCTTAACATGATCATAATATTCCATGTCTTTTAAAACTGCATGAGATAACCTAGGGACATATATAAGAAAGGGGTGAGCTATAAATACTTGTAAGGAAATAAAAATGGAATAAAAAGAAAAATATAACACATGTTATACAATAGGAATATCAATAGGGAATAAAATTAACATGAATAATAAGGCATGATATAGGATGATAATCAGAACATGGGAAATGTGGAAACAACTTCAAACACTACATAATACACATTGGTAAAGGATTACTGCCAAGACATCAGGATAGAAAAAGTATCATAAAGGAATTAGGTTCAATCCTTTTCCCAACATTCACTACTGGAATTTGGTCTTTTCCCAATGGTAGTATACCAATGGTTTATTTAAACCGTTGGTATAGTGAGCCTTTGCCAATGGTTTATTTAAACCGTTGGCAAAGGAAATTTCGGTAGACCCTTTCCCAACGGTTCACTGGAACCGTTGGGAAATGGGTGCTAAACTCACACATTTCCCAACGGTTCACTGGAACCGTTGGGAAAGGTGTGCCTTTTCCAATGGTTTTTATAAACCGTTGGCAATGGTTTTCCCCAAATTGCAGATCGTGATCTCCTCTCCCCATTCGGACAGAGCCCTAATCTATTCGCTCCGCTGCTCTCGTGAACCCCATCCGAATCTCTTTAGCTCCACTGATCTCGTGAACCCCCATCCGAACACCATCACCCCCATCCTAACAGGTACACCCCCATCCGAATAGGTAAAATTTGATCTCAACCATATTGTTGTAGTTGTTTTAATGAATAGATTTTTTCCAGGTGTTGGTGGTTTACTTGATTATTGAAATTAATATCTAAATAGGATATTGTTTGTGTTTGTGAAGACTTCTTTAATGTTTTTATATTCTATGTTTGGAAGGAGAGTGTTCAAAACATGTAAATCAGAGTTGGGGGAGGCTATCATGAACGTTTACATGTTTTGGATAATGGATTGTGGGAATTATGGATTGTGTTCAAACCAATTTGATATGTTTTGGATAATGGATTGTGGGGGTAGGGGGTGTCCACGGGGGTGGGTGGGTTGTCCACGGGGGTGGGAGGGGCTGTCCATGGGGGTGGGAAAGGCTGTCCACATGTGTGGGCGGGGCTGTCTAGGGGGTGTGGGCTGTCCTGGGGGTCTGGGTGGGGTGTCCTGGTGGGGGAGGGGTGTGTGGGGTGTCCAGGGGGGTGGTATGTCTTGGTGGTGGTGGTGGGGTTGCAGGGGAGGGGGGTGTGGGCTGTTTGGGAGGGTGGGAGGGGCTATCTAAGGGGGGTATGGGGTGTCCAGGGGGGTACGGGGGTGGGCAGGCTATCCAGAAGGGTGGACGGGCTGTCCACGGGGGTGGCCGGGCTGTCAAGGAGGGGTGGGCGGGCTGTGTAGGGGGGTGGGTGGGCTGGCCACGAGGGGTAGGGGTGTCCAGGGGGGTGGGCAGGCTATCCAAGGGGGTGGGGGGCTGTCCATAGGGAGAAGGGGTGTCGAGGGGGGTGGGTGGGTTGTCCACAGGGGTGGTTGGGCTGTCTAGGGGGTAGGGGGTGTCCACAGGGGTGGGCGGGGCTGTCTAGGGGGTGTGGGCTGTCCTGGGGGTCTGGGTGGGGTGTCCTGGTGGGGGAGGGTGTGTGGGGTGTCCAGGTGGGGTGGTATGTCTAGGTGGTTGTGGTGGGGTTGCAGGGAAGGGGGTGTGGGCTGTTTGGGAGGGTGGGCGGGGCTATCCAGGGGGGTACGGGGTGTCCAGGGGGGTACGGGGGTGGGCAGGCTGTCCACAAGGGTGGACGGGCTGTCCACGGGGGTGGTCGGGCTGTCAAGGAGGGGTGGGCGGGCTGTCTAGGGGGGGGGGTGGGCTGGCCACAGGGAGTAGGGGTGTCTAGTGGGGTGGGAGGGCTATCCAAGGGGGTGGGGGGGCTGTCCATAGGGAGAAGGGGTGTCGAGGGGGGTGGGTGGGCTGTCCACGGGGGTGGTTGGGCTGTCTAGGGGGTAGGGGGTGTCCACGGGGGTGGGTGGGTTGTCCACGGGGGTGGGTGGGGCTGTCCACGGGGGTGGGAAAGGCTGTCCACGGGGGTGGGCGGGGCTGTCCAGGGGGTGTGGGCTGTCCTGGGGGTCTGGGTGGGGTGTCCTGGTGGGGGAGGGGTGTGTGGGGTGTCCAGGGGGGTTGGTATGTCTAGGTGGTGGTGGTGGGGTTGCAGGGGAGGGGGTGTGGTCTGTTTGGGAGGGTGGGTGGGGCTATCCTGGGGGGGTACGGGGTGTCCAGGGGGGTACGGGGGTGGGCGGGCTGTCCACAAGGGTGGACGGGCTGTCCACGGGGGTGGTCGGGCTGTCAAGGAGGGGTGGGTGGGCTGTCCAGGGGGGGTGGGTGGGCTGGCCATGGGGGTAGGGGTGTCCAGGGGGTGGGAGGGCTATCCAAGGGGGTGGGGGGCTGTCCATAGGGAGAAGGGGTGTCGAGGGGGGTGGGCGGGCTATCCAAGGGGGTGGTGCTATAGTGGTTTTGGATTGTTTGAGGTACTCTTAGTGTATTATAAACCCTCATTTGTTCCATATTCATTTAAATTGATTTAATATCATTTTTTTCACACACACCATTATATCCTCTCAAACTATATTTAGATTGTATTTTCATTCGTATGGTGTTAAATATTTTAGTAAATGTTCATACTAGCTTCTTTTATGTGTTCTAGGGGTTTAGACTAATGACATGGCTGCATGATTATTGTGGGGGTATTCTTTTCATATAAATATACCTATACACCCCGACCCCCTTGGACAACCTGACCACCCCCACGGACAGCCCGCCCACCTGGACACCCCGACCCCCCTAGACAGCCCCCACCCCCTGGACACCTCCGACCCCCCGGACGACCCCACCATCCCCTAGACACCCCACACCCCCCCTGGACACGCCACACCCCCTTGGACAGTCCCGCCACTCCCATGATCCTCATCCTACTCCTCATCCTGATCTACTTGAAGAAGTTAAAGTATAAAACTCATATACTCCCAACAAGACCCTTAAGGATTATGTATTCCTTGATCCACTTCCAATATCTTACTGGTCAATCCGTGAATATAGGTATTAGAAATTTTGTATCTTATTTTCTTATATACACTGTATTTTTTATTTATTTATTAATATGATTATCATATAGAGTAATGTGTCAGTTATGCTTTTATATAGAGTAAACAATTGTCATTTACGTAAATATTTTTTTGATTAAACTTTAATATTATTGAATTTCATTGAAATGACTTATTGCGATTTTTTTACAGAATGGATAGAAGTTGGATGTACGAAACTGATCGGATTTCAATCGATTTTCAAAATAATTTTAACAACTTTCTAGATTTTGCATTTGACAAGGCTTCAGATAGTGGTCGCATACACTGCCCATGTTTTAATTGTGTTAGAAGACCTTGGTTGAGCCGTGAAGCAGTTAGCTATCATATAACCAAATATGGTTTCCAAACAAACTATTATGTGTGGTATCACAATGGAGAGAAAATGGAATCTCAAAATGTTGATGATCCAAATGATAGGACTAAATTGGAGAGTTTGATATATGATCGGTTTCCATTTATTTGACATCATGAGAAGGAAAGGATGTCCAGCCAAAAAGATTTCAATACAAGCACACATGATGCATCCAATGAAAATGATGATGTTGATAGGGTGAAAAAATTGAATGATTCTGCGACGACTCCAGTATATCGGCAATGTGATAAAATGAAAAAGTTGGAATTTTTAATCTGATTGTTTCATGGGAAAACTATGTATGTGATTTCAAATACTGCAATTGATTATATTCTTACCTTCTTGAAGGACTTACTTCCAGATGATGCAGATATTCCCTCAAACCACTATATGGCATGGAAGTTGGTTGATGAACTTGGATTCTCAAAAAAAAAATCATGCTTGCCCGAATGATTGCAGCTTATTTTGGGAGGAAACTGCTGAAAGAAATGATTGTATAAAATGCGGAACCTCCCGATGGAAGCCAAAAGATGATGGAACACCATCTCGTGTTCCACAAAAAGTAATTTGGAACTTTCCATTGATCCCCAGATTACAGAACCTTTCCATGTCTGATGAAATATCCGTAAAAATGCGATGGAATGACACCAAGAGAAAAAAGAATAATGAAGAGTTGGTTCACCCTGCAGATGGATTTGCATGGCAGAGATTTGATGCTCGATATCCTGAATTTGCAGCCGACATGCGTAATGTGAGACTGGGTCTTTCATGTGACGGTTTTAATCCATTTGGGCAGATTCTTACTTCGCACAACACATGGACGGTTTTCATACACATTTATAACCTTCCCCCTTGGTTGTCTATGAAAAAGCCTTACACTTTCTTGAGTATACTGATATCTGGACCTTCTGATCCCAACAATGATATAGATGTATACATGCAACCTTTAATAAAAGAGTTGAAACTTATTTGGGATGTGGGTGTGCCCACATACGATGCATGTTCGAAAGACATATTTCAGATGCGTGTTGTACTTATGTGGACTATCAATGATTTTCCTGCTTATGTAATGATGTTTGGATGGGGCACAAAAGGAAAATTGTCATGTCCTATTTGTATAAAGAATACTCGATTGAGAAGACTGAAATATAGTCGTAGTTTTAGTTTTATGGGACATCGACGATTCTTTCCAATGAACCATCCATATAGAAACAATCGTCAAAGATTTGACAATACCATGGAGAATGACGATCCACCTCAGCGTATGTCTGGAACTGATGTGCTTAATGAATTTAAAGATTTCAGTTATTCATTTGGGAAGAGTGTAATGAAATATAGAAAGAGGAAAAATGTTTCCAATGATACCTGTTACAATTGGAAGAATAAGAGTATATTCTTTGAGTTGTCATATTGGTCAACCAACTTGTTATGTCATTTCTTAGACGTAATGCACATTGAAAAGAATATATGTGAAATTTTTCTTTCGATTCTTCTAAATTTCAAGGGGAAGACAAAAGATGATTTACGATCTCAGAACGACTTGGTAGATTGGGGGATCAGACCAGAATTGCATCCTTTCTGTATCAGTGAAAATAAATGGCAAGTTCCATGTGCTTCTTATGTGATGACTCCTGCTGAAAAAAATCAATTTCTGGAAGTTCTAGAGACTATTAAAGTTCCTGATGGATATTCAAGCAATATATCAAAACGGGTCAACAGAAAAGATTTGAAGTTGAAATCTTTGAAGGCTCATGATTATCACGTCCTTTTGCATGAGTTGATTCCAATAGAAATCCGTCATCTCTTGTCCAATAATCTTAGAGTCTCAGTTATTCGGTTGTTCTATTTGTTTAGAGATCTTTGTGTAAGAGGTTGTCCAAATCCCTCGTGCAAAAACTGTTGGTAGAGACACCATTAATTTTGTGTGAGTTAGACAAAATATTTCCTCCATCATTTTTTACATGCATGTTGCATCTGACTGTCCATCTTCTGACCAAAATACTTCTTGGAGGACCCGTTGCTTTCCGTTGGATGTATCAAACTGAAAGAAACATGTGCACATTGAAATCATATGTTCGGAACAGGAATTATCCCGAAGGTTCTATTGTGAACGGTTACTTGGCTCAAGAATGTATGTATTTCTGCTCAATGTATTTGTCTGATCATACTACGAGAATAAACAGACCAATGAGAAATGAAGAAGAACAGTATGGTCAAATTGAACCCAGTTTTCCATCACTTCCTCAGACAGGAGGAATTCCGGGATCATATACATTAACAACATTAAGCCTTGAAGAGCGAGAGATGGCACATCGCACAGTGTTGTTCAATTGTGATTTGTTTGATGAGTATATAAAGTAAGTTAATTGTACATGTATCTCTTATCTTATCTCTTGTAATTTTAAATATTTGTTAAACTATTATTATTTTTATCTACAGGGAACATAAAGAATTGATATATAGAAAGCATCGTTCTTTATCTTTGAGAAAGAAGAAGACTTTGCATAGCAAAGGATTTTCTGCTTGGTTGAAATTGAAGGTAAAAATATTTCTGTAATAACTAAATAAAAATAATATTTAATTAAGTTTACTATTTGTTTATATTTCAGGTATCGAGTTTTCCTACAGACTTTGTTTCTGAGGAAATAAGAGCTTTGGATTTTGGTCCTAATACCATGGTTCATGCTTGTAAATCACTTGTGATCAATGGATACAAATTTGTTATCACTGAACGAACAAGAAACATGAGAACACAACATAACGGTGTTATGCTAACTACCACAACAGACTGTTATGCCAGTTCATCGGACACTAGACCTCATTTTGAAAATGTTGCTTATTATGGTGTCGTGGAGAAAATAATAATTTTGGATTATTACTCGCATGGTCGAGTCACAATGATGAAATGTCAATGGTTTGATTCAATGACGAGGCAAAGCACCTTTATTTATGATTGTGGATTTCGATTTATTGACATGACTCGCACTCTTGCCACTGATGAACCATATGTATTGGAATCAATGGTGAAACAAGTTTTTTATGTCAAATATCATCACCATCCTAAATTCGGTGTAATTATTGAAGTAAATCCTAGACATGTTTTTGATGATGGTGATGATGAAGTTGACACTATCCTTACTGCAATTGGAAGCAATCCGTTTATTACTTATGATGACCCCAACAGCTCAATTTTCAGAGTTGATTGTGAACCTGAAGTTGTGGTGGGAAATATATAGAATCATACAGTCATGTTCTCACCTACATGTTTCACCTACATCATTCAGAGTGTGTATCCTAGTACTTACCTTCATAACACCATAAATCTTCTATTTCATTATGTTCTTTTTATCATAATGGTTTTTCTATATTTTGTTTTTTGGGTTACACATTAGTTATCTGTTTCTAATTACTTCCATATTTGTTTTCATTGCAGGAAATGACACCCATTGAAGAGAGGCGGCGGAAAAAGATGACAGATAATAATCGTCGCATGGTACAGATGGGTGTTCCTCCACTCATCCCTGTTGTGAGTATTTTATTTCAAATATAAATATTTCAATAACTTATAATATCATGTGTTTACTTTTCTGTCAAACTTTTTTTCAGGATCCACCCCCTAGACGACAGATATCTGACGAGGAGGCTGATATTGCTCCCAGTAGAAAGGTTGGTGGTACGAGGGCTCGTGGGGCAAGAGTTAGACGATCCACTACCACAAACGTATATTCTACGCCATATTTTGATCCTGGCGTGTCTTCAGGGACATATGAGATATTTAGACCTATGATGTTTACACTACCAGCTGGCCAGACGTCTATGCCATCATCTTTTGCTTCTGGTTCATTATCTCCAGGTTATTATATTCCACCTTCTTCGACTCCTGCTGCGACACAGTATGTGGCTGAGGAGCATACACTGAGGGACACTCCACCTGTACAGGATATTCCTTCAGCTTATGCACCCATTGATCTGACTACCACAGGTATATTTATATAACTCTATCAAATGTTTATACCAAAATTTATTTTTATTATAACTTGTATTGATATTATTTTTATTTAATAAAAAATTCATATACAGATAGGAGGCGGGGGAGGGGGCGTACTCGCTTGCGTGCGGTATGGAACCGCCAAACACAGTTGATGGTAGAATACAATGTTGATGGACAAATGATTGAGAAATCTGGGCAGCAATGTCGGGGTTTTTTGGAGACGCTAGCCAAATACTCCGATATCATTCCGGTCAGCCCTCTCTCTTGGAGACATCTGCCACCCGAAGTCAAGGATAACACATGGGCACAAATATGGGTAAAAAATCTATTGGATTTAATGTAGTATATTTTTGTATTTAAATGAACTAATCAATTTGGTTTCAGCTTCGGTTTAACTTCCCTGATAGCGAAGTTGCACGGCCAGCGCATTTAAAAGACCTAGGAGAGCTTTTGAGAGATTATAAGCATGAGATGTATGTTGGCTGGTGTGATAGAGTGGGAACAGAGTTAGAGACATTACCTATCGTGGATGACTACCTGATAAAGCAATATTTCCAAATGATTACCCATTGGGCGACTGCCAAATTTAAGGTATTAATCTCATTTGAGTTATTTAAATGAGAGTTTTCATATTTTTCATTAATATAATCTTATTAATTATTAATCATTATTTAGGAATCTTCTGAAAAAAACAAAAAAAACATTGATTCAAAGAAATACCTCCACACTTTGGGGCGCATAACAATTTCAGATCATGAGAGGCAGCAGGTACGATATAGTTGTTTATAATTTTTCTTTAGGACTTTCCCTTTTTATTGGATCCTACTTATATTATGTGATTTATTGAATAATGAATATATGATTATACTTTCACTTTATATTGTTTCAATTTCATTAAAGAAGCACAAAATTAATATTGAAGGACGTATCCCTCGAGCAAAATTGTTTTGCTTGAGTAGAAGAAAAAAAGATGGAACTGCGGTAAATGAACCGACCCAAGAGAAGATTGTAAGTTTTAATTTGTTTATTTCAAAGTTTAATATCTAATTTGAAATTTAATAATTTATTAATATTTTTGACAGGCTTCTTTAGAGGATCTTGATGGCCAGGAGTCTGAAAATTTTGGGCCACACGATCATTTATATCAGGTTTTGGGAGATGAGCACTCTGGTCGAGTACGCTGCCGACCTAGTAAGAATATAGTCCCGACGAGGTATTGGTCGTCTCCAGGTATCCATTCTTGTACCACCGAGTTGGAACAGGTCAAGGAGCATGCAAGATAGTCTGATAAAAGGGTTACAGAGTCGGAAGTACAAGTTCAAACAAGAGACAAAGAATTTATGAAACTGATGAGAGCTTTATCTTCATCACTTCCACCAAAGGCTAGTGCGGCTTGTCAGACATTTATGTCGTCGATGGGTGCATCATACAATGCACCAGGCAGCATCTCTAGTGGCGATCGAGATGATGACGTTCTTAGTGATGACGAGGATGCTGAAGAGGAAGAGGGCGAGGATGAGGATGTGGACGAGGGCGAGGATGGGGCCGAGGGCGAGGATGGGGCCGAGGGCGAGGATGATGCCAAGGACGAGGACGACGACGAGGACAGAGACGGAGGCAAGGATGAGGCTGATTATGATAGTAGTGATGGTGATGGTGATCAGAGGCAGATTGATCCATTACATTTTTGAATTCTGTATAACTCTTTATTTTTGAACATGGTTTTCCACTTTGGGGTTTTCCTCTGCTTCATAGGGACGTTGCATTCAGATTCTGTTTTTTGCACTTGATTCTTATTGTATGATTAGTCTACTACATATACCTTTAGTATTCCTTGGTACTGTGATGCTCATTTTTCTATTTTTTTACTTAGCTTTCTTAGTTAGCCATTTATTTCATGTTTATGCATGTGGAAGATGATATGGAAAATGTGCTTTGAAGTAGTGGCCGACACCAGTCAAAGTGTCTAACATTTATTTGAAATGGACATGATTTTAAGTGAAAACAACAACTGGCATACGGAAAACGAACCAAACGCATTCAGATTCTATTTAAACTATAGGAAAACGATCCATGGGTCATATGTGACGTGTACAAGTCAACCCCGCCTCAATCCGAGGTCCGGTGTGGCCGGTACCACTCAAAGTGTCTTTCTTTTGTTTAAAATGGATGCTCTTTTAAGTAAAAAAAACCACATACGGAAAACGGACCAAACACATTCAGATACTATTGATACTTTAGTACATGTATCCATGGGTCATTTGTGGCGTTTAGGAGTCAACCCCGCCTCAATCCGAGGAGCGGTGTGGCCGACACCACTCAAAGTGTCTAACTTTTATTTGAAATGGACATGATTTTAAGTGAAAATAACAACTGGCATATGGAAAACCGACCAAAGACATTCGGATGCTGTTGATACTTTAGGAAATGTATCCATGGGTCATATGTGACATGTATGAGTCAACCCCGCCTCAATACGAGGGTCGGTGTGGCTGGGACCACTCAAAGTGTCTTTCTTTTGTTTAAAATGGATGCGCTTTTAAGTAAAAAAAATCACACATGAAAAACTGAACAAATGCACTCGGATATTGTTGATACTTTACACTACAAAATAAACAGTGTTTAGCGGCGGTTTTGTGGCGGTGGTTCACAAAACCGCCGCTAAACGTTTTTCGAAATACATTTCACGGCGGTTTTTAATAAACCGCCGCTAAACCTTTGTTTTTTTTAAAAAACCCCGACCCTTCCCTACCCCGACCCCTTTCCCTGCAACCCTCGCACGCAGCCCCCCGCGACCCATCCCTGCAACCCTCGCCCGCAGCCCCCCGCGACCCCCCGACGATCCCGCGACCTCCTCCGGTGACCCCGCGACCTCCTCCGGCGACCCCGCGACCTCCTCCGGCGACCCCGCGACCTCCTCCGGCGGTGCCTGCGACCAGCAACCCGCGACCCCCTTCTCCCGACGACCTTTCTCGCTTCGACTTCGGCCCCAAAGTGAGTTTTCTCTATGTCTACTGCTTGACATACTCGTGATTATTCATGTACCATATAAAATTTCATAATGAGAAAATTATTTGTGTGGATACAATGTTGATGCATTATTTTTATGATGATACGATAGTGTTTTTAAATGAAAATGAGAATAGTATTGGATTAATTAAAAGTTATTGGTTAGTAATTAATTTGGAATTAAATGATTAATTGGTGTAAAGTTAATTAATAGACTAGGGTAAATTATAGATTAGGGTTATGTTAGTTGGATTAAACATCACCAATGATCACTTGATAATGAATTAAGAGGTTGATCATTGATATCTTAGTTGGCCAAGATCTAAGAGTTTTACTTCATAATATACTAGATATGCGATGTATATAAGTGTGACTATCCTTGTGGTATTATTTTATATTGATGGGGGTGACGGATTGTGATTTTTATATAAAAGTTAAATGTATTTCAAGTTGTATTATAGGTTTTACTAGATATAATGACCAAGTTTATGATCCATGAATCGTACCCATAGACCCGACCATCTGGTGAAACCTATGGTGAGGGTGTTATTATCACTGAAGGTTAGTTCTATGATAGGGGTGAGGACTTATGATATGTCTAGGATGATTTGTGTTTTTTATTTTTACAGGATTTTTAAGGGATTTGGTACTTGACTTGGGTTTGATTCAATATGTATTTATTCTCAGATGTTGAAAAATAGGGATATTGATTTGGGGTTGCAAGGTAAAATCATATTCAGCCTAGTCTTGGGATGATTTGGATAATGTGGAAAAATGATTCATCCAGGTGAAATAATAATTGGATAGTTATCAATAATAATCCTTATAAAGGTTAGTTAATCTAGGAAAAAGTGACCTTTGATAAGATACTTATCATTCATTTGAGATAGGGATTTCATGTTAGCATAATTATTTTACTCATAAGGAAATTAGGATGATTGTAAGTTTTTAGAAGCATGGTTGGAATGCATGGAAGTCTTGATAACTAAATTATACACTAAGATATGAGTAAAAAATATAAATACATTCAATATTAATGGGGTTTTGGGAAAAGGAAACCTTTTCAAGGTGATTCACAGATGGGGTGTAAGGAAAGAATTCTAGGAAATGGATACACTCGTACTAATGATTTAAGGTGGTGATTTTGTAAATAGGTGATAAGGTTGGTTGATTTGGATCTTAATTCATATGTATATCATAAAATAATGGGATAATAATAAAATATCAATGTGGTAAGAGTGTTCATCTGGGGTTGAAATCAAGGGAAATTTCATCTTGACCATGTAAAGTGGTCTATAAAAATCCACTAGGGTGAGATATTGTGGGAGATCTAGAAATTATGGGGAAACATGTAAG
The DNA here is from genome assembly GCA_963277665.1 of Viscum album. Taxonomy (NCBI): domain Eukaryota; kingdom Viridiplantae; phylum Streptophyta; class Magnoliopsida; order Santalales; family Viscaceae; genus Viscum; species Viscum album. Next base: position 1,647,610,899 of record OY728152.1, read on the forward strand.
AGGGTGGGGGTAAATTCATCTAGTGATCAGCTCACACTTCATTTTGGTGGGTACAAGTACAGACATTGATGTGATAGAATTTCAGTAGTGTGGGGAAGTCTTGTGTGAACAAGTGGTGTTATGATTAATCAGTGATTATAGAATGATTATATGATGATTTAATGGGGTATTTTTTATAGTTTTCATGGTTGGGATTTTATTCCATGACCATTCAAATGAATAGGGTGAGGTGTATTTCCCAAATAATTAATCTAAAAATAGAATAAAGTAAATAAATTGAGTCAACTTTCTATCATCGAATAGTGATTAAGATATTTAATGATGGGAAGCACCGACAGCAACATATAGGTAATTTAACTCCCTATTTTAAGTGAATAAATGAAATTTTAATCATGGAAAATGGTGATTGATTTGTGTATTTTATTGTGAGGATGGTTCCGAAATCTCCCATTGTGGATTCTCCCACTCTTAGGGTTTCCTAATCTACATTGTAGTGTCGATCCCCTTGGTTTCGCCAATAGGAACTGACCACATTGTCATGACACGTCAAATTGATTATATCTTTAAAGTTGGTTTATGGTCTAGTTAATACCCTAGTTCATCTCTCAAGGATAATTGATAGGTTTATAGTGTGTATTTTTAATAAAAATGACTAAATTTCATCTCTCAACTATTTATTATCAACATAAAATGAAAATTAAAGGTTTAGGTAATGTTACTATACCACCGCACAAGAGGATATCGATAAGGCACTACACTACCCTGTGGAGAGCCAATCGGAACACCTTTGTTCCAATCCTCTCCACAACTCATGGCCCAAAATTCTTAGCACCACCTCACCTAGTTACCAAAATTATAATGTGTGACGTGTACGATTCAACACCGCATCAATCCGAGGCCCGGTGTGGCCGACACCACTCACAGTGTCACTGTTTTGTTAAAAATGGACTTAATTTTAAGTGAAATCAACAACTGACATACGACAAACCGACCAAACACATTGGGATTCTATTGAAACTTAAGGAAAACTATCCATGGGTCAAATGTGACGTGTAAGATTCAACTCCGCCTCAATCCGAGGCACGGTGTGACCGCTACCACTAATGTGTGACCTGTGTCCATTTTTAATGTTGGTTTTTATTATGGTAAGAGATGTTATGGTCACTATTATGAGGATGTTGGTTTTTGTGTGTAGGGGTTTGTGGTAGTATTCTTTTAGTGATGGAATATGAAATGGTGATGATGTAATAATGTTGTAAGCTGTTGTACATTACAAATATGTGTGGATGTGATATTATGTGGGGCTGATGGGTGAGATGTGGCTGTAGTTTTGGAAAATTTAGGGCAGTGGTGGAGCAGATCCAATATATTTTTTTTCCAGTTCAACATTTAGCGGCGGTTTTAACCGCCGCTAAATGCCATACCTGTGAACATTTAGCGGCGGTTTTAACCGCCGCTACATAACAAGGAACCATTTAGCGGCGGTTAAAACCGCCGCTAAATGATGAACTGGGCAGAATTTAGCGGCGGTTTTAACCGCCTCTAACTTTATTATGCTGATATTTCACGGCGGTATTCACCGCCACAGAATAGGCGCATCAAACGCCTGAATTTAGCGGCGGTTAAAACCGCCGCGAATAAGCTGCCCATATAACCGCCGCTAAATGAAGAGAAACCGCCGCTAAATGAAGGACCTACGACACATTTCTAAAACCGCCGCGGAATCGAAAAAACCGCCGCTAATAGATTGCCGACGCCAAACTTAGCGGCGGTTTTTGTAAACCGCCGCCACACAATATAGTGGCGGTTTAAACCGCCGCTAAACGGCAAAAAAACCGCCGCTAGGACCGGCATTTGTTGTAGTGTTAGGACATGTATCCATAGGTCATTTGTGACGTGTACAAGTCAACCCCGCCTCAATCCGAGGTGTGGTGTGGCCGACACCACTCAAAGTGTCTAACTTTTCTTTAACATGGACAACAGTTTAAGTTAAAACATCAGCTGACATACGGAAAACCGACCAAACGCATTCGGATTCTGTTGAAACTATAGGAAAACCATCCATGGGTCATTTGTGATGTGTACGAGTCAACCCCACCTCAATCCAAGGTCCGGTGTGGCCAGGACCACTCAAAGTTTGTCACTTTTCTTCGAAATGGACAACGGTTTAAGTTAAAACAACAACTGACATACGAAAAACCAACCAAATGCATTAGTATTCTGTTGAAACTTTAGGAAAACGATCCATGGGTCATATGTGACGTGTACGAGTCAACCCTGCCTCAATCTGAGGGCCGGTGTGGCCGAGACCACTCAAAGTGTGTTACTTTTCTTTGAAATGGACAATAGTTTAAGTTAAAACAACAACTGACATACGGAAAATGGAACAAAGGAATTCAGATACTGTTGATACTTTAGGACATGTATCCATGGGTCATTTGTGACGTGTAGGAGTCAACCCTGCCTCAATCCGAGGGCCGGTGTGGCCGGTACCACTCAAAGTTTCTTTCTTTTGTTTAAAATGGATGCGCTTTTAAGTAAAAAAAACCACATATGGAAAACTGACCAAACGCACTCGGATACTGTTGATACTTTAGGAAATGTATCCATGGGTCATTTGTGATGTGTACGAGTCAACCCCGCCTCAATCTGAGGGCCGGTGTGGCCGGTACCACTCAAAGTGTCTTTCTTTTGTTTAAAATGGATGCACTTTTAAGTAAAAAAACCACATATGGAAAACTGACCAAACACACTCAGATACTGTTGATACTTTAGGACATGTATCCATGGGTCATTTGTGACGTGTACGAGTCAACGCCGCCTCAATCCGAGGGCCGGTGTGGCCGGTACCACTCAAAGTGTCTTTCTTTTGTTTAAAATGGATGCGCTTTTAAGTAAAAATAAATGACATACAGAAAACCGACCAAACACTTTCGGATTATGTTGAAACTTTAATAAAATTATTTATGGGTCATTTGTGACGTGTACGAGTCAACCCCACCTCAATTCGAGGCGCGGTGTGGCCGACACCACTCAAAGTGTCTAACTTTTATTTGAAATGGACAGGATTTTAAGTGAAAACAACAACTTGCATACGGAAAACCGACCAAACGCATTTGGATTCTGTTGAAACTTTAGGACAACGATCCATGGGTCATATGTGACGTGTACAAGTCAACCTTTCCTCAATCCGAAGGCTGGTGTGGCCGGGACCACTCAAAGTTTGTCACTTTTCTTTGAAATGGACAACGATTTAAGTTAAAACAACAACTGACATACGGAAAACCAACCAAATGCATTCAGATTCTGTTGAAATGTTAGGAAAACGATCCATGGATCATATGTGATGTGTACGAGTGAACCCCACCTCAATCCGAGGGCCGGTGTGGCCGGTACCACTCAAAGTGTGTCACTTTTCTTTGAAATGGAGAACAGTTTAAGTTAAAACAACAACTGACATACGGAAAACGGACCAAAGGCATTCAGATACTGTTTATACTTTAGAAAATGTATCCATGGGTCATATGTGACATGTACGAGTCAACCCCTCCTCAATCCGAGGGTCGTTGTGGCCGGGACCACTCAAAGTGTGTCACTTTTCTTTGAAATGGACAACTGTTTAAGTTAAAACAACAACTGACATACGGTAAATGGACCAAATGAATTCGGATAATGTTGATACTTTAGGAAATGTATCCATGGGTCATTTGTGACATTTAGGAGTCAACCCCTCCTCCATCCGAGGTCCAGTGTGGCCGGTACCACTCAAAGTGTCTTTCTTTTGTTTAAAATGGATGCGCTTTTAAGTAAAAAAAACCACATATGGAAAACTGACCAAACACACTTGGATACTGTTGATACTTTAGGACATGTATCCATGGGTCATTTGTGACGTGTACGAGTCAACCCCGCCTCAATCCGAGGTGCGGTGTGGCCGACACCACTCAAAGTGTCTAACTTTTCTTTGAAATGGACAACAATTTAAGTTAAAATAACAACTGACATACGGAAAACCGACCAAACACATTAGGATTCTATTTAAACTTTAGGAAAAAGATCCATGGGTCATATGTGATGTGTACGAGTCAACCCTGCCTCAATTTGAGGCGCAGTGTGACCGGTACCACTCAAAGTGTCTAACATTTCTTTGAAATGAACACCAGTTTAAGTTAAAACAACAACTGACATACCGAAAACCAACCAAACGCACTCAGATTTTGTTGAAACTGTTGTACAACGATCCATGGGTCATATGTGACATGTAAAAGTCAACCCTGCCTCAATCTGAGGGCCTGTGTGGCTGGTACCACTCAAAGTGTCTTTCTTTTGTTTAAAATGGATGCGCTTTTAAGTAAAATAAACGACATACGGAAAACTGACCAAACACTTTCGGATTCTGTTGAAACTTTAAGAAAATGATTTATGGGTCATTTGTGACGTGTAAGAGTCAACCCCACCTCAATCCGAGTCGCGGTGTGGCCGACACCACTCAAAGTGTCTAACTTTTATTTGAAATGGACATGATTTTAAGTGAAAACAACAACTTGCATATGGAAAACTGACCAAACGCATTCGGATTCTGTTGAAACTTTAGGAAAATGATCCATGGGTCATATGTGACGTGTACGAGTCAACCCCGCCTCAATCCGAGGGCCGGTGTGGCTGGGACCACTCAAAGTTTGTCACTTTTCTTTGAAATGGACAACAGTTTAAGTTAAAACAACAATTGACATACGGAAAACAGACCAAAGGCATTCAGATACTATTGATACTTTAGGACATGTATCCATGGGTCATATGTGACGTGTACGAATCAACCCCGCCTCAATCCGAGGTTCGGTGTGGCCAGGACCACTCAAAGTGTCTTTCTTTTGTTTAAAATGGATGCGCTTTTAAGTAAAAAAAACCACATATGAAAAACTGAACAAACACATTTGGATACTGTTGATACATTAGGACATGTATCCATTGGTTATTTGTGACGTGTATGAGTCAACCCCGCCTCAATCCGAGGCGCGGTGTGGCCGACACCACTCAAAGTGTCTTTCTTTTGTTTAAAATGGATGTGCTTTTAAGTAAAGAAAACGACATACGGAAAACTGACCAAACTCTTTCGGATTATATTGAAACTTTTGGACAATGATCCATGGGTCATTTGTGACGTGTACAAGTCAACCCCGCCTCAATCCGAGGCGCGGTGTGGCCGGAACCACTCATAGTGTTTCACTTTTCTTTGAAATGGAAAACAGTTTAAGTTAAAACAACAACTGACATACGGAAAATAGACCAAAGGCATTCAGATACTATTGATACTTTAGTACATGTATCCATGGGTCATTTGTGATGTGTACGAGTCAACTCCGCCTCAATCCGAGGCGCGGTGTGGACGACACCACTCAATGTCTCTCTTTTATTTCAAAAGGAAATCATTTTAAGTGAATACAACTGAAATTTACACTCATCAACGACTCTTTTTCATGAGTTTGGTAGTTTCACTCATGGGGTCATAAGTGACGAGACTATTAATAAAATTTCTTTTCACCATATATTATAAACAATACATGTTCAATGCAAAATTCATCACAAATCATTACATACTCAAACCTAGTATCACAAAAAAATGGGATTTGAGTCAATTTGAATGTCTTATTCAACTCTAACAGATATTTATCAAACTATTCTGCCTATTAGAATTTGATGGGTGAGGTGAATTACCACCGGATTATTGTTGTCATATGTGTTTCTTTGGGCTATTTTAGGTGTTTTGATACTGTTTGAAGTCTGTATGTGGCTTTTGTGATATTTTTTATGCAGGTGTGTAGTGGAGGGTATACTGGAGGGGCTGTTGTGCACTGTTTTTTTATGTAGGTGTAGCTTCTGGGGGGGCTTCTGGGCGCTGCTGTGCAGCAGTTTTGGGAAACTCTTTACCAACGGTTTTGAACCATTGGTAAATTGTTTTCCAGAATTCTCGAGCACCTATACCAACGGTTTAAATGAAACTGTTGGTAAAGGGCTTTCCCCACGCCTTACTGGCCAACGGTTTGGAAAACCTTTGGTATACCCTATACCAACGGTTTTCCAGCCTATAAAAACTGTTATAAACCATTGGTATAGCCTACTTTTCTAGTAGTGATTATATCTCATGATACTAAACATTATCCATTGCACTGTAGCACTATATATTTCTGAGCACACCCATCATAATCATTTCATTCTCATGCTTAAGTATGCCACATAGATCATACAACCTGGAATCATTCATCATCATATCGTATTCCCCAAACATGGAGTGTGAAATAAATACATTTAAGTACCAATTCTATGAGGTATATGTGTATAAATGTGAAAATCATTGATAGTAAATGGGTATGGTATTCACTATATAATTGTTTTGTCATGGAAAAATCATGGTGAAATTTCAGCAGCATAACGACCTCACATAAAAATTCATAAAATGGGATGATGAGAGAGAAGGGGGTATATCATCATTTTAAAATAATTTTTTTTAGTAATAGGTACATGGAAATACATAACCCAACATAATTAATTGGAAATATAAGGCATAAGATAATAATAAAACTTAAATAAAGAATATAGGGTGAGGATTCCTTACTTGAGTGTGTGACTCCAAATGTTTGGGAGGAGCTTATTGAGAGTTTGGAGGCACCTTAGGAGGACTCTAGATATGTTAAGAAAGAGTAAGGACGTTCTCAAAGGATTTTTAGGAAGAGAAATGTGATCTTGGGTAGGTTTATATATGAAATGAGTGGGTATTTCTTTATTTGTTTTCTCAAACATAGGTTTTGGACTCTATATAATAAAATAACAAAAACCAAAATCCTTCCCATGGTTTTTTCCATTGATTTTTTAAATAGAATTTTTTTAATTATTTTATAATTCTAAGGTTATAACTCAATAAAATACTACCCTTTCTTATGAGGAGGTGAGTCATACTATTAAATAAATGATTTTAAAACCATAAAATATATTAATCGTTTTGGAGAATTCATAATGGATTTATAAAATTAATAAAATAAACTTAAAATATCATTATTTTAAATATAAAACATATATTTTATCATATAAACATTTTATAGTATTTATTATATCACTTTTGGGTCAATATTATTTCATAATACACAAAGAATATTTATATGATATTTAATTTTTACCCGAAAATTCAATCATCTCAGAAAATTATGAAAAATTCACCATTGGATAATTTTGAAAATTTGATTCCAAAAATAATATTAATTTTATCTAAATAATTTTCTAAAAATTTGAATTTTCACTTTTAAAATAAAATAATTATTTATCAAGAAATGCTAGGATTTTTTGACAATAACAGTTTTCGATCCATTATAAAAATTACATTTGACTTTATAAAAATTATATGATAATTTATATTTAATAATAATTATTTAATAATAAATTTTTATTAAAATTATTATTTATTACAAAAATAAATTAATTCATAAAAATAAATTCCTTAATTGAATTTGAATATTACCCCAAAATACTATTTGTGTTTTATTATATCAAAATAAAAATCATTTATCAAGTAACAACAATAGGATGAAAATATATCAATTTTTCTATAAAAAATAATTTACATACTCATATTTCTCGGGTCTTTATACATATCCCTTCAATACACCCACAAACACCCTAAGAGTAAGGTGCGCAATAGTGAGGCTTTCATGGGGTAGTTCGACATACATGGTTTTTGTTGTGATCTCAATGAGCTTGAACTTATCTAATAAATAGTTTCAATCATGCTTAAGTTGTTGGATATCATCTTGGTATTAGCCAAGGGAAAATCCCAATTATGCTATCTCCCATAGAAACATCGATAAATGGGCATGATAGGGTAAAATCCTATCAGTTGAGGCCATCACTTCCTTTTTCTATATCAATTGGGTTTGTTAAAACCCTATATTTATAATAAACATGAGATCATTGTTTAACAGTTATATTATCAACAGTAATGATACATTAACTATATTTTGGAATATAATAAAACCAAATAAGTTCATGTGTTTTCTATAACCATATTACATAATAAGACATTTAATTAAAATAACAAGGTAAATTTTATTTATAACAGTTCGGGTCATTATAAGATAAAAGTGTTTCAAATGGGAAATACAAATATAATATGGGATATTTTTTGTCTATAAATACAGTGTTCAGATTTCTGCTAAAGGGTAATGATTTATCTCTCATAGGAACTAGAAGTGTTGCTGCCAAGGAGACATTTTTATACTGCTTTCTCCCTCTTAGGTTATTTTTTTCTTCTCATGAATATAACAAGGGGGTAAGTATTTTCTAGTGATGGGTGATGTAATTATAAGGGGATCATATTAGTAGAATTTATTTTATTGTTTTTATTGTTTGGTTTGTGTGTTTTTGAATTCATAAATACCCATTAAATACACAAGTAGTCACTCTAATCCATGTATAACCATTACATGGGTCAAAATTATTATGCTTAAAAATGGTATTAAATCATCAAATTCAATGATGACCTCGAGTAGTTGACCATATGAATGAGGTATTTAGTGAGTTAGAAAATGTATACCAATAAAAAGGATACTTCTATAGTCAAATATTAAAATAACATTAGTAATTATTCTAAATCGCCATTCCATTAACACATGAACCTAAAATTACAAAGCTTGGTATGTTTTCTCCATTGATTTTCAAAACCCCTACCTTATTCTTAATTCATTCCTTAATTTTCCTAAATTCACTATCAATTGACTATATGGGTTTGACACTTAGACCAACCAAGGACTACACCTATTTTTTTAATAGTTTTAGTTAGTTTGAGTTTTATAAATTCTAAATTTTATTTAGACCATATGGAACTAACAACACCCTTAGGCCAATAGTCAAATTGGAAACATTGTAACACCTTGAACATATTGAACTCAATCCAAGGATAGAGAAATAAGTATTACATGACATTTTGACATGTGGAGTCATCATTTAAGATAGAGGATTCATTATAAGGAGTTGGTAATTAATTTTTTACGGAATAAATTTTACCTTTTTGTTGTATTCTTTAACTATGTAGTTTTATTCATGGCTGTGATCCTTCACATATAAGGCTAACACACTTTCTGGTGATTCATTCAGTTCAGGGAGAACCTTTTTTATTATTGATCCTCTTTACATATTTTATAATTATCATTTCATTATTTTAATATAAAAATATAGATAATAGAATTATATATTGATATATGATTGTTGTCATTTATGAAAATTTTGCAATTTTTTACTTCCCCTATTGTTAACTCATAATTTTAATTATTTGATTATTTATATATACTATGGAATTAGATTGATTAACTATTAGGTACTTGATGATTGTATGTACATGTATGGATTTTGGTGTTCTCACTTCTTATATCACAAGATTATCTACCACCGATTGGGATTCTCTTTGGAAATAATCTATTTGTTCACCATTGGACTGTTTGGAGATTTCTAAATCATTCCCTATATATATAAGAAAGAGGATATACCTACCATGATCATAACAGGGTTGAAATTCATGAATCTACTCAACCTATGTTGTGGAGTATGTGATCATGGATTATATCATTGAATAATTTTTTTTATGAAAATAATATAATATAAAATGGAAAATGGAAAGAAAATAGAACACAGTGAATTTACATGGTTCAATTAGAATATCCAAATGTCCCTATATGGGTAAAAATAAATTATTTTAGAAGAGAGATACATTTTTTAATAAAATAAATCAACACATCTAATTTTAGTGTCCAAATACATTTTACTGGTAGAAAAGACAACGTGTAATAAATTCCTATGTAGAAAAATCCCTCTACGTGAAATAATTTTTTACCTACTCCATGTGTACATCAATGAAAAATAATTGACATCCACATGTACAATCTGGTATTCATGAAATCAACATCCACATATCTCAACATACTCTAGTTAGAGACTGATTCTAAATATACTATCCTCCAATGATCTTCTACTCCTTTATTCCTTCTTTCATTTCTCCCCTCACACCTTTATTATACCTAAAGTCCTATCGAGGCACAATAATGCATTAATTTATCAATGAGAATCACCTTCATAATCATGTTAGATATATTCATTCTTACATGAATCTTTCTCAAGTAAAAATATCCATAATTAAATAATAGTAAAATCAAATAAAATTTTAGTTGAATATGATTCATCCTAGAATAGAATACTGGATTCTTTACAAGACGTATCACACTCTATCTAGAAGAATAAAACACATTCTCTTCTTTATCCCAATATAAATCCTTTAAAAAATTCATCATCTATATAATATTGAATCTTGATTTAGTAACAATCATATATTCTACGTCCATGTTGGTAAATTCCATAATCTTTTACAATTCAAAAACCCAATTAGCAGTTATTACTCCACATGTATAAAAATATCTGATAGTACCAATTATTCTATTAAAATCACTACCCCAGTCTGAATCAAAATATCACTATAAAGGCATTGTATCCTTGAGCACAAAGACATATCATTTCCCTACTTAAAGTACCTTAGTACCCACTTCAAAGCCTCCTAATGCTATCTTCTTTGATTTTCCATATTCCTACTGATAACTCTAACTTATTGTGCTATGTTAGGTCAAGTGAAAACTATGGAATACATAAAATTACTTACTTCTAATACATAATTAATTTTCAACATGTAGTCACATTCACAATCCATCCTCTCTGATTTCTACTTTGTTAACTTGAAGTGGATTATAGGAGGAATAAAAAATGATTTTGCATCCAATATGATGAACCTACTCAAAATCTTCCCTATATAGGATGTTTATGATATATTTAAGGTTCCATCAATATGATCTCAAATGATCCTCATCTCAATAATATTTTTTCTCTCACTAAGATCCTTTATTTAAAATTCTATTGATAATTGCATATTCATCTTAGTGATCCTTTTCTTACTTCTCCCAAAAATTAGAATATCATCCTCATATAAAGAGATTATGGTATAAAAAACACTAAATTATTTGAAATATAAACATTGATCTATATTGCATATCTTATAGTTATTATTTCCCATGAATGCATCGAATTTATGATTCCACTACCTCAGTTCCCACTTCATCCTATATATAATCTTGTTAAGTTTGAAAATAAGATCTTATTTCCTAGACACAATAAACCCTTAAAGTTCACATGTATATATCCTCCTCTATATCCCCATGAATGAAGGTGGTCTTCATATCTATCTTCTGAAAATATAATCCCTCTATATATATAATTATCAACAAAAATATGATGGTGGTTAGCTTAATTATTGAAGGAAAAACTTCAATGCTGTAAACACATTAAATCTATTGAGATCTTTATATATATATAGCCTTGTGTTATAACTTTTTCTATAATAATATTCTTTGTTCACATAGTATACCCATTTTTGAGGAAATTTAATCTTTATTTCATGTAAAGCATTAAGTTTTTAGGTCTTATTAGTATACAATGATGAAATTTTATCCTTTATTTGTAGTTCCAACTTGCTTGAATCCTTCACCTAAAATGCTTCTTCATAACACTCGGGTTATACATAGTCATTCAAAAATAAATAATTAATTGTATATTCATATCTTTTTACTATCTCACATACACTCATTAAACTCTTAATAGGTATCGCCATATTCAAGTTCTCTGAATGATTATCAGTATGCACAATATTCTTTTCCCGAATGCCTACAAATTCAACTAGTTCACAAGACAGGGTTTTCTTTCTCCCACTATTTTAATTAACATCGTATATATTCTTATAAATAACATATTTACAAAATATTAAATTCCTTATTCTAATGATCTATCTATTTTTATCATCATAGAAGTGGTAATTAAACTGTTTATTTCCATATCTAATGAAACAAATTTATAGGACTTAACATCTAAATTATCCATAGAATCATAGTCAACAATAACCTAAGATATATAACCAAATAAATTTAAATATAAAACATTTACCTTATTTCTTGTCTATGTTTCCTTGTGTATTTTCTCTCCCAATGGTATAGAAAAACTATGGTTTATGAAGTATGCAACCATTTTCACAACTTCATCTTAATTTTTTTTGGAAATCCATCATGCATCCTCATTCCCCTGACATATTCATCCAAATTTATATTCATTCATTCTGTGACACCATTTTTTTTATAATATTTAAGAATTTTATTTTTCTAGACAAATTTTATGTACTCAACATAGAATAGGAAAAATACTAGTATAATAACTAATAACCATTTGAAAAAATTTCTTTGAAATGACAAGAAATATTATAAATGTTAATGAAAGAATTATGATAATAGATTTTTGGGAAAAAATATTCATTTCAATATATTTGAATCCATGATATTTCCATTTGAGGATCACTCAATTTTGACCATCTGAAACTTTGAGGAACATAAATCACATAATAATCTGCTTAAAGAAAATATTATATTTGGGTAATAGATTGAGAACTAATTTTTTTTGTACACATATAAAACTAATTTGGGAAGATATTTTGAGTTTCCTAAAAATATTAGAAAACAATAGGAAGACTGGGTAATAGATAAATTCTTTAATGGATTTTATTATCCATTTTTATATACAACAAATTTGATAGTTGATCTTGTATATAGGAGGTACAATACATAGAATCATGTAAACCTAAAAATTTTCATTCATTAATTCATCCACCACAATTTGAGAAAAATAAATCACCACTTAAACTTAAGTAAATCTATATTATGGAAGATGAATGGTTTTTTTATTATTTCTAATAATTTTCCTCTAGAACAAAAAAATTAATTCTTAAATATATTATGAGAAAATTTGAGAGAAATTTTTGAGATCCTAAGAGTATTTATTATAATTAGTTATAGGATTTTTATTCATATTTTTTTTATTTAAAATGAATGAAAACATCTAATACAACCACAAATAAGTATAAAACCAATAATGATAGAGAAGGTGAAGAAATAAATAGTGAAATTTATTGAGTTTGGAATAATGTGCCAAATTTATGATTCTCAATGGGCCAGTACAATTCAAATAGTGAATAAAAAGTCATGAATTCTAATTTTTAAAAATGAATCAAATGAGTTTGTCCCTATAAGAGTTCAAAATAGTTAGAGAGTATGTATTTATTATAGATGGTTAAATAAAGTAACAAGAAAATATGATTTTTCTATACCCTTAACCAAATAACAGATATATAAATAAGTAAAATCCATTACTGTTTCCTTGAAATATTCTTAGGTTTCTTTTAGGTACTAATTTCAATATATGATCAAGAGAAAACCACCTTTAATTATTCTTATAAAAAAAATTTGTATAGAAATATTTTGTATATACTATGTAATTCTTCAGGTATATTTCATATATATATGGTAAGAATATTTTTTTAACTTAATTAAAGAGTTATTGGAAGTTTTATTTTATGTATTCACTATTTAAGAACTTTTTTTAATCATTAATTTTAAAACATAGATAAATTATTGAAATATACATTGAAAATAACATTATAATAAATTTGGAAAAAAATTACTTCATGATTGAAAATGAATTTTTCTTGGTCATGTGATCTCCAAAAAAGGTATAGGGGTATATATATCATAATTTTACATCATGAATTCAATACAATTACCACCTGTATGAACCATATTAGTTCTTTAATAGGACATTCATGATTATATTGGTGTTTCATCCATGAACATTATAATATTTCTTTACCACTATATAATTCACATCAAAAGGAATATGAGTTTGTTTTTTATGAATCTTGTAAATATTATTTGATGAGATTATGTATAAATTCATCACACAAACTATTATTCAACCACCAGACTAGGATAAAATATTTGAGCTATTCTATGATGATTTAAATTTTATTATGGTTATAATGATTTTATGCATGATTTAAGTGGGAATTCATGTCATTTTATATTATTTGAATCCATTTTATGATTCCTAAACTAATTACACCTCCAACAAAAAGATTTTTTTTCAATTTTTATTACACTATAAATGTTTCAATTGAATATTATTAAAATTAAAGATAATATTTATTTGAAAATACCACTATAAAGTATTTTATGAAGAAATATGAAGCTAAGATAAGGTTTCTAAGATTTATTACCTCTATGGACTTCATTGATAGATAGGGATAAGAGCTCTGGTGCAAAGAGTTTCTTTTGAAGTGAAATTTTATCCTTTGGAGAGTCAGAAACCAAGAATTACCCACTGATTAAATCATAAAATGCATTGGAAATAAGATAGAGTCCATGTGATTGTGTTTCAGGGCCCATAGTGAGGAGAGTTTAGATCATCTAATTTTTAGGGGTACAAGGCCTACATGGTTTGGCTATTTTTCGGTGACTTCATAGGATTCTACCTCCATAATATTTGGAGTCTATCTTTCCTAGATCAATGGTTTTATGGTGTAGGGTCATCTTGGACTGTGAAGAAGGCTAGGATCATGGTGCTGGTTGTAGGAAGCTAGACTATATGTATGTCAAGGAATTAAGAACATAGAGATGAAACCATCTAGTTGGGGAAAGCTCTAGTTTCTTGTACCAAGTCTCTCTTGATCGATATAGTCTGGCTGTACAAGAACTAGGAAAATTCCCCCACCCTTAGACCATTTCAGACCATTTATTCTATAAACCATTTGATCACCAGAGACAAGTAGGTCCACTGGGTGCACTGGTACCCCTATTTTGAGGGGTATAACCTTAATACTAATGGATCATATAACATGGGTGTCATTTGAGGAAGAAATGTAGTTTGTGATGAGAGGGGCTCTGTCATCCTAGACTTTTCTACACACTTTGGCTATGGTCAGTCCCCCCAATATGAAGACATGGAAATGTTAACAGGACTTTGGCTCTACAGGCATAAATATATTAATCTAGTGGAATTGGAAATTAATTCCAAGATTTTACATGATTCTATGCATGGAACATGTAACAATATATGGGAAACATCTCATATTATTAGAAAATACAGGAAGATCATCAACAATAATATGCATGTCTTGCACACTTAGAATGAGGAAAATAAGGTCGTAGACTATTTTTAATTCATAGTTTTCCAAGATAATACCATTAATTTCTTCCATAACATGACCTTATTTCATGCTAAGGAGGAGAACCTAGTTAGAGGGGATACACTTGGTCCCTACTATTTAGGCCCACATGAATCCCATTTTCCAGCTTCTTGTGATTTTATGTTATAATTTTCTCTCTATTTCAATAAATAAATGAATGATTGTGACGAGATTGATGTTTTTGATTCATTAATTCAATGTTGAAATGAAAGAAAAAATCATAATAGGGAACCTATTGGCAAAACACATGAGCATGTTTTCATAAACTGCAGAGGTAGAACCTCTAAAAAGGGTACACATAAAAAATTCAATTCAATTTGACCTAATCTAGGTAATTTTTATATAAATAACTTTTTATGATGATATGGTTAATTACATTATCAATTATAAAGTTTCTTTCAATTTTAATAAATAATAAATTTTAAGACTAAAGATTTAATCTTAGTATTATGCATGGTATGATCCAAATCTATTGGGAATCTAAATTGATCAAATGATTTTAAGATACCTAATATTAAATAAAATACCATCAGTGATAAATTTTTATCACACATTAGCTGGTAGAGAAAATTTTAGTCCTCAAAAGAAAATAGGCAAAGTGAACAAGTCTACATTATATTATCTAACCATGTTTAAAGACTCTTATGAATTTTTTAATAATTTAAAATAATGCCAGTTCACTAAAAATATTTCTAAACGATAACAAATTCCTAAAAGACAATAAAACTTTTATGAAATATTTTATTCCATGTTTATGGATTACATGAGACCCATTCCAATATATTTAAGATAGTTAAATATCTTTATTTTTTTTTCAGTGTGTAAAAATTAATTGAGGATAAAGATAAAATAATGGATGAATCAACAATTATTCATAAATTTATCGGGACTAATATATTTTAAAAAATTAGTTTTATATATTCTATCATTCATGACAAGGAAAGTCACTTTTTCAACTGAATCATGGAGTAACTGATGAATAAAATTCATGTAGGGATGATGGTTCTACACAAGGAGGTCTATGTTGCATGAGTTGTGCAACCTGGAGGTATATTTAACACGATTTGAGAGTAAAACATACTTAGATTGTTGGTTGTTGTATGTTAACCTAGGAAACCTAGAATTGATAAATATATTTGGTGGATTTATCCAATTGATATATGGTTAAAAGTTATCATTGATGGGGCCACAATAGGAATACCCAACCCATCGGAATGTGGAGGTGTTTTTCTTACT
Organism: Viscum album; assembly: GCA_963277665.1. NCBI lineage: Eukaryota > Viridiplantae > Streptophyta > Magnoliopsida > Santalales > Viscaceae > Viscum > Viscum album. The sequence continues at coordinate 1,647,627,280 of OY728152.1, forward strand.
CATAGTGGATTCTTCAAGGGGTGTTTTTATCAATAAAATGGAATTAGAACATTGTATAAGGCTTATTTATTAGTCATGATATATTCTATTGACTATGATTTTCATTATAACTGGACACCATTGTGTCTTGAATCTGACTCTGAAGTCACTGTGAAAACTTTGAAGGTGAGGACATGAGATGTACAGTGGAGAATTCTGCCTCTTTAGGTTGAGTGTCTTAACAAGAGCGCTCACCTCAATTTGGAAGTCTCTCACACATATCAAGAAGAAAACCAAGTAGAGGATGTGTTGTCCAAGATAGTTTTCATTGGGACAGGTATGTTTTGGTCTTTTACAACTCCTAATTATTGTGAAGTAATGGTGAATGCTGATATGTGTGAGGTGATCCACTCTCAGTTATGTAATAACCTCTTATAACTATGACTCTGTTTTTTCTAATATATTTTTATGGGTCCATCTTTCACTGGCTCCTATTATTTATTAGTATAACTGATGAATAAATATAAAGTTTATCATTAAACATCATCACTTTACCACCCAAAAACCAATAGACATTCTAATGTGTCAAACAATGAGTTAAAGTGAATTTAAAATATAATTTTCAATTAAAACCAGAAATATAATAGAAGAAAGGTTAAAAGATGCATTATTTTCTTATAGGACTACTCGTAAAACTCTAAAAGGAATAAGACACTAAATTTTATTCTTTATAATATGCTTACATGTTCCCATTGAATTCGAACAAAAAAAATTATGGGCAAAGAAGAAGATGAATATAAATTTAAAAAAATATAGAAATAAAATACAATTATAGCTAAAAAAGATATAGGATATCTATATTTATTTATTTTATAATTCAAATATTTATAAATAAAAGGCATAGGAATCACATGAAAAACTAATTCAGTGAAGTGAAATTAATCTGAAAGATAATGTGTTTCTTTAAAACTCTTGACTCAAGTTCATTCTAGTTAAGTATTATTATATATAGGGGGTATATTTTCAGTTATTAATATTTTATCTTTCATTGATATGTAATTCACTATAGGAAAGAACAAATCATTCACTATAAATAGTCAAAGATATAGGAAATACCATGGACACATACTAGAAGAACTATTCATTGTGATTTTATTCCTCCAACCTATTTAAAACTAAATCATTGGGTTATCCCTCTCCCTTAATAAGTCAATTTTTGTCCTATTTTATTTTAATAAACATGATATTACTATTAAATAATGTATTCAGTACATTGAAAGGATTAAGAGTGGGCGATAGAGTGACTTATATTAAGTTATGATTTTTTTATTTTCTTTCTTTTGATTAATTATTATGAAGTTTATATATGTTTCTATTTTTTTCAAAAATTTTGAGATCATTTAGTGTCCTAGTATGTTTAAAACTCATGTAATTAGTGTGAAACTAATCTGATTTTAGTAACTTAACTTAAATGAATGTTAAAATAAAATTTATTCCTGATTTTGAATTTGAATCATTCATGAAAACACATTAACAATTGAATCTCATTCTATGAGAAATTGATCTATATAAAATTAACTCTCTTAAGATGCGTTTTTAACTTGTTCCATATTCTTATAGTATCCTCATTTCTTTATTTAAATGATCAATTCTACAATAACTAGAATTTACTTTGACTATGTCAATGATTTTTAGATTGATATTTATGTTAAGATTATTGAGGAATTAAATTATGAAAATACTTTTTATTATAAAATCACTTTGAAACCACCCTTAACATCTAAATTTTTTATCTCCAAGAAGTTATGGATATCCATTTTGGTTATCCACATTATAATCCTAAATCCCAAATCATCATTCTCTGAAGTAAATACATGATCATGTCTGTAATCAGTATATGATAATTATTTCCTCTGAACATAAAAGGTAAAATAAAATGTATTTATTGATGATAATTGGGATATAATTAATATGGTTAAAGGAATTCAAACAAATTATTTATAATATATAATAAACCTTTTAATCTATTTAAATGAGTCTGTGTATAAATTGATGATTGGTGATAAAGAATAAAAAATATATGAGTATAAGAGAGAATAAACTACATTTTTCATGGATATGAATTAAGAATGAACTTATAGAAGAATCGTGAAAGAATTTATGTGGGGTGATTCATATTAAGGTGAATGATTAAGTTTACTTAACTTTATTATAAACTATAATTCATGTATTTTATTTAAAAACATCCAAAACTTCTCATTCGGTTGATGTGTTTCATATAATTATCAATCAAACTTCAACCAACAAAATCTATAAAAATTCATTATGATTTATATTAATATATTTAATTATTTATGGAGACCCTAAAGGTAAAAATAATTTATATTTACCCTTTCATGATTATGTAAAAGTTTTTTTTTCAAAATACAGTCTAACATGATAACTTAATTAATTTCTAGGAAGGTAGGTATAAATGAGTGTGGGTTTATATTAAAAGAGGAAATGGATTGAATCTATTAGATATATAATTGGGAATTGATAACCTGGATGAGGATTGATATGTTTTGGGTGAGATGGATGATAGAATTTTTCCTCATTATAACTTATATTTAAAATATTACTAGAGTATCATATTGATCTCTTACCTAAGGATAAATGGAAATAAGGGCTCGGGGAATTGATAAGTGAACATTATTAGATATATTTTGATATAATAAAATTTATTTTATTCTCCCATGTTTATATAATATTATTAAACTATTATTTTTTGGAATTAAAACACCATTTCATATGATTTTATAAATATCCATTAATTTTTCCAAAAGTTTTAATTTAATGGATTTTTTAGAGTAAAATGAATAAACAAACTTTATAATCATTTAATTGGATTATTTATAGGAAAAAAGGTATAGGTGAGAAAGGAAATCATTATAAATATAATATTGTTTAAATTCAAAGGAGAAAAAAATCTATTTTATAGTGGACCATGACTCATTCCATGGTATAATAAGATTCATTTTAAGGAGGGAAATATTCACCATATTATGTAATATGACCCCTTTCATGAAATATGATATAGAATTTATAGAAGAAGATGAATTCATTCATAGTGTACTATGAGCATAATATTTTTGTATTTTCCCATATCATTTTTTTGTGTCTCTACTATCGAGGATTTTTTACTAGTGTTGTTGAATGCATACATACCATCATGATATATGGTACCTTATGATCCAACCATAAAATTTACAACTCATACATATGATGGTCATTCAATAAGAGGGATAAATAATAGGCTATGAAATGCTATATTTGTTTATTTTGATATAAGAACACATGTATCACAATTAAAAATCAAGAGGATTAGAATGGAACCTTTGTAAACACTACCTAACTAAATTAGGAAACCCTCTAATAACATAGATAGATGGTACCAAATCCATGTATAGGAAATTAAGTATATGATTATGTTGAGTGATTACTATGAAGAAGGGATCTTGTCAATTTATAATATTCATACTCTATGTGAAGATCATTCATGATAATATTCTAAAACTCTGAGTCATCATTAAAGATAAAGGGGGATATATAATACCTTTTTACTGTATTATTAATCTATGTAACACTATTCATGGTTTTAATATTTTATATGTAAGGATAAAACCCAATTTTATTATGAATCAATCAAGGGATAAGATATTTTATAGTTTATTATCATCACATATATTATAATTCTCATTTATATCTTTTAAAATCAGTTTATAGATAATATATATCTAAATTTATATAAACTTTTTATCATTTACTAAGATTTTATAATTTATTTTCTTCTTGGGTTTTTTATTCAAAATTACATCGACTGGATTAATTCTATAAACATCATAAGATGATTGATTAAGTGGTGAGTACTTGATAGTTATCATTACATGTGTTGACGATTGTATTCACACTACTCATTACTCAAGATTCACTTATATTAATGAGAAATAGTATGATAAATAAGATGTGGGTTCATTGTTGAATTTTTTTTTTTCAATTACTTAATCCTTCCCCATGCACATATGAAATAGGATCAACATATTGTGATCATAATTATGAGATACTGACCTTTCTAGATACATATCTTGCTTATTTTCATGTATTATTTTACCCTTGTTTTGATCATAATTTAGTTAGGTTTTTCTATACGGTAGTTTTAGGTGAATTTAATGAATTTTGAAAGCCCATGGGGCTGTGGACAGTTGGCGTATATTTAGGGAAAATCATGTGGTTTCCACTGCAAAATGTGCACTCCATTTTAAACCAAAGGAAGGGGTTACATGGTTTGAACAAACCATGTTGCTACTCTCCCCAAAATTTTCACCCTTGTATGGAGGGGTTTTTCATGGTTGGTGCATATTTTGTTAAATCGTATACCCTAGATAGTACTGGTTCATGGTTAGGGCGCATGGCCTATCTAACCATGTGGCCCATCCAGGAAACCATGCATGTGAAATTTTAAACCATTTAAAATTTAATTAAAAATTCTTGGACCCCTATTTTATATCCTTGATCACTCCCAATCGACCTAATATGTTTTCTTTTTCTATTGGAGGCTCCCTAGAGGATTTTTAGGCTCCCTAAATCCCTATATTTGTGAATTCAAGATCCGGTGGAAGAAATCGACACCTCTCTGGTATGTGATCTCTTCTTTGTTTAGGTTTATCTCTTTACTTTATTTATCTCCCTTTGAAGAGATATTATTTACTCTATTGTTTTTGGTATAGATATATCTTTTAATGGATCTCATTTAATTGGATCTTGATACTAGGTTTTGATCCTAGATCTTCCTTACCATTGTGAATTCGATTGTTCTATATCGAATTGAGGGATAAGTTTTGGAATCATTCATCAAATATCCTTTCTAATTGTTATATTATTGAGAATAATATCATGTTTTTAGTCATACCTCTACATTTCCACCTTGAGAAATTTCATTTTAAATTTGAAATAATGAATTGATTCCCATGTAATTGTGAGACCCTTCATGAATCCCATTGTACTCATTAGATATTTGATATTGGTATTTATAGAAACCCATGGGGTGCTCTAATACACTTGAAATTCTTATTTATGAATTATAAAAATGGGAATAATGGGTTTATGAAAATGAAATTAATCCTTATTTCATGTTTGATAACTGGATTTAAAGGTTTGATTGGATTAACTTTGATAAGTTAATGAGTTTCATAATAATTGATGATAAATGGATTAATGGTGGATTTTTCATATTGTTCCATGTGATAAAAGTTTTGAACCATGGTTATGTTTGATAAATGTAATGGTGCGCCATGTTGAGATTGGTTGATAAATGAGTTATGAATGTGGAACCAAGATATGTGTTTATATAAATGTGAAAAATGAGTTGTGGGTGAGGGAATGATTCTCTAAGTACCCATGGGGTTCTAGACTACTACTCTAGGACCCAAATATATATATATATATATATATATATATATATATATATATATATTGGTGTGTGGGTGTGTACAGGCACACGTGCATATGAACAATGAGTTTTGGGTGAGGGAATGATTCTCCAAGTACACATGGGGTTCTAGACTACTAATTTAGGCCCTTGTTATATATATATATATATATATTGTGTGTGTGTGAATTTGATGAATAAGTTTTGGGTGAGGGACTAATGCTCCAAGTAATCATGGGGTGCTAGACTACCGCTCTAGGCTCTCGATGTATGTTTGTGAAATGGTACCTAGAATGATGCTCCAAGGTTACAAAATGAATTTGAAACTAAATTAAATAATGAAATCCCAAGAAAGATTAATTTTCTAAATCCCTATGGTGTATTTTCAGACAACAACATGGGATAAAGAATATATGTTTTGGTTGGATAAAGAATAATAAATGTGAAATGTGTTTACTATTGTTATTTTATCTTTATTATTTATACAATTGTATACACTATTATAGATTGAATATTAATTTATACACCATTGGTGGTGGCCTATTGAGTTGTACTCACACCCTACTCAGGCTGCCTAATTGGTAACCAAATAAATTCAACTTTTCATGACGAGATAAGTGAAAGATACCTATTTTAGATGAATGATTTGAGATTCAGGATGGAGCATGGATGAGAGGAATGCACATGAGTCAGGACCCAATTTGGAATTTTTATTGTGTCATTATTTTGTTTTTTTTATACGCTTGAAATTTTTATGGCATGACATATTTACTGCTAGGATTTATGGTCATTTTTTGAGTTTTTGGATTCATTCATGCGTTTTTTTGGTTTTCATTGGTTGATTATTGATTATTTTAATATCTTGGTTATATTTCATATTGATTTATACTATTGTGATACTTTAATAAAGAGGTTATATTAACCCCACATTAAATATTATACCCTCACTACTAGTCATTAGCCTTTGGCATATGACGGGGCACGCCTGAGGTCATGCATTGAACTAACTTGGGGCACTGGTATGTGGCACCTGAGTTGGGGAGTTAGAAAGTGGTATTAGAGGAGTTTTATTTTCTTTTTATTTGTATTATTTTTTTAAAGTTATATAAGATACTAGTATGATTCATGCCTTTGTTATGAGAATATGAATGGGATTAGCTAACCCATGTGTATATGAAAACCCAAGTACCCAGGGTGGGATTGTGGTTCTTGATATTTTCTATTATAGTTGGATGTTATGTCACCTTGGGGGATGTACTTGTTGTGTGATGTTATTGTTTTCTGAGATTTTTCTCATGGCTCGGTATTAAGTGATATTTGAGTATACATGTATCAATTTAGGCACTCAATAATTTTTATGACATACATCATATTAGGAACACAGAAAAAAGAAATTCATTAGTGATTTTTTGGAAGAAAAAGATTTTTTTATTGAGATTTTTTTAAGAGAAATGTTTCCAAATAAGTAATTGATAATTATAAATGATATTAAATGTGGTAATTTAAAATTTTTAATAAATTGGAGTCTAATGATAATTTTATAAAATGAATAATTGTTATCCTATGTTAGCCATGGCCCAGGATAGGGTTCGTTGAGGGTTGTGATAGTGCCTCAGTTTTGACTATGGGGTAGTGTATGAGGTATGAATTGTTATAAATTTATGTATATAAATGATTTAATGATTTCTTATGTGTCCTAATATGAGTTTTTTTCATTATAGATACATTCCTCTATGAAAATGGTTGTTGATAGGATGATAGGAGTACATTGCTGGAAATGTGCCTCCAGAAGCGGGACAAGGGGCCCTAATAGTTCTGGGTGAAAGAGAGGGAGAGTAGTTTCATGATAAATTTTCTCACTTTATGTAGTTCATGGAATGAGACTCAGGGTGGGTTGTGCATAATATTTATGATCAAGCCTATGAGTTCTAGTTGCATCACCCTCTAACCTTCACCATAGAAAGTGGGCCTATGGTAGCAGAGTTCGGGATTGAGATAATCTTGGAAATTATTGACCATTTAGAGACTTCTAAAGAGAAAAGATTCAAGTTGGATACTTATATGTTACAAGGTAAAGAAAAGATTTTGTGGGATATTCAGGATTTGGATGAGTAGTTAGAGAGTATGGTATGGAAGTAATTTTAGGATAAATTCCTAGAACACTTTTATCCTGAGAGGCTCAGGAAGAAGAGGGTGGAAAATTTTATATGGTGGACCCATGGAAGTATGTCAGTGATGGACTATACTGGTCACTTCACTGATTTTCATCTCTTTATTACATCATTTTTGGGATATGATGCTAATATAGTGATATTTTTTTAGGATGTAATTAAATGTGAGATTAAATCTTAGGTTAATATCTTATAATTGATGAATTTTGCTAAGGTGGAGAATCAACCTCTCATTTCTGAGGGGAATCTAAAGAAGGCATCTAATGGAGGATTGGTGGTTTTTTATGTATGACCAGGAGATAAATATTATGAGGGTGGGAAATTTCTCTATGATAATTTCAAGTAAGGAAGTGGAAAAAGAGTAGACAAAGAGAATGACCAGTAACCTAGATCAGTAATCAAGTGCACTACAATAAGTGTGGTAGGGAAGGTCACTCTCATAGACAGTGTCCACAACCACTAGTGGAGTGCTAAGATTGCAGAAAGATGGGACACTTATATAGGTACTATAGGAACCCTTGATTGAATAGGAGTGATGTTGGAGTTAGGATGAACAAGATTACTAGAAGGGGATCTTCCACCAAGTACCAGTCAGGCAATTGGAGTTCTACTGGTTTTGGAAATCGAGGTGGAAGACATTGTAATTTAGGGAAAGAGCACTTATATCAACAAATTAGTGTAGCATAGGGGACTCAGATTGGAGCACAGGTAATAAGGGCAGGTCAGTTATATATAGTTCATCTTATACTTATGGATAGTGAGGTTGGGCCATCAAAATTTAGAGGCACTATTTTTATAGCTTCTATGATTTCTAGATATTTATTTGATATAGGAGGCTCGCATTATTTTATATATTCTCAATTTGTGAATGTTTTGAGTCTGACGGTATATTTTTTGAGTGGATTTATGATGATTGACACACTATTGGGTGTATGGTCAAAGGAAAACTATATATGCAAGGGGTGTTTCCTCGAGTTCGGTGAGTATTGTTTCCTTTGGGATCTTTAAATACTTGATATGTTAGGTTTTGACTTGATTTTTGGTATCGAATGGATGATATAGTATCATGACCACATATATTGTTACTATAGGAGAGTAACCTTTACATCTCCTGAGGGTAACAGTTATGTTCATCATGGGGAATGGGATATCCAAGAATGTCATGAAGGGACGGTTCATCAAAAACTAGGGGAGCTCACCTCCCAGGTTGCGACTCTTTTTTAGTATTATGGGGTTGAGAAGAAAAGTGTATTTCAACCTGTAGTGGACCTATTTTAGGAAGTGTTTCAAAATGAATTATCAAGGCTACCACCTGAGAGATATGTTGAGTTTACAATTGAGATCATGTCAGGATCTAAATTAGTTTCTATTCCACCTTACCAAATGGAACCAACAAAGCTTCAAGAGTTTAAGAATCATCCGTAAGAATTGATGGATAAGGTATTTATCCATCTGTGTACATTTCATTGGGTTTCTCTAGTTTTTTTTTCAAATAAAGTTGATGGTATATTTCATTTATGTGTCAATTTCAGTGAGTTTAACTAGATGATAGTTAAGAACCAGCATACTCTTATGTATATCGATGATCTATTTGACCAGTTGATAGGAGCTTGTGTATTCTCCAAGATTGACTTTAGGGTGGGGTGCCATCAGTTGAGGGTTATACCTTATGGTATAACAAAGATTGATTTCATAAAACGTTATGACCTATATGAGTTCATTATAATTCTATTTGGTTTGATGAACACTCTAGTTGTGTTTATGGCCCTAATAAACCAAATATTTCACCCGTACCTAGACCGGTTTTTGGTTGTTTTTTATATGAAATATTGGTGTACTCCAAGACACAGGACGATCATTCCCAACATCTTGACATCATACTGAGTACATTGAGAGATCATAAGATATACACCAAGCTATATAAGTGTCAATTTTGGATTTACAATGTACATTTATGGGATTACATAATCTCTAAAGAAGGTGTGTCAATGGACTTAGAGAAATTCAAGGTAGTTGTTTCCTGGGGGAATCCCAGGAATGTTTTTTATATCCAAATATTTATAGATTTGGAAAGTTATTATCATAGATTCATCAAAGAATTTTCCTATTTAACAACACCACTTTCAGTACTAACCTAGAAGGGTATCATATTTGGTTATTATGGAGCATGTGATAATTCCTTCTGAGAGTTTAATAAGTGTTTGAATACTACATCTATTTTGATACTACCCAAGTCGAGTGAGGTGTATACCTTGTTTTGTTATTCATCCAGGATCAAACTTAGAGCAGTGTTGATGCAAGGTGATCAAGTTGTGGCATATGGGTCACAATAGTTAATTCCACATAATCAAAATTACCCTAAACATGATCTAAATTTGGTCACGGTGGTTTATGTCTTAAATTATTGGCAGTATTACCTTTTGGGTGAAATTTTTATTGTGCATACCGATGAAAAAATATTAAAGTATATCATTTTTTAATTAGATTTGAATCAATAGAAGTGAATATGGGTTGAAAATATGTAGTTGTTTGAATTTTAACTAGCCTATATGCCTGATGAGGGAAACGATTTTGCTGATGACTTAAACTAAAATACATAGACTCAGGTAGTCCAGGAATCCATTTCCGAGTGGAAAATGATGGATTTGTTGGCTGAGATGCATATAGAGGTTCAGGATGGCTAGGATAATATGACTCTTATATCCTTATTAGTTGATTCCAAACTTCTGAGATAGACCAAAGAGAGGAAGTATGAGGATTAAAAGTGTTTTCCTTGAGAGAAATCCTTGAAGGTGCAAAGTCACCTTCCAAATAGACTATAGATGAGGATGTGATCATCTATATATGTAATCGTGTAGTTGTACCTATATATATGTGAGGGGAGTTAATGCATGATTTTCATGCATCAAAGTGGGAATTAAACCTTGTATTTACTAAAATTTACTATTATATTCATAGGAAATATTGGTGGTTAGGAATGAAGAAAGAGATCACATGTTTTATGACACAATGTGTTACCTATCAGTAGGTGAAGGATGAGATTCAGTGACTTGGTGGTCTGTTAAAATTGTTTACCATTCCTGAATGGAAGCGGAAAGATGTTACCATTGATTATATGGTGCTTCTTCCAAGGATCTCTTGGAATAATGACACCATATGGGTGATTGTTGATCAGTTAACAAAATTATCACATTTCTCTCTAATATGAGTTAATTTTACTATAGAACAGTTGAGTGAGATTTATGTTTGATAGATAGTCCTTTTTCACGGGGTTCCATGATGTATAATTTTGGATCATGATCCATGTTTTACTTCACGCTTCTAGAATGTCTTATAGATGGTTTTGGGTACCCTGGTCTTTCTGAGTACAACTTTTCACCTACAGATGAAAGGGAAAACAGAACATACTATTCAGGTGCTAGAGGAAATGATATGGGCATGTGTCCTAGAATTTGGTGGATCTTGGGAGAAACACATAGTCCTCATTGAGTTCACCTATAAAATAGTAATTAAGAAACAATTCAAATGTCACTATATGAGGCACTTTATGGTAGGATATGTAGATCACTTCTATTTTAGATGGAGGTAGTCAAGTGAGAGTTGTTGGGACTGAGTCTCATGTAAGAGAAATTAGAAAAGGTTTAGTTGATTTAGAAATATATGGATACAATGTAGATTTGAAAGAAGTATTATGTTTTTTTACATAATCAACCTCTTTATTTTATAGTGGGTGATCATTTAATCCTTCTAGTGTTTTAAATATTGGGTCACCGTAGGATTCAGAGGCAGGTCAAGTTGGTGTACGAGTATGTCAAACCGTTTGATATTGTAGAGAAGATCATACCAGTGGAATGTCGATTGGATCTTCCAAAGAGGTATAGTTTTATGCATGATTCTTTTCATGTGTCACAACTTCTAAAATATTACCTTGAAACTTCTCATGTGATCGATATTGAGGATGTTTCGCTCAAGTCTAATGAGTCCTTTTCAGAGCATCTGATTCGTATTATGGATCGTAGTGAGAAGGTATTGTAGGGAAAGAATATGACATTGATTTGAGTTTTGTGGCAGAATTTTTTTGTTTAGGAAGAAACATGGGAGAGGGAAGTAGATATGTGGGTCTAGTGGCCTAATCTTTTCACCTCATAAGATTAGTGATGCTTTGGAGTGCATCTTGAGGATGAGATGTTATAAGGTGGGGAGATCGTAAGATCCCAACCTTTCTAGAGATGTATCATAATAATTTTAGGTTTTTTACCCTTTTTTATCATACATAATTTGGGTTTTACTTCAAGGTATTTTTAGGTGAATTTAGAGAATTTTGGAAGCCCATGGGGTTGTGCACATTTGGTTCATAGTTAGAACAAACCATGCGATTTTCCTAGCAAACTGTGTACCCCATTTTGAGCAATAGTAAGGGGGCACATGACAAACCATGCATCCACCCTACCCAGACCATGAAACATTGTACATAGGGGTTTTATGGTTATTTCATGGTTTTTCAAACCATTCACCCACCAAGGAGAAACCGTGAACCCCAGAAAGCATGGGAACATAGTTAGGGTGCACTATTTGTCTAATCTTGCAACCCGTCTAGGAAACCATACATGTGGGATTTTAAACCCATGAAAACATAATTAAAAATTATCAACCCCACATTTTATCTCTAATTACTCTTTCTTGACCTAATATGTTTTTCTTTTCTCTTGGAGGCTCTTAATAGGATTCCTAGGCTCCTCAAACCCCTTTCTTTTTGAATTGAATATCTTATAGAAGAAATCAACACCTCTCTGGTATGTGATCTCTACCCTTTTTAAGTACCTATATCTCATGTATTTATCCATATTTCAATAGAGATTATTTACTCGATTATTTTTTGTATAGATATAGGTTTTAATGGATATCATTTCATTTTATTTTTTTCTTAGGTTTTGATCCTAGATCTTCCTTACCATTGTGAATTCGACCATTCTACATTGAATTAGGACTAAGGTTTGGTGAGCATTCATCAATGATCCTAAGTTAGGTGGTATAATTTCTAATTACGATAGTATTGATCATGATCTCATGTCTTTAGTTGTATAATTTCATTAACGCATTGTAAAATTTATTTTAAAAATGAAAATATTTAATTGATTCCCATGTGATTGTGATACCGATTACAAACCCCATTGGACCCATTGTAGATTTGATATAGGGCTTTTTGGAAACCCATGGTGTGTTCAAATACACTTGAATTAATGATTTGGGAATTGTAAAAATGGGAATAATTGGTTTAGAAAATTGAACTTAATCCTTATTACATGTTCGATAATGGGATTTAAAGGTTTGATTGGGTTAACTTTGAAGAGTTAATGAGATGTGTAATGATTGATGGTAAATGGATTAATGGTGGATTACTCATGTTATTCCATGTGATAAAAGTAGTGAACCATGGTTTTTTTTTATAAATAATTTTTTTTCATGAAGATATTGGTGGATAAATGATTTATGAATGTGGAACCATGATATGTGTATATATAAATGTGAAAAATTAGTTATGGGTGAGGGAATGATGCTCCAAGTACTGATGGGGTGAAAAAATACTACTCTAGGCCCCTAATATATATATCTATGTGTGTGTTTGTTTGCATGTGAACAATGAGTTGTGGGTGAGGGACTAATACTCCAAGTACCCATGAAGTTCTATAATATTGCTCTAGACCTCTGATATGTGTGTGTGTGTGTGTGCATGAATTTTATCACTAAGTTGTGGGTGAGAGATTGATGCTCCAAATGCCCATGGGGTTCCAAACTACTACTCTAGGTCCCCAATGCATGTGTGTGAAATGTAACATGCACTGATTCTGCAAGGTACCAAAATGAATTTGAAAATAAATTGAATAATGAAATACCATGAGATATTAATTTTGTAAATACTTATGGTGTATGGTTTATACACTAGCATGAGTCAAAGTAGGTATGATGTGGTTAGGTAAAGAATAATAAATGTAAAACTCATTTAATAATTTCAATTGATCTTTATTCTTTATAAAACATCATACACTATTATAGATTGGATATTACTTTAGATACCATTTGTGGTGGCCTAATGAGTTTTAATCACACCCTACTTGGGCCACCTGATTGGTACTCAAATATACTTCATCTTTGTAGGAAAGGATAAGGGGAAGATCCCTATGTTAGATGGATGAGTTGGGATTCTGGATGGATAATGGATGAGGGAAATAGAGAAGATGTTGGGACCCAATTGGGAGTTGTTAGTGTGTCTTTATTTTGGGTTTTCATTATACACTTGACACTTGTATGGCATGAAATATTTACTGCTTGGGTTTATGGTTATTTTCCCTATTTTGGATTCATTCATGTTTCGTTTGATATTTATTAGTTGATTATTGATTATTATAGTATCTTGGTTATATTTCATATTGATTTATGCAGATTTGATACTTTGATAAAGAGGGTATAGTCTCCCCACATTACATATTAGACCCTCATTGCTAGTCGATATCCTCTATCTTATGAGGAGGTACACCTGGGGTCATATGAAGAACCAGATTAGGGCACCAGTATGTGGAACTTAGGTTGGGGCGTTACAATAATAGGGTTGAAACACACATTTCTATTTAACTTAATATGATGAGTAAATAATAATATATTATCTCATTGAATAAGATTTAGGATGAGAAATCATTTTTAAAGTTAATATGATAGTATAATAATTGGAATTCTTTCCCCTTTGAATCAATCACTAACCATCCACCTTGATATTTTATAACTTGTTCTATTTCTTTTTTATTTTTTAATATTTTAGGAAAATAAACACAAAAAAACCCACTACATTGATTAATATACAAATTTCATAGAAAATATATACAAATGATGCTATAAATGTACCAATATCAATGGAAAAAAAATTAAGTTTTCCATTACAGTATATATTAACAATATGAAAATATTAATTTTTACAAACCACCATAAAAATTAGCCCATATCAAAGCCCTTGTAAGAAATGTCTCCACATAAACAAAGTTATCTAATTTAGAAGACCTTTTAGTGTATAATAGAATTGATAAAATCAATAAATGTTCTCTTAAGTATAGGGAGAAATGAAATTTATATAGAAATATAAATGGGTATACTTATATAATTTTTATGCATGATAATGATACAATATTAGTAAAGATTAATCATCTTTAGAGGATGAAAACTACGATTTAAGAGGTGATAGATGATTGTCTTAAAGTTATTGAAAATTAAAAAAGTGATATGGATACTACTTTATATATTGGTTATCTTTGGGATTACTAATTTTTGTGTGTGTTGAAGATGTATAAGTTGAATATAAGGAATGGGTGATGTGATAAATGTTTCCCTAAGTTTCTTTCATTTTTATAGTAAATGATATTAGAAGGAAGCACAATCATTAGAAATTTTTTTTATTCTAAATAAATATTCAACTATATTTTATTATGATATTATAATATAAATCTTTTCCCAAAAAATATTATTATTTTTAAATGAACATAAATCACTGAATAATTGTTCTAAATATAGTGGATCACTCTATAAAAACAAAATAAATAGTCTGAAGAAGAAATTATTTACCTTTCTCATTTTTACTAGATCTAAACACATGTGTAACAGTGTTAATGATGCCAAAAAATTAATGTAGAAATTTGAAACTAATATTTAATAGGGAAAACTTTGACAAATTTCAAATTCAAATCAATGAAAAATATTTATCTTAAATACACAGACTTCATATGAAAATTTATGTATATATACATTGAAATTCTTACCTATTAAATGAATCTTAATATACTTCATAACACCCTCAGTACATATCTAGCAATTCTAATCATTTATAACATTACTACATAGTCATGTATGAATCACATGTATATAATTCAATATATAAAAATTTTAGGGCCAAAGTTACTATGAAATTATAATAATAAAATTTTGGAACCTATAATTTAATATTTAAAAATTTTGTGGGAAACACGTTTTAAGGTGTATGATGAGAAAATATAATACAATTTGATTGAATATTTTTTTTTGTTTTATATTATTAATGTTTTTTAGTTTTATGTTAATTTATCATGATACAATATTAAAGGGAAACTAGGATGTCATGTTTTTTAATAATGTACATATTCAATCAATCTTGAACATGGTTTAAAGAATTTATATTTAGGTCATTATAGATGGTTTCATCACAATAATAATTTTCATTTTTTAATAAAACCATTTGATGTAAATTAATAATAAGGTGGGTCACTTAATTTTTTAAATAGTGGGTAAATATTTAAAAAGTGAGAATTTAGAAATTTTATTTTGAAATTTTTTCTTAAGAACCTGGGATTGAGTGGTTATAATAAGAGGAGTGTTTTCTATGAGATTATATATTAGAATACATTGGATGATAATCATTTCTGAAATTAAATGCATATTAATAATAATTTATTTGATAATATCATCATTATGCTATATAAAATTATAAGAAAAAAATAAAATTCCATATCAATTGAAGTTTATACATAATTTCATTGAGAATAAGAGAAAACTTGGAACCCATAAGAAATAATCTCATACTTTTCATCATTAATTAGATTACACAGTTCATAAAATAAAAATAAATATTTTTGTAATTTTCTTATTACAATTAGAGTACCATAGGGACACTGTATAATATTACTAACATTATTTCAATGAATGAACTTAATATGAAGGGTTTAAAATATTATTATTGTCATATATTGATGAATAATTTAATTTTTGTGGTTATATGAAATATTTTACTCAATGATTTATAATCTAAGATCATAAAATTATATTAAATTCTAAGTAGATTTATTGTAATGTCATTTATCCCATAAAGTTACCAGTAATTCAAGGAATGATTATAAGATAAATTTGTGGGTTTGGGATGTTTTTCTCACCTCAATTATTTGACATAATTATTGAAATAACCATTAAATTACTTAAGGAATTATAAATTTATTCTGGTTTATTTAATATGGTTATACACAATTGATAATTATATGAATGTGTTAAAATTATATTTGAAAACCAAAATTCTATTACAGGTGATCATAATTCATAGTTATATTAATAAATAATTAGTTGAAATTTGTAAGGATTATCTTTAACATGTTAATTATATTGGTCTCCCAATATTTCAATATATGAGAATTGAATGTGGTGAAGGGATATTGGGTGAAAAATTGTCACTACATCATAAATTTAATTGGAATAATCATAGTAATATGTTCTGAATACCTCAAAAGTGGTTATAGAGTATATATTCATATGATGGATATTTTATATTTTGTTTCATATGGAATAAAATTAATTTTGTTACAAAAAAATCATATAATTGATCTCTATAACTTAAACAAAAATAATATTAAAATTTAGATTATAAAATAATTGAATAATAATTTATTAATTAGTTTAAAAAAAATATATGTGATTTGTTTAATATTAATAGAAATTTTATTTATGATAATTTTATTGATTGGATATAGTTCTATGAATACAAATTATTTATTAAAATTATTATATCATCAAATATTTTAAATTTTACATTAAAGGGAAAGATGATCAGAGCACAATGCAATACATTTTTGTGAATCTTATTTCATAATCAATGAATATATCTATTTATGACAATAAAATTTTCATGTATACAAAAATTTCATTTTTAAGGATAATTCATTATATTTTGGAATTATATTAAGTAAATTTTACATTACCACTCTTCGGTTGTAGAAGGGTTGAGAATAATAATTGAATCTAAATTGATAATCTATGATTCAAACAAGTGGATTTTAATAAGGTATGTTATAAAGATGAACCTATAATTTTAGTATCACAGATTTAATTTTTTTATGTTCACAATCCAACTATTGAAATTTTTTTAGTTGTATTATTAATAAATTAAATTGACAAAGAAAAAATAATATTAAATAATATTAAAATACTTTTATTTTGGATAATCCTTTTGTTAGTGCATCATTTGAATTTGATTTCATATGAGATGAGACATTCTATATAATAAATGATCACAATAAAGGGTTTTTTATTTTAAATATAGAAAAAATATTTCATGAAATTACTATAAAAAATGTTTATGTGATAAAAATTTTAAAATAAAAATGGAGGAAAAGGTAAAGAAAAATGATGACTTAATATTTATAGAATGATTGGGAAAGTAAATAATGTTATATTTAATTTTACATATAATATTGTTATTAAATTAATATTATGGTCATATCTATTGTTTATTTACATGTATTCTACCATTTCATAATTTTTTTAGGTTTTAATTATCATCAAAATTATTGGAACCCCTAAAAATGAAAGGAGGAAGATTTCAAAACCTTATGAAGAATATTGAGAAATTTGTATGCTTACTGTAACATCCAAAGTAAGTAATAAATAATATATATCTTTATCTATGTCTATTAATGATTTAGATAGTGTTTTAGAGGCTTAAAATGAGAATAAATCCAATCTTATGCATGGAATACACTAATATTCTTAAAAGATTTTTTTACTGCCTTTTGATGGAAAATAATTTTTAAATATATCTTTTGACAATTTTATAATCTATGTTTGTCAAAATAAACTTATTATTTATTATTGGGACATAAAAATTTACTTTGTGTGAATTTTTGGTATTTTTCTGACAATGTTCATTTTTTAATGAATAGGGAAAAATACTGCATTTTACATCAAAACTGCTTTTTAATCTAATTTATTTATATGATTAGATTATCTTTTGAATTTGTTTTAAAGTTAAATTAGAATATATTTTTACCATTTAATCCAATGGTGGTCATTAGGATTAATTTCACTTTGGAATTGGGCATAAACTAATGCCAAACTTTTCATAGATATTGTTTCAAAAAACCCGCTATTTGTTTTGACAAAAGGAATTATTTTTAAATCAATTATTGAAATTTCTGTGTTTGGAATTTGGTAAAATGGATTAAATATTTTAAAAAAGAAGGTCCTAATTATTTAATAAAGACTCTTTTGTTTTTGGACATTATGAATAGTAACGACGATAATTATCTTTAATTATCTTGATTAATGAGTAATCGGGTAGTTAAGGATAATAAAATAATATCATAATAATAGAAAAATGACACCAATATGTGTCTTAATTCTAATTTTTGTCTAATGGCCGACCATGGGATGTCTTTTTCCAAACTTGGGGACCCCATGAAATCACTTTTGTGGAAAGTGACTTGTTATCTTTTTATTTTTTTTAAAGAAAGCAAATATAACAAGAATGTATCACCTGATTAAAACATTTTAAATTTCGTCTACATAAATGATATTTTAGACTATAAATATTCATTGGAAATCTAAAAATATTTCCTACATCATAGTATTTTTTTCATAATTTTTAGACTTTAAATAAATTAAATTATTTATGACATCATGATGATGCAGCGATTACCTCATTAATAAAGGATTTAAATAAAATGAAATGATAATGTAAAATATATGACCTACACATGTCAAAAACCTATTGTATGGGTTTATTTCTAACCCTTATCACCTTACCCTCTAATTATATCAATTTGGGACCTTTTGAATTCGAAAATCATTTTCAAATAAAGTAACATTTCTTTACATTCCAAGAGTGCCCCTCCTCTCCTCTTATAAAAGGACCCCACCTCTACATACTTACCCACACTTCCAAAGCCTTTGGCTCGGCCAAACCCTGCCCATTTTGTCTTTCCACATCCCTCTCTTACTCCTTGAAGCCTCACTTTGGGCAGAAGTCTTCCCAAGGAATCCTTTGAGCTCAAACCAAAGGGAGTTACCCGATTTTAAGGTAATGTATTCACTTGAGTCCTTTTGTTTTATTTTGCTTCTCCAACACCCTAAACTCTTTTTATTCATTTCTTTTGTAACAACTAAATTATATTATATATAATAGGATGTTTTTATAAGAAGTATTATAGCTACACTTAAACACACCTACTTCTAATGGTTAAAGAACATATTGTTTCCGTGGATGGCGAATTTCTGCCTCCCGAAATGATGATTGTTCAACATTCTTTTAACACATTCAAAAGTGGCCATTAAGATAAAACTATATTTATATATGATATATAATATGTTTATGTTTTCCTTAAGCTTATGTATTTTTCATTTTGGGCATACCTTTATGGTTCCAATTATGGGTAAATGCGATATCTTCATTTAAGGAAGTGCATACTACCGCCCCCTCAAAGTGATTTGATTCGTTAAATACCATATGTGGGACATATAAAGGATGGAGTTATGATATTATATATGATATTACACTGTAATTATAATATAACTTTATATAATTATGATTCCATTCTATAAAATACGAAATAGAAATGAAAGTAGCGTTCATGCGTACGTACGGCTTACCGTCTCCATGAACGGTGCATTTCATTTCTTACCTCTAAATGATTATGTAATATTATAAATGCATGAATGTACTGGATATATATGACATATATGATATCTACATCATGAATACCATTCTTGATATAATGGATACATGAACAACTTGTAATTATAAAGGGATTATTTTTGACTCAAGTACCAATGATCGTTAAAATGACCGTTATTAACTTAAATAATTACATAGTGTTCATGACATGGCAATAAGTGATATAAAAGGAATAATGAACTTGAAAAAGGTTCTTAAACAAGTATAAATTAACTCAAGTTTATTATTTAGGAGATTAAAGAACAACCGAGTCAAGTCGGACCCGAGGTATGGGACTTCGTCTCAATCCCCTTTCATTGAGGCATATTTTGTTTTATACTCAACCTTATTTTATACGGTGTATAAACCCATTTGACTTTTACGTTTATCCAAAAGGAATATTTTTTATATGAAGCGTTTTACTAAATGATAAAATGGAATGTTTTGTCGTACGTATGCGGTGACAACGACTTCTCTGCCGCCATGACCATTATTTGAGTTTTGGCTTCCTCTACAAGCCATACCTTCTTTTTAAAAGAAAAATAAATACCATGTTTTACTTTTCTTTTATTTTGGTATTGAAAATGGTTTTCATAATTTTTTTATATCAATGTGTTGTATTGATATCTTGTGATTGAAAGGTGGGAATGTTATCTTTCCTTTATGCATGTTTTATGTGATACGATTATGTTGAGGTTCTTGGGCATTATTATGAAGACGGGTGGTTCCGTGATAAACTAAGGGCAGGTGAGCCTGATATATCTCTCCAATGCATTGGGTAACGCGAAGGAGTGAAACTTTTATGTTTCTCTGAAAAGATTTAGGGAATATACTGTGATGGGTATTCCAAACGTAACCAAGAGGGTTAATCCCTACGTAAGAATGTTATGAATGCCTCAAGTTACCTTTATGTCTTATGATTTCTATGATTTATTCATGATTTGATGAGGTATGTTAAAGTGGTTATGTTTTATGGGTAAATTATGATTTCATTCTTATGTATATATGAACTCATGTTTCCTTTCCATATTTTTTTTATATAACCCATACTAAGCTTTTTATGCTCATCCCAAGTCTTTTTTGAAATGTTTTCCACAGGTCAAGGGAAAGGTACATGATATGATGATAGTGTCAAGGATGTGTCAAGAAAGAATCCATGTTTTATTTTAAATATGTTCCGTTGATGGGAAAAAATTAATACTATCTTTATGTAACCACTTCGTTTAAATGTGGAATGTAATGCAAGTTTTATGATCTAATTCTCTAAAACTCTAAACCTGAAAAGATCCTCAATGTGTAATCTTGTAATAACTCAATATTAAGTAAGGTTTAAGGCTGGGGCCTTATAGTTGGTATCAAAGTTCAGTTTAGATAACTTTAGGAGTTAGAATTATATTAAATGATTATCCAAAAATATTTTTTTTATGGTCAAATTGAAATGATATAGCATTTGAAGATTACCATGTTGCTTTATCTAAGACATGTTTGTTCAGAATGGTTTTCCGCAGAGGAAACAGGGAAGCAGTGCTAGGAAGGCATACATAAGGAAATAACCTTCCGAATCAGCATCCTGAGATGGTCGGAATTGGAACTGAACAGTTTGTTGCAGTAATTGCGCAGTTGACTCAAGCGTTAAATGGCGGTGGTATCCATACACGAGATCAGCCAGATCAACCACAGAGGAACATGTCAGTGGTGGAACATTTCATGAGGCAACATCCCCCATCATTCAGAGGATCATCTGACCCTGTGCTAGCTGAAGGGTGGATTAAAGCACTGGAGAAGATTTTCGATGTCATGGGGTGTTCAGACAATCAAAAGGTTAGTCTTGCTATTTACCATTTGGAGGGTGAAGCAGATCAGTGGTGGTCGATGGTTAAAAATATCAGGGATGCCAATGAGACTGATGCTCTTGACTGGGATGAATTTAAAGTTATGTTTCTTGAGAAGTATTTTCCTAAGGTTTTTCTACTTAGGATGGAAAAGCAATTCCTGGAATTGAGGCAAGAGGAAGACTCAGTGGCTACCTATGAAGAAAGGTTCACTCGATTGGCAAGGTATGCTCCAAAGTTTATCCGAGACATTGATAGTAAAATCAATCATTTTTACTCAGGATTAAAGCCAAAATATCGACGGGCATTAGCTTCTCGTGATTTTAAAATTTATGAAAATCTTGTTCGATGTGCTGAGAAGGTGTAAATAGAGTTTGCTGATGATTAAGTGTTCTATAACAACCAAAAGAAGAAGATACCGAGATGGCAGGAGAAATGTAAGAATTATTCAAAAAAGTATGATGGTAAGAAAACTAAGTTTCCAGTTTGTGATAAATGTGGCCAAAGGCATGCTGGGGAATGTCTTCTGAATTCTGGAATGTGCTACCGATGTGGTAATATGGGACATAAGGCTCGTGATTTCACTGAAAAAGATCAGGGTGATGGTAAGACCAAATTTGATTTAAAGTTAGTGAAATGTTATAAGTGCAATAAGATGGGTCACTATGCAAACGAGTGTCCAACAAAGAGCTTGAGTGATGGGAAGCAGTTAGACTACAAGCAGAAAGGGGTGGTGAAATCCTTTGCAACTACTTCAGCAGATGTCGGGCCATCAAATGAAGTTTTATCAGGTACTTTGTTTGTTTTTTCAGATTATGCCAGTGTGTTGTTTGATTCGGGGTATACACATTCTTTCATCTCTGAAAAATTTTCTAGTAAAATGGGAATACCATCTCAAGAAATGACTCCTGAACTTTTGGTAAAAACACCTGGGGGAAATGTTGAGGCAAAAAGAATTTATAAGAATCTTCCTATCCTTATCTGTGGAAAGAACCTACTTTCAAACCATATTGTTCTACCTCTAGTAGAGTTTGATGTTATCCTAGGTATGGATTGGCTCTCTATTTACCATACTAAGATTGACTGTAGAGCTAAAGAAGTTTCTTTTCAGAAAGACTTTCAGTTTGTGTACAAGAATGAACCCTTACTGTTGATAACTTATCAAGAGGCCAAGAAACTTGTAAAAGATGGAAATGAATGTTACCTTGCACACATCGTTGAAAATAAAGGAACTGTTCAGATTAATGATGTACCAGTGGTAAATGAGTATCCTGATGTTTTTCCTGATGAGTTTCCTGGAATAATACCAGATCGGGAAGTTGAGTTTACTGTTGACTTAGTTCCCGATGCTAAGCCAATTTCAAAACCCCCTTATCGAATGGCTCAAATTGAACTTTTAGAGTTGAAGGAGCAATTGCAATATTTATTAGAGAAAGGTTTCATTCGACCTAGCACATCACCATGGGGTGATCCTGTTTTATTTTTTAAAAAGAAAGATGGTTCAATGAGACTTTGCATTGATTATAGAGCCTTGAATAATATCACTGTTAAGAAAAAACATCCTTTTCCTCATATCGATGATTTGTTTGATCAGCTCCAGGGAGCTCAGTATTTTTCAAAGACTGACCTGAGATCGGGGTACCATCAGCTAAAGGTAAAGGAAGCAGATGTTCTGAAGACTGCATTTCGTACAAGATATGGCCATTATGAATTTGTAGTAATGCCTTTTGGGCTAACCAATGCACCTGCTATATTGATGGACTTAATGAATAGAATTTTCCATGAGTTCTTGGATAAGTTTTTGGTGGTTTTCATTGATGATATTTTGGTATTTTCTAAAAGTAAAGAGGATCATGAAAGACATTTAAGGGTTATCTTGCAAACCTTAAAAGAAAAGAAACTATATGGAAAATTTAGCAAGTGCGAGTTTTGGTTGCAACAAATTTCTTTCCTTGGTCAAATTGTTTCTAAAGATGGGATAACCGTTGATCCTGCAAAAACAAAGGTTGTTGATGAATGTCCAAGACCCACAAATGTAATAGAGATTCGTATCTTCCTTGGTTTGGCAGGATATTACCAAAGGTTTGTTAGAAATTTTTCATGGTTATCTAGTCCAATGACTAAGCTAACTCGGAAGGGTGTTAAGTTAATCTGGACAAAAGAATGTGATGATTGTTTTCGGGAATTGAAAAGAAGATTGGTGAATGCTCCAGTTTTGGCACTACCTTCCAGGAATGGTGAGATTGTTATATACAGTGATGCTTCATTCAAAGGACTTGGTTGTGTCCTAATACAGAATGATCAGGTAATTGCTTATGCTTCACGTCAGTTGAAAACTCATGAGGTAAATTACCCTACACATGATTTGGAATTAGCTGCTGTTGTTTTTTCTTTAAAAATTTGGAGGCATCATTTGTATGGAGTAAAGTGTGAAATATATACTGATCACAAAAGTTTAAAGTATATATTCCCTCAGAAAGAGTTAAACATGAGACAGAGGAGATGGCTGGAATTAATCAAGGATTATGATTGTACAATTCATTACCATCCGGGAAAAGCAAATAAAGTGCCTGATGCTTTGAGTCGAAAAAATAATGCTTCATTATCAATGTTGCATTTGGAACGTGATCCTTCGGTTAAGGATTTGATGAACTTTGGCATAGAAGTTGTTGGTGCAGGAATTTCTTCTATTTTGTTTCAGGTATCAGTGAAATCATCTCTATCAGATAGAATCAAGCAAGCACAGAAGCAAGACAGTGAGTTGCAGAAAAAGGTAGAGCTGGTTCAGAAAGGTAAGTTTCCTGAATTCAACATTGATAATGATTGTGTTTTGAGATTTGGGAAGATATTGTGTGTGCCTTGTGATTCACAGTTGAAGAGAGAGTTGTTATGTGAAGCTCATAGTTCTCCGTTTTCAGTTCATCCTGGTAGTACTAAGATGTACAGAGATCTACGAGAGTATTACTGGTGGGATGGAATGAAAAGAGATATTGTTGATTTTAATGTGAAGTGTTTGACTTTTCAGTAGGTTAAAGCAGAGTGGCAGTTACCAAAATGGATGCTTCAGCCTTTACCAGTGTCAGAGTGGAAATGTGAGAATATATCCATAGACTTTGTTGTGGGATTACCGAAGACATCTCGAGGTAATAATGCAATCTGGGTTATTGTTGATCGCTTGACTAAATCTACTCATTTTCTTGCTATACGAGATACTTTTTCCCTAGATCAACTTTACCGTTTGTATCTTAAAGAGATATCCAGGTTACATGGAGTTCCTATCTCCATTGTATCTGATCGTGATCCCAGGTTCACTTCTAACTTTTGGAAATGCCTTCAGAAGTCGTTGGGTACTGAATTAAATTTTAGTACAGAATTTCATCCTCAATTAGATGGGCAGTCAGAACGAACAATTCAGACCTTGGAGGATATTCTATGAGCTTGTTCAATGGATTATCAGGGAAGTTGGGACCAACATCTTTCTTTGGTTGAATTTTCATATAATAACAGTTTTCATTTCAGTATAAAGATGGCACCATTAGAGGCGTTATATGGGAAGCGGTGTCGAACTCTAGCTTTCTGGGATGAAGTGGGTGAAAGGAAGTTGATGGGACCAGAATTGGTAGAAGAGATGGCAGAAAAAGTTCAGCTGATTCAGAAGCACATGAAAACAGGTCAGAGCAGGAAGAAGATTTATGCGGATAACCGGAGGAAGGATCTATTTTTCGAGGTAGGTGATCATGTTTTTCTCAAGGTTTATCCTTGGAAAAGTGTGATGAGATTTGTTCAGAAAGGAAAGCTAAGTCCAAGGTTTATTGGACCATATGAAATTCTAGAGAGAGTTGGATTAGTTGCATACCGGGTGGCTTTACCTCCGAGTTTATCTCAGGTACACAATGTTTTTCATGTTTCGATGCTGAGAAAGTATATGCCAGATCCATCTCATGTTTTGAGTCCAGAGGTAGTTTAGCTGGAAGAGAACCTATCTTATGAGGAACAACTGTTCCAAATTATTGACCACAGGGAGCAAGTGTTACGGAATAAGGTGATTAATCAGGTAAAGGTTTTTTGGAAAAACCACATGATGTAAGAGGAAACATGGGAATCTGAAAATGCAATGAGGGATAAGTACCCTCATTTATTTGATAAGTAAATAAATTGTGGGGATGCAATTTTCTAAAGGGGGGAAGGATGTAACATCCCAAGTAAGTAATGAATAATAGATATCTTTATCTATGTTTATTAATGATTTAGATAGTGTTTTAGAGGCTTAAAATGAGAATAAATACAATCTTATGCATGGAATACACTAATATTCTTAAAAGATTGTTTTACTGCCTTTTGATGGAAAACCATTTTTAAATCTATCTTTTGACAATTTTATAAGCTATGTTTGTCAAAATAAACTTATTATTTATGATTGTGACATCAAAATTTACTTTGTGTAAATTTTTGTTATTTTTCTAACAATGTTCATTTTTTAATGAATAGTGAAAAATAATGCATTTTACATCAAAACTGCTTTTTAATCTAATTTATTTATATGATTAGATTATCTTTTAAATTGTATTTAAAGTTAAATTAGAATATATTTTTACCATTTAATCCAATAGTGGTCATTAGTATTAATTTTACTTTGGAATTGGGCATAAACTAATGCCAAACTTTTCATGGATATTGTTTCAAAAAACCCGCTATTTGTTTTGACGACAGCAATTATTTTTAAATCAATTATTGAAATTTCTGTGTCTGGAATTTGGTAAAATGGATTACATATTTTTAATCAGAAGGTCCAAATTATGTAATCAAGACTCTTTTGTTTTTGGACATTATGAATAGTAACGACGGTAATTATCTTTAATTATCTTGATTAATGAGTAATCGGGTAGTTAAGGATAATAAAATAATATCATAATAATAAAAAAATGACACCAACATGTGTCCTAATTCTACTGGTTGCCTAATGGCCGGCCATGGGATTTCTTGTGCCAAACTTGGGGACCCCATGGATTCACTTTTGTGGAAAGTGACTTGTTATCTTTTTTTTAAAGAAAGTAAATATAACAAGAATGTATCACCTAATTAAAACATTTTTAATTTTGTATAAATAGATGATATTTTAGACTATAAATATTAATTGGAAAGATAAAAAGATTTCCTACATCATAGTATTTTTTTCATAATTTTTAGACTTTAAATAAATTAAATTATTTATGACATCATGATGATGCAACGATTACCTCATTAATAAAGGATTTAAATAAAATGAAATGATAATGTAAAATCTATGACCTACACATGTCCAAAACCTATTGGATGGGTGGATTTAGAACCCTTATCACCTTAACCTTGAATTATATCAATGTGGGACCTTTTGAATCCGAAAATCATTTTCAAATAAAGTAACATTTCTTTACTTTCCAAGAGTGCCCCTCCTCTCCTCTTATAAAAGTCCCCCAACTCTACCTCCTTACCCACACTTCCAAAGACTTTGGCTCGGCCAAACCCTACCCATTTTGTCTCTCCACATCCCTCTCTTACTCCTTGAAGCCTCACTTTGGGTATAAGTCTTCTTAAGGAAGCCTTTGAGCTCAAACCAAAGGGAGTTACCCGATTTTAAGGTAATGTATTCACTTGAGTCATTTTGTTTTATTTTGCTTCTCCAACCCCCTAAACTCTTTTTATTCATTTCTTTTGTAAAAAATACAGTATCTTAAATATACTAGGTTGTTTTTATAAGAATTATTCGATCTAAACTTACACACAACTACATCTAATGCTTAAAGAACATACTGTTTCTGTGGATGGCGAATTTCTACCTCCTGAAACGATGATTGTTCAACATTCTTTTAACACCTTCAAAGGTGGCCATTAAGATGAAACTATATTTATATATGATATATAATATGTTTATGTTTTCCTTAAGCTTCTGTATTTTTCATTTTGGTCATACCTTTATGGTTCCCATTATGGGTAAACACGATATCTTCATTTAAGGAAGTGCAGACTACCTTCCCCTCAAAGTGATTTGATTCGTTAAATACCATATGTGGGACGTATAAAGGATGGAGTTATGATATTATATATGATATTACACTAAAATTATAATATACCTTTATATCATTATGATCCCATTCTATAAAATACGTAATAGAAATGAAAGTAGCGTTCATGCGTACGTACGGCTTACCGTCTCCATGAACGATGCATTTCATTTCTTACCTCTAAATGATTATGTAATATTATAAATTCATGCATGTACTAGATATATATGACATATATGATATCTAAATCATGAATACCATTATGGATATAATGGATACATGAAAAAAGTGTAATTATAATGGGATTATTTTTTACTCAAGTACCAATGATCGTTAAAACGACCGTTATTAACTTAAATAATTACATAGTGTTCATGACATGGAAATAAGTGATATAAAAGGAATAATGAACTTGAAAAAGGTTCTTAAAAATTTAGAAATTAACTCAAGTTTATTATTCAGGAGATTAAAGAACGACCAAGTCAAGTCAGACCCGAGGTATGTGACTTCGTCTCAATATCCTTTCATTGAGGCATATTTTGTTTTATACTCAACCTTCTTTTATACGGTGTATAAACCCCTTTGACTTTTACATTTATCCAAGAGAAATATTTTTTATACGAAGCATTTTACTAAATGACAAAAGGGAATGTTTTGTCGTACGTATACGGCGACAACGACTTCTCCGTCGTCGTGACCATTATTTGAGTTTCGACTTCCTCTACAAGCCATACCTTCTTTTTAAAAGAAAAATAAATACCATGTTTTACTTTTATTTTATTTTGGTATTGAAAATGGTTTTCATAATGTTTTTATATCAATGTTTTGTATTGATATCTTATGATTGAAAGGTTGTAATGTTATGTTTCCTTTATGCATGTTTTATGTGATACGATTATGTTGAGGTTCTTGGGAATTATTATGAAGACGGGTGGTTCCGTGATAAACAAAGGGCGGGTGAGCCCGATATAGCTCTCCAATGCATTGGGTAACGTGAAGGAGTGAAACGTTAAGGTTTATCCGAAGAGATTTAGGGAATATACTGTGATGGGTATTCCAAATGTAACCAAGAGGGTTACTCCCTACGTAAGAATGTTATGAATGCCTCAAGTTACCTTTATGTCTTATGATTTCTATGATTTATTCATGATTTGATGAGGTATGTTAAAGTGCTTATGTTTTATGGGTAAAGTATGATTTCATTCTTATGTATATATGAACTCATGTTTCCTTTCTATATTTTTTTATATAACCCATACTGAGCTTTTTATGCTCATACCAAGTCTTTTTTGAAATGTTTTTCACAGGTCAAGGGAAAGGTACATGATATGATGATAGTGTCAAGGAAGTGTCAAGAAAGAATCCATGTTTTATTTTAAATATGTTCCGTTGATGGGAAAAAATGAATACTATCTTTATGTAACCACTTTGTTTAAATGTGGAATGTAATGCAAGTTTTATGATCTAATTCTCTAAAACTCTAAACTTGAAAAGATCCTCAATGTGTAATCTTGTAATAACTCAAGATTACGTAAGGTTTAAGGCTAGGGCCTTATACTTACCCAAATGGAGTTTTTTAATGATACTTTTGTTATAAATTCATGGATTTGTGTGGATAAAAAATATGACTACAGTTGTTTATAATAATAAGTATTGAGCATGGTTTAAATATGAAATTTAAATAAAGAAATTTGAAAAAATATGGACAAACCCCATCATAAACTATGGTGTTTTGGAAGTCATGGTTTAAGTGGGATAACATTAAACAAAGTTTATATCCAATATTTAAATTATTTTGGTAAAAATTTTCATATAATATTATATCATATCAAGGTAAATGAATTAAATTCATGGATTCAATCATTTTGATGAAGGAGTTTTATAAACTCTTTATCAAAAACAACTTCAAGATATATTAATTTTATCAAGATGAACATAGTGAAATTTGATGGTATGTAGGCTTCCTATCCAAAATATTCACAAGAGAAAAATTATTTCATGGTTAAAGGAATTTTAATAAACTCATGATGATATAATCCCCATAAAATTGATTGAGAGGAGTATCACATTGTGATTCTGAGCATTTTTAGGAGGAAGATTCATGAATGAAATGTGAAGTGAAGGACACTATGTTATTGTGTCTTCATCATTGACCTGAATAAGATAAACCTATACAAGTCATTGAGAAACTATATGATATTAATATCAATACCACATCATGGTGAATATATATAGAAAAATCTATGTAGATGAAAATGACTAATATGTATAAAGTAGTTAGATTCACAACATGGATTATGGAGTCAATGTTTTAACTTGAAAACTACACCCATTATGGAATGAACCATGCCATGGTTTTTCATAGATTGATAGAATTTGAATATTTATATCGTATTAATTTTTTAATAAATTTAATATTTAATAAAGAGATATTACTTTATCAATATGAATGGTTTTAATTACTATTTAATGGTTAACACATGGAGATAAATATGTAGAATACCTCAAAGATATATCAACCTATCTTGAAAATATTATAAGTGATTAAAGATAGAATATATGTAAAAATTAAAACATGAAGTATAAGGAAAATGGTGGGAAATAAATAGTGGCAGAATTTACATCGAGATTTAAGTAATTCATATTTATCCTTACCACATTTAATTAAATATCCAAATAATATAAATATAAAATAATATTTATATAGTAAAATAGAGAAATAGATTATATTTTGGAGTTTTAATCACTTTGATTCATCCATTGTAATGATCTATGATCCAAAATATTTTTTAAACTCTGTCTTAAATAATTTTATTAAGATATAAGAAAAGGGAGTTATCCAAGTACTCTATAGTGGTTCATTATTAAATCTTGAAATCCAAAAAAGTGAGTATAGTGTTTCTTTGGTACACTAGAACATTTACTTATATATGCTCTTTAGAAGTATCTTTTTGGTTGAAAAAAGTAAAAATTCTCATATAATTTCACTTTAATATATTTATATAGTTTTAATTATTTTGTGGTATGAATGATTGATTCTTGAGTTCCTTCTAACATGGGAATAATATCTATTCACTGAAAAAGATCTTACACACTAATTCACTCCATATATTAGGGTGTTTTAGACTTTGGTGGTTAGAAAGGTGGTATTAATGTTGAATGGTTCTTACTATATGAATTTATAATTAAATAAAAAATTATTTATAATCTTTAATGATATTAAATATAAAATATTGAATAATTAAATGTGATCTAGTATATGATATCTTTACTTGGATTTTTTCTATCAAAATATTTATAGAATCAATATCAGTTATCTCATAGAGATGTCATTAAAGGAACCAGATAAAAAGCCACTAAATGTTAATGAAAAGGCTAAAAATACCTTATTTATATCACACTCTAATTGTATTTACATGAATATGATGATATTAATTTCCTCTAAGAATATATTAGAAAAATTTATCAGTATCTGCAAAGGATATGAAAACGTAAAAGGGGTTAAAATTCATATTTTACTCTACAATTTTATAGTATTTAGGATATACCATAATAAAGGCATTGATGGTTTCTTTAATTAAATTATTTATGTAGTCATCCTGATGTGATAAATTTGTGATAGGTTCAAAGATGTGAAATCATAATAAATACATTGAGGAGACTTTAACTTTATTTTATTTCAAAGGTATTGATATGTATATATTTTTATATTAATCATGTATCACTTGATTATTTTTATATTATCTTGGTGGTATAAAAAATGTGGTTAACTTATAGAGGGATGAAATTTCACTTAACCAAATATATATGGGATAAATTCTCTAGTATCTAAAAAGGATATATCAAGGTGAATGAGGCTATGATTCAAGTATTACTCAATAATTTTGGAGACTTTATGATATGCCCCAATAAATTCATTGATGTATCTTTAATTGAATCATTGATTTAGTTAGTTCAATATAACGGATTATAAATAGGATTGATTATGTGACAATAAAAAATAAACTCTTGATGTGGCTCCCACCATTATATAATTAAATGTACTCGAGACATGAAAAATGTGATCTTACTCAAATAACTATCGATGTTATATAAATTAGATTGGTGGTTTATAAAATTAGGGTCAATCAGGAAGGAATTAAAAGTCACTCATCTAAAGTGATTACATTAAATTCTATTGAGATATTTAAGTTAAACTAGGAATTAGAATACACTAAGGATGTTAAAGATAAATTTTTATAATTGGTTTTAAGAAAGTAAAAATTAGGTAAAAATAAGTTTGAATACAAACTAATATTGGAATGATTCTATCATAGAAAGTTTTTTATATTATATAGTGTTTTATAAAAGGACAATATGACATATAAAGTGTGATTTATTTATTATAAATATAGTAAAAGAAGTTCCCCATTGATAAAATTCGAAATTTTATTTGAGAGGAAAATAATAAGAAAACTATAATTAAGAAGCTATGCAAGAAAATAGAAAGTAAATGGTGAATCATTCCTTTAATTTATAGAGGTTGAGTTCAAATCCAAATAAGAATATGTGATGGTTGAAATTTTTTTATGAGGTTCTACTGTAAATTAAAGATGAATAAAAATAGGAAGGTTTCATTGATATTAAAGTGGATCTTAAAGGTGTTATTAAGTATTTGGACATCCAAATTAATATGATGAAAAAATTCACAATAGTGTAATTACACTATTGTGCATGACATGGTCATAGATAAAATCACCTTAGTGGAAAAATTATTGGAGAATAAATGTGATGTTCAAGAAAATTTAGAATATGTATATGAGTTTAAGATAAAAATTAAAGATAAAGATAAAGGTATTTATTTCCATAATTATTATACCAATGAATGAGGAAAAGTGATTGATTCACTTGAAGAAGACATCATTAACTTAAAGGAGAACACTTAGTAATAGTAATAAACTAGAAAATTATATAAGATTATGACGTTTGAGAGATTTTACAGTGATTTGGGAAAATATAAATCCAATGAAGCCTCAATATAACATAGGGAGTATATTAAAAAACAAAGTCTCTTTTAAATGTGTAATATTAGAATTGTATATTAAGGTGGGTTACATCCAATAATAAAATAATAATGGAAATTCATACAAGATTAATAATAAAAGGAAAGAAAAATATTGGTAGAGTCCCTAAAAAATATTTAATGAGAGTGTTCAAAAAACTTGGAAGATACTTAGATGTAGTATATAAGAGGATTGATAATCCTTTTCCATTTATGGAATTTAAATTCTATAAATACTTATATCATTCTTGGAATAATTGAAAATAGGGAAGGATTGGTCTTTGAAGTGAAGAAATTGGGAAAAAGAAATAAAAAATAAATATATATCATATACAATGAAGAAAAAATTATTTCAATGGCTATTATTTTGATTATTTTAACTATGGATATATAGAATTTAACTAGGGTTTTGGCCCAAGATCCACAATGGTTTCCTTCTTCTTGGTCACAAGAAGGTATCAAGATCCTCGAATGGGGAATGAGTTGAGACATGTGCTGGAGAGAAAGCGACTATGGAAGCGGTTTCTCTGAAACTTACGTCAACCGTGAGATGTATTTCTTCGCGTTCCAAAGTCAGGATGACCAAATCTGGTGAAAGGCTAGTCGGGATGAGTAGTGTGGGTCCTCCGGTGAAGGTTTCTCGGCCTCTGCAACTGGTGGTTGCACTATAGATGAGTTTTGGGGCAGCATAGGTGGTTTTGTTTGCACCTTCTTCGGCCGTGATGAGTGGTATTCTGTACGGGATGCTCAGATTTGAAGACAGGATGGCTGGGAAGGGTGGTGAGGGTAATAAGGTGAAAACATCTCAGCCTTTTCAGGCGGTGCTTATGCCACAGTCAACATTGGAGGTAGTGTCAGGTGCCACTCATGACCCTGCTCTTGGAATCCGGATCCAAGCGAGTCATGATGCAACTGATGAGATAAATTTAGTTGATCGTTGTTTTTTTTTCTTCAAAGGAATGAACGATTCTTCCATTCGAAGAAAATTGAGTATTTCACACATCAAGTCTGATCTCATTGCGATTTCATAACACCTCAAAATGGGTGAGTTCTCCATAATTGCTCAATTATTTCTGCCTAAAGGCTCTCAACCTCTGAAATTCAGGAAATTATGAAGCGAATTTCATTGATATGGGGTTTTTCTTCATGTAAGTGTGTCTCACTAGGAAGAGGATACTTCTATATGATCTTCCCCATAGAATAATTGAAAGTATAAGCATGGGGATTTGTTTCCATTATGCTCAAACCTGGGATTATTCACTTGCGGGAATGGGAAAAGAAATTTTACCCCTTTGAGGTTGGTAATACCAACACTCAAATTTGGGTAAGGTTCTATGGAATGAATTTGATACTCTGGCACCCCAAAATATTATATGATATTTCTTTGTCCATCAGCATCCTGATCAAAATTGACAAGGAAACAGAAGTGACTTATTTTAGTCACTTTTCTAGGTTGTTGGTTAACGTTGAAATGGGAACGAATCTTATTGACAAGGTAATGATTGAAACCGATGATGTCATTATTGATCTAAATATCACTTATGAAAAAATGCATAAATTCTGCAATGAATGAAATGTTATTAGTCATGAATCATCTTCTTGTAGACACTCCATAGTTTTTAGCTTCTGTGATTTGCACGGGCATGATGTGTTCAACTGTCTCAAAAAGAAAAAAAGTGCTCCTTCTCTGAAATATGATGCTAAATCAAACCAGAATAATGATAGAAAAAATATTTGCAAGTGTGATGATGGGATGGAAATTTCTTCTGATAAATTTTATTAGAGGAATTAGGTGCATTGTTTTGTTACAAAAGTTGATGGGAATGATGATCCTCAACTTACCTCTGTGAGTAAGAAGTCTTGGGTGTAAATATTTTCTAAGGCGGCGAATGGTCATAATGTTGATTCCTCTTACAAGGATAAATGTGTTTTTATATAACCTCAATCATGTTCCACCCCTAAAAGTTGTGTTGAACTCTTTATAGCTGAACAAGTTACTGAAGAGGAATATCAACTATCATAAGAAAGGATAACCACTTCAGGTGACTGCAAGGGTAAGAAAATTTTATAACCTGA
Organism: Viscum album; assembly: GCA_963277665.1. NCBI lineage: Eukaryota > Viridiplantae > Streptophyta > Magnoliopsida > Santalales > Viscaceae > Viscum > Viscum album. Next base: position 1,647,662,377 of record OY728152.1, read on the forward strand.
CTCTCCAGTAATTTCTAAAAATATCCAGGCTTCTTCAAAGTTTTTTGTGGATAATAAGGGATTTAAAATTCTCTCTTACAATAATTCAAAGTCCCTGGTTGTCACTCAAGTAGTGTCAGCTCAATCAATTGCAGGGAATGATCAGACTATTGATATTGATACTTTGTATCTGACTAAATCAATGGAGGTTGAGGGAATGATGGCGTCAGTAAGAGGCTCTTCTCCTATCAAAGGTAAGGAACGAAAATAGGATAACTCTGATTCTGAAAGAACTGATGCTAATACTCTTTACGAAAGGATTCAATCTCTCCCTAGGGAGAGATCGAGAGGTTAGGGGAGAGGTAATGGAAGGGCCCTATGGAATACAATTTGAGAAGAAGAAAGGAGGCTAAGTGAAAGACTGCTGAAAAAGATAAAGAAGTAGATTTTTATTTGTGTCTTGCCTTTGTTTTCTCATACTATTTGTGGTTCCTTTTTTTACTTTCTTTTAATAAAAGGGGATCAACCACCATATTTTTTTAAAAAAAATATATACTTTTATTACAAGAAAATTAGATCTAAAACAAAATCTATAAAATCCTTGAGAAAGGTTGAAAAGGTTCCAAAGAACAATATTCCATTGAAGAAAAAATTCTACATAAGATAAGAGGAAGGATAATATTTTACAAAAAATATTGTCAGTAATTAGGATAGATCTAAAAATGCTTCAAATCATTAATCCATTTCACTGAATTAGTACAAGAATAGAGAAAATGTGATATTGGTTAAAGTTAAATAAAAGTTAATAGACAATATAAATTCTTGGATACATAATAATGGGTGTTCATCTCATATGATGAGATTTATGAGCTTGTTTAAAATAATAAAAAATCATATGGGTGACACAATTTGATTTGGAAATGTTGGATAATTTGAGCTCAAGGGTAACATTAACATTAATATATATATATAAGAGATAAAAACAAATTATACTCTTCATTGATAGACTTCATTATGATATTTTGAGTGTGATTCAACAATGTGACTTTAGGGTTTAAGTTTCATTCAATAATTGGGGTTTCTTGATTAAAAGAAATAATATTGATTCTACGATCCAAGGTAAGATAACCAATATAAATATCTATAAATAGTATAATAATAAAAATACATGTTACCTAACTATTAAGGAGGAAAATAGATAATGAAATTTATGACTTAGAAACATACATAAAAAAATATAGACAACATTTCAATGATAATGGAAACATTATATATTCCTAAACTAAGAAGGTAATAAGAGAAGAATTATAACACATGAATGAGAGGGAATATGTTTCATAAAAATTACAATAAAAAGAATAAGATATTATTACACATTATCAAATTGATACATACCAATTTTTATAATCCTATGATGAAAAGGGTAATAAAGGAAAACATATTATATCTTGTTTATTTATTATTATAGTATGCTGGGTTAAATCATATTTATATACTAAAAATACATTAGAGGCTAACTAAAAATAAATATTAAAGGACATTTAACATATTCCAATCTAATTATAGAAAACAATTCACTTCATTCAAAGTTAACAAATACTTATATAAATATTTCATCAAATGTGAAGTGTCCTCAATGATAACTCTATAATAAAATAGAGTAGTTGAAAAGATAAATCACATAGTGAACAATATGAAATATACATTAATCACTAAGAGTGGGTTTTAATGAATTGTTATAAGGAATTTGGGAAATTAGTGGTTTATACTAAAAAAATATTTTCTTATTTTGGGAGAGAAGATGATTCCATATGAGATGTGATGGATAAGAAAACCAATTCCAAAATACTTTTGAAATTTTGGAAGAAAAATTTTCATCAAAAACTAAGAAGTGAATCAAGGAAAATATAGATATGTAATGGATAAAGCTATATTATATGGTTATTATACTAAGATAAAGGCCTATAAATGATTTAAAAAGGGTTAAAAACATTTGGACCCATGAAGTGAAGTTCATTGATTAAAAATAAATAAATATTTATATTGGATTAAATCTATAATAATTTTAGGAAGATAAAGGTGAACATGAATCTATCCATGGAGAACCTCATTATACCTCACATGTAGAATATTTTATGATTGGATTAAAAGATAATATGAAGTTGAGGTAAGACATTCACCAACTTAAAATAGGAAATAGAATAAGAACATAATATTTAGATAAATATAATATCCTAGGTGAAAAAAACCTACACAAACTTGGAGGATGATAAATATTGATAAAATAATTTTTTTTCACAGGTAAAGCCAAAAACGTTTAGAAACTCAATAGATAATGAATAATGGGTTAAATAAATTAATGAAGATCTTGATAAAATTAAAAAAAATAAGACATGGGTTATTTTTATGGGAAAAAATGACCACAGTTTTATTTTTAAGGGAGGGTTTTTGAAGAATAATCTTGATGAACATGAAAATTTGATTTAGAAAAATTCACCACTTATTTAAATAATATATTCCAAAAAATAATGAAATAATATAGAATATCTATTTTAATTAGTGGTGAGGCTTGAATAATTCATTTATTATGGGTGGCTATAGTGAACCAAGCCTTAAACATAAATTATTTCATAATTTTCCCACATATATTTCCAATAAATACAATCCAAGGGTATAGAGGTCTAGTGTCTATAGAATATTAGACATAAAAATACATCATATTAAACATAAAAAAATCATCATTATTTAAAAATCCATATAGTTCTCCTAAATCCCATAGATATTCTAAAATTTCATAGGATATCTTGGAAAAAATACATAAGGAAAAGGGTGAGATAGAAATATGAGTAAGGTAATAAATAAAGAAATAAAGCACAATATGAGATTCAAGAGGCATAAAATTATATAGTTAATAGAATGACCATAATAATGGAGACATGAAATAATGAAATGATTTGATAAGATCAAAAATATGTGTCAACATCGTAAAACATGATATTATAAACATAATTCAGGGGTCACTCCCAAGACTATCATCATAAAGTGGACAAAGTCCCATGGTGGATTAGGTTCACACCATAATCCCTTACATAACATCTCATGAGATATAAATATTTACCCAATGCATTGGAGGGATATATAATTCTAAGACGACATAAATTGAAATATTATATACACTTTCCACATGAGGAAAATAAACCATACATAAATCATAATAATAATTAAACCCATGAGAAGGAAGTGGGTTTCACAAATCCGATTCAAGGCATAACCAAAGGATAAATCATAAGGATTCCCCAGAGAATAAGAAACTAAATTATTTGGATGTTCACAGGTCTTTATCTTTGAGTTCCAATATAGATATTGTAAAGACCAGTAAAATTCAAGGGAAATTTTTTCTTAATTTTCTTTATAATTTTACAAGAGCGCGGTTTCAGACGGCACCTGATTCCGAGGCCCGGATTTCCCGGAATTAATTTCCGAAGTTTGGCTCGGGTACATTCAGTGAACGAACGAGCGGGAATTCCTAAATTTTGATCCGGTGCTCGTAATTGAATTCCGAGGGCACCGATGAACTCGCAGCGCCGATATTTGCTTAAGGAGACCTTTTCGGAAGTTGCGTTTGTTGCGGGTTGAAAGTTAGTTTTTGGTTTTTTTTTAGTTTAAGTTAAATAAAATTTGTGAAGGACAAATTTTATTTTAACTAGATAAATCCTACCAAAGGTAGTTGGGAGTGGGACCCACATCCACTTAACCTCCCTTGGGAGGATTAAGTGTGGTGGGGCCCACACGAACCCCAACTCCTCAAATTCTCTCAAAACCTCCCCTTTAACCCATTTCAATTAATGTTGACAACTTGGCTTAATTAATTGAAGAGGGTTAATTTAAATTTCAAACCTTTGAAATTCTAAGAGGAGGGTTGTGTAATAAAATAAGCTTAAGCTTATTTTATTTTGTTGGGTTGGTTTCCTTTGTTCTTGGAGAGGTTGAGAGCTTTTCTTCCTTCTTCAAGTTCCGACGAAGAATGCTCAAGCTCCGACGAAGAACGCCGCCTCTCTTATTCATCTTCCGTGTCAACGAGAGGGAACGCCGCTTCCTCCTCAGACCTTCTTCGTCGGCATACGAAGATTCTCCAACGACGTATCTCTTCGGGCGTATCTCTTCGTCAACGGATTTGACGAACGACGACCGCGACGCCCGACCTCCATGACGTTGTCTTCCGCAGGACGTTGTCAAATCTTCGAACCTATACCCGAGGTAGGGGTTGTTGATTTATTGTTTAATTATTCCATTATTGATCGTGGATCTAGCATGTCTAACGTGAGGCAATTGAATATTTTAAGTTGTGTTATTATTTAACGTGAGGGGGGCCGGACCACATGAACACGGCTGAATCCCCTCCATCGTTATTGTTGTTTTACCTTGCGGGTGGAAACAAGGTGGTGTGGTGCCGACGCACCACGTGGTTAATCGTGAGGTTATTTTACGCGACGCCGTCGCGCGCGCGCCATGGAAGAATCATTATGAACGCGACACTGTCGCGCCGCGTTGAAAGAAATCAAAGTGAGGCAGAGGGGCGCGGTGCCGTCGCACCGCGCCGGATGACGAACACCGCGGCCGGTTCCGGGCCGCGGCGGAACGAGGAGACCGGCGGCCGGGCCGCCGGCGTCGGAAGCCGAAGAGGGGACCGGATTTTCCGGTCCCGTTGGAGAAAACCGGCCGGCCAGCTTGCCGGCCGGATGGTAATATTCCGGGGGAAATTAATCCCCCGGCTAGCAATCAAAACCCCCTCTTTATGAGGGGGGCGGTTTCCATGAAGGGGGTGGGGGGGGGGGGGGCAGCAGCCCCCCGATTTTTCTCCAATCCGGCCCCCACGTGGGGGCCGTTTTTTTCTGCAAAGGGCGCGGCTATGCCGCGCCGCCCCTTCCAATCAGCGGGGGAATTGATTCCCCCCGCACTGCCTCCGTGCGGCGCCAAGCCGCCGCGGCCGCCGTGCCGCCGCGCCGCCGCGCCGCCGTGCCGGGTCGGACCCGGTTCGGGCCGACCTAGGGGGGGTCGGGCCGGGTCGACCCAGACCCGGACCCCCCGTTTCGAATCAGATTCGGTCATTTGGCCATATCTTGAGCCACGGACCTCCTATTGACGAACCGTCTACGGAAACGCGATCCTTGGATCGAGACGGTCGTTTCGGTATATCTCACTCAAGGTTTCAGATTACTTTGAGTTCGGCCGGGTTGGTTCGTTCACGAAACCAACCGGGCCTTCGGAGCGGAAACGCTCATATCTTGAGCTACGGACGTCCGATTGACATACCGTCAGCCGTGTTGTGTTCCTCTTAGTGAGACAGATCTTTTGGCATACTCCGCCCGAGGTTTGGACGCAGGTGGAGTACGGTCGGGTTGGTTTTGCCTTAAAAACCAACCGGGCCCCGGGGACGAAAATGCCAATAACTCTCAGACCGGGCGTCCGATCGACGCGCCGTCTGTTGCGTTGAGTTCCTGTTGACGATACAGAACATTTGGATACATCAACTCTAGACTTTGTGTCAGTTGATGTATCAGACTCTCGGCTCGTGGAGCGGACCCTCCGAACGAGCTTGCTATGTGCGGGAACCCTAGTGCTGGCTGCGACTGTTACTGTGACTACTACTGCTGCTACTGCTACTGTGACTGCGACGACGACAGTACAGAGATCCTGTGTGGATTCGACGACGACGACTACAGCACTCAGTGATCCTGTGTGGATCAGTGCTACAGGTCCTGTGTGGGCCCGATCCTGTGTGGATTCGACGACGACGACTACATCACTCAGCGATCCTGCGTGGATCAGTGCTACAGGTCCTGTGTGGGCCCGATCCTGTGTGGGTCCGATCCTGTGTGGGTCCTTGCGCTCAGCGGTCCTGTGTGAACCAGCGCCTACAGGTCCTGTGTGGGCCCGATCCTGTGTGGGTCTTTTGCGGGGGTTAGTTACCTATCGATCCTTCGTGGGTCCGACGACTTAGATGGATCAGTGATCATCTTTATCGTCTTTTGAAGAAGTATACCTGTGTGAGCTGAAACCTATTGCTTTCCTGTGTGGATTGTGTTGTGCAATCCTGTGTGGATTACGTTTTGCTTTCCTGTGTGGATTGTGTTGTGCAATCTTGTGAGGATTACGTTTTGCTTTCCTGTGTGGAATACGTTTACTTTCCTGTGTGGACTGAGTTGTACTTGGGCTCGGAGGTTGGAGCGTATTTGAAATTCATGACTTAGGTATATGTATGGGCATATACCTAAGCAGTGTCGGTTGTTACTTCGTGATTGTTCCTTTCTTCGTGGTTTATCCTTTGTGGATTTGAGAGACCTTCAGGGGTCTCGGTGTCCCTACTGAGTAGCTTATACTCACCCCTGCACGGGCTTTGCCCGCACTACGTTGTGTTGGTTGCAGACGACGGACAGCGTTGACCTTAGCTGAGGCTTGCAGAGCGGGACGGTACCCGGAGGTGGACCACTGGGCGGGACGTGCTCGGAGCGGACGACGGGACCCGTGGAGCAGAGGGGCTATCTGTACCCACCCTTCAGGTGGGATTTCCAATGGACAGCTTGGTGTAGCGGCTTTACTTTTCAGTTGCTATTTTCCCTTTCGAGTTGTACTTTACTTTCAGTTTGGGTTTGTATTCTGACCCATTTACCTTTTTTCACTTTCAGTTGTACTCTGCTTTTGCTTAGTGTTTACTTTCCTCTTTCTTACTCTGTGGTGTTTTTTTACTTTACAAAGGCAATGCCTTCCCTTTTTACCAGGATTTACACCTTGGTGCTAGTCGCCAACCCCTGGCCAATGGAAGGCGGGCTTGGGGTAGTCACGGCACGGACCCCGAGGGCGGGTCGTGAAAAATTGGTATCAGAGGAGTTCGGTTCTACCGCGAACTCTGATCTTTTCTATGTGAAGCAATAATGTTTAGCGTATTGAGTGTGGTTATCAGTCCAGGGAGTCCAGTGTTGGTGCGGCGGCCGACGTATCCGTACACCAGGACCCTGACTTCTGATTTCCGACTTAATGCACGAAAACATTGATTGCGTGTGTGTTTCAAAGTTTTCCCTGTGATTTTTTTGTGTCATCTCACCAGGTATACTGTTTGACCATGGCACACCTATTTCCTATTCAGGATGGCCCCACGACGGCAGCCATTAGGGTTCCGAGAGTCGAGTGTGACGACAGCCCACCGAGCGACGAGGCTTCGGTGCAGGGCCCTTTGTCAGCAGTGGCACCGACGGTAGTTCTACCCGCCGAGCCCCCGATGCTTCCAGCACCAGCCGCTGACGATGCACGTCGCCTCAGCGCACTGCATGAGTTTCAGCGCCAGCGAACACCCAGGTTTCGCGGGGAGACGGATCCCCAGGCAGCAGAGGACTGGATGGAGGCCGTGGTACGTGTGTTAAGGCTAGTGAGGACACCAGCAGACCTCATGGTGATCCTCGCTGCGAGCCTACTACACGCAGCAGCAGGACGATGGTGGAGCTTGATGCTCCAGGTGCACGATGAGACATATCTACTATGGACGGACTTTGAGAGCATCTTCCGCTCGGAGTTCGTCCCAGCCACCCTTCGTGCGGTGCGCATCCAGGAGCTTCTTCAGCTGCGGCAGGGCAGCATGACGGTCGCTCAGTACTCGGCAAGATTCACCGACCTTTCTCGGTACTCGACAGACATGGTACGGGACCCCTTCTTCCGGGCCCGGACCTTCGAACAGGGATTGAGACACGAGATCAGGGCATCACTGAGGTCCCTCAGCATCCTGACCCAGGCAGGAGTGATGGAGCGGGCCCTTCTGATCGAGAGCTTCCTTGCTGAGTCTACACCAGTACAGCGACCCACCGCAGGGCGGAACGTGGCAGAGTCATCTGCAGTAGGCAGTCGACAGATGACTCAGGGGTCCAGGCAGACCAGATCTTCAGGCAGACGACCTCAGGGCACTGGCTCAGCAGTGCAGGGCACACAGCGCGGAGCCAGTATTTCGAGTGGAAGACAGTGCTATGCAAGTGGCGGGCAAGGCCACATGGCTCGTGACTGCCCGACCCGCCATGCAGAGGAGCAGCAGACGGTTGAGGAACCACCTAGGCAGAGGCAGAGGTTCGACCGTGGCAGTCCGTAGGGAGGAGGCGGACGAGGCAGAGGAGCTGGCCGAGCAGCAGGTGGTGGGCGACGTTTTGAGGCTCTACCACCACCACTACCAGGAGGTCCACCCCGACCACAGGGAGTAGGTGAACATGCGAGAGCTCAACTTCAGGCATCCAAGGCCTTCGATCATGGAGCTCTGGGAGCCGATGGACAGGAGCAGAACTAGTGGATACATCCTTTGTACTTTTGGTTCCTTGTTGCATTTGTGTATCGTCTTGTATTATGAGTTGCAATAATAAAAGACACATACCTTTGTAATATTTTCGTTCCTGTCCTCTTTCGTGATGTTACTAAGAGGTTCCAGTTTTGGCTTTTGACTTGACCCTCACTTGTGAGACATCTACTGGAGGAGACCCAGTTACCACACACTAATTCCGACAGTGTGACTCAACCCTTAGAGGCGAGAGTAACGGTTGGATCTCTTAGTAGTAGCGTCGAGGCCTTAAGACGTCATCCTTGGTATGGATTAGTATCATCCATGTTAGGATTGACTGTATTAGGCGAAGAATGTGGTTCATCCAGGGGATGAGACCAGATTTCTCTTATCGGCAAAGAAGAAATATTGCAGCTCTTGTGGGACCTGAGATGGTCCAGGTCATCCAGGGGCGGATGAGTACAGCTCAGAGCCGGCAGAAGCCTTATGCTGATAGGAGGCGGAGGCCACTGGAGTTCGAGGGTGGTGACCACGTCTTCTTGCGGGTCTCACCTCGATGTGGTATTCAGAGATTTGGCCGAGGCGGCAAGTTATCTCCGCGCTTCATTGGACCCTTCCAGGTCCTCAGCAGGATTGGTGAGGTGGCTTATCGCCTGGTTCTACCACCTCAGTTGCACCGGGTGCACGACGTCTTCCACGTGTCTCAGCAAAGGAGATACGTGCACGACCCGACGCACATCATTGACCATGGGGAGCTTGACGTTGACGATGGGGCGACTTTTACGGAGGTCCCAGTGGAGATAGAGGATCGACAGAAACAGGTCCTGCGTGGGTGATCGATTTCTCTTGTGCGCATCAGTTGGCAGCACGGGAATCTTCAGGAGAGCACATGGGAGCGGGAGGCTCAGATGCGTGCACAGTACCCTCATTTGTTTCCCTAGTTTTTGATGTATCTTTACGGGGACGTAAAGCCCTGAGGTGGGAGTAATGTAAAGACCAGTAAAATTCAAGGGAAATTTTTTCTTAATTTTCTTTATAATTTTACAAGAGCGCGGTTTCAGACGGCACCTGATTCCGAGGCCCGGATTGCCTGGAATTAATTTCCGAAGTTTGGCTCAGGTACATTCAGTGAACGAACGAGCGGGAATTCCTAAATTTTGATCCGGTGCTCGGAATTGAATTCCGAGGGCACCGATGAACTCGCAACGCCGATATTTGCTTAAGGAGACCTTTTCGGAAGTTGCGTTTGTTGCGGGTTGAAAGTTAGTTTTTGGGTTTTTTTTAGTTTAAGTTAAATAAAATTTGTGAAGGACAAATTTTATTTTAACTAGATAAATCCTACCAAAGGGAGTTGGGAGTGGGACCCACATCCACTTAACCTCCCTTGGGAGGATTAAGTGTGGTGGGGCCCACACGAACCCCAACTCCTCAAATTCTCTCAAAACCTCCCCTTTAACCCATTTCAATTAATGTTGACAACTTGGCTTAATTAATTGAAGAGGGTTAATTTAAATTTCAAACCTTTGAAATTCTAAGAGGAGGGTTGTGTAATAAAATAAGCTTAAGCTTATTTTATTTTGTTGGGTTGGTTTCCTTTGTTCTTGGAGAGGTTGAGAGCTTTTCTTCCTTCTTCAAGTTCCGACGAAGAACGCTCAAGCTCCGACGAAGAACGCCGCCTCTCTTATTCGTCTTCCGTGTCAACGAGAGGGAACGTCGCTTCCTCCTCAGACCTTCTTCGTCGGCATACGAAGATTCGCCAACGACGTATCTCTTCGGGCGTATCTCTTCGTCAACGGATTTGACGAACGACGACCGCGACGCCCGACCTCCGCGACGTTGTCTTCCGCAGGACGTTGTCAAATCTTCGAACCTATACCCGAGGTAGGGGTTGTTGATTTATTGTTTAATTATTCCATTCTTGATCGTGGATCTAGCATGTCTAACGTGAGGCAATTGAATATTTTAAGTTGTGTTATTATTTAACGTGAGGGGGTCCGGACCACATGAACACGGCCGAATCCCCTCCATCGTTCTTGTTGTTTTACCTTGCGGGTGGAAACAAGGTGGTGTGGTGCCGACGCACCACGTGGTTAATCGTGAGGTTATTTTACGCGACGCCGTCGCGCGCGCGCCATGGAAGAATCATTATGAACGCGACACTGTCGCGCCGCGTTGAAAGAAATCAAAGTGAGGCAGAGGGGCGCGGTGCCGTCGCACCGCGCCGGATGACGAACACCGCGGCCGGTTCCGGGCCGCGGCGGAACGAGGAGACCGGCGGCCGGGCCGCCGGCGTCGGAAGCCGAAGAGGGGACCGGATTTTCCGGTCCCGTTGGAGAAAACCGGCCGGCCAGCTTGCCGGCCGGATGGTAATATTCCGGGGGAAATTAATCCCCCGGCTAGCAATCAAAACCCCCTCTTTATGAGGGGGGCGGTTTCCATGAAGGGTGTGGGGGGGGGGGCAGTAGCCCCCCGATTTTTCTCCAATCCGGCCCCCACGTGGGGGCCGTTTTTTTCTGCAAAGGGCGCGGCTATGCCGCGCCGCCCCTTCCAATCAGCGGGGGAATTGATTCCCCCCGCGCTGCCTCCGTGCGGCGCCAAGCCGCCGCGGCCGCCGCGCCGCCGCGCCGGGTCGGACCCGGGTCGGGCCGACCCAGGGGGGGTCGGGCCGGGTCGACCCGGACCCGGACCCCCCGTTTCGAATCAGATTCGGTCTTTTGGCCATATCTTGAGCCACGGACCTCCGATTGACGAACCGTCTACGGAAACGCGATCCTTGGATCGAGACGGTCGTTTCGGTATATCTCACTCAAGGTTTCGGATTACTTTGAGTTCGGCCGGGTTGGTTCGTTCACGAAACCAACCGGGCCTTCGGAGCGGAAACGCTCATATCTTGAGCTACGGACGTCCGATTGACATACCGTCAGCCGTGTTGTGTTCCTCTTAGTGAGACAGATCTTTTGGCATACTCCGCCCGAGGTTTGGACGCAGGTGGAGTACGGTCGGGTTGGTTTTGCCTTAAAAACCAACCGGGCCCCGGGGACGAAAATGCCAATAACTCTCAGACCGGGCGTCCGATCGACGCGCCGTCTGTTGCGTTGAGTTCCTGTTGACGATACAGAACATTTGGATACATCAACTCTGGACTTTGTGTCAGTTGATGTATCAGACTCTCGGCTCGTGGAGCGGACCCTCCGAACGAGCTTGCTATGTGCGGGAACCCTAGTGCTGGCTGCGACTGTTACTGTGACTACTACTGCTGCTACTGCTACTGTGACTGCGACGACGACAGTACAGAGATCCTGTGTGGATTCGACGACGACGACTACAGCACTCAGCGATCATGTGTGGATCAGTGCTTCAGGTCCTGTGTGGGCCCGATCCTGTGTGGATTCGACGACGACGACTACAGCACTCAGCGATCCTGCGTGGTTCAGTGCTACAGGTCCTGTGTGGGCCCGATCCTGTGTGGGTCCGATCCTGTGTGGGTCCTTGCGCTCAGCGGTCCTGTGTGAACCAGCGCCTACAGGTCCTGTGTGGGCCCGATCCTGTGTGGGTCTTTTGCGGGGGTTAGTTACCTATCGATCCTTCGTGGGTCCGACGACTTAGATGGATCAGTGATCATATTTATCGTCTTTTGAAGAAGTATACCTGTGTGAGCTGAAACCTATTGCTTTCCTGTGTGGATTTTGTTGTGCAATCCTGTGTGGATTAAGTTTTGCTTTCCTGTGTGGATTGTGTTGTGCAATCTTGTGAGGATTACGTTTTGCTTTCCTGTGTGGAATACGTTTACTTTCCTGTGTGGACTGAGTTGTACTTGGGCTCGGAGGTTGGAGCGTATTTGAAATTCATGACTTAGGTATATGTATGGGCATATACCTAAGAAGTGTCGGTTGTTACTTCGTGATTGTTCCTTTCTTCGTGGTTTATCCTTTGTGGATTTGAGAGACCTTCAGGGGTCTCGGTGTCCCTACTGAGTAGCTTATACTCACCCCTGCACGGGCTTTGCCCGCACTACGTTGTGTTGGTTGCAGACGACGGGCAGCGTTGACCTTAACTGAGGCTTGCAGAGCGGGACGGTACCCGGAGGTGGACCACTGGGCGGGACGTGCTCGGAGCGGACGACGGGACCCGTGGAGCAGAGGGGCTATCTGTACCCACCCTTCAGGTGGGATTTCCAATGGACAACTTGGTGTAGCGGCTTTACTTTTCAGTTGCTGTTTTCCCTTTCGAGTTGTACTTTACATTCAGTTTGGGTTTGTATTCTGACCCATTTACCTTTTTTCACTTTCAGTTGTACTCTGCTTTTGCTTAGTGTTTACTTTCCTCTTTCTTACTCTGTGGTGTTTGTTTACTTTACAAAGGCAATGCCTTCCCTTTTTACCGGGATTTACACCTTGGTGCTAGTCGCCAACCCCTGGCCAATGGAAGGCGGGCTTGGGGTAGTCACGGCACGGACCCCGAGGGCGGGTCGTGACAGATATTTCATAAAAAAGATCTAAGATAATATAGAATAAAAATATACCACTTTTATGAAACTTAATGAAATAAGTAAGGGATATTTTTAAATAAGGAAAGACCTTATTGTTTTCTATAAAACTATAATTAAAACTTTTATTCATAGTGGAAAACTCAAGATGGGGTGAATTGAGTTTCTAATAAAATTTATACTTAAAAATAATTTAAAAACTAAATCACCCAATTTGATTAAATCTCCCAGTTAAAAAATAGTAGAAATATATAATTTGATCTTTGGAAAAGGTTCTCAAAATATAAATCACAACTTAGTTAAAATAATTTTGAAAATACTTTAACTTTTTAAACTAATTTACTCATATAAAAAATAGTATATAAAATACTAATTTAAGTTAACTATCAAATTACATTTTTATTTAAAAACTAAAAACAAGAACTAATTTTTTTGAATATAAAGAAAAAAAATAGATAAATCACATTGGAAGTTAAACAAGGGGATTGGTCTCAAGTCAAGACATAATTCCCTCCACTTTGAAATCACCTATTTCTAAATAGTTTTTTCTAAATAAACCGATCCACAACCTGGATCAGGTTTTATAGATAATAACACAAAAGTTTTTCTAGGAACATATCCTCTTTCACCATTATACATGGGATAAAAAAGACACCAGGTTACACAAGACCTCTTACATAGTCAAAAGTGAGAATAAAAATGAAATATTTGAGAGAGTATCAGGTACTCTATATTTTATCATAGGATGTTGTTTTTTATAAATATAAATAGAAAATCAAAAAACAAAACTTGAAATAAAAAGAATAAATGGAAATAAGAAGATATATGAGATAAGGAAATGTAATGCATCTTGATCTGGAGAGCTATATTTATCTAGAGTCCTTGAATTTTTCTTTGGAAGGATCTTGGAAAATTTTCACAGAAAGTTCAAGAAAAAAAGTGTTATTGAGTCTTCTCTGTAGCACAGGTCCATGTATAGTATCCTCTGTTATTTTTTGTAAAAGAATAAATTCACAGCCTTCCACCACATGATCATATCTACTTCTTAAAAAGTTATTCATTGAAAAGTAGTTGTTGGAGAATAATCAATTCCATATTAAATGCACTTATTCTTCATTTAATGCTTCAAAAACTATTCATTGGAGATTTAAAAATGATCCATTGCTAAGTTAGACATTATAATTTTTCTTCATATAAAATATAGTTAGCTGGCATGGAAACTTGATGCAGCATTATTTCATGGTCATTTCATTCCTTAATGTGGTATGTTCATTGATATTGTGGTAGGTTCATGACATAATGTGTTATGTTGTTTCCTAATTCAAATATCATAATAAAATACATGTTCAATATATTACTTAATGAAAATTTTATATACCTTGACACAGTAACTTGATTACTTCATGTGGTAGGTAGTTTTCTTTATGTTTTCACTTCACTAATTCACATAGTCAGGTATTTTGTACACATAGTAGGTACATCTCTTGTCTTAAATTAGGTTTATTTTACATGTAGTAAGGTGACCTTCAATGCACGATAATCTCAAATCCACTTCACAGTCAGTTCATGACTGGAAGATTTTTTTTCATCTAACATGTGATAGGTAGTTTTTTCATGGTTTCAAGTGGAGTAAAATATGTGGTAAGGTGATATGGTCACTTAAACATCATAGTTAGTTCAATTTCTATACCTAGTAAGAATATTGCACATGTGGTATGGTGTCACAGTAAGGTCTATAATTAGCCATTTTCAAAAGTTTTTATTGAAAACCATTTACTAAAAGTAAACATGGAATTCATCAATAATATTATAAACATGATTTAAGATCATTACAATAAAGAGGTTCTATAAAAATCCAATATTCTCCCCTTTTTTATGATAAAAAATCATGAAAATTAAAATTAAATTAATTGAATAAAAAAAATATTTGTAGAGGATTGAATTAACTATTTAGAATGTTCCTAAAATTATGAAAATTTTACAATGAATTTAATTTTTTTTTAATTTATCATTTATCAATATCTCTCTCCCTATTTTGGGATTATCAAAAAGTGAGGGAAAAAAGTAAAATCAATAAGTTAAGAAAAAAATGATAATAAAAGAGGTTGTTTAATTAATATATCAAAATAGATTATAAAATAATGAAAAAAAATTCTATCAGAGATCCTAATATGAATTAAAGTGTGATATATCTCTAATAACTATAGGAAGGATAAGATAATTTCCTTTGGAAGCAGAGGTAGGTGAATAGTTAGTTTGAGGAGCATATGAGGAGGTAGGTTCAACAATAACTACACATCTAGAAACAAATCTTAGTTTCTAAAAAGATTTTCTAAGAGTCAGGATGGAGGGATTGATGGTGGAGGAGGTAGTAGGTAGGGAAAAAGGAATAGTTGAAGGAGCTATAACATATCTCAGAGAAGTATAAAGATAATATTCCATAAACAAAGTGAAATCACTAACTTCTCAAGAACCGTGTTCTAAACACTGAATGAAATCATCTCTATTATCCATGAATGCTTCCAATTCAAGATTCATATCCTTGATTTGTTCAAATTGTAACTTAAAATTTTGATTCAAGGGTGGAATCTTGAGATCCAAAGAAAGGGTTTTAAACATACCCTTTGAATCAAACTTTCTAATGATGCAACTAAGATAATAATAAAAATACTTCTTGATTATTTCTCTATCTTTCCTATATTGTTTCACATATTCTTTTAAAAGTTACAAAGTCTTTGAAGTATGGGTTTGAAACCCATAAAACACATCTTATTTGGTTTTTCCAAACTCATAAAACATGATTTTCTACTTATCAATTATGAGTTTACAATTATTTTCTATATCAAATATTGATTGAACAATAGGATCAAGAGGAGACATAAAAGTACGTTGAAACATAGGATTCATAAAACTTTGGTATAAATGAATCATCATATTAGATATATTTTCCTAGAGATCACTAACCTGATATCTCAAATATGAAATCTCATTCTGTATCATTTCATTTCTAAAATAAAATATTGGATGAAGATGAGAGATTACTATTGTAACAACATCATAAATCTCAACTTTTATAACTTGTTGCAAGGAGTTGTCAAAGATAAAAAAATGGAATATATCCACCATATCTAATTTTAACACATCCAAGTCATCCTTAGTGACATATGAAGTATAAGGGAAATATGTAGATGGATCATAAGTCTATTACCTACCATATAACTCAAAAACATACCCTACTAATTCAACTCTATCTGGATGATCTAAAATTATAACAACAACATCCATTTATCCCTGATGAATGAAATCAACACTATCCTCAACATCAAAAATAAGAGCACTACATTGCTCAGTTTCTTCACCTTCTTTGGTTCGAGTATGAAAAAAATTTCATGTATAGTCTGATCAACTTAAGTTATAACAGTAGATTCCTCAAGTATCTATTGAGTATCTATAACATCAATAAGATATCCCTCTAGTTCCCTCTAAGTAGAATTTATGGAAGGATCACCATGTATAGGTGAAATACCCCCATAATCATCCAAATTTAAATAATCTAGTCCCAAAATAAGATATCTTGGGTACTTCTCCTCCTTATAGGTTGCATACAAAATAGGTTCCCTAAGTTTAATAACAATCATATATGATCCTTATAAACTAACTTCAACACTCTAAAAGTCCTTATAATCATCCAAATCAGGTCTATAACCACTCATATAATCATATGTGCCAACCATATCCTTAGACTAAATCTCATCTTCAAGTGATGGAAAGGGTAAAGGATATCTAGGAGGTCCAAAAGACAAGGAAGGAGATACTTCCATGCTATCCCCATAAGTAGATCTTGCTTATTTATCCAAATAAATCGTTTCTTCTTCTTCTTCAACCTCTTTCTCACTATATCCATATCATTATCTAAATACAAAACTATCTCATAAGGTTCAAGACTTGGATCAGAAAGATCCCTAGGTATAATCGGGTACTTCATAGGATCAAATATTTTATAAATTTTATTTGGGTTAGCTACCCACTCCCTTTTACATGGGTTTAAATTTACCATCATATGAATAATTTTTTTATCTAAGTAAAATACCATATTATGAGGTAATTATTTCCTCCCTTTGAGGTTCTAAGCCTTCGTACTCTAACAAGGATGATATAATATTCATTTAAGTAAATAACTAAATTTTCAAGTAGTCTTACATGATTCAACCATATGTCTCATGATATATCTTCATAGATTTATCTAAACATCATTATTCATCAATAAATAAATAAAAATAGATCTTGATGTTACAATATACTAACATATCATTTTCTTGTAAAAATTAAATGCTAGATAAACCTAACCAACAACATACATTCTCCACTCAATTCAAAATAAAAAGGTCTTTGAGGAGTTTCATTTTCAGTGAGCTTATCTAAATAATTAAAAAACTCAAAATGAAAATGATTAATTGTATAAGAGATTTGGTAATCTTAAAAATATCCTTTGAGATGTACAACTAAACACTTTTCCCATTTCCTCAAGAAGAACTCAAGAACTTCACCAATTATCCTTGATTTAACTATATCTTTATTCTCTCCTAGGAATAACTAAAGGTTTGCATAAAACAGTTCAATAATATTTGGATATAAATGATTAATATTGTCCTTATAATAATCATCCCATAAATATTCTTGAATTTAATTCCAAAACTAAGATCTTCTCAATTTTAACCATTGCACATTGATTTTATTTTATGTAGAGACAGGAAGATTAACCATGTGTGGATTATTTGGATCTACTATCACACTCAAGATGGATTTTTATTACATTAACTTCTTAGAAGGAGGTGGATGAACATGAAAATAAGTTTCCAACATTTGTTTCATCCTCTACATTTCTAGTTTGGTTTGATTTCTCAAAATATTTAGGTTTATAAGAGAGGTTAGAAATTGAACGGTTTTGGGTTGAATAATGATAGAGAGATAGATTCTGATTGAAGATAATGATTCGAAAGAGAGAAAGAGTATTTGGGTAAAATATACATGGTTATTAGAATTATGATTTGAAATCTAATTTAATCATATAGGGATTAAAATAGTAATAAACTTAAAAGAAATACCACTAAAATGGTTTTAAAAAATTAAGTGAACAGACATGGTAGGTCTTCTAACCATGGATTGGTGGGAACAAATTCAAGATATACATAATAATCATGACCTTGTGGTAGTTATTCTAACCATATAAATGAATCTTTCATGGTAGGCATGGCAACCATGTGAGTTAATACTCAAAGTATGATGACCGCATGGGTAATTATTCACGGTAGGAATACTAACAGCATGAAAAAACTCATAGTCAGCATATTGACCATGGGAACTTCACTTCATAGTTACTTCAAAAAAAATCCAGAAAATAAAGGTTAAATAGTTTAAAATGGAAATTTATAACAAAAGATAAAATAAAAAAAATTATACATAATTTATCATGCCCAATTCGTGTCTAATATAATTGATTCTCTCAATATTCAAGGATTTTATAAATATATCAGCAAGGTAATGTTTAACACTAATGAACTCAAGAGTTATATTACCTTTTTAAAAATAATCTCTCAAAAGGTGGTGTCTTATATAAATGTGATTTTTTCTATAATTTGATATAGGATTCTTAGAAATATTTATCACACTTTTATTATGACAATTTATTGTGACATGTCAAAATTGATATCCATAGTATAATAATGTATGTTTTATCCACAAAATCTATGCAGAAAAACTGCCTACAACTATGTACATAGCTTTATCAGTGGATAATGAAAAATAATTATGCTTTTTACTACACCAAAACACTAGAAACTTTCCCAAAAAGTGACATGTTACTAAAGTTATTTATCTATCTAACTTACAACCAGGAAAATATATATTAAAATAACTAAATAAATAAAATGATTATCTTTTGGAGTAAAACAATCCTAAGTTGATTGTATTTTTAAGGTACTTGAAAATTATTTTTAAATATATTAAATGACACTATTTTGGGTTTTATTGAAAATGGTCACACATACACACACTAAACATTATATATGGAAATATTGTAGTTAAGTATAGTAAAATTCTAATCATACCTCTATAAATGGTTTTATCAATTGGTTTCCCAATTTCACCAAGAACCAAATTACAGCAAGTACTCATGGGATTATCACTAACTTTAGTACTATCCATTCCAAAATGTTTTAAAATATATTTTATTTATTTTATTTTATTTAAAATAATTCCATATTTATTTTGAGAAATTTGAAAAATAAGAAAAAATTTAAGTTCACCCATAAAACTTATTTTAAATTCACTTTGCATAATTTTTGAAAAATCATCACACAAAGAATTTCTTGAAGATCAAAAAATAAAATCATTAATAAAAAAAATTCAACTAAAAAATCTTTTTAAATACTTTTAATAAATAGTGTAGGGCCATCTATCTTTTTATTAAAACCTTTTGAAATAAAAAATGAGTTGATCCTGTCATACCAAGATCTAGAAGATTCTTTTAAACAATATAAATATTTTTTAACTTAAAAAAATGATTTAAAAAGTGAGGGTTATAAAATACAAGGGGTTATTCAACAGAAACATCCTCATCAATATAACCATTTCAGAATTCACTCTTGACATCCATCTTATATAGATTGAATTATAAATGTGATACATAGGAAAGTAATATCATGATGGATTAAAGTCTAGCTACTGGTAAAAAGGTTTCCTTGTAGTTAATACCTTCTTCTTGACTATATCCTTATGAAACTAATCTTTCTATATTTCTAATTATTGCTCCTAACTCATTAACCTTGTTTCTAAACACCCATTTAGCACCAATAGTTAGGTAGTCCTTGGTTATTTCCACTAATTCCCAGACTATTTTTTTAGACTAATTCATCTCTCCTTGTATTTCCATTACCCAAAATTCATCATTAATTTCATAATTGATGTTATTAGGTTCATGTTTTGAAAACAAATATTTGTGTTCAACTTGGTTTCAAAGAGAATCTCTAGTCAAAGTTGCTTTATCTATCTCTCTTACAGCAACATATAAGGGGTGATATATGTAAGTCCTAACAACTCTAGGATAATAAGTGTTTGACACCTCATTATAACCTATAGGTTTGGGTTCAAGATATTCATCAAAACTAGGTGATTTTTCTATATGAGTTACATAAGAATTATCACTTGGTTTATCATTTATGTCTAGGTATGAAAGATCATACTTTATATTTTCTAAAGGGGTCTTAGGCTAATGTGGATATGTTTCATCAAACATGACATTGAAATATTCTTCCACAATATTGGTTCTTTTATTAAATAACTTGTATGATTTAATTGTTGTAGAATATCCAAGGAAATTTCCTTCATTTCTATTGGGAGAAAACTTGTCTAAATTCTCTCTTATATTGAGTATAAAGACTTTACAATTAAAAACTCCAGAGTAATTAACTTTTGTTTTTCTACCATTATATAACTCATAAGGGGTCTTCTTTTAAAAGTGGTCAAATTAAAACTATATTAATTATCTATAAATTTTTATTCATAACTTTTTTCCCAAAAATATATAGGTAAATCATACTCATTGATCAAGGTCTGGGAATTTTTTTGAAGGGTTATATTTCTTCTTTCTACAATATCATTCTGTGGTGGGGTCTTAGGAGCAAAAAATTTATGACTATATCTATTTTGAGAGCATTAAAATTAAAATTCTTGATTTTAAAACTCATTACCATGATTAATTATTAAGTTATAAATTCTAATTCCACTAATATTTTCTATAGATATTGTATATTTATAAAAATAGAAAAGATATTCACTTTTATAAGCAAAGAAAACACCCATGTATATCTTGAATAATAATCCACTATAACATAAGCATAATGTTTTACTACTAAAATATAAACTCAAAAAGGTATAAATAAATCCATGTGAACTAACTCTAGAGGTTGAGAAGTTGAGACTTATTTCTTTGGTTTCAAAAAGATTTTATGCATCTTTCCCTAATAATAAGGATTATAGAATTTTTCTATTGGGAATTCTAGCTTAGGTAGATCCCTAACTAATTCATTAAAAGTTATCATTATAAGTGATTTTATATTGAAATTTACTAGTCTTCTATAAAAAATATGAGATTATTTATTAAAGTCACTTAAACAAGAACAATTCTAAGAAAATAAGAAATTTAAATCTAGAGCATAAACATTTTCATCTCTCATGGAAGTAAAAACTAAAGCTTGTTTGTCATAAAAAACCTTTCAAGATTATTTTTAAACTTGATATGAAAACCATAATCACGTAATTATGAAATTATAAGAATATTATATTTTAATCTATCAATAAATAAAACTTTTTAAATTAAAATTGTATTAGGGTTATATATTTTTTCAAGTCTAATAATTATCCCTTTGGCATTGTCACTAAAAATGACATATACACCATCCACTTTGATTTATTTCTTTAAAATTGAGAAGTAAACAGTTATATGTTTGGAATATCCACTGTAATAATACCATAAGAGATTAATGGAACTCTTTAAAAAGGTTTCCTATAAAATATATTTAATCCAAAAATGATTTTGGTACCTATAGTTTCTTGGGTCGAGAGATGTTAGTAATAAGTGATTTAGGAATCCATAATTATCTTACTGGTTTATTATAAGTAGATCTTAGACTATCAGAAATAAAAACATTATTAGGTCCAGTAGAATAATAAATATTAGAATATCTAATAGAACTGGAACTTGGGAAAATTTTATTTTTATAATTTTCCTCTGTAGGTTAATAACCAATTCCAATAGTGTATTTAGGAGTTTTTTGTTTACCAAGCATCTGGGTAAGGGTTTTTCTTCCATTTTTTAATCTCTATATATCATTATTTATTATTTCATTAAATAATTTTATCTCATTATTTTCCTTAATAATTTTAGCATTATTATCATTTTCAACAGAGCAAACAGTTTTAAGATGAGCAGGCATAGCATGATACTTCTTTAAACTTTTATATTCATCTTTCAATTCATTCAATGTGTCTTCTAGTATGTTATAATATTCAAAAAAATCATCACTAGACATATTATCATTATTATTTTCTATCCCATAAGTAATATAAATATGTAAAAGATATTCGAGAAATATATTTAGTACCACATATGTATTTTTCATGAAACACATATTAGATTTGTTATTTCTCTCTTCTCTTCTCAAGTTTGAATCACTTGAGATATCCTCAGAGGCACTCCATGTAGATTTCATAGAATTTATATATTTGTTTTATTTTTACTCATATTTATTATTATATTTAATCTTGTTATAGTTTTCTTTGATGTTTTCTTTCTTATTATATGCATAAAATATTATTTCTTTGGAAGGATCATCCCTCTTCCATTATTTTCTCTATTTTTTTTTCATACTTTCCTCAGCAATTGGATTTCTTGAAGAAAATTTTGTTTGGTAGGACTTATTGAAATGTCTAAATAAATGGTCCATCTATTCATAACTATTTGAAAGGTTATTATTCATCAGTCAAACTTTCATCTTTGATATTATTCTATAGTTTTATGTCTGATGTCTTGAAGGGTACTTAATTCCTATTTGGTTCATCTGTCAAAAAAAATTTCACTTTAAATTATTATTAATACATCATAAACTTTCCTATTAGCACCTTAACTGAAAATTTACTTATATCACATGACTCCCTTATGGAAATAAAGTTTATTTTCCATCTTCCTGGTAGACATATCATAATTGGAATGACTTGATCCTTATCATCAATTTTTTTTTTCACGGTGCATCATATTAAAAATTTCATTAAACATTAGATATATATCATAAATGGATTCATTAGGATTCATATTGAAAGTATCATATTTAATAGTATATATATTTAATAAAATTCATTTTACATTATATTTTCCTTCATGAGAAACATCCAAAGTATTCCAAATCACAAAATACTATAACACATAAAGATATTCTGTTAAATTTATCTTTGTTTAAATAAAAATAAAAATAATTCATATATTTAATGTTATAGTCATATGCTTCCTTATTAGCATAACTGTAAGTAGATCTAGCAGCTTGAGGTTTTTCATATTTATCTTCAATGATAGTCCAAATATCAAAACCCATACTTTCTAAATTAATTTTCTTTATGATTTTCCCTTGAACATAATATGTTCCATTAAATTAAGGAGGCTAATTAGTATAGTTCCTTCAAGATTAGTATTATACATAAAGAACTAAATTTAGATAAAATAGAAATTTAATATCTTTAAATAAAACTAGATCACATTAAAAATATATTTTGAAAGAACTATGATTCCAAAGATTAGTCAGAGTGGAAAACTCAATGGGGGGGGGGGGTGAATTGAGTTTCCAATAAAAAAATTATTTAAAAATAATTTAAAACTAAACCCCCCAATTTGATAAAAATGCCCTATTAGAAAAAATAGAATAAATATAATTTGATCTTTGGAAAAGGTCATCAAAACATCGATGACAAATCATTTAAAGTACTTTGGAAAATAATTTAAAATTTTAAAATAATATACTCTTATGAAATATAGTATATAAAACACTAATTTAAGTTAACCATCAGAATATAGTTTTTTTAATAAACTATAAATGTGAACTAATTTTATTTGAATATAAATAAAACAAAACTAATAAAGAATAGTGGAAAATTAATAAGGGATTTAGTCACAAGATAAGAATTAATCCCATCAACTAGTAAATCACCTGATTATAAGAAGATATTATTAAACAAACCAATCCATAGCCTAGATTTTGTTTTTCATACAACAACACATGAGTTTTTCTGGCCACAAAGCCTCTTCAACAATTATACATGGGATAAAAAATATATCAGGTTACACATGACCTCCTCCATAGTTGATTGTGGGAATAAAAATAAAATATTTGAGAGAGTATAAATCAATATCCAGTTTAGCATAGGATACTATGTTTTAAAAATATAAACATCGAAAAAAAACACATTTTGAAAAAAAATATTAGATAGAAAGAGAATGAGATATGAGATAAGAATATGTGATGCATCTTGATCTGAATAGGTTCAGTTATCTAGAGTCCTTGAATTTTTATTTGGAAGGAAATTAGACAAGTTTCAGAGTAGTTTCAAGAAAATAGAGTGTCATAGAGTCTTCTTTGTAGCACAGGTGTATGTGTAGGATCCTATATTATTTTCTATAGTACTAAGAATTCACATCCTTCCTCTATATGATCAAATTTCCTTATTAAAAATATCTTCATCAAAAAGTAGAAATTGGAGAACAATCAATGAAATATTAAATGCATCAAAAACTCATTTAATCCTTTAAAACTATATTTTGAATATTTAAAAGTGCTCTACTACTAAGTTAGGCACAGAAATATATCTTCACTTAAAACACAATTAGTTGGCATAGAAACTTGTTGCGGTAAGGTTTTATGGTCAGTTCATTCCTTCATGTGGTAATTTCATTGATCTTGTGGTAGTTTCATGAATTTATTTAATATGTTCTTTCCTCATGTGGTCACTAAAATAAAATAAATGTTCAATATATTACGTAATGAAAATTTTACATACGTTGGCATGATAACTAGATTTCTTCATGTGGTAGGTAGTTTCCTTTATGCATTTACTTCACTAATTCACATAGTCAGGTCTTTTATATATATAGTAGGTACATATATTTTCACATGGTAGATTTATTGGATATTTGGTATGGTTATTTTCAATGCATAGTAATCTCAAACCCACTTTATGGTTAGTTCTTAACTAAAAAATTATGTTCATCTGACGAATGGTAAGTAGATTGTTCAGGCGGTCAGTTGGAGTAAAACATGCAGTAAGGTAATACATTCACCTGAAATTCATGGTTACTTCAAGGTATTCACATGGTAATCACATTGAACATGTGGAATAGTGTCATGGTAAGGTCCAGAATTATCCGTTTACATATGTTTGGAAGGAAAATCATTTACTAACAGAAAACATGGAATTCATTAGTAACATTATAAACCTAATTTGGGATCATTAAAATAATAATTTCATAGACAAATAAAATATAAAAAATATTTTTATGAATAAAATAAAGACTGGTTTTAGAATTTATTCATGGTTTAAAAACATTTTATGGGGTGATTCTTTATGTGAGACAAGAAATAGGAAAATTCACTTAAACCGAGTTTAATCAAAAGTGGGAATTTATAAGGGAATTAAAAAATGTATAATCAAAACAATGAAAAATATATTTAAATAGGTATATATGTGGGGGAAATATATACAAAAATATAATAATTTTATGAAAATAATATTTCATAAAAAATATAAAAATTAAGAGAATGTGAAATCGGAAAGTCATAAAGGAGGTACAAAAGATCCCTTACTTTAATATTTTTGAACACATTTGTTGAAATACCACATAATAAAAAAATATTTTTAACATTTGTTAAGGTAAATATAAATTTCACATGATATAACACTTATCTAGGCTTCCAATTTAAAAGGATAACATTATCAGGAAGAGAAATAATGGACAAGGAGGGGACCCATTGTTTAAAGAGGATTCAAATTATTATTAATATATTTTCATTTTCAAGATGGATTAGAACACATAAATAAATAATATTTGAATAAAAATAGATATAACAGGATATAAACATGGTATAACATATGAAATTAAATATGAAACTCAAGTAGAATCATTATAACTCCAGAAAATATATTGAGTTATAAAGGACTCTTATATTTCAATGAAAATATCAACTGTACCCCACAAAAATGAAGATAATTAATTGAAGTGAATTTTAATTGTTAAATAATAATTTATTATATTAAAAATCAAGGGGGTAGTAGTTAAACCACACAGATGTAGACTAGTTCATAATATCAAAGAATGTCTTAAAGAAAGGTGACTGAGATAGAAACCCTTACCTCATGTCTAAAAGTGCTCTAAATTTGCAATTAACTTCCTCAAAAATCAAAATTAATTTTATTAAAAACTTTAATAATAACATTATAAATATATATTTATTTTTATAAAGTCCATTTATCATCATGTGTCACTAATTTATTACATTGTTTCCACTTATGTCAGTTACTTGAAGTTCTTTGGTCAATTTATTGTAAAATTTTATGGTATGTTGATTAAAATAAAAGTGTTGAAAAATAGTTTCATATTATCCAAAATTTTATATTATTATTTCCTTTATTATTCCTTTGTAACATAATTTATATAGGTAAATAGGTTTTCTATGAATAGAATAAAATTTTAAAATGTACTTTGATATGTCCTTTTTAGCAGTTAAATTTACTATATTGTTTATTATTAATATCACTTATGGAATGTCTAATATTATCATTATAGAATATAAATGTTTTAAAATATAAACTTTTTATAAATTAAATACATTTTTTATTCCACCCATATTATTTGTTATGGAAAATGAAATAGAAACATCATCACATGGAGGCAGTAGTTCGTATATACACATGGATGGAACTCTCATTTTTCTAAATAGAAGGTAGAAAATAAAATATATTTTCATTTTATAATCATTAACATGTTATAAATATCATATTTCTTTAGTAAATAACCCTTCTTAACCATCCATTAAAGGTAGTGATGGAAAACTGAACACATTGTTCACGGAGGTGATACTTCGTACACATGAATGATGACATTTTCATTTTTCTCAATGATTTTTAGGAAGGTATAAAAAGGATGTTCTATTAGTATAAAAACACAAAAAATATTAATAAAACTTTTTTTATCATAATATCATATATATAATAGGTTTGGGTAAGTAGAAAATAATTAAGATGGTGCGATGGAAAATATTACCTCATGCTCTGGATGTTATCATTTGGTCACCACCTTAAGAAATGTTATCATGGTATCTTGGAAAGATAAAAACTTAGAGGACATTTATATAGGATTTAAGAGATAATATGGTAGAGTTTTGTTTGATCCTAGGGGTATATTAATTTTTTTATTGGTGGAGCAGTGGTGGTTCATTTTATAATTGAAGAGAATGGATTTTTTTGCACATATAACTTTTTAATATAAAGAGATCAAAATTTTCACATGGAATGTGAAGAAAAAGTGGATAAAAATAGTTTTACAAGGGTTAAATTCAATAAATCCTCGACCAAAAAATTCCACACATATTTTGTAAGACCCCCAAAATTTATGAGAAATATTATTTTCAATTTTATTGATGTCTTGTGTTGTATGCTACACCAATATTTTCTTGAACTATAAGAAACACAATATTAGCTTGTATTTTATGTAAATACTATTCTTGGCTTGTGTTACATGAAAGAACGGCCTTCCTCAATAGCGTGTGTTGTACGCAATACTGATTTTCAATAAACAATGATAAATTATGAACTAGAAGTTATGAATAGTATAAACCAAATTTTTAATTTTATAACATTATCATTCATCTTACACATTATCTAGAACATGTTATGAGAACAAAATAAATTTTTCAGGTAAAATAATATTTTAAAAAAAATGCAGTTTTGCGGCCTTTTGATGGTTCACCAAATGTAAATATAGTATTTGACATGTTTATAAGTTCAATTTGAAAAAAAAAATAAACTTCTTCTTTTGAATCAGGATATAAAAATTTACATGGGATAAATTTTTGATATTTTTCTGTTAACTTTCATATGCTGATGAATAATAAAAATATGCAAAATTTTAACTAAAAAAATCTTTTTTTACCATGATAATTTATATGATTAAATTTTAATATTGAAGGTTTGTAAAGTATAAATAGAATATATTTTTACCATTTAATATAATTTAAGTAATTATCATTAATTTCACATTGAATTCATAGGTAAAAACATTTCAATATTTTGCAATGTTTTAACTTTTAAAATCTATTCTCTCAAAAGTGGGATTAATTTTAAATTAAATACTAAAACTTATGTGTTTTGAATTTCGAAAAATGGATTCCATATTTGGAATCAGTAGGTCCAAATTATGTTAATAGGATACTTTTTATTTTTAGACATTATGAATAGTAACTACGGTAAATTTTATTTATAGTTATAGGAAAATCAAGAAAATTAAGGGTAAAAATAAAATTATAAAATTACCCTAACACCTACAAAAATTATATTGGATGAATAAAAGTCAACCCATATCACCTAAGGGTTGGAATAGATTCATTTAATGGACTTTTGACCATGAAAAGTATGTAATTATTATTAAAACCAAAGAAAGTGACAACATGTCACTCTCTTATATCTTATAAGTGTAATAATGTTAATTTAGTGATAAGTTTCATACAACTTAAAACATAAATAGTAACAAAAAATATAATAAAATTATATAAATCATGTGAATTTATTTATAATTTTTAGGGATTAAATAATTATCATTAATGGTGACACAACAGTGATGTAGAAATTATTTTATTGATTAAAATATCAAATAAATGGTTTTAAAAATATTAAAATAAACATTATATGAACTATTTAATGTGATCCAAGAATTTTCAAGATTAATATTACATGTTATGGATCTATTAATTATTTTTTTCCAATATATCTTCTATGTTTATTTTATTTAAATTCAAATAATTGAATAGTGTCAAAATTGATACTATTGATATTTTATAAAAATAACCTATTATTAAATTGTTTAAAAATCACAAAAATATTTAAAAATTATAAATTGAAATTTATATGGTCTAAAATGTCATAAAATATCCAATTATGGACAATTCACAACACATAAGTAATTATTTATAACAATTTAAAATTTAGAATTTTATTACCACAAATAAAATTATATAGATTAAATAAGGATAAATCAAGTTGATAAGGTTTAAAATAAATTCCCAACAAGTATAAATTTTATTGGATGATGAGATTAAAACCCTATATCACCTCATATTATAATTTGAGTCATTTTTTTTTGTTTTTAAGTGGGTTTTGAGTTTATTATAAATTAATATTTTGGAGGTTTCCAAAAGTGCCCCTCTCCTCTCTTATAAAAGGGCTCCTCCTCCCTCTCATCTTCGCAACATTTTGAGACTTAAATATCATCCAAAACCTATCCATTTCTCTTCTCCACTTCCCTAGAAACATACTACGGGTCCTAGTCTTCTTCAAAGACCATATTAAGTGCCCTAAGAGGAGGTTTAGAAGAGGCGCGTCAAAGAAGAGGCAATATCCTTTACCGATTCTTTCAAATTTATTTCTTCTTCTACTTCCTCTTGTTTATTTGTTTAATTATAAAGTAATAAAATTAGTATCACTAATATACTGATATGTTATTATAAATATGAAACAACCCCATTTCACCTTCTATCCATCCTATAGAAAACAAAATCACCGCACGTGCGTATGTACGGAATACCATCTCCACGCCGTGGTGTGATCTATTTTTCCAACACCACCTTACATGGATATGTATAATGGTGGAAATAATAACTATATATTATTATTATAACATGATATTAATTCTGAGATATTATATCATTCACTCTAATTACATTTAATAATTATGAGAACAATATCATCGCTCGTGCGTACGTACGAATTACCGTCTCCACGACGCGATGAGATTAATTCTCCATGTTAACCATTGAAGAATGATTATAAAGTATATATAATGAATAATAATGAAATATATGACATAATAATTATACTAAATTTATGTATATATATATATATATATATATTTTTTATCTACTTACTTCCATTCAAGTCAATAAGGAAAGGAAAACAGCTTTCAAGCGTACGTACAGCCTACCGTCTTCATGAACGGTGTATTTATTTCATTTATATATCTATTATATATATATATACTGAATATATATGATATATAAATAATTTTTTAAATTCTATAAGTATTTAAATCATGATATAAGTAATAATATCAAGAACAAAAATTCCAAACACGTACGATAAATGAAACGATTATTACCCAAAACGTTGCTTTAACATGGAATTGACAAATGAACGAATAATATAATGACCTAAGTGAATCATATATGATATCATAAATATTATTATGGTTTTATTACAAGTTAATAACATGTTTAAACCTACAATACAAGAGTCTCAGACACATACGGACGAAATTGGACATAAGTTAAGGGATAATTATTCCAATCTCGTTCTTATCCGAGATTGTATATTTGTATGTTTTTATTACGGTTATATTTATCATCCATGTCCATGTTTTCTAAAAATGTTTTTGTATATGTTTAAAGTCCTTTTTAACAATTATTGAATTTTACTACATGTTATGTAAGGAATCTTTCTTTTGTTTAACATATGAGGTACTTTTTGACTTTTCCAGCAAAAGTATGAGGATAATGTTTTTTTTAATTTATACGGCATGAATAGATTTTTACGGTTTCATAACGCCTTATTTTCAAGAAGATTACTCTACAATATTTCATGGTTATTTTCAGAAAAATTATTTTCTTTTAAAATTGAATGAAATTTTGAGAATAGAAAATGATTTTGAAAAAGAAAGGATATTTTCCTCAAGAATTCATTTCAAGTGTTTTATCAAAACTATTTTCTATATAAGATGACATTATTTATTATGGTTATGTTTCAAGTATAATGTCCCTATTACTTACATGTTTTGATTTTTTTTGGATGGAATGATATCCACTTATTTTATATGGATTATTTCATGATGGGACGATGTTTCTGAAACCCATTTTATTCATTGGGTTATGATGAATGATTTATGTTTATTTTGTGGCACATGTAATAATGATTTCATTATGTGATGGGTGGGAAAAATATATCCCTCCAATGAATTAGGTAAATATTTATATCTCATGAGATAAACAAGGTTGGAATGGCAAGTAAATTCGGTTCAGTAATACAGGGAAGGAACAGCAAGTAAACCCGGTTCAGTAATGGAATTTGTCCACTATTATGGTCTTGGAAGCAATGCCATGGATACTATGGAAATAATATCATGTGATTAATGGTTTTCCATAATTACATGTTTTATTCCCATGTTATTTTATCATGATTGATGTTTCTTTATGATCTATTCCTTACTTACTACCAAGATTTATTTCACAACTTATGATTTTGATGTTTAAACTTTATGTTCATGTTTTTAAGTTCAAATTTATATGGTTTGTTTTATTTTCTCCATGCTTACACTTATTGAGAAATTGAGCTCACCCTTTATATGTTTTCTTTTCCCCAGGATGTAAATAAAGGTTTTAGGTAATAAAACAAAAGGGGAATATCTTTATGGGAGATGTTTAAGATCTTTCACCATGATTAGAAGATTATGTTCCAAGTTTCCAAAGACACTAAACTATTATGGTCCATGGGTGTCTGTTTTTGTTTTGTATTAAGTATTCTTCAAAAGTAATGTAATGTCCATGTACGTCAAGCTTGGGTCTTTATAGTTGGTATTAGAGGAAAGTTTTAGTTAACCTCTGGAAACTAGGATGCGAAAACTTTAGTGAGATCCCTAGAATAATTTCTATGGTATTTCTAGGGATGTTTATAAGTTTAAGTATAAATTATAGGTTACAATCCTAGTGTTAAGATAAAGATCATGAATAACCTAAGATTAAACCTAAGATGTTAGAGATTGAAAGTACCCCTACCCTTGATTATGTTGATTTCCTATTATGATTTTTTCCTCTCATACTATTCTTTTTGGGTTTTAGAAAATGGATGGAAACAAGAAGATTCATGTTAATGGAGAATATTATGGACAATGGAATGATATTGTTCATGAGAAACCAAATGAAATGGTATTTGGAAGGAAAAACATAGTTATTATGCCTAATCATAAATCTCATAATATGATCAATAATATCAACTTTGGTAAGTTTCCTGACTCGGATAATAAGAGAAAGATGGAGTTTCATGATGATCATAGTGGAAATAAAGTTCAATTCCCCTCAAGTAAATCATGTGGGAAGAGGCATAAATGAGAATGTTTCAAAGGAACTGGAAGATGCTTTAGGTTTGGAAAAGGACACAAATCCAGTAATTGTAAAGGAAATTGTTCAGTTAACACAATGGACAAGGATAATGGTATTTCTAAGACATAAACAAAGGTTAAATGTTTTAAATGTGGAATGTATGGGCATTATCAAAACCAATTCCCTAATGGAAAATCTCGTGAAGAGAATCAGCATGGTCGTATTTGTATTATTTATGTTGATGATGATTAAGAGACTACAAATGATATATGAGATGAAAGAAGTGTTGAGTAATAAAATGATAAAGCTCAGTCAAGGGTTTAATAAGGTAGTGGAATGATTTCATGTTTATCTAGAATAATGTGTGGTACTATAGAATAAAGAAAAATATAAGGATTGTTACACTATTGTATTTCCTTGAGTACTTGAAAGTATATGAAGAATGGTACCAGTAACCATGAAAAGTGTTTGATTTTTTTTTGGAAAAGCAGATGATATGCGCATAATGAAGGGATAAGGAGAAAATAATATGTTTGAGCTCATGACTGATATAAGGAAAAAGTGATATCATGGTTTGAGTGTATAGAAATTTTTGGATTTTGGTAGGTGGAAAGAGTTAACTTTTGACAGCATTCATGTTTTCACTAATGTTATATAGTAATTCATGTTTCAATAGAATACATTATTAAGGTATTCACATGTTGGGAATGTGACCAACAAGATATATCTTATGATATATGGGGGATAAATGATGTTATTCACATGCTTGTTATATTACTTTTCAAGTAATCATTTTCTTTATACTATGAGTTTGGACAGAAGTATTTTTGATAAGCCTAATGGTTGGAATGGATTATGTTAGACATCAGATAGTATTTTTTAAGGCTAAAACTTTTTTCTAGAATGTTATAATAGTATAGTTTTAGAAAAAGGACAACCTGTAAGAGGGGCTACAACCCGTCGCGTCGAACAAGGATGCGGGAATCAAACCCACAACCAAAGTGCAACAAGCCTTTTTCGCCTACCACTAGCCTACAAGAAGTACCTGGTTAGTAGAAATTAGTTTTATTTTATTATGTGGTTTGATAGAGGAAGTATAAGTCCATTTTTGGAACCATATATGATTAATATCACCATATATAGACTTATTTATATTTAATAACTTTTTCTAACCTTCTGTTTGAGATAGATGGAATGACCCATCATTCTATCACATGAACTTCTAACACTTCATGAATGAAAAATTCAACTTCATTTCTTTAAGATATGAAGTGTAAATTCATGTAACGACCAACGGTGATACTGTACCAAAATCAAGTATGTATTTCTTCTAATTCAAAAATTTCAAATTTATGGAAAGGATCTTGAAAACCAAAAATGTTGTCCTAATACCCTCATATCTGTTGAATCAGATGGTACCTTAGATCATCACAAATTTATGGATTTTTGATTGTTGGATTTTTCATATCCATGTTCTCTACCACTCTCCATCAAAACTTGATGGTTAGATTTCTCTTCCATATCCATATTTTCACCGATGTTCTCCTACTTAGAAACCCAGTGATGAGTTAATTTGGGTAACCGTTACATTTCATAATTTAGTTTTTAAAATTAAGTTTTAGTATTACTTTTTACTATGTGGGTTTCTATGAAAGAAACTTTCAAGTAGTAAACCATTTATAACCCTGACAAATTTTGAGGGAAAAATTCATTTTAAGGGGGGTAGAATGTAACACCCCGAAATTTTATGAGAAAGATCATTTTTAATTTTATCGATGTCTTGTGTTGTACGCTACACCAAAATTATCTTGTACTATACACAACACCATATTATCTTGTATTATACACAAATACTATTCCTGGCTTCTGTTACACGCAAGAGCGACCTTCCTCAATAGTGTGTGTTGTACGCAATAACGAGTTTCACTAAATAAAAATATATTATGAACTAGCCATTATGAATAGTATTAATCAAATTTTTAATTTTATAACATTATCATTCATCTTACGCATTATCTAGAACATGGTATGAGAACAAAATATTTTTTTCGGGTAAAATAAGTATTTTTCAAAAAAATGTCGTTTTGCCGCCTTTTGATGGAGCACCCACTATAAATATAGTTTTTGACATGTTTATAAGTTCAATTTGAAAAAATAAACGTTTTATTTTGAATCAATATATAAAAATTTATATTGGATAAATTTTTGATATTTTTCTGTTAACTTTCATATGTTGATGAATAGTAAAAATACGCTAAATTTTAATTTAAAAAAACTTTTTTCATCAAGATAATTTATATGATTAAATTATAATATTGAATGGTTTTAAAGTATAAATAGAATATATTTTTTCCATTTAATATAATTTAATTCATTATCATTAATTTTATATTGAATTCATAGGTAAAAACATTTCAATCTTTGGCAATGTTTTAACTTTTAAAACCCATTTTCTCAACAGTGGGATTAATTTTAAATTAAATACTAAAAATTATGTGTTTTGAATTTGAAAAAATTTATTCCATATTTTGAATCATTAGGTCTAAATGATTTTAATATGATACTTTTTATTTTTATACATTATTAATAGTAACTACAGTAAATTTTATTTTCTACAGTTAAAGGTAAATCAGGTAATTAAGGGTAAAAATAAGATTATAAAATTACCCTAACACCTAAAAAAATTCTATTTGATGAATAAAAGTTTAATCATATCACCTAAGGGTCCTAATAGATTCATTTCATGGACTTTTCACCATGAAAAGTGTGTAATTATTATTAAAACCAAAGAAAGTGACAACATGTCACTCTCTTATATCTTATAAGTGTAATAATTTTAATTTGGTGATAAAATTCATAAAAATTATAAAATATATAGTCACCATAAATATAATAAAAGTATCTAAATCATGTGAATTTATTTAGAATTTTTAGGGATTAAATAATTATCATTAACGGTGACACAATAGTGATGCATAAATTATTTTATTGATTGAAATATCAAATAAATGGTTTTTATAAATATTAAAATAAATATTATATGAACTATTTAATGTTCTCAAATAATTTTAAAGAATAATATTACATGTTAGGGATCTATTAAATATTTTGGTTCAAATATATCTTCTGTGTGGATTTTATTTAAATTCAAATAATTGAATAGTGTCAAAATTGACACTACTGATATTTTATAAAAATAACAAATTATTAAATTGTTTAAAAATCACAAAAATATTTAAAAATTAAAAAAATTTATTTATATGGTTGAAAATATCATAAAGTATCCAACTATTCACAATTCACAACACATATGTAATTATTTATAACAATTTAAAATTTAGAATTTTATTACCACAAATAAAATTAAATAGATTAAATAAGGATAAATCAAGTTGATAAGGTTTAAAATAAATTCCCAACATGTCTAAATTTTATTGTATGATGATATTACAACCCTATATCATATAATATTTTAATTTGAGTCATTTTTTTAAGTTTTTAAGTGGGTTTTCGGTTTATTATAAATTAATATTTTGGATGTTTCCAAAAATGCCCCTCTCCTCTCTTATAAAAGGGCACCTCCTCCATCTCCTTATCGTAACATTTTTAGCCTTCAAGATCGACCAAAACCTGTACATTTCTATTATCCACTTTCCTATAAACATACTATAGGTCCTAGTATTCTTCAAAGACCAACTTTAGTGCCCTAAGAGGAGGTTTAGAAGAGGCGCGTCAAAGAAGAGGTAATATCCTTTATCGATTCTTTCAAATTTATTTCTTATTCTAATTCATCTTATTTATTTGTTTCATTATAAAGTAATAACATAAGTAAAAATAATATAATTATATGTTATTATAAATATGAAACAACTTCATTTCACCTTCTATCCATCCTACGGAAAACAAAATCACCGTGCGTGCGTACGTACGGAATACCATCTCCACGCCGTGGTGTAATCTGTTTTTCCAACACCACCTTACTTGGATAGGTATAATGGTGGAAATAATAACTATATATGATTATTATAACATGATACTAATTCTGAGATTTTATATCATCCACTATAATTTCATTCAATAATTATGGGAACAATATCATCGCTCGTGCATATGTACGGATTACCGTCTCCACGACGTGATGAGATTCATTATCCATGTTAACCATTAAAGAATGATTATAAAGTATATATAATGAAGAATAATTAAATATATGACAAAATAATTCTACTATATTTATGTATATATATATATATATATATATATTTCAACTACTTACTTCCATTCAAGTCAATAAGGAAAGAAAAACAGCGTTCATGCGTACGTACGACCTACCGTCTCCATGAACAGTGTATTTCATTTCATTTATCTATCTGTTATATATATACTAAATATATATGATATATAAATCACTTTTTACATTATAGAATTAAGTAAATCATGATATAATTAATAATATCAAGAACAAAAATTCCAAACATGTACGATAAATTAAACGATTATTACCCAAAACGTTGCTTTAACATGGAATTGACAAATGAATGAATAATATAAAGATCTAAGTGAATCATATATGATATCATAAATATTATTATGGTTTTGTTACAAGTTAATAATATGTTTAATCCCACTATACAAAATTCTTTGACACATACAAAAGAAATTGGACATAAGGTAAGGGATAATTATTCCAATAGAATTCTTATCCAATATTGTTTATTCATAAGTATTTACTGGGGTTATATTTATCATCCATGTCTATGTTTTATAAAAATTATTTTGTATATGTTTAAAGACCTTTTAACCAGTTATTTACTTTTACTACATGGTATGTAAGGAATCTTTATTTTGTTTACCATATGAGGTACTTTTTTACTTTTCCAGCAAAAGTACGAGGAGAATGTTTTTTAACTTATACTGCATGAATGGATTTTTATGGTTTCATAATGCCTTATTTTCATGAAGATTCCTATAAAATATTTCATGGTTATTTTAAACAAAATTATTTTATTTTAAAATTGAATGAAATTTTGGTAATAGAAAATGATTTTGAAAAAGAAAGAATATTTTCCTCAAGAATTCATTTCAAGTGTTTTATCAAAATGTTTTTCTATCTAAGAAGACATTATTTATTATGGTTATGTTTCCAATATAATTTACCTATTATTTTCATGTTTTGATTTTTTTTATGATAAAATTATATCCATTTATTTTATATGGATTATGTCATGATGGGATGATGTTTATGAAACCCATTTTATTCGTTGGGTTATGATGAATGATTTATGTTTATTTTGTGGCACACATAAGAATGATTTCATTATGAGATGGGTGGGACCTATATCTCCCTCAAATTAATTGTGTAAAAATTTATATCACATGAGATAAACATGGCTGGAATGGAAAGTAAATCTGGTTCAGTAATACAGGGCTGAAATGACAAGTAAACCCAGTTCAGTAATGGAATTTGTCCACTATGATGGTCTTGGAAGCAATGCCTTGGCTACTATAGAAATCATATCATATGCTTAATGGTTTTCCACAATTATATGTTTTATTCCCATTATATTTTATCATTATTCATGTTTCTTTATGATCTATGCATTACTTACTTCCAAGATTTATTTCACAACTCGTGATTTTGATGTTTATACTTTATGTTCATGTTTTTAAGTTCAAATGTATATGGTTTGCTTTATTTTCTCCATGATTACCCTTACTGATAATTTTAGCTCACCCTTTATACGTTTTATTTTCCCCAAGATATAAATAAAGGTTTTAGGTAAGAAAACAAAAGGGGAATATCTTTATGGGAGATGTTAGAGATTTTTCACCATGATTAGAAGATTATGTTCCATGTTTCCAAAGACACTAAACTATTACGGTCCTTGGGTATTTGTTTTTGTTATGTATTAAGTATTCCACAAAAGTAATGTAATGTCCATTTATATCAATCTTGGGTATCTACATGTTTTACACATGTTTTTAATAAATTTACTAAAAGATTTTTTATTTTTACTATTTTTTTTGTTTTTACCGCGGTAACCAATTTTTACCTAAGTAATTTATTTTTAATTCTTAAAAATAAAATGATCATTATTATATAATTTATACTTATAGACTCTAAATATTAAATCCAATTTATCAAATAAAATTTCTATGTATAATAAAAATTAATTTTAACATTAAAACATGTAACATGGAAAAACCTGTCTTTAGAAAAAAAAAGTTTATTTTTAAGGATAAGATTTATTTTTTGGATATAATTATCAATGGTATTGGTTATATTGACATTAAATTTTTTATTATTGTTAAAATAATATTTAATTAACATTAAAATAATTCAAAAAACTAATTACACCATGGGAAAGTTCTATTAAAATAAAAAAAATGAAAAATAGTTTTCATGAAAACAATACCTGAATTTTCCAAAATATAAAGCTTGGGTTATATATATCAACATATAATTTTAAAATGAAAAGTTTAAATTTATAAAATATATTTTTATAATAAAAATGTTTTCAAAAAATTTTATAGAATCCTTAAATAATAATTTCATAAAATTTAAAGTATTAGTAAAAGTATTTTTCACTATTCACTTAAAAATCAATTATTTTAGAAAAATATAAAAAATAATAATATTTAGATAGTTTGGAAATTATAAATCCAAAAATATATTTATATTTATATTATTAAAATTCTAGAATTTATGAATTTATCTTTTAAATGAAAATACAAAAATATAAAGAAAAACTGCCTTTATTGAAAATTAATGCTTTTAAACATTAAGTGTTCTCAATATTATTTCATATAAATTTATAATTTAAAATGTGTTAATATTTTAGTTCATATATATTATTTTAAAGGTTTTTAATTTAATTTATTAGGATAAAGTACACAATACTTTACAAAATGGTTCTTTGAAAAAAAAAAATTAATTTTATACTAAATACCCTTTAACAAACACCATTAAAAGTAATTATTTATATTATAAAATTTTATTTTACTACTCCATTGATTTAAAAATATTCATTTTAATTTTATATATACATAATTTAATATTTTAATTATTATTATTATTATATTTATATATGAAAAATAAATATATATTATTTTATAATAATCTAATATTATATTTTTTTCTTTATGAGTTATATTATTTTAAATTTAATACTTAATAATACACAAATATAGTATACATATTGGATATATAACCAATAGCCATATTTTAAATGAATTTATTTTCAATGATCCTATTTTTAATGACCACATTTTTAACGGCCACATTTAATTACTATATATAAACTTATTAAATCATCCATTCATTCCAATCTCACTTTACAAAGAATGGTTATTATTTCATATTAGAGTTTTTTCATAATTATTTATCCTTTAATGGTGATCTTCTTCATTATATGAAATAGCTTGCGGCTCACACATTCGGATAAGGTTCTAAAAACATGTTGTATATTTTTTTTAAAATATTTAACTAAAAAAACATACAAACTGATGATATTTTTGGTTTAGATATTTAGCGGGTTAAGAAACCTTAATACATCTAAGAGTTTATATAAAATTCTATAAAAATTTATCTAACTTTACTAGAGTTAGATACTTAATCAAAACCAAACTCCATCAATCTTCTAATCATTACTAAATCCCATGAAAAAACATTTTTAAAACAAAAGGTGAGCAAAAAATTACCCAGTAAGTGGTTTTAAACCTAGAGGTGAAATACTATAAAACTTTACCCTAGAAAATAATTTAGGTTTTTCAAAATCTAAAATAGGATATTTATTTCAAAACATTTAAAATATATATTTTCCAAACATATTATTCTTTGAGAACATAAAATCCTATGAAATTAATTTTTTTTAAGAACATAAAGATTTCCCTTTCAAAAATAATAAACCTATCTATGAAACAAAATGATACTTTGGAATACTTAATTAACCTATGTGGCCACTAGTAGTATTGAAGTTCAAAATATAACTTTATGATAAATACCTCTTGTGTTTGTTGGTTCACTCCACATTCTTCATCATTATGATAAATACCCAATTTCCAAAATATAAAAAAAATTATAAATTTTTCATTTCGAACTATAATTTCACTAAAATAACTTTTAAAAAATACACATATGTGTAATTTTTTTATAAAAATAAAATAATTACATAGCTAATATACTTTACCACATATAAAATAGAAAAACCATATTTTCTTAAAGATTAGGAATAATCTAATCATTTATAGAAAAAACATATAATTCTTGGAAATTAAAATAAAAAAGATATGTTTCCAAACATTTATGGAATATTAATGAAAAATACAGTTAATGACCATACCTATAATCATGAATAACATACATAAATTTTAAATAACATTTCATGCATAAAATGATAGCTTAAACACATTAAAATCAATATGAAATTAGTAAATAAAGTTCAATAAAAAACCCTCCAATAAAGAGGGTTTTAAATTTAAATAAAAAAAATTTGATCACAACTTGGGTTTGGTAAAATAATAAGAATATTTACCTTTATATAAAAATGGGTTTTAAAAAAATAGAAATCATCTTCTTCTCTTATGATTAGGGTTTTTGATAAATAATTATAAGTTCAAGAGAATATTTTCCCTTATAATATGGGGTTTGGAAAATA
The DNA here is from genome assembly GCA_963277665.1 of Viscum album. Taxonomy (NCBI): domain Eukaryota; kingdom Viridiplantae; phylum Streptophyta; class Magnoliopsida; order Santalales; family Viscaceae; genus Viscum; species Viscum album. The sequence continues at coordinate 1,647,702,769 of OY728152.1, forward strand.
TAACATAATTTATTGAATATAAATTTCCTTACCTTTTATTGAGAAGATGAGTTGAAAATATTTACCCTATGATGTTACCTCACCACCAAGATCCTAGGAATATTTCTAAGTTTTACAGCCTGAGGATTTATATAAATTAATATCCATCAATAAGGAACTTCATTTATATATACGTGATATTCAAAATCTTTCATGGGAAGGTTTTACAAGGATAACAACATTTAATTAATGTTTTAATTGTATCCTCTATTTTCAACACATGTGGTTGTGTCTTTTAATGTGATTATCGCGGTTATAAATATAATGGAAAAAATTATTATTGATAATCCATTAGTAGATCTCAAATATGATCCTCCCCACATGGTATCAAGTTGAAGACTGGTTCATTTATATACATTTATAGAATATATATATATATTATGCTTTTCAACTAGTTCAAATATGAGGAGGAAGGCGATAGAATACAAAATTCTAAATTTTGATATAAAACATCTTCCAGGATAAACTGGTTGTCTCGGTATATTATCTTATAATTTATTCCTTATACAATAAACATATTCTCCAATCATTGAAGATAATAGAGATTTATCTTCCACTTTCTATGTGTGTGACATCTAAACTTCCAATTAGATTGTTATAGTTATATATATACCTCATTTATTTCATCCTTGTCAAATATCCTTGAGAATTTTATGAAAACACCCATCGAAAAAAGTAATGTTGAAACTATATAGGTAAATAGAGCATTGATTTTATCACTTTAGTAAAAGGTATATTCATAGGGTCCAGTCTCTTTGTTTGGTAGTTTGGGGGTTATAGGACTGTCACCGAAGGAAAATGATAGTGGTGGTAGATTATGGTATCAATCTAGTCGTTCATAAAGGTTTGAGGATGAAACCTATGTTGGAGGAAGAAGAAAGTGTTGGGGTCACTAGGTAAGAACACAAGGTTGAATATGACACTCAGGTTAATTATATGGATCAGATGAAATTGAGTGGATGATGGTCGTTATATGTGTAAGTTTATAAACAAGTGAAAAATATCATATGTTTTGTGTCCCACATTAAGATTCATTAGGTTGAGCACTCGCATATAATCTTGTATGTTTTATAGAGGATCGATGCAAGTATCCCAAGGTACGCTCCCAGAATAACACTTCACACATGGGATGCATGGGGCATGCCTCCCCCATGCTAGCCCACCTTCCCAACTCAAGAATGTGATCACCCATGCACACACCCACCTTTATATACAAGAACTATATTCCTCCCATTGCCATGAAATATTATTAGGGATGGATCTCCCATATGGTTGAGCCTTATCCCATAATAGGGTATATTGATTTGTCCCTTTCTAGCTTGAGTAGTTAGAAAAAAAATTATATACTTTGTAAATTTTAAATAATTTTATTAAACACTAATATAAATACAAGATTACTATAATTTCTCTATAATTATATATGTACAAATATTTTTATTTCAGAAATATATTTATTTCAAATAAATAAATTTAGTATATTCTCCTAGAATTTATGTTAATGTCTAAATGATATATTTTTTACTAAAAATTTAATATCAAAATTAGTATTTACTATCAGTAGTACTTACATAATTTCACTTATTATTAAATACCTATTAACTATCATGCATCATTATTTCACAATTATAACATTTTTCTTACAAACTAATATAAATTTTGTTATAAAAATATTATTAAATATATATTTACAAAATAAACATTAACTTATAAAAATAAACTATAATTTTAGTATTTATAACTCTATTATGAGTAAATTTATTAAGAGTTTTATTTATAATTTATTTTTTTAATTTATTTTATTAATAATTATTATTATCATTATTATTATTATCATTATTTTAATATCATTAATATTGGCTTATGAATAATTAAAACCACTCATGATATAATTAAAATAAAATTTTCCTTTATTTAAACATGGGATGCAACATTCTACCCCTTAAAAGGAATTGTGTCCTTGTAATTATTTTTCCATACCTAAAGAAATTCTGAGTCTCATTTCTTAGAATTAGAAAAACTATCATTGCAAGATATCTCCTTAACCTAAAATATCCAAAATGATAAAATATTATAAAATTCATAATATTATATTTTAGAATCATATGATCACCATTATTAAGAGTCACCTTAAAATTAATCACCTAAAACCTCATAAGAATACCACAAAATCTTAAATTATCCTTAAAAAATAATTATAATCTCTAAATTTATCTAAACTATTCCTCTGATAGCAAATAAACTAGCTTGATTCCCACACTCTCGGATCTGGTTATAAAAACATGTTGTATGTTATTATATAAAATACTTAAATATATACATATTATGGATATATTTTTTAGATATTTGGAGGATTATAAAACCTTAATACATATTAGATCCCATATAAAATTCTATAAACATTTATCTAACTTCACTCGAGCTATATCCTTAATCGAAATAAAACATTATCAATATTCTACTCATCACTAAATCCTATGACAAACATTTTATAAATGTAGGGTGAGTACAAAATTTTTATTTAAGGGTTTTTAAAACTAGAGGTTAAATCTATTAGAACCTTACCCTAAACATTAATTTAGGGTTTTCAAAATCAAAAATAGAATATGACTTTGAAAACTTTTAAAAGACATATTTTTAAAACATATTATTTTTTAGAACATAAAATCCTTTGAAATGAATTTTTGAAAGAACATCAAAACATTAATTTCAAAATTAATAACGCTTTTATGGAATAAAATTATACTTGTAAAACCTTAAGAAACCCATGTGACCACTAGCAGTACTAAAGGTCTTAACATCACTATAGGAAAAATTCCCCTTAAGTTCCTGGGTTCACTCCCCATTACTCATCATTATTGTCAATACCCAAGTAAGAAAATTTTAAATAAAACATATTCGTAAAATTTTCATTTCTCATGATAATTTCATTAAAATAACTTTTCAAAACTTCACATATGTGTAATTTATTTTCAAAAAAATAAAATAATTACATATATAATAGACTTTACCACATTTAAAAGATAAAAACCTTATTTTGATAAATATTATCAAAAATATAAACATTCATCGACAACAACTATAATTCTTGGAAATTTAACTTAAAAATATACTTTTCCAAACATATATGTAATGTTAATGACAAATATAGTGTATAGTTATACCTATAATCATGAATAACATCCATAAATTTTAAAGTAAATTCCATGCATAAAATAATATTTTACATTAAAATGAACTTGAAATTAATAAATAAAATTATTGAAATAAACTCCTCTAGAAAGAGGGCTTGAAATTTGAAAAAAAAAACATTTACCTTCACAACTAGGGTTCTATAAAATAATAATAATATTTACCTTTATAGAAAAATGGGTTTAAAAAATATAAGTTTAATAAAAATCATGTTATTCCCTTATGATTAATGTTTTTGTAAAAATAATTTTAAATTTAAGAAAATATCTTACCTTATAATAATATTTATGGAAAATAGAATACAATTTATCAAATATAATTTTCCTTACCTTGTATTGAGAAGATGAGTTGAAAATATTTAACTAAATAGGTTACTTCACCACTAATATCTTAGGACACATTATAGGTTTTGTGGTATGAGTCTATGGAGAAATGAATATCCATCAGTAAGGCACTTCCTTTATATAGACATGCTCTTAAAAATATTTCATTGGATGATTTTGTGAGGAAATTATCATTTAATTGTTGAACTATATCCTCAATTTTCAACACATGAATATGTTTCTTTTAATGTGATTATCACAGTTATAAATATAATGGAAAATATTCTTATCAAGCAGCCACCAGGTGATCTCAAAGAAAATCCTCACCACATGGTCTATACTAAATACTGGTTCATTTATATACCTTTATAGACAATATATATATATATCATTATTTTCGGCTAGTGAAAATATGAGGAGGAAGGAGAAAGACTGGAAAATCTATTTTTTTAAAAAAATCTTTTTTGTGGTAAACCAGTCATCTCGATATATCATTTTATAATTTATTCCTTATACAATGACCCCACTATCCCATCACTGATGAAATTAGAGATTCATCTTACAATTTACATGTGTGTGGCAGCCAATCTTCCAATTCTGTAAAGACCCAAACTTCTCATACATAGATATTACATATTTTTAGATGAATATTCATCACAATAAAAAAACACACGCTTGAGGATCGTAAAGGTATAGTGCCTTTAGAAACTTGGGAACATAAAAAATTGGCCTATAAGTGAGCTACATCATCTCCAAATATGTTATTAATAATTAAAACCCTTCTTATACATATCATACATAATACCTTTCATCATAACCTTGGGAAAAGAAGCATAAAAAGGGTGAGATCAAATGCTTTGTAAGGGTAAACAAAGGAGATATTTGCATATCTTATGTGTAAGGGTATGAGAATATGGTAATGAAATATGAAAATAATACTATGTATATCATAGATCTTAAACTTGAGTCATTTAATAAATCTTGGTAGTTCATAAGACATGAATTATAATAGAATCAAAGAACATAAACCCTGAGATCATAACATTGGCATAAGGCATAGATTTATGGAATACACATAAGAATATAAAACCATTTCATTATTAGTTAAAGTATAATTTCCAAGACTATCATAGTAGAGTAGGATCACCCCCTAAACAATCATAGTAATCAAAGTTTACTCCCAAGACTATCTAGTGGACAAAGTTCCTTACTGAACTAGATTCACTCCTCATTCCAATCATGTTTATCTCATGATATTTAAATATTTACCCAATTCATTAGAGAGATACATAGGTCCCACATGTCACATAATAAAAATCATACATATTTGTTCCACAATATCATAAAACATATACCATATCAAAACCCATAAAAATAAATGGGTTTAATAAGTATTATATCATATCATACCCCATGGAAAGGAAATGGGTTTCATATACACTTCATCACAACATAAATATAAGATTCTAACCTTTTCGAATACATATCATACTCATTTAAGGTATTATTTTACCCTTTTTTTATTATTACTTTTCTTAAGGATTGTCTTAGGTGTGTTTGGGTGAGTTTTGGAGGTTTTTTGAGGGTTTTTGGGTAATGAACAGTTGGAACATAGTCTTCCCAAACCGTGCACCCACCCAAAAAAAATTGTGCACCCTCAGACAAAGGGAGTTTGAACAAATAGTGAATGGTTTTTCAAACCATGGAACCACATAGGATTAACCATTCACCCCAAACAATAAGGGTTCATGGTTTGTAAAATTGTGCATCCCAGACCAAGAAACCATGAATGTAGAAATTAAAAGCCCCAAAATTTTATTTAAAAATTTATGAACCCTAGGTTTATATCCTTAATCAAACTATTTTAACCTAACATGAACTCCCTTGATCTGGTAGGATCTTGAGAGGATTCCTAGGATCCTCAAACCCTTTTCTTGGAAAATTGAAGATCTAGTAGAAGGATCGAATCCTCTTTGGTAAGTGATTTATTCCCTATTTTAGGTTTCTCATTATCCCATATTTATTTCCCTTTAGATAGGTATAAATTACTCCCTTTACGATATTTTAGATATATATTTTAATAGATCTTATTTATTTGGATATTGATCTTGGGTTTTGGTCCTAGATCTTCCCCACTATTGTGATTTTGATCGCTCTACATTGAATTGAGGATTACAGTTTGGTGAGTATTCATCAATGATATTGAGGTAGGTGGTCCAATTAATTTTTTCATATTATTGATTATGATATTGTGTTCCATTTTGGGAAATTGAATTTAAAAATTGAAAATGTGAATTTAATTCTGTGAAATTGTATGACCCTTCATGGATCAAGTTTCACCCATCAAAGATTCTAAAATTGGGAATGATATAAACCCATGGTGTGTGCTAATTACCTTGAAATGATTATAAATGGAATGGATAAGGGGAATTATGGGTTTTTGAAATTGAAATAAATCCTTATTAAATGTTTGATAATGTTATTTAGAGGTTTTAATTTCCTAACCTTGATGGGTTAATGAGATGTGAATAATTGATGATAAATGGATAAATGGTGAATTGTTCTTGTTATTACATGTGATTAAAGTAAGGAACCATGATTCTGATTTATAAATGAAATGGTGAATTATTATTTTAATTACTAATAAGAAGGTTAATGATGTTGAACCTTGATATGTATATGATATATGTGATATTGTGAATGATTGAACAATGAGGTGTGGGTTAGGGACCGATGCTCTAAATACCAATGCGGTTCCAGAATGATGCCCTAGGGCCCCGATTAATTTATGTGAACAATGAGGTGTGGGTTAGGGGATGATGCTTCAAATACCCAAGGGGTGAAAAACTAATGCTCTAGGCCCCTAAGATATTGGAATTATAGTAATGTTACAAGTGCCCAAGATATTGGTACTTGGACTGATGCTCTAGGGAACCATAAATGAAACTAGAATTAAATGAATAATGAAATCCCATGAAAGTATGAATAGTGATAATTCTATTGTGTATGGTTTAGAATCTGGTATGGACTGAAGAAGGTATGATGTTTTTGAATAAATATAATAAATGTGAAACATGTTTACTTTTTTCATTTATTATTTATTCTTTATTCTTTATAAAACTGCATACAATGTTATAAACTAGATATTTCTTTATACACTGTTGTTGGTGGTCTACAGAGTTGTACTCACACCCTACTCAGGCCGCCTGATTGGAACTTGAATATAATTCATGTTTACCGAAAAAGATAAGGGCAAGATCCCAATATTAGATAGATTAATTTGTATTTTGGATGACACATGGATGAGGAAACCAAACATGGTATCAGGATCTACTTGGGAGATATAAGTGTGTATTTATTTTGGGTTTTCATTGGAAACTTGACACTAGTATGGTATGACATATTTTCTACTTTGGTTTATGGTCATTTTTTTGGGATTCATTATGTGATGTTGGGTCTTATATTGATTATGGTTGATTATTGGTCATTATCTTATCTGGGTTATTTATATATTAATTTATGTTTTTTTTTCTTTGATAAAGAGGATATAGTCCCCCCACATTACATATTAGACTCTTGCTACTAGTTAGCAGCCTCTGACATACCGAGAGGTGTGCCTAAGGTAACATAATGAAGTCGCTCAGGGAACCGGTATGTGGTACCCATATTAAGACATTGAAAATTGGTATCAAAGGGGTTTTATTTTATTTTTAGTGTTCTTATTATTTTGAAAAGGCATACAAGATAATAGGATGAGTAGTTTCTTGGTCATGATCTCGTGCATGGGAGTAACTAACATATGTGTTGGGGGAAAACCCAAGTACCTAGGGTGGGATTTTTTTTCTTATTGTTTTTTATTACAGTTGGATATTATTTCACCTTAGGCTATGCACTTATTGTGTTATGTTATTTTTTTTTAAGATTTTACTCATGCCCTGGTCTGGCACGGAAGTTGAGTATACATACATCGATATAGGAACATACAAAAAAATAAATTATGAGTGGGTTATGGAAAATTAAAATTATTTTCTTTATTTTATAATATTAAAATTAAATAGTACCTAATAAGGAATTGATAATTATAAATGACACTAAATGTGGTAATTTTAAATGGATAAAATGGATTTATAAGGAGAAAATTTGAAATATGGATGTGTTTTACCCTATGTTCACCATGACCTAGGTGAGGGGTGGTTGAGGGTAGTGATTATGTGTCAGTTCTGACCATGTGATGGTGTGTGAGGGGTGACTTATTATGGATTTATGTGAATATATCTTATTAAAATCTATTAATTAAGTGTTATGTGTTCTAATTTATGTGCTTGGAATTATTGAGACATGCCTTTACAAAAAAAAAATTTAGTAGGATGACAGAATGAAATGGATTAAAATATACCACCAGTAGTGGAACTAGAGGCCCTAATAGTTTTGGGTGAAGTGTCGAGAGAGTAGTTTCATGCTAACTTTTCTCATTTTGGGTAATTCATAGAAAGATACCTAGGGTGGTTTGTACATAATATGACTGATCTAACATAGAATTTCTAGTTTCATCACCCTCTAACCTTCATCAAAGTGGGTTGAATTGAGGCAACTAAGTTATGGATTGAGTCAATCTAGATAATTCTTGACAATTTAGATACTCCTTCTAAGAATAATATCATATTTTTTACTTATATGTTATGAGGATCAGTGAAGCACTAGTGGGATATTCAGGCTCAAGATGGGCGGTTGGAAGGCTTGGTATAGAAGGAATTCTAGACGTTTTTGGAGAACTTTTACCCTAAAATTCTCAGTTTGGAGATATCATCATAGTTGTTGTGGTTTCCCAAAGGAATCATTTTAGTGATGTACTATGTTGGTCCCATCACCAACTTATAAAACTTTGTCCCAGTGTTTTTGGGGGGTGAAGCAACTATAGTGAGACGTTTTTTAGAAAGACTTAAATTTGAGATTAACTCCTAGGTTAATATATTCCGATTAAAAAATTTTGTTGAGGTTGTGAATCAAGATCCCATTTATAAGGGGAACCTAAAAGAGGCTTCCAGTAGAGTATGGGTGGTTTCTGTAGGATGACCATGAGGTATTTCTTCTAAGGGTAGGATGAATCCCTTTGAGAATGTTAACCAGAATAGTGGAAAGTAGAGTATCTAAGGAGAGGGTTCATTTTCTCAAGACACCACTCAAGTTATTTTCCATTGTTTTAGTAGGCCAAATCACTATCATAACTAGAGTCCTTGACCACCGATAGAGTTTCCAGATTAAGGAAATATGGTGCATATACATCAATTCTATAGGAACCCATGATGGATGAGTAGTGATGGATGAGATATACCAAACCAAAGTACGGTAAGGGGGTCTTCTACATTATACCAATCAGGTAGTTGGAGTTTTAATGTATGTGGTGGTCGAGGCAATGGATGCGGTGCTTCAAGGAAAGATTTTCCATATCAATATGGTAGTGCAGCACAAGGGACTAAGACTATAGCATATAATAGAGGGATATGACAGTTACATGTAGTTCAACCTTCACTTATGGATAGAGAGGATGTATTGTTGATATTCATAGGTACTATTATTATATATTCTACAATTTATATCACTTTATTTGATACAAGATCTTCAAATTATTTTATATATACTCAAATTTTGAACGGGTTGAGTCTAACGGTAGAGTTTGTGAGTGGATTTATGACAATCGACACACCATTGGGAGTACAGTAGGAGGACATCTATTTATATAAGGGGTGTTCTATTGATTTTTGTGAGTATCATTTCCTTTGGGATCTATATATACATGAAATGTGGGGTTTTGAATTTATTTCAGTTATGGACTAGATAATATCATACCGATATCACATCGATTGTTACCATAGGAGAGAAAAATTTACATCTCCTAAGGGTAAAAATTGTGTTCATTGTGGATGATGAGATATCTAGGTAGGCCATACAGGACTAGTTCATCATCAACTGTGGGATCTCACCACCCAGGTTGTGAAACTTTTGTTGAATGGAGGGGGTGTGAAGCATAGTGTCTTTCCACTTGTACTAGACTGGTTTTAGGACGTGTTTCCTAAAGGAATTCTTAGGGATACCACCGGAGAGGGATTTTGAGTTTACAATTGAGCTCATGTTCAAGGTTGATCCGGTTTATATTCCACATTACCGAATGAATCTAATATATATTAAATTTCTTAAGACTCACTTGGATGATTTAATGGATAAGGAATTTGTCTTTATAAGTATTTATCCTTGGGGTTATTCGATTTTGTTTGATAATAAGGCTGACGATACATTACATTTATGTATAGATTACCAAAATCTGAACCAAATTATAGTGAAGAACCAATATCCTCTTCTATGTATAAAAAATCTATTTTACTAGTTGAGAGTAGCTTGTGTATTCTCCAATATTGACTTGAGATAACGGTAGCATAATTTGAGAGTTTGACCTTCTGAGACACCAAGAACTTAATTCAGAATTAGGTATGGCCTATATGAGTTCTTCATGATGCCATTTGGGCTGAATAAATCTCCAGCTGTATTTATGGCCTTGATAAACTAAATCTTTCACCCGTACATGGATTAGTTTGTGGTTGTTTTGTGGATGACATCTTGGTGCAATCCAAGACTCGTGATAATCATTCCCAGCATCTTGAAATCATCCTAAGTAAAATTCATCAATATGCCATGCTATCTCAGTGTTAATTCTAGATTAACAAGGTACACTTATAGGATCACATAATCTCTGAGGAAGGTGTGTCAGTGGAACCAGAGAAGGTTTATGTAGTTTTTCTTGGGATTATCCCAAGAATATTTTTGATATCTGAAGTTTTTTGGGCCCAACTAGTTATTATTAGAGATTCATCCAGGACTTTTCTCATTTGGTAACACCACATTTTGGATTGGACAAGAAGGGGATAAAGTTTGAATGGTATGTAGATTTTGATAATTATTTCCAAGAGTTAAAGAATAATTTGACTACAACACTGAATTTGATCCTACCTGAGTCAGGTGAGGAGTATACCTTGTTTTATGATATTCCCAGGATCAGACTTGGAGTAGTGTTGATGTGGGGAGATTGAGTTGTGGAATATTGGTCATGATATTTTTTTCCACATGAATTGAATTACCATACACATGATCTTGAATTAGCCATGGTAGTTTATAACTTAAAGTGTTGGCAGCATTACCTATTGGGAGGAAATTTTACTGTGTATATTGACCATAAAAGTTTAAATAATAAATTCACAAAATGATATTTGAATATCTGAAAATGGATATGGGTTGATTATATATATTCATTTGACTTTGAGCTAGATTATATGCCTGGGAAGGGAAACAGTGTTGCTAACTTTTTGAGCCAGAAGACATAGACTCAGGCAGTTTATAAGTCTAGCTCTGAGTTGAAGATGATGTCGTTGTTTACTAAGATGCATGTGGATTTTCAAGAGGAGTGGGAAAATATGACCCATATATCCTTATCAGTGGAGTCTCCACTTATCATTCATATCAAGGAAAGGTATTATGAAGATCCCAAGTGTTTGGACTTGAGGTAAATCCTTAAGGTGGGGAGACACCTTTTGATTTGACCATAAATGGAGATGATATCATTTATTTCTGAAACTATGTTGTTGTACCTATGATTATGTGTAATGACATGACAGATTAGTTTCATTCCTCAAAGTATATGCTTCAACCTATTTTGAAAAAAAATTACCATGAACTATGTCGATAATATTGGAGTTAAGGCATGAAAATGGAAATTTTAGGTTTTGTGACACAATTCTACACCTTTCAGAAGGTGAATGTCGAGCATCAATGAACTTGTGTTTTGTTATATCCATTTCCCATTACATAATGGAAATGGTATGATGTTACCATAGACTTCATGGTGGGTATTCTAGGGACACCTTAGAATAATTGTGCTATATGGGTGATTGGGGACCGATTGATAAAATTATTCCATTTCTTTCCAAATTGGGAAACTTTCATAATTGATCAATTGGATGACTTGAATGTTTGGGAATTAGTATGTTTTTTATGGGGTGACACGGAACATAGTTTCATACCATGATTCATTATTTACTTAATTATTTTAAAAATGCCTACAAACGGTGTTGGGTACCTTGGTGTATCACAGTACAACTTTTCACCCATAAAAAGATGGTCAATCGGAGCATACTATACAGGTACTAGAGGATATTCTATGAGCATTCATACTAAACTTTTGTGTTTCATGGGAGAATCACTAATAACTTTTTTAGTTTTCCTATAATAATATTTATCAGGAAACTATTTAGAAGGAACCATATGAGGCACTTTATAATAGGCCATGCAGATCACCTCTATGTTAGATGGGGGTGGGTGAGTTGGAGTTGTTGGGGATGAGTCTCATGTAGTAGATGTTAGAGCAGGTTCAGTTGATTTGGAAATGTATGGATATAGAATAAATTATAAAGAATTTTTATGCTAATTTAAATCTTCAACCTCTTGAGTTTACAATGGGAGATTTTGTATTCATTCAGGTGTGATTGATATTATGGCATTGTAGGATTTACAAGTAGGGAATGTTAGTGCCGATGTTTCTTGGACCATTTGAGATTATGGAGTGGATTGGACCAGTGGAATATCATTTGGATATTTAATAGAGGTATATTTATATGAATTATGTTTTTCATGTGTCACAACTTCAATAGTATCACTCTAACCCTTCTAATGTGATCGACATTGGTGATGTTGAGCTTGAGGTTGATGCATCCTTTGAGGAACATCTGACTTGTGTTGTGGATCATAATGAGAAAGTGTTGTGGGGAAATATTGTTCCATTGGTCCAAGTTTTTTGGAATCATGGCCATGTTCATTAGAGAAAATGGAATAAGGAAGAAGATATGTGAGCCAAGTATCCTAACCTTCTTACCTTGGAGGCTTAGTGACTCTTGGGAGTGTATCTCGGGGACAGGATATTATATGGTGGAGATATTTTAAGATATTGACCATTATAGATATGTATTATACATGTTTTATGATATTCTATTAGGATTTTTATTATTAATTTGGTTGAGGCTTCTTTTGGGTGTGTTTGGGTGATTTTTTCATGTTTTTAGGGTTTTTGGACAGTTCATGGTTGGCACACGGTTTGTAAAAACCATGTTCCCACCTATATAAAACCGTTCACACTCAGAAAAATAGAGTTTTCATGTTTGGCACACATTTTTTTAAACCATGCACCTTCATATGAGTAAGAATGCACCCTATATAGTAGGGGCGTATGGTTTGGAAAACCATGTGGCCCTTCTTAGGAAACTATGCACACAGAAATTAAAAGCCCTGAAATTTTATTTAAATTTTTTTAAACCCATAGTTTAAATCCATAATCACCCTATTTATACCTAACATGAATTTCTTTACTCTTGGAGTCTTCCTAGAGGATTATTAGGCTCCTCGGGCCCCTTTCTTAGCAAATAGAAGATATGGTGGAAGGATTGACTCCTCTTGGGTAAGTGATATCATCTTTGTTTAAGGTTCCTCTATCTATCATCTTTCTTCCCCTTTAAAGAGGGATGAATTCATCCTATTATTATGGTTTAGATATAGGTTTTTATGGATCTAGTTTCACTGGATCTTGATCCTAGGTTTTGGTTATAGATTTTCCTCACTGGTGTGATTTCAATCATCCTATATTGAATTGAGGATTACGGTTGGACGAGTGTTCATCAACTCTCTTGATGTAAGTGGTTTAATTTCTATTTCACATATTATTTGTTTTTAACATTTTTATGTAACTATGAAATTGTACTTCTATTTTGGGTAACTAAATTTAAAATTTGAAAAGGTGAATTTAATTCCATGAAATTGTGTGACCCTTCATGGATCTCATTGGACCTATTATAGATTATGAGACTGAGCATAATAGAAACTCATGGGGTGTACCAATTACCTTGAATAATGATAAATGCAATGTATAAGGGTAATTATGGGTTTGTGAAATTAAACTAAATCCTTACTGTATGTTTAATAATGGGATTTAGAGGGTTGATCAGCTTAATATTGATGGGTTAATGAGATGTCAATAATTGATGATAAATAGATAAATGGTGTTTTTTTATATTATTCCACATTATTAAAGTAAATAATCATGATTTTAATTTATAAATAAAATGGTTCACCATAATGTGAATGATTGATAACATGTTTTATGATGTCGATCCTTGATATGTATATAATATATGTGACACTGTGAATGATTGAATAATGAGTTGTGGGTTAGGGAATGATACTCCAAATACCCATGGGGTTCTAAACTAATGATAGGCCCATAAGATATTGGAATTGAACTAATTCTCCAAGTACGCAAGAGATTGGTACCTATATTAATGCTCTAAGGAATCAAAAATTGAATTGGAATTAAATTAATAATTAAATCCCATGAAATAATGAATTGTGATATTCCTATGGTGTAGGGTTCAGACACAGGCACAGGTTGAAGAAGGTATGATGTGGTTGACTAAAGAATAATAAATGTGAAACTTGTTTACTTTTTTCATTTTATATTTATTCTTTAAACAACTCTATACACTATTATAAAGGGGATATTACTTTAGAAACCATTGGTGGTGGACTACTGAGTTGCACTCACACCCTACTCGGGACACCTGATTGGTACCCGAATAGACTTTATGTTTTCATTACTTGATAAGGGAAATATTCCTATGTTAGATAGATTACTTGGGATTCAAGATAGAGCATGGATGAGGAAATTAGACATGGTTTCAAGAATCTCTTAGGATATGTTAGTGTGTCTTTATTTTGGGTTTTCATTAGACACTTGATACTAGTATTGAATGAAATATTTAATGCTTTGGTTTATGGTCATTTTTCCTATTTGGTATTCATCATGTGATTCTTGGTATTATATTGAATATGGTTGATTATTTGTCATTATATTATCTAGGTTATCTATATATTAATTTCTAATATTGTTCTTCTTTGATAAATATGGTATAGTCTCCCCACATTACATATTAGACCCTCACTACTAGTCAGAAACCTTTAGTGTATATGGAGGTATCCCTGAGGTCATGTAACAAACTAGCTAGGGGAACCAGTATGTGGAACCCAAGTCCATGTTACAATAACCCATAGAAAAGAAATGAGTTTTATAAAAATATCTTCCTCATAATCATAAACCATATAGAGAAATAATAAGGATTGTGCAACTAGATCATATCCCCAGTAAAACATAAATAACTCAATTGTTTTCATTGATGAATTTAAATTCCATTAAAAAAATCATTAAAACATTATTGAGGAAAATATCCTTTTCATTATAAAAACACTTCTTTAAAATATAAAAAAATCACAAAGATTAAAGAAAAAAATTATTTGAAAATAATCATGGAAACTTGTAATATAAGCTTGAAAACATTGAGGGGTCATGATAACATAAAATTATGTTCATAATTTACACTTTAAAAAAATATTTTTTTTACATTTTTTGTAAAAGTCAAAATCACCTCATTAAGAAAATGAAAAGAAGATTTCTTTCAAACAATTTTTATAATATTAAAACTGTGGTATAAATGAATTTTAAAACTATTAGGATATTTTAAAAAACATATTTTAAATATTTTTTGAAAACATGCATATGGAAGAAAAAATCATTTTTGATCGAAGAGAGAAATAAGAACAATTTTTCTTAAAAACATTCCTTTAAACTCTTGAGTACATAAAGGGAGGAAAATTAAGGAGAAAATGTCTTCTCATGAAATAAATAGAGGATAATAAAATTCATGAGTTTCTTGAGATATGAATCATAATATTTC
Organism: Viscum album; assembly: GCA_963277665.1. Classification (NCBI taxonomy): domain Eukaryota; kingdom Viridiplantae; phylum Streptophyta; class Magnoliopsida; order Santalales; family Viscaceae; genus Viscum; species Viscum album. The sequence continues at coordinate 1,647,718,142 of OY728152.1, forward strand.
ATCATCGGAATCATAAACATAAGTTATCCTGATAAATGATAAGATTGCATCATAAAACTCTTACATACAAATCTATTTTTTCCATTTTCTAAAAGTATCTTTAAGGATTAGTAGTACCCAAACATTTTAAAATGATTGAACAAAAAAAAGTGCATCCATAATATTCAAATTTCAAAATTCAAAAGTCATCATCACCCATTTTTTATCTTGAGTCAAGAACCTTCCTCGAGTCATACACCCATTTCGTTGAATGCCCTGACCTTACGCTTCCCATCACCACAATGCCAGCGAGACCCCCCAGAATCATCGTTGCCTTATCATAAGAGTCCACACTATCATCATCACTTTCTTTTTCACTAATCCATTTCCAAATCACTATAGATCCCTTCCAAAATAGTTTATCATCGGTGATGTAAAATCCTCATTGTCTTAACCATCATCAACTACTTTATCTGAGTCTTAATACTAATCATTAGCATCAAGAAATACCAGTGTCGATATCACCATCATAACCGGATGACATCACCGACTGAACACCATGTCATTTTCCAAATACCATCATAAAATAACCTCATCAAAATAGCACCATCATGAATAGCTGATGGCCACCACCATAAAAAAACGAGAACAAAACCTTACCAGAGAATAGATAGAAATATTCACCATAAAAACCTCATACATATCCAAATAATGTCATGAAAAATAAGTGTTAAGAGGATAGGTAATTAAGAAGGGTATTTGGGTATTTATTTTCAAAACCACAGGTGTTTTAAAGTGTGAAGAGGAGAGGATAGGGATGGCCTTCTATAAGTTAAATATATGACACACTTGGTATTTTTGAAAAGAATAGTGTACATACATTTTTCATAAGAAAAAATGATCCAAAATGGACCATTATTAAACCTTATAGGTTATAACGTCTATATATAGCCATAAAATGGGATTTTTGAAAGTTTTTTTCTCTTTTTTAACTCTTATCTTTTTAGTTTAACCCTCTGGTAAACCCAATTTTACCATAACTACAGTAAATAGTTTTTCTATTTTTATTATTCATTATGGTAAAAAATTAAGTTGAATAAAATAGATAATAATAATTATTCTAATTCTAAATATTTAATCCATTTTTCTAAATTTAACTCATAAAAGTGATGTAATTTAATTTAAAATTAAACCCGCAGATGCGATGAAAAAATAGAGGTTTCAAAAAGAAAATGTTCAAAAGTTTAAAAAGTTTTTATATAAAAATTTAATATGAAATTTATCCTAATGAAAAAAATTTGATTAATAAATATATAATTTAACTCATTTTTCTTTTAAACTCATTTTAAAAGAAAAATTAACCTTATAAATTCTTTAAATGAAACGGTAGTTTTCAATAAAAACGGTATTGTTTACTATTCATTGAAAAATTAATCTTTTTAGAAAAATACCAAAAGGTCAACCTAATATAATTTAAACATGATGATTTTAAAAATTAATTTTATTTTATAAAATTAATTTTGTGTAAGGTTGAAAAATTAATTTTATTATTAGTCACAAAAATAAGAAAAACATTTTTTTGAAAAAAATAGTATTTTCAAAACATATAAAGACTTCACGGAAAATTAAGTACATTTTTATCAACATGTGTTATTTATATAAAACCATTATACTTAATATTTTAAATTATTTATTGATATTCATTTGACCATTTGTTATTTCCAATTAATAATGGTCATCTTTAGATAATAATATTAATACTTTGTCATTGTTCTTTAAAACTCGGTGTTGTGTGTAATGAAAACAATTAAATAATTTTAATTTATTAAAAAATTATAATTAATAAAAACTCAAGTATTTAAATTCTAAAACACTTAAAATGAATTTCAACCTCTAAATTCATTACTATGATACAAAAAAATCAGGATACTTCTGCCTCATCATTTCTTCAGGTTCCCACATAGCTTCTTCAAACTAGTGGTTTCGCTACAAAAGCTTGACCAGGTGAGTGGTATTGTTTCATATAAATTTCTATATTCAATACATAATATCCACCATTTTTTACTCGTAAGAAAGATATTTATATATAGTTATGACCTCTAAGGTTAATACATGTGAAGGTTCAGATATATACTTCCTCATGAGAGATACATGGAACACATCATGAACTTAAGAGAGGTTTGGTGGAAGTGCCAACCGATAGGCTACCATCCTAGTACGATCATGAATTTCAAAGGTAGTAATATAACTAGGCATTAGTTTTACCTTATTTCCAAATCTCATTAACTTATTCTATAGATAAATTCTTATAAACACATAGTCACCAAATTCAAATTCCAAATCATGTCAGAGATTATTAGCATAACTTTTCTACCGACTTTGTATTGCCCTTATGAGATGCTAAATGGATCTAATATTCTATTCAATTTATTCAGATATATCAGGTCCCAATATATTTATTTCTCTAACTTTATTCTAGAATATTGGATCTCTACACTTCTTTCCATAGGGGACTTTATAAGGATCCATCTGAATGCATGATTGAAATCTATTGTTGTATGAAAACTCAACTAGAGGAAGGTGTTGTTCCAAAATACCTTTAAAATTCAGAGAAAAAGATCTAAAAATATCATATATGTTTTTAATTATTCGATCATATTGACCATCTATCTTATGATGATACACAACACTGGAACTCAACTCCATATCAATATCTTTTTGAAGATTTCACCAGAAAATCGAGGTAAAATTTAGATACCAATCAGATATAATTAAATGTGGTACTCTATGATAACAAACCAATTCCTTAATGTATATCCTAGAAATATGATCCAAATAGAAATATTCTCTGATAGTGATGAATTATGATGAATTTTTAAGGTGATCGACTATAACCCATATATAATTATTCCCTTTAGAAGTTTTGGGGAGTCCGACAATAAAATCCATGGTGATGTTTTCCCATTTCCATTCTAGTATGGGTAATGGATGTAACATACCCTTAGATTTTTTTCCTCTCAAACTTAACTTTTTGATATACCAAGAACCAAGTTACAAACTCTGTGATATCTCTCTTTATTCCATCCCACCAGAAATATACTTTCAAATCTATATACATATTTTTTATTCCTGAATGAATGGAGAATTAAGAACTATGAACTTCCTATAACAACTCCTTAAAATATTGTATGGATGAAACACATACACATTTCCTAAACCTTTTATTCCATCATGATTAATTTTAAACTCAAGAATATTTCTAACATTTGGAAATTCTAAATATTCCTTTTGTGCCTCTTTAACCTTCAATTGGATAGATGGTTGTACATTCAATTAAGAAAGATATTATTTATCCCCTTCCTTTAGTATTTTTATATCAACATTTTATAAATTTATCAATATTGGATATTTTATGATCCTCATCATGGATAAGCTATCATGATCCTTTAAAATCAAATAATCATCCACCTTGTTTTCTTTCTCAGGGTGGTGATTCAACTCCTTCTGTGTGAATATATAATTTAAAATTTTTTGATCAGTATATATATCACAATTTTTTCTATAAAGATAATTCCTTCATATATTTAATGAAAATATTATCACAACTAACCTAAAATCATAATTTGGGTAATGTTTCTTATGAACCATTAATTTTAATGATGCATAATCTATAACCATTCCATTTTATTGGAGAACGCATACAAATACCCTCTTGAATACATCACTATATATTAAAAACCCTTCTCCACTCTAGGGTAATCTAATAACAAGTGTGTTGACTAATTCTCTCTTAAATTATTTAAAATTTTACTCACATTCATCTATATAGAGAAACTTTTCTCCCTTCTGAGTTAACTTGGTGAGTGGATTAGATATTTATGATAAATTCTCCACAACCTGTCGATAATATCTAGATAAACCAAGAAAACTATGTATCTCAGTCACCATGGTTGATATGGGACAACATTAAATAGCCTCCATCCTTGATGGATCTATAGATATACCCAATATTAAGATTATATGACCCAAAAATGAAACATTTTCATCCAAAATTCAAAATTTGTAAATTTTACATATAGTTTCCCCTTCCCTAGGTTCTTTATTAAAATTTACAAGTTATCTACAGGATCCTCCACAATCTTTGAATAGATAAGAATATCATATATAAATATTACCACAAACAGATCAAGGTAATATCTAAATACTCTATTCACTAAATCCACGAAGATAGAGGGGGGATTAGTAAGACCAAATGGAATCATAATATATTCATTATTTAAATACCTTGTATGGAATGTTGTATTAGGTAAATCATCATTATTGACCCACAGTTGATGATATCAATAATGAAGGTCAATCTTGGAAAGGTATTGAGATCTATGCAGTTGATCAAATAGGTAATCAATATGGGTTAGAGGATACTTGTTTTTGAATGTGATATTGTTTAGCACTTGATAATCAATGTAGATTCGTATTGATCCATATTTACTTTTAACAAAAAGATCAAGTAAACCCCAATGTGACACACTTAGATGAATGAATCCCTTGTCAAGGTTCTCCTAGTTTTGTTTCTTAAATTCCTTTAAATCAATTATTTCCATTCTACAGGGAGTATTTGAAATAGGTGTGGCACCAAGTATGATTTCTATTGAGAAATCAACTTCACGGTTTGGTGGAAGTCTAGGAAAATCATCTATAAATAAATCAAAAAATTCCCACACAATATGAATATCATCGATGTCGAGTTTCACCCCAACCATATAGGGTAAATACCCCTTTATAATGGGAATCATGACCCATAAAATGGATGCGATCACTTTCATAAGTTCATATTTATTTTCAAACTGATAGAAAATCATAGGTTTTTTAGAATATCAAATGTGATTTCCCTTACTTGAAAATTTATATGGGATTTATGTAGATAATTTAAATTCATGCCTTAGATAACATAAAATTCAACCAGAGGAAGAATGAAAATAATTATAGGAAACACATTCCCACACACTTCAATCAAAGAGCGATTATATACTTGATATGTGATCATCATAACATTAGGGGTTTTTGCTGCTAATTTTATATATAATCATGTAGGTGTAACCTTGATACCATTAGAAAATTCTTTAGATATAAAATAATGAGTAGATACAAATTCAAATAAAACATTAGAAATTCTAAAGTGGATGGTATGTATACCTATCACCATGGAGTTATCACACCCCTCATCAAAAATAGTTATCACAAGAGATTTCCCATTTTCCTTTGGATTTATAGGTTCTTGATGGTTATCATCATCATTAACCCTTGTATTTTTTCACGGGTTAACATAATGACCATACTACTTACATTTGAAACACTGGAGTGTGTGTGGTTCATTTTGTGGTGGATTTCAATCTATTTTTATCATTTTCTAACTTATTCCCATCACTTTGGTATTTGATTACTCGATGACCTTCCTTTCTACACTTAAAAAAATTACCAATCTCTTTAAGAAAATTTTCTCTAAATTTCCTTCCATATTTTGAGCATGAAAGAAGTCTCATCATTTTATTTACATGGTTTTTAGAGTTTCCATTCAACTACATATTCATTTTCTTGTAAAACCCATGATATTTATGGGTAAATTCAATCGTTATTTCTACCTTGAGAGGACATTTAATGTTGTACTTATATCTACTAAACTACCATATGGCTAAATCAATTCAGAGACTTGGTTTCAAGAAACTAAATAATTGATAAACCTTACTTTTAGGTTGAATGATAATTACAAAAGCATACATCACAAGTTTTTTATACTTTTCTTCATAGGTACCAATAAAATAATCATCCTTCTTCTTTAGCTCAATGAATTCCTTCCTTATTTTTGTATGAAAAATAGAAGTGAATTTCTTATTGAAAAATAATCTATTAAACTCACCCCACTCCATAGAGTCAATTTAATCATATTCCCTTGTATTTTTGATGAGATTCCACCATTGATTTATTTTTTATTCCAAATAATAGACAACAAAAATGAATTTTTAATGTTCTGGGAACTGGATAACAGAAAATATCTTTTCAATGGTACTGATCCACTTCTCAGTAACAAGCATATTAGTGGAACCACTGAAATAAGTTGGAAATTTCCTCATGAAGGAAACAATGGAACATTGTTACCACCATTAATCATTTAGAAGTTAAATGTAATTCATGGGCTGATAAATTTGTGTGAACGTAAAAATGAGATTTTGAATTCTGGATCCCATAAGGTTTAGATACTTATGAGGAAAATTTTTTCATTTTATATCACACTCACAATTAACACGGTTCCTTAAGGTTCTATCCATTGACTAAAAAAACATAGTGTAAGTAAAAATAATCAGAGTGGGGAACCAAATAATCATGAAAATATCTTATAAGATGTCTAAATCATTACAAATTATTTTCAATAAAAGAAAAATTAGGTTTATCCTATGTCTTACATATTTATCATCTATTTAAATCCTTTATGATGTTTCATAAAGAGCTTTTAAAGTTTTAAAGAATATCCCCCAAGAGTGTCAACTAGGTGTGAAGAAAGGCTTGTTGTTGTGCACTAGGTGATGATCGATTCAAGCTCAATGCACCCTTTTTTGATTTATTACCCCTAGGTACCTATATTCTAGAGACACATCCACTTTTAGTATCCAAACTGGGATGTAATTTCATAGAAACCACTTCCACTATCCTTTACCAAAATTCAAGTACATTTTACTATACTTTGACTCATCCTTAAACATATCTTTAGGGATATCACTAATTTTTTTCATCATATTTTCAAAATATTAACTAAACCTATTCTTCAGTACCAACTGTAAGGACCCTAACATCTCATACATAGATATTACATCTTTTTTTATGAATATTCAACACATTACACAAACACATGATTGGGGATTCTAAAGGTATAATAAATTTGGAAACTTGGACACATAAAAAACTAATCCATAAGAAAGATACATCATCTCCCACTATGTTATTAATAAATAGCACCCTTCTTAGACATATCATACATAATACCTTTCATCATAACCTAGGTAAAGAAACATAAGAAAGTATGAGTTCAAATGCTCAGTAAGGTTAAACAAAAGATATATCAACATGTCTTGTGTATAAGAGTATGAGAACATGAGAATACCATTTAAAAACCATACCTTAAATATAATATATCATAAACATGGGTCATGGAATAAATATTTGGAGTTCATAACACGTGAATCATAATTGAATCAAATAACATGAACCATGATAACATAACATTGGAATAAGACAAAGACAAGGAGCCCGTACCCAAGTGGTAAGGGCTCCTTCTTGGCATTCAAGAGACCCGGGTTCAAAACCGGGTGGAGGCGAATTTCCGGGCTACTGTAGCAGTTACTATAGCAGTACTGTAGTAGTTACTATTCAGTATTGTAGCAGCCAAAACTATTCACCAGATTTGGGCCTTCGGACCACTGGTTTGGGCCTATGGGTCTCCAGGGCCTTCGGGTCATCAAAGGCCTTCGGTCCATAGGGCCTTCGGGTCACGTAGACCATGGAGTAGCCCAGTTCACATAGAACAGGCCCCAAAAGAGGATCATAGCAACAGAAGTAGCAGCCACCAGATGCAGAGCTAACCTGATTGGAATAATGAGAAGGTATGATAGCTGCCATCAGGATCAGGTACCGTGCAACTTTGTACGGGGCAATGCTAGTCGATCAGCAATGCAAGGTGGCGATCTAAGGTGATCAATGATTCAGGATGCTTGGGAGGGGTAGTTCTAGTGAGATGGGCCTACGGGTCATGTAATGGGCATGGTATGCCTCTTGGCCTTCAGGCCATGTATTGCGGGTCATGTCGGGCCTTGTGCCTTGGGCCTACGGGTCATGTACATGTTCCCATTCAACCCTTAAAAGGGGGATTATCAATAATAAAATAAAAAAGAAGGCCTTTGGTCCATTCAGAGGAATAAGGCATAGATTTGTGGAATACACATAAGCATAGAAAATCATTTCCTTAGTAGTTCAAGGATCATTGTCAAGACTATCATATTGGAATGGGTTCACTCCCCCAAACCATCATAGTAGTCAAGGTTCACTCCCAAGACTATCATAGTGGATATATTACCTTACTGAATTAGGTTCACTCTCCATTATAATCATGTTTATATCATGAGATTTCAATATATAACCAATTCATTAAAGAGATATATAGGTCCCACTCATCACATAATGAAAATAATAAATATTTGTGTCATGAGATCATAAAACATCCATTATATCAGAATCCATGAAAATAAATTGGTTTCATAAGTATTACATCATATCATAACTCATGGAAATGAAATGTGTTTTATATGAATTTCATCATAGCATACCCCATGGAAAAGAAATGGGTCTTATAAAAATATATTAATCATAATAATAAACCATTTGGAGAAATAATAAGGATGGTAAAAATAAAATATATCCCCAGTATAACATAAGAATCACTAAAGGTTTTTGTCATTTATAAATAGAAATTATATAAAAAACATTCAAAGTTTCTTAAATAAAATATATGTTCCATTTTGAAAACAATTATTTAAAATATAAAAACATAGAAAATATTAAAGAAAAAAATTTCTTTGAAAATAATCTTAGAAAAATTTAATGTAAGCTTTAAAATATTTAGTGTTCATGAGGCAGAAAATTTTGGTCATGTTTTACACTTTCAAAAAAATATTCCTTTCACATTTTTAGTAAAATTCATAAGCACTTCATTAAGAAAACAACAAGAATATTTCTTTTAAAAAAATTATGAAAAGTCAAAAAAGGGAATAAATGACTTTATAAAATCTTATTAGAATTTTAAAAATATATTTAAAACATTTTTTGAAAACATTTATATTGAATAATAATCGTTTTCTACTGAAGAGTGAAATAAAAACTATTTTTAAAAAAATTCCTTTAAACTCTTGAGTACATAAAGAGAGAAAAGTGAAAGTAAAAAATATATTCCTATCACATAAATATAGGATAATAAAATTCATGATTTTCTTCATAGTTGGATCATAATATTTTATCATTGTAAGAATAAACACAAATAATTTTGATAAACGGTGAGATTGTATCATAAAACCCTTACCACTTTGGTAACATTAAATCATAATCCCCATGAAATAATAACATTAAATGAAACATAAAATATGATGAGAGTAAATAAATTCGTGATACTAAATGTAAAATGGGTAGTATATATATCTTGTAAAAGAAGATATGTTCATAACATGACAAATTTCTCAAAGAAGCCAAATTAAAACAAATTTCCCTTACTGCTTTGGTAACTTTTGAATCGTAAACCCCATGAAAGAGAGATACTCAAATTGATATGTAATTAAAAATAATATTCATGTGAATCATCATGAAATACATTCATGTATAGTGTATGCACAATATAAAATAAATAGGTGGGGAATATGGAATGTGTCTCACAGGTGTAAAAAAGTGTGACAGACATCCCTTACCTTAAGTCTTGAATTCCTTCATACACATTCAAACCTATTATATGATAAGTATAAGTTTATTTTAAATATATCATATAACCATACATATATATACATATATAATACTATATTTTATTTTATTATGACCTTTTATTACTTGTTTATTAACAATACAATATTAAAGTTACGTTTTACCAATAACTGCATTTTTTACATGTATGTTTTGATTTGTTATTTTTTTAGTCATATAACTTTTATCATGGTTACATCATAAAAAATTATATAAATTATATAAATACCATATATATTAAGTATATAATTATTTATAGTAATCCATAAAAGTTAGAGATAAAAAATGAAATACACCGTTCATGGAGACGGTAGGTCATATGTGCGTATGAACGTTGCTTCCATTTTCTAGATGTATTGAAATAAAAAATGGTAAATAATATATTACCATTTTATAATAATTTTTATTTTATATATATCATATATTTTAATTAAACCCATCTTTATTACCTTCTACATAAATCATGAACGAATCAATTCGCTTCGTGAGGCGATAGTCCATCGTACACACGAGCGATGTTATAATATTCCCAAAGAATGGAATGTAAGGAGGTATATATGATATAATAATTAAAAAATAATAATATCATAAATATAATATATAATTAATAAATCAATCATTATATCCATCTGTAAGAGGTGGTGATGGAAGATGAATAACATTGATTTATGAGGCGGTAGTCTGTCGTACACACGAATGATGATTTAATCTCATTTGATGTAAGAGGAGATCGATATAGGTTATTCCATTAACATAATAAAATCTCAATATATGGGATATATTGGTGTTGTTATATCATCATAATAGAAAAATATTTTAAGGAGGTTGAAGAAGAAATAAAATATAAACGGTCATTGAAGAATGTTACCTCCTCTTCGGGTAATCTTCTTATTTTTACACAAAAGTTCATCCTAGATTTGAATTATGATCAAAATAAGGCTTATAGGAAGCATTTAAGGTGTGTATTTGGGTATATATTGTCCAAAATAAAGTTTTTTGGAAGTGTGAAGAGGATAGGTGATAGGGTGGGCTTTTATAAGTGGGGGAGGGGACACACTTGATATTTTTGAAAAGAATAAAATGTACACATGTCCTTCATAGGCTAAAATGGTAAAAATGAATCTAAAGCCTTATATGTGATAAGGTCAAAATATGGTCATAAAAATTGTGTTGGATAACTTTTGTTTAATTTTAAACTCTTATCTTTCTAATTTAGCACCCTAGTAAACCCATTTTTACCTTAACCACGGTAAATATTTTTTACCATTAATTATGATAAAAATTAAGTTGAAATTATTAGATAATATAAAATATTATTATTCAAAATATTTAATCTATTTTTTCAAATTCAACTCACATAAGTGGTAGAATTTTATTTAAAATTAAACCCACAAATGTGATGAGAAAGCGTATTTTCAAAGAGAAAATGTTCAAAGGTTTAAAAAGTTTTTTTATAAAAATTAAAAATTAAATTGATTAAAATGACATAAATTGGATTGATAAATATATAATTGAACTAATTTTACTTTTAAACCTATTTTCAAACAAAAATTAAACTTATAAATTCTTTAAATGAAAAGAAAGTTTTCAATAAAAACCAATATTTTTCAATATTCATTGAAAAATTAATCTTTTTAGAAAAAATCCCAAAAATTCACCATAATATAATTTTGAATTTTTGAATTAAAAAATAAATATTATTTTATATAATTAATTTTCAAATATTTTTTTAAAAAATAATTTTATTATTGTTCACAAAAATAAATAAATAAACATTTTTTGAGAAAATAGTTTTTTTGAAACACATAAAGACTTTACCTAAAATTAAGTATTTTTTATCAATATTTTTTATTTATATAAAACCATTATACTTGATATTTAAAATGTGGTTATTCCTATTAATGATTCCAAGTTTTATTTCTAGGTAATAATGGTCATTTTTAACTAATAATATTAATAGTTTGTTGTGGTTTGTTAAAATTCAGTGTTCCATGTAACGCAAGCCATCAAAAAATTTTAATTTATTCAAAACATAATAATTCATAAAAAATTAGGGTGTTACTAATTAAATTATTAAAGTTATATATATTTATATACATCCTTTATTTTGGCCTCATCAGGTTTCCTCGAGATGGTTATGATAATACCCACCAATAAAATTGACATTGAAATTATTTATGTAAACAAAACACTAATTTTATCATTATAGGTTAAAGGATCTTCATAGGGTCCAATATATTTGTTTTGTGGTTTGAGGGTTATGGGATTTTCACTGAAGGAAAACAATAGTGTAAGTATAGGGTGTTATAAATCTAGTTCATGAATGCAGGGTTGAGGATGAAACTTATGTTGAAAGAAGAAGAAAGAATCGAGATCACTAGGTTAGAATGTGAGGTGGAAGACGATGCTCGAGTTGATTGGATGAATCGGATGTAATTGATCGGATGGTAATCATTATATGCATAGGTTTTTAAATGCGTGAAAAATATCACATGATGTGCATCCCACATTATATATTCATTAGGTCGAGCACTCGCATATAAGATTTCATGTTTTATAGTGGCTTGATGTGAGTAGTGTGGGGTATGCTCCTAGAATCACAGTACACACACAGGCTATATAGGTCACACCACCCCCATGCTATCCCACCTTCCCACCTCAAGAATGTTTTCAATCATACACAAACCCGCCTACCTATTTAGGCACTCGATTCCTCCTGCCTCCTTGTGAGCTACTTAGGGATGGCTCTCCCCTGTGGTTTTGAGTCTGATCCCACAATAGGGTATATTGTCTTGGCCCTTTGTAGCTTGAATGTTTGACCAATTTTTTTTATATACTTAGTATATTTTAAATCATTTTCTTAAACATGATTATACCTACTATATTACTATAATTTCTCTATAACTATACATGTACAAACATTTTTATTCCACATATATATTTATTTTAACGAAATAAATTTAGTTTATCCTAATATAATTTATGTTAATTTCTAAATGTTATATTATTTACTAAAATTTTAATATCAAAATTAGTATTTAATATCCATATTTTTTACATTATTTAACTTATTATTAAATATATATTAACTATCATACATCATAATTTCAAAATTATAACATTTTTCTTATAAACTAATGTAAATTTTGTTACATAAATATTATTAAATATATCTTTACAAACAAAAATATTTAACTTAAAAAACCAACTATGATTTTAGTATTTATAAATCTATTATGAGTAAATTTCTAAAGAGTTTTATTTATAATTTATTTATTTACATTCTTTTATTCATTACTACTATTATTATCATTATATTATTATGAATATTGAATTATTCATAATTCAATCTACTCATGATATAATTAAAAGATAATTTTCTTTTATTTAAACTTTGGATGTTATATTATAGGTTTTTTTATTATTAGTGATCCTCAAGGTTGAATATGATCCATGAAATTTCTTAGTTATGAAAATTTTATTCTTTTATCTATTTACCCTATTGATTTATGCACTTTTAAGGGATGTACATCATCCACGGTGAGTAATAATACATGTTATTTAGTACCTAGTTTTATATTATTTTGTTTTAATGTATAAACTTATGAATTAATAAAGTGTATTTAGTTTAGTTAATATCTTGTAGGGCACATTTTATAATCATGTTTTAATCGTATTGGAATAATAGAGAAAATTTATTTATAATTATATACTTAAATAATAATAATTATAATAATAATAATTATTATTATTATTTCTCCTAAAAACAGGGGAGTTATAGTGGTGGTGATACAAATGAGAGTCAATATCTTTTAAAGGGATATAGGAATATCATTATTGAATGTAGTGATAAAACAATAGGTTTTTATCAAAAATTGGTTTTTAACTTGATGAAGATGTAAACAAGGTATTTCATTTAAAGTAGGATTTATATGGATTAAAACAAACACAATGATCTTGGTATGCTTGATTATATACTTACTTAAATAATATTAAATTAAAATAGATGATGCTGATTATAATTATTATGTGAATATCTCTAATCAAGAACTATAACACCCTAACATTTTATGAAATAATTCTCTATAAATCAATTTTATTTTTTTGATAGCTTAATTTATACTCAACACTGGGTTTAAATGAACTGTGATATACTATTGAAATATTATTATTTAATGTATCCATTATTTCCTAGTCATTGGATTGATGGGTATGAATGGGACGAACTAAATTATAAGAAATATACTGTTTTTACATGTATAAAATGAATTCATTGGTTATCAATTAATGATAAATTAAGATAAAAATCATTTGAAAATGAAAGAGATGTTTTCTATAAAACAGCTTTTAGGCACACATTATGTTTTTATCATAATAAATTAAATTAATCACTATTTATAAAGGATTTTAATGAAAATTATATGTATTATATATTCAATCAAATTATTTAACATTCATCTAATTTTTTTAGGCATGAGATATGAATAAATCTAGTTTTATGCTTAAAATTGTATTTTTCAAAAAAAATTGTCATGTTTTGTGCACTAATTTTAAAATAAATTTATACCAATTGTAGAAATTGAATCATGAAAAATAGATCTCATATATTTAATAAGTAGACTCAAATATGGTAAGTAGGTCACTTTTTTTTGTTATTATGAATAAAACCTTGGTAAAATTTTGTCATCTCAGTAAGGGTAAAATAGGTGAAATAGGGTTAAAACTTTGGGTTAAGGATTTAAAATTTCTATAACACTTTATTTTATTTTATTTTATGATTATATTTTGGCCATGTTTATCTAAGTCTTGAATATATGTCCACTTGGTTATATTTTTCTCTGATTATGACCTTTATATTAATTTCAGAAAAAAAAATTCACTCTCTTTCCCTTAATATCTCTATAATTTTTTTAAATTAGGATAAAAAAGTATAAATTTAGTTATAAGTGTTTATTCTAATTATAATTTTTTTATTATAATAATTTACTTGTAATTTTATTTATTTAATAATTACCTTAAATTCTTATGCAATGCCAGCGTATTACTTATTCAATTAATAGAAATATAAAATAAATGGTTTTACAAATATTAAAAGTAAAACAAATTCGGTGAATTATTGTGTTATAGTAATTTAAGATAAATATTACATATTAAGAATTTATCAAAGGTTTATACTCTAATTTATTTGTTATCATGTTTTCTTTAAAGTCAAATTAAATTAATAATGCCTAAAAGGATATTAATGATATTTTATGTTAAATAATATTTTATTAAATTATTTAAAAATCATAAATTTTTTGAAAGAAAACAAGAATGATTATAAATAGTAAAAAAAATTCATCCTTTTAAATGTATGATCTAATTTTTTCCTTATAAGTAAATTTATAAACCTTTAATATTAAAAAAATCATTACCATGATTAAGATTAAAATTTGTTAACTAAGGGGTTAAACCAAAAGATAAGTTTTAAAGTGAAACAAAAACCTATATATATTTCATTATATGATTATATTTTAACCTTATCATATTTTCTTAAAATATATGGCTATTTTTAATAATTTTTTATGAGAATAACTTAATTATATTTCAATATTTTTAGCAATTCCAAGTGTGTCATTTCCCTCTGTTATAAAAGGACACCCCATCTTCCTTCTCTTTAAACAAATTTAAACAATATATCTTGAAAAAAACCTAAAAAATATCTTTTAAACATCCATATACAGAAATTTTATGTTTTTTTCTTCTTAAAAAACAATTCTAATGGTCCTTAAGAAAGGATCTAAAGGATGTCTCCCGAAGAATAGGTAATCATCTTAGCTGATCTATTTCAATTTATATCTTATTATACCTCCTATAATTTTATGGTATTCATCATTAAATAATAAATTTAGTATCCTCAATATAATTAAATATTATTATGATCATGAAACCTCCGTTATCTACTCGCTTTTCCTTCAAAAGGTAAGTGAAAGTATCGCTCGTGCGTACATGTAGACTACCACCTCCACATAGTGATATAATTCATTTTTCATAACCATATTTCATATATGGGTATTATAATGGATTTAATGTTTATAAATTATATTTATGAAATTATTATGATTCTAGAATTGTAATATCATATCTATATTCTTAGCTTCTAATCCATTGGAAAAAGATAATGTCACTCATGCATATGTGTGGATAACCACCTCCATGAACCGACGTGATTTGTTTTTGATTTCTGATTTACATGGATATAAATAAGGATAAATTTAATATATATATATATATATGATATATATGATATAATAATTATTTTTAAATGTTATTTATTATTAACCTTTATTTTTTCCATCCGTCGAAAAGTGAAAACATTGTTCATGCGTATGTACGACCTACCATCTCCATGAATGGTGTAATTAATTTTTCTATATGTACCTTTTATAGATGGATATAAATATGTATATTTCAATTTCCATGATTTAGCTAAGGTACAGACCATTTAATTTTAATTCCTTTTCATTAAATTGACCTAGGGAATGCACCCACACGGCCTGTTACAGGTCCCAAGCAGCTATTAATTAATTTAAATAGTTGTGTGGGATTTATGTAAAATAATACATCACTCCACAGATCAATGTTTCAAGTTAAAAATAATAAAAAGGATTAAATCGGAATAAAAATAATTTTAAGTAAATTAAAAGAAATGAAAAATGCATAAAAATAAATAATAAAATAAAATTGGTTGGAGAATAGTAAAAAAATTAAAATGGGATTAACCCATTTTTATAATTATTTTTCCTTTATCTCTCCTTTTTTACTTTTATTTTTATTATTTTATTTTATCTTTTTTTCCATTATTTCTTTCTTTACTTTTCTTTTTTTTTCTAACTTTCTCTCTTCTCTCCCTCTCCCCTCTATGCATCATGCCCCTCCCCTGGTCAGGTGGTGCATCACTCCTCTCCTCCTTCAGATCACTACGGCACCTCTGTCTCTTCTCTATTTTCAATTCCATCAAAAGTGTAGTGAATATCTCAGTAATTATAATCTTCCACACCAAGAATCATTTAGTTTCATCTACTCTCCATCATGAAAAATACCATAGAAGTTTTGTACTTGAAATTGGTGTTTTTCTAAAATCCTCTGATTTATTCCATTTTAGGTCAAATAAAAGTTTTTCACGGGGCATGGGATATACTATGACTATGAGGCAGGGCATCTATGATCTTTCTCATAATTTTGTTGCTTTATTCAATTTTCACCATTTTTCTACTCGTCAGTGCCTACCGGTGAATCTCAAAATAATTCATATTAATTTAATTAAACTGTTTAGCCTTGATCTTTGGGACCTTTGTTTAGGGAAAACCCCTTCCTAGGTTTTTTTCATGTCTTTGGACACCCCTTTGGGTGTGCCGACATAATTGGAATATTTACAGTTATCATTCATCCTTTAAATTATCAATTATATATTCACATGTAATAAATTTAGGTTGATGTTTTTAATTGAATAATGTTATTTAGGATGAATCATAAACCATGAATTTGGTTTTCCTTAAAGTTGATTCCTAAATAATTTTTTCTATAAGACTTGTCGCATTTCACCATTATTAAATTTTTTTCCTCTACTTCCAGTTATAAGTACCATTTCTATTTAATTTTGTTTTAATATTAATAGTTTTAGTTTTTGGGCTTGAATAATTGGTAAGTGTGGCATTAAATGGTTAATTAGATGGCTGAAATCATGAATTCTACTCTGTGATATATATATATATGTGTGTGTGTGTGTGTGTGTGTGTGTGTGTGTGTGCCTCTCTTTTTGTTTTAAATAAACTTAGGTTGGGTAGATAATGTGGGTCCTATATTAAGAACCCATAATTGGGCTCTCCATACTTGATATGTTACAACATTATGTGATGGGAAAGGGATGTTTTAGGATCTCCAGGTAAGGGCTTTCCCTAGTATTTTTACTATACTAATGGGTAACACTAGTTCCCTAAGGGGAAATCGAGTATGGATCTGTTAGAAAAATGGCTTCACAAAGCCTCGACCGATACTTAGTACCTTACATGTGATACCTAGGACTAACTCATAGTTACCATCCATGAGAGATACTTAGAATTTTGAAAGGATCGCCTTGTATGGGCTCGTGGAATTGGATATAATTTATTGGATGTAACGTAGTGATACCTTTAGGACAGGATCAAACTCCACCTCTAAAATTTTCAATTTTGATATAAATGCATGAGATGTTTTTATTGATACTATATAGATTTTCCTTATGCTTTTTGATACATCTCTTTCACATTTAGTGTGCCTGGTTTGACTTATGGATTAGACCCCAAGACAAAGCACAATCTTGGGGTATGTCTTTTTCTTTGGTCTGTAATATTACTCTGGCCTTGCTAAATATATATATTCTGCTTTACTAGGTATCTCATTCAGAATTCCAACTTAGGCCGAAGTAGGTTGTATGGGATGGGTGTCCACTTGGGAACCTGGACCAAGTTATAGTTGTATTTATTTAGTCAAGTTGTGTGAATTTATTATATATATGGAACATTTCT
Source organism: Viscum album (assembly GCA_963277665.1). Lineage (NCBI taxonomy): Eukaryota > Viridiplantae > Streptophyta > Magnoliopsida > Santalales > Viscaceae > Viscum > Viscum album. The sequence goes on from OY728152.1 coordinate 1,647,736,216, forward strand.
ATTTGTTTACAATAAGAAATGGAAAGGTATAGACACAATGGGTTCCATCCTACTATGATTATATCTCACTCCCTGCTCGAGCACCATTTGGTACCCAAGTACATTTTATGTTCACAAGTATGGATTTAGGGAAGCGTGTTGCTTCTAATTCTTGATTACTTTGATGTTTTGGATAGATCTTAGGGGAAGAGGATAGAGACAATGCTTGAGATGTTGTGTGGTAGTTTTTGGTCTTTTGGTAGTTTTTTTCAGCATATTGTCTATGCTTGTACACTGTATCCATACACTTTTACTATTTTTATTTGGAATCATAAATTTAAATCCTCTTAGTATTTTTATGATTTTCTAGCTTCCTCAGTTATTATTTATTTTATTGGTTCATTTATTTGATTCTACTATTGTTTTCTTACTCTTTATGCTTATGCAACTTGTATATATTGTTTTTCATTATGTATTACCTTATCCTATGAGGTAATAGTCTCCCCATAGACTTAACCAAGGCCCTATCTTCTAGTTTCTATCCTTTATAATTTGACGAGATGTGCTTGAGGTCTTGTGGTCCACCGTCTCGGGGCCCGTTTCAGTGGCACTCGGGGTGGGATGCTACAAAGTGGTATCAGAGGCATGTTAATATCTTTATTTTGACTAACTATTTGGGTTAGATAAGAGACTTGGACATAGTAACTTGTAATTTACCCTATTCTTGGACGTAGTTGAACCATGTATAGGGGAAACCCAAATTTCATGGGTTTGGGATTTCAGTTATTGATTATGAAATTTATTGTTGATACGACTTCACTGTTGGGTGACACACTTTCTTTATGTTGTTAATGGTATTGGTATTATTGAGATGATGATTTTGACTATTTTATCCCAATGATATGAGTGAATTTCGTGTACATGAATCATATTACACACCATATGGATTAAAATGACATGCATATTGCCATGCCATATCTACTTTCAGCATGAATCTGTTTGTTTGCATAGGAGTGTTGTTGTGTTTAGTTGTAATATCTTGTAGTACTTTTTAGTTATAAATATAAAGTGTGTATATGTCTTAGTGATCCATATAAGACCTTTTCTATTTTTACGTAGACCCGAGTCTTGGATTGGGTTATCTATTGTGTAAAACTCATAGATAGACCATGTAACTATCTTTTTTTTATTTATTTTCATTACATACTATACCATGTTCAGTGAGGCCTTGTACCATCCCTTTTTTTACTACTCCATTACATGTTTACCTCTTATGAAATATAATTTAGTCTAAGATGTTTTTTGGCAATTTTAGAGAAATTAAACTATAACTTCTTCATGTCGTATACCCTGAGAGTAGTGATGAGAACATTCTAGAGTTGGTGGGTTCAGAACCACCTATAGAGATTCTTGTAGAACCACATGTAGTGACTCTTATAGAACCTCCTCTTGATATTCCTTTGGGCACTAATTCCCAGTTCAGGGATAATCTTCTCAGGTTCATACAGTCATTTCATAGTGTTCCTAGGCCTACCTTGACCATGGAAGATCTTACGCGGGACTTTCTATGGCAGCATCCTCCTAATATCTTGGGGGTGGTGGTACCAATATTATAGAGTCGTATATAGAATACATGAAATACATCTTGATTCTCTTGAGACACTTACAGAGAGAATGGTCAAACTTGTTGTATTTATGCTTCATGACTCCGCCAAGCGTTGGTGGGATATCATTTATTAGGCAGAGAAACCCTGAGACATGGTCTAAGAAGACATATAGATATATTTATATGATCAATTCTTCTTGAAAAATCTGAGAGTAGATCATTCCAAAGAATTCTTACACTTTTAACAGGGTTTTATGACAGTTTTAAAGTATTCTACTTATTTTACTGAGCTCCAACATTTTTCTCCATCTCTAAAAAGTGACGCATAGATGACTGTAAGATGTTTTGAGGACATAATGGGATATCCTATCTTCTCATAGGTAAAAATATTTCGTTTGTAAACCATTATTGAGATTGTGAATCAGGACCTAATTATGGAATGAAATCTTAGAGAAGCTAATCCTATAAGCTAGGGAGGTTCAGTCCTGGAGTAGGTTAATGGTTCTTCAGGAAGTAAGAAGCATCATTTTGAGGGTTCACATGGGGGTAATTCTATCCAAATGACATGTACTAATAGTAATATCATATTTCATCAGTGTGTCAGGATTTTCCATAAGAAACCCCAATGCATGAGGAACCCGATGGGGTGCCAAGCTTATGGTAAGATGGGTCACCTTTAGGGTTTCTATTGTTTTATTACTTCATCATACAATGGAATATGATCCGTTTCCGTGACTCCATAAGGTATGGGATTTATGGATCCACGTTAGGTTGGGAGTATATTTTCCACCAGCCAATCAGGTCGAGGCAGTGGAGGTCGTGGCTGAGGAAACCAAGTTCCAGAACACCAGTGTCAATAGAGTGGACATGCTCAGACTATTCTGGTGGAACCTTAAGGCCAAGGATCAAACCATATATATGTAGTGCAACTAACATTATTGGATCAGAGTCTAGGGCCCACTTCGGTTAGAGGTATTATCCTTATATCCTTTACTTTAGTTTCTTCCATTTTTGATACTGGTGTTTCGCACTCTTTCATGTCTATTGAAACTATTGAGAGTTTGGGTCTTTCCATCGATTAATCATGCAGTTTTATGTCTCTCAATACTCTTTTTGGGATCAGAATAGAGGGAATACACCAGTTCCAGGATTTCCCCTTGAGATAGGTAGGTACCATTTCTTCTAGAATTTATTTTTCCTCAAGATGACTAGCTTTGATGTCATTCTTGGTATAGAATGGATCATTCTTTATCATTACCAGTTGTATTGTTATCTCCATTGAGTTTCTTTCACAAAACCCAAGGGAAACATGTATATATAAAAGGGATAGTGGGATATCCAGGCAGATCAAGTTGAACTAAGAATTCTGGGCTGGGAAAAGTGACAACTTATCTTATAAGTCTCTTTATGAGTGATTGGGGACTACATTAAGTGGATTTACCTCCCATTGTGGATCATTTTAGGGATACATTCCCTATATATTTTTCCAAATTACCTCATATGATGGAAGTTGAGTTCACTATCAAGTAAGTGTCAGATGTAGCACAAGTTTCCATTCCTCCTTATAGGATGGCACCAACAGAGCTACATGAACTCAAAAAGAAACTTGAGGATCTTGAGGTAAAGGGTTTCATTACACCTAGTACATCATTGTGGGGTTCACCAATCCTTTTTTCCAAGAAGGTGGATGATACCCTAATATTGTGTGTGGATAACCGTCGACACAACTAGCTTACTATAAAGAATAGATATCCATTACCTCGCATAGACGACCTCTTCGACCAGATCTGAGAAGAAACTATTTTCTCCAAGATCGATTTGAGGCTTGGCTATCATCAATTGCATGCATGAACATCAGATATACCACTTAAATATTTCTGAAGTTGTTATGGATTGTATGAGTTCTTGGTTATTTTGTTCTGTTTTAATAATGAACCAATAGTTTTCATGGATTTGATGAGTCAAGTTTTCGACACATACCTTTATTCCTTTATGGTAGTATTTGTGGATGACATATTAGTGTATGTGCGCTCCATACATGACCATGCAACCCATATTGAGATCATGTTGAGTACACTAAGAGAGCACCATCTATATGAAAATCTTAGTAAATTACACTTTTGGATCGATAAGGTTAACTTCTTGGGTCATATCATATATGAGGTAGGAATATCACTTGGCCTAGAAAAAATTGAGAGAAATAGTTTTCTAGGATCATACCAAGAATGTGTTTGACATAAACAACTTCTTAGGGATGGTTGGATATTATAGAAGTTTCATCTAGGATTTATCCCTCATAGAAGTGCCTCTTATAGCCCTGACTAAGAAGGGTGTGCAGTTCATCAGGTTAGAAGTATGGGATAAATATTTTTAGGAATTAAAGGGAAAACTCACGAAAACTCTGATCCTGATTCTTCCTGAACCAGGTAGATTTTTTACTGTGATTCTTTAGGATTCGGACTAGGTGCAGTCCTGATACAGGGTGATCAAGTCATGGATTATGGATCCCACCATATAAGGCCTCATGAGTATAACTATCCTACACATGATCTCAAATTGGTAGATGTGGTTCGTGATCTATGATTTACAAGATTCTACCTATTGGGAGAAAGGTTCTTTATTTACACAGTTTATAAAATCTTGAAATATATCTCTACACAGTGGGACTTAAATTTGAGGCAGCGTAGGTGGGTGGAATACCTATAATTGTTTGACTTTGAGATTTCATATATACCAGGAAAGGGTAATATCTTAGATTAGGTTTTGAGCCACAAGACATAGACACAAGTTGTCCAGGTATCCAGTAGTGAGTGGAAGATGAAGGTTTTGTTTTCTAAGATGCATCTAGAGATTTAGGAATAGTGCATACAACCAGCTCTAGAAGCTCTTGTAGTGACTTCCTCTATTCTAGAGTGATTCTACATGTGATAGTTATCTGATCTAGTGGGGATCATTTTCCGGGAAAGTGTCATAATAGAGAACCCACCCCCTTTTTGGGTTGTTGATAGTAGTGAATCTCTACTCTACCATGGCTGTGTATGGGTCCCTTATGATATTCAAGAAGAGATAATGAGGTAATCTCATGCCCATGTTTGGGAAGTTCATCCTAGACTTACCAAGATGTATATAGATAAGAATCATCAGTACTAGTGTCCAGGTATAAAGAATCAAATAGCAGGTTTCATTACCCGGTGCTCCACCTGTCATTAGGTGAAGCTAGAGCACCAACAACCTACTAGGATCCTATATCCTCTATCCATTCCTGAGTGGAAATGGAACAACTCCACCATGGATTTCGTTACAGGCTTGGTGAGATCTCCATGAGGCAACGATGTCGTATGGGTAATTGTTGATAGGTTAACCAAATTCATGCACTTCCTAACTATCCATGAAAGCTTCTATATTGATTAGTTATGAAGGATTTATATTTTGGAGATAGTTTGACTTAATTTCATGCCTGTTCTATCCTATGGGATTGAGATTCCCATTTCCCATCATAATTGTAGCAAGGTTTGTAGAGGGCACTGGGTTTGCAGGTGCTTTTGAGTAGTTCATATCACCCACAGACCAATAAAAAGTACAAGAATACCATTCAAGTGTCAGAGGATATGTTTTAGGCATGTATCCTTGATTTTGGAGGTTCTTGGGAGAAAAATATTCCTCTATTTTAGTTTTCATATAATAATAGATTCCCGAAAATAATTCAAATGGATCCATATGAGGCCCTTTATGGTAGACCATGTCGTTCACCTCTATGCTGGCTTGAAGCAGGTGAGGCGGATCTTCTAGTTCCTCATCTTGTTCAGGAGACTTCTAAGCATGTATATCTGATTCATAAGTGTATGTATATAGCTCATTCCATACATAATTTTTATACTAATCCTCTTCGTAGACCCCTAGAGTTTGAGGTGGGACATCAGTACTTTCTGTGTGTTTCACCGAGGTTGGATCATAAGCGAATTAGGATTCTGAGAAAGTTGTCACCAAGATATGTCAGTTCATTCAAGATAGTGAAGAGAGTTGGGTTGGTGTTCTATCATTTTTTTTACCTCATAGGTATCATTCTATGCACGATGTCTTTCACATCTCTCATCTTCAACAGTATCATCCGGACCCATCTCATTCATTTCGTCCTGACGACATCGAGATTGAGGCAGATGCATCCTTCAAGGAGTGTCTAATTTGTATCATCGGCCTTAGCATAAAGGTTCACCAAGGTAGATCAATTCATATGGTATAGGTGTTATGGAAACATAGACGCATTCAGTATGAGACCTGGGAGTAGGAGACTGATGTGCATGCTCAGTGGCCAGAACTTTTCTCAAATAATATTCCCTTACCCTAAGAAGGGAAACTCGGGGACGAGTTGTCTTGAGGAGGGGAGTTTGTAACATCACAAATTTAACCAAGGTACATAAAATTTAATATTAAGTCCTTTTCCTTAAATATTCCTTAGGAACACGCCTGTCTGGCCTATTTCTGGTCCTTAGAAACTATTAATTTATTTAAATGGTTGCACGGTATTTATGTAAAAAAATACCTCAAGCCCCAACATAATGTTTTGAGTTAAAAACAATTAAAAGGAATATACATGAATAAAAATAATTTTTTGGAAATTAAAATAAATGAAAAAGGGATAAAAATAAATAATAAAATAAAAGAGGTTTGAGAAAAGTAAAAATAATTAAAATGGGTTTAACCCATTTTTATAATTTTTTTTATTTTCTCCTTCCATTTTTATTTTTATTTTTATTTTTTTATTTTATTTTACTTTATTTTATTTTTTTTCATTATTTATTTCTTGACTTTTCTTTTTTTTTTCTCCTCTCTTCTCTCCCTCTCCCCTCTGTGTGTCACTCCCTCCCCTGGCTATATGGTGTGACACCCCCTCCTCCTCCTTCAGATTACCGCTACACCTATATCTATTCTCTATTTTTAACATCGTCAAAAGTGAAATGAAGCTCTTGTTAAGGATAATCTTCTACACCAATAATTGTTTAGTTTCATCCACTCTCCATCATGCAATCTATCATTAATGGTTTTTACCCGAAATTAGGATTTTTCTAAAATCCTATGATTTCTTCTGTTTTGGGTCAAATCAAAGGTCGTCATGAGGCGTAGGATATACTATGACTACGAGGTAGGGAATATATAATATTTCCTATCTTTTCATTTCTTTATTATATTTTCACCATTGTGCTGATCGTTGGTGTCTACTGGCGAATCTCAAATAATGCATATTAATTTAATTAAACTATTTAGTCTTGATCTTTGTGACCATTGTTTAGGGAGAACCCCTTCCTAGGTTATTTTCATTCGATTGGACACCCCATTGGGTGTTCCAACATAATGGTCCTATTTACCATTTTCCTTTATCTTTTAAATTATCAATGACATGTGAACGTGTTATAAATTTAGGTTGAGGTTTTGAATTGAATAAAATTATTTAGGTTGAATCATAAACCATGAATATGGTTTTCCATGAAGTTGATGCCTATATAATTATCGCTATAATACTTTTTTTGTTTCATAATTATTAAATGTTGTTTCCTCTGCTTTAATTGATAAGTTCCAGTTATGTTTAATCGTGTGTTAATATTAATAGTCATAGTTGTTGGGATTCAATAATTGGTAAGAGTGGTATTAAATGGTTAATTATATAGATGCAATAATGAATGATTCTTTATTATATATATATATATTCCGCTATTTATTGTTTTAAATAAACATAGGATGGGGATAGAACATGAGTTGCATATTAAGAACCCACAATTTTACTCTCTATACTCGATATGTTATAACACTACGTGCCGGGAAAGCAATGTTTTAGGCTCACCAGGAAAGGGATTTCCCTAATATTTTTATTATAATAATTGGTGACATTGGTTCCCTAAGGGGAAACTGTGGATGAATCTATTGGAAAAATTTCTTGGTCAAGCCTCAACTGATACTCGGTCCCTTACGTGTGATACCTGGGCTAGACTCATAGTTACCATCCATGAGCAATACTTGGACTTTCAAAAGGATCACCTTGGATGGTCTCATGGAATTAGATATAATTTATTAGATGTAATGAAGTGATACCTTTGATATGGGCTTAGACCCCAAATCTAAAATTTTTAATTTTAATATAAATGCATGAGATGTTTTTATTGATATTTCATAGAGTTTCCTTATACTTTATTATACCTCTCTTGCACCTTTAGTGCACCTAGTTTGACATATAGATTTGACCCTAAGACAAAGCACAAGATTAGGCATATGCCTTTTTTATTTGGTCTCTAATATTACTTTTTCCTTGATAAATATATATATTCTGCTTTACTAGGTATCTCATTCAAACTTTCAGCTTAGACCGAAGAAAGTGGTATGGGATGGGTGTTCACTTGGGAACCCAGAACAAGTTACAGTTGTCTTTATTTATTCAAGTTTCTTTCATTTATTATATATATGGCACACTAATATTTTTATACAGTATGAAATGGAAAGGTCTAGACACCGTGGGTGCCGGCCTACTGAGCTTATATCACACTCCCTATTTAGGTGTTGTTTGGTACCTGAGTATACTTTATGTCCACAGATATGGATTTAGGGAAGCATGTCACTTCTGATGATTGATTGCTTTTCTGTTTTGGATGGAGCTTGGGGGCAGAGGACCGGGCCTATGATTAGGATTCCATGTGGAAATTTTTGGTTTTTTGGTAGTTTTTATCAGCATGTTGTTTATGCTTTTATCCTGTATCCCTACAATTTTATTACTTACATTTGTCATCATACGTTAACATCATCTTGGTACTTTTTATGATAGTTTAGATTCTGCAGTTATTATTTATTTTGTGGGGTCATTTATTTACTTCTCTTGATGTTTGATTACTACTTATGCTTCTCTTACTTGCATATATCGTTTTCCGCTATGTATTACCTTATACTATAAGGGCATAGTCTCCCCATATACCTAACCAAGGTCCTCACTGCTAATCGGTAGCCTCTGGCATTTGTGGAGATACACTTGAGGTCTTGTTGCCCATCATCTCAGGGCCCGGTTCAGTGACACTCAGGGTGGGATACTAAATATATAATTTAAATATATATATATATATATAATATTTATATCATTATTAACATCATGGATATTATTTAATTAAGATAAATTTACAAGGACTGTAACAACCAAACTAAAATTCTCATGAAAAAATGAAAGAGTAAACACTCGAAAATGATGATTTTAAAAAGTAATTATTAATAAATGGGTGTTTAAATATTTTAAGTGGATAATATATGATATTATAAGTTTGTATGTAACTATTTTATATAATAATAAAAAAAATTAAATTTATTATACATGAGGTTAGATTTATTTTAAAGTAAATCAATATTTAGGTAAGATTTTTATGTTACGATCACATTGTTTACCGAGATAGTTTATGTTTTTGATGATAAATTTTCATGATATAACTCTCAATAATTTTTAATAATTTTATTATCCTCTTTTTATTTCTAGATATTACATGTTTTCATTTCATTTTACTCTTTTTAATAACTCAAGATACTAAAATAATATTTATAAAAAATCCAACATTATTTCTCTCTTCGGTCAACACCCCTTTTTCTTCCATGTCCATGTTTTCTAAAAATGATTTCAAAAATATTTTTACTATTCTCCAATGATTTTTTAAATTGTTTTCACCCATGTTTTAATTTTTAAAAAATGTTTTAAAATGAATATTATTATCATTTTCTAAATGAATTACTTTCAACTTTTTACTGAAAATGTGAGATAAATATTTATTTTAACATATATAACATGAACATAATTTACTGCTATTATGAATGATCAATGTTTTGAAGATTCATTTACAATTTTTCATATTTTTTTCAAATGAAAATTTTTCGACAATATTTTGTAACTTTTTTTATTTTAAATAAGGGATTTAAAAAATGGTATTTTCCTCAAGAAATAATCCAAGTGATCTTCTAAATTAATTTTCCTCTAAGATGACATCCTTTGATGTTACATATGATTTACTGAGGATATGATCCAATGATACCATACTTATTCTTTCCCTAGATGGGTTGTGATAATTATGAGGAAATTTTTTTGAAACCTAATTATTTTCCATAGGTTATGTTATAATTAATTATTGAAATGTTTATGAAACTTGTTTCCTTTTCATGGGTTATGACATGATGAATGTTTTATGATAATGTTACGTATATATGAATAGATTATGATTATGGTATGGGTAGTCATAGAATTATATATCCCTCTAATGCATTGGGTAAATATGGATATCTCATGAGATAATTAGGACTGGATTGGGGAGTGAACTTAGTTCAGTAAGGGACTATGTCCACTATGATAGTCTTGGGAGAGGACCTTGACTAATATGATGGAATGAGGAGTGAACCCAAATCACTATGATAGTATTAACAATGAGCCTTGTATACTAAGGAAATGATTTTATATGCTTATGTGTATACTGAAAACATATGTTTTATGCTAATTTTATGATCTCATGGCTCATGTTCTTTGATTATTTTATGATTTATATCTTATAAATGGAAAAGATATGTTCCATGATTCAAGATTATTATTTATTATATGATGGCTATTGTTTTAAAATGTTAATATCATGTTCATGTACTCTAATTATTGTGTTACGTTTAAATTTCCTTTAATATTTCCATTTTTTACCCTTACTGAGCATCTGAGCTCACCCTTTCTTATGTTTCCCTTCCCTAGGATATGAAGAATTATTTTAATTATGATATTTATAAGAAGGTTAAAGTTTGTGAAGAACTATGTGATAGGATATATATAACTTTTATGTACCGGTTGTTTATGTATCTAAGTTTCTAAAGGCACTAGACCAATATGATTCTAGCATGGATTGTACTGTTATGTAATGAATATTCATCTAATAAGATGTAATATTTATATTTGAAAATTATGGGTCATTTTAGTCAGTATTGGACAAAGTTTTAGTTACCTTTGGAAACTAGGATTAGATAACTTTAGGGATAACCCTTAGTATAATACTATTTATAAGAGAACGTCCTAAGTTATGGTAAAGAAAGAAGTGTGGTTTTACTAGAAAAACATACTTTTTTGAATACTACAAGTGGATGTGGGATTTTTTATAGATTCTTCTAGGGGAAATATCATTGAAAAGAGTTGTTCAAGTATAACTTGACCATCATTCTGGTGCATGGTGAGTTTTCCCTTACTGTGCACTTATTTTGACACTCCTAGGGGATATGTTTGGAATAATTCACATTTTCTTTATGAAACATCATGAATTATATTAATAGATGATGATCATGGATATCCTAGGTTAAACCTAAGGTTCCATATATGAATGATTCATGATTTAAACATATTATAAATGATATTTCATGATTATGTGGTTTCCCACTATGATTATTGTTGCTCGCACAATGATTTTTAGTTTCAGTCAATAGATATGTTAATGTTGAATGTGATTGAAAATTAAATGATTGTACTTCTAATAAACCAAATTTAATGGGATATGTAATGAAAAATCTTATTTTTATGATTATGAAACTTTCTCAAGCCATAAATCAGGCTTAGCTTCCAAATGACCAAAGGAGGGAATAACATTTTATTGAGTCCTTTATGAGGAAATATCCTCATTCTTTTAGTGGATATACTAATCCATTAGTTACTGAGTAATGGAATCATACCATTGAAAATATAGTTTCCATTATCCGGTGTTTGGAGCATGAAAAAGTCATTTTGGACATTTATTTTTGGAAGCCAAAGAAGATCAATAGTGGACTCTCATTAAAAACATAAGGTAAATGGAAGAAATTAACTCCATAAATTGGGATGAGTTTATATGGTAAATTTTCAATAAGTAATTTCCTTGTATTCCTCATATTAAAATAGAGGAGTTCCTTGATCTAATACAGAAGGAAGATGATTTTTTTATGCATAAGAAAAAATATATAGGACTTGTGACGTACACTTCTAGTATTATCATTGAACCAAAAAGTAAGATTAATAAATTACTTAGTGGCTTAAAAACAAGTTTTTGAAGGGAATTATCTATAAGGGACTTAATTAGATAAGAATAAATCATTCAATGTGATACCAAGGTATAAATTGAGATTGGATTTTCCAATAAATCTCTTGGTTTTGATAAGAAAATAAAGATGGAATTCAAAGGAAATTCAAAAAACCATGGAGAGAAGAAGATGGTTTTTCTTTTATACTTGAAGTGTGGAAGGAAACATGGAAGAAATTATATTAAGGGGACTTGTTAATGTTTTAATTATGGAAAGGAATTTTATCAAGAAATCAAATGTCGAAGTAATGGGAAGAATTTATCCAATGATAGAGGAAAATCCCCACAGAATGCACCGCCAACACTCTAGTGTTTCAAATACAAGGATTATGAAAATTATGATAAATAGTGCTCAAAACCAAAGGTTAAATAAGATTATATATTTCATCAATCTTTTAATCATAGATATAAAGATAAATCCTATGTGATCACTATTAATGAGGGGTATGATAACATTGTGGTGAAAGGTACACTTATCATCTACTCCATAACTGATAATGTATTATTTGATTCTGGATATACCCACTCTTTTATATCTGAATAATTTTCTAGGGGTATTATATTACCATATAAATTATTATATGATGAATTAGTAGTGAAAACACCTAACGGTATGATGATCGCATCTCAATTCTATGATTTTTCACCAATTTCTATTTTTGGGAATGTGCTTCCTACAAATCTCATTGTTCTCTCTCACAATGAATTTGATGTTATCTTAGGCATGTATTTGATTTCATTACTTGAATCCCACATAAATTTATAATTAAGGTAAGTAATGTTTGATATTTATAACCAACCAATATTTTTCTATAAGTATGATGATAAATATGGACTTCTAATGGAAATCGTATTCATTATATGGGTCCTTATTCCTATATAAAATGGGTTTTTATCTCGGATGGTTAGAGATAAACTCAAAATCAAAGATATTCCTATTTTGTGGGAGTTTTTTGATGTCTTTCTAGAAGAGTTTTCTAGTCTTACATTTAATTTTGAAGTTGATTTTTCAATAGAACTCATACATGGTGCTACACCTATTTCAAAGACTCGATATTGATTAGCCTCGATTAAGTTGAAAGAATTGAAAAATAAACTCCATTAGAATCTTGAAAAAGGATTCATTCATCCAAGTGTGACACCTTAGGGTGCACTTATTCTTTTTATTAATAATAAATATGGATCAATGTGCCTCTTCATTGATTATTGATAACTTAACAAGGTCACCGTCAAGAAAAAGTATCCACTACCTTGTATTGATGAATTTTTTGATCAATTATGAAAAGCTCAATACTTTTTCAAAATTTGAGCTTTATTCTGGATATCATTAATTGAGGGTAAATATAGATAATATTCCCAATAAAGCATTTCATGCAATTTTTGGACACCATAAAGTTATAGTGATGTAATTTAGTCTTACTAATTCCTCTATTATCTTCATGGATTTAATGAATAGATTATTTAGAGATTATTTTTATTAGTTTTTGTTAGTCTATATAGATGATATTATTATATATTCAAATAAAAAATAAGAGAATACAAATCACTTGAGGATTATATTAAAAATCATAAAGAATGAAAATTTCCATGAAAATTTTAAAAAGTGTTAATTTTGTCTATAAAAAGTGTCATTATTGGGTAATATAATCTCAATCAAGGGTATATCATTGGATCCATCGAAGAGGGAAGTTATTGAATGTTGGACCAGAAAAACCACTATGAATGAGATCTATATTTTTCTTAGTTTGGCTGGATATTATTTATTCTTTGTATAAAATATATCATGGATATCTAATCCACTCACTATGTTAACTTGAAAGGGATCCAAGTTCCTTTCAATGGATGACTCTAAAAAAATCAAGGAATTGAAGAGAAGGTTATTCCGAGAACCTATTCTTATATTGCCCTACAGTGGAGAAGGGTTTTTGATCTATAGTGACACATCTAGGAAGGTACCGGGGTGAATCCTCATGCAAAATGATATGCTGATAGTTTATTCCTCACACTAATTGAGAATTCATTTTAAAATTTACCCAACTCATGATTTGGAGTTAGCCATGGTAATTTTTTAATTTAATATATGGAAGCATTATCTTTATGGAGAAAATTGATACATACATACTCATCATAAAATTTTAAATTATGTATTCACTCAAAAATAGATAAATATATTCCAAATAAGATGGTTGGAGTTGATAAAATATTATAACTGCTCAATACATTATCACCCAAGGAAAGAAAACAAGGTGGTCGATGATTTCAGTCAAAAGGATCATGCTCATTTATCTATTATGAGAAGAAAAAAAGAGCCCATATTTCTATATTTTTTTAATATATATTTTGGAGTCTTTAAGGAAGTGGATAAATATTATCTTTCTCAAATTAGTGTTCAATAATCCGTCCATGTGAGGATTAAAGAGGTGTCAAAGGAAGATGTGGAAGTACATAAGAAGGTCAGAAATTTTCATGAGTTCAACCTTGATTGTGATGAAATAATATGGTTCAGTAATTTTTTATGTTTTTTTCCATACCATATTTTAAGAAGGATCTATTATATGAGGCTCATAGTTCATCATTCTCAATTTATCCTGGTAGTAAGAAGATGCATATAGATCTAAAAGAGTATTTGTGGTGGGAAAATATAAAGAGATATATTACAGACTATATATCTCAATTCTTAGTATGTAAATAATTTAAGGATGAGAGATATAATTCTATTTAGATATTGAAACCATTACCCATTCCAAATCGGAAATGGGAAAACATCACCATGGATTTTGTCGTCAGACTCCCTAAAATGACTAATTCTCATAATGTTATTTGGGTTATAATCGATCTCCATATAAAGTTATCACACTTCATTACTATCAAATAAAATTTCTCTCTTTATCATCTTGATTTAATATAAATTAAATAAGTGGTAAGGTTTTATGGATAACCACATTCTATTGTATCTAATAGGTATTTGGTGTTTACATTGAAGTTATAGTAAAGTCCTCAACAGGATCTGGATACATAGTTGTGTTTCAGTACTTCTTATCATCCTTAGACATATGTTCAATCTGGGAGAAACCTTAAATCTCTAATGTATATGTTTACATCATGTTATATGGATTTAAAATGTGTTTGGGATCAACACCTTCCTCTAGTTGAGTTTTCATACAATAATAGCTTTCATTTGAGCATTAAAATGGCTCCTAATGAATCCCTCTATGGAAAGAAGTGTAGAACTCTAACATACTAGGATAAAGTTAGTGAAAGAAATATATTGATACTTTATCTAGCTGAGTAAATGGAAAAAATGTTATACCCATTCAACAACATATCAAGGTATCTCATAGTCAATAGAAAAGTTATGCTGGCAATCCTTGATAAAATATGGAATTTTAAGTTAGTGAGAAGTTATTCCTATGAATTTCTCCAAGGAAGAAGGTTTTGATATTCAGAAATAATGGAAATTTTATCCCTAGGTATATTGGAACCTTTGATATTCTTGATTGACTAGGGATCGTAGCTTATTGCTTGGTGCTTTTATATAATCTCTCTAAAGTTCGTGATATGTTCCATGTATCTCTCTTGAGGAAGTACATACCTAATCTGTCACATATACTAAACTGAAAGGTCATACCACTAGATCATGGTCTTTCTTATGAAGAAAAATTGGTGGAAATATTTTATCATAGAGATAAAGTGCTATAAAACCTGACTACTCACCTGGTTAAATTTCACTAGTGGAATTATAAATTCAAAAAAGCTACTTGGGAACTTAAGGATGTAATGAAATATAAATATACTCATTTATTTATATCAGAGTGATGGAATTTTTTCAGTGGAATTAATTTTAGGTGGGGTAGAATGTTACACCCTGTGATTTTATGATATAGTTATCTATAAATAAATTTGATTTTTTATATATATTTTTAAATATAATATCGAGTTTAAACAAATCATGAGATACTATTGAAATATTAATATTTAATATGAAAGTATTTTCTTAGACATTATATTGGTGGATATGAATAGGACTAACTTGATTACAAAAAATTTATGGATTACACATGTATAAAATAAATTCATTGGATAAAAATTTATTATACATGTAGATAAAAATCATTTGAAAATTAAGGATATGTTTTTCTAAAATACAGTTCTTATGTGCACGATGTATTTTTATCTTAATAAATTAAATTAATCACTATTGATGAATGAATTTAATGAAATTTATTTATTAAATATTCAATAAATTTTTTTAACATTTACCTAATTTTTTTAGGAATTGAATAAGAATAAATCTAGTTTTATTCTAAAAAATTTATCTTTTTAAAAAACGGTTTTCATGGATTTTTTTCACTTATTTTAAAATGAATTTCTATCTATTATAGAAATTGAATCATTAAAATAGATTAAATATTTAGAATCAGGATATTATAATTTTTCAAATATGTCCCTTTTATTTTTTGTTATTATGAATAGTAACCTTGTTAAAAAAATTCACCACTGTAAGGGTAAAATAAGTAAAATGGGGTTTAAAATTTGTGATAATCCTTTAAATTTTCTCTAAAACTTGAATTTATTTTATTTTATGTGTGTAGTTCATCCATTTACATCCATTTCTTGAAAATATGGTTACTTGGTTCCATTTTTCTCTGACTGTGAATTTTATATTAATTTAAGAAAAGAATAAATACAAAATGTAACTCTCTTGACTTTAATATTTTTAGATTTTTTACATAAGGATAAAAGGAGCATAAGTTTGGTTATAAGTTTTTATTTGAAATATAAATTAATTTTTTTAATCATAGTAATTTATTTTAATTTTATTGATTGAATAATTACTTTAAATTCTTATGAAATTTTAACACAATATTTGTTCAATTAATAGAAAAATAAAATAAATGGTCTTAAATGTGTTAATAGTAATAAAAATTGGGTGAATTATTTTGTTACACTAAATTAATAGATAAATATAACATATTACAAATGTTTTAAAGGTTTAGATTCAAATTATTTTTTCATGTTGCCTTTAAAGTCTTATTAAATGAATAGTATCAAAAATGACATTAATTATATTTTATGTTAAATAATATTTTATTAAATTATTTAAAAATCATAAAAATATTAAAAGAGTAAACATATAATTATAAATAATCTAAAATGTCGTCCATTTTCCATTTATGATATAATTTTCACCTTAAAAGTAAATTTATAAACCTTTAATATTAAAAAAAAGTCATTGCCACATTTAAGATTAAAATTGGTTAACCAAGATTTTAAACCAAAATATAATGTTTAAAGTGACAAAAAACCTATCCAAATTTGATCATATGATGATATTTAGATCTTATCCTCTTTTTATTCAAATATATGGTCATTTGGAAGCATTTTTCTTGAGAATTACTTAATATTTTAATCTTTTTGTAATTTTATGTTTTTCTTTTCCCTCAATAATAAAAGGACACCCCTTAAATATTTTATTTAATTCACTTTAATCCATTTATAACAAAAAAACATATCCAATTCTATTTTAAACTTTTATATACACATATTATAGTTTTTGGTATCCTTAAAAAGACCTTTCCAAGGGTCCTTAATAAATAATCTAAAGAGGTATCCTGAAGAAGAGGTAATCGTCTTACCTGGACTCTTTCAATTTATTTTTTATTACACCTCATCTAAATCCATGGTATTAATCATAAAATAATAAATTAAGTATCTTAAATATACTTAAATATTATTATGATCTTGAAACCACCATTATACACCATTTTCCTAACTACCACCACCACACAGCGATACAATTCATTTTTCATCGCCATATTTCTTGGATGGGTATTATTATGGGTTTAATGTTTATAAATTATTATTATGAATTTATTATTATTTTTGGAATCATAATATCATATCTACCATCTTATCTTCTAATCCATTGGAAAATGATAACGTCGATCATGCATAACCTATACAAAGCGATGTGATTAGTTTTTCATTTTCACTTTACATAAATAAAATAAGGATAGATTTAATGAATATATATGATATATATGATATAATATTATTTTTTAAAGTTTTATTATTATTTAACATTCTTTCACTCCATCCTTTGAAATGTGAAAATAGCATTCTTACACACGTATGGCCTACTGTCTCTATGAATGATGTAATTCGTTTTTCTATCTCTAAATTTTATGGATAACTATAAATATTTATATAATGAATATATATGATATTTATATCATGATTAAAATTTACAATATTATAGAAATATGATCATTGTACAAGGACCAGAACTACCAAATCAAAATTCTAATGAAAGAAATGAAAAAGTTAACACCTGAAAACGATGATTTTGATAAGGAATTATTAATAAATTGGTGTTGAAATGTTATAGGTGGATCATATATGATATTATCAGTATGTTTATGAATTTGGAATATAATTATAATAAATCTAAATTTATTATAAAAGAGGTTAGAGAGACCTATAATCAAGTCAAACATGAGGTAAGGGTTTTATATTACAATCTCATTATTTACCATGATTATTTATGATTAAATTTATAATGATAAAATTTCATGATCTACCTCTCAATAATTATCATTAATTTTCTTATCTTATGTTTATTTCTATATATTACATGTTTTCCTTTCCTTTTCTTATTTTTAAGTACTTAATATACTAAAAGAATATTTATAAGAAAATCTGACTTTATTTCTCTCTTCAATCAAAAAACATTTTTCTTCAATGTATATGTTTTATAAAACAATTTTGAAGAATGTTTTTAATTTTATATAATGATTATTTAAATTAATCTTCTAACCATTTTAAAAATGAGGTTCTATTGATTTTTTATCAAAAATGTAAAATACATATTTATTTTAATGTGTATCGCATGAATAGAATTTATCACTATCATGAACAATCATTATTTTGAATCATAATTTAAAATTTTACATGGTTATTTTAAAAGGAATATTTTTCAATAATATATTTTAATTTTTTAGATTTTAAAGAAGTGATTTAAAAATTAAAAGGGTATTTTCTTCACAAAATATTTCAATTGGTCTTCTAAAGTCATTTTTATCTAAGATGAAATCATTTGATATTACTTATGAATTAATGTTTATATAATCATATGATACCATCCTTATTCTTTCTATAAATACATGATGATTATGATTATGAAATATTTATGAAAACTATTTATTTTATATGGGTTATACTATGATGAATTGTTGAAATGTTTATGAAACTGATTTCAATTTCACAGGTTATGATATAAGGAATGTTTTATGATCGTTTAGAACATATATGAATAGATTATGATTATTTTATTAGTGGTCCTAGAATTATATATCCCTCCAATTCATTGAGTAAAAGATGGATATCTTATGAGATAATTAGGATTGGAATGGGGAGTGAACATAGTTCTCTATAGGAATTTATCCACTATGATGGTCTTGGGATTGAACCTGTATAGTGACCCAGGATTATCATACATAGAAATTACATCTTTTTAGATGAATATAAAATAAATTAAACAAACACATGTCCGATGACCATAATAGTTTAGTGTCATTGGATACTAGGTAAAAAATCTTCTCATTTGGTGAAAGATCATCAATGTTTACCAAAAAGATCTTCCTATTTAGTACTCTTTATAGAAATACCCTACTTAAATCCTTTCTTCATAACTTGGGTAAAGTAAACATAAGAAAGTGTGTTCTCATATTCTTAGTAAGGGTAAACAAGGGAGATATATAAGCATAACATTAATATAAGTGTATGAGAACATGAGCATAACATTTGAAAACCATACCCTAAAAATAAAAGATCATAATATGGATTCATGTCATAAATATTGGAACTTCCTAAGACATGAATCATAAGGAAATCAAACAACATGAGTCATGCAAGCATAATAGTAGCATAATACATATAATTTTTCCATACACAAAAGCATATAAAATTATTTTCTTAGTATTCAAGGCTCATTGCCAAAACATATCAGGGAACTCCATGGGTGGATACATATCATGGGTGGGACACACCATCATCCTTAGTGTATATAATTTCCTCATAGTGGAATGGTTTCACTCCCCAAACAATCATAGTAGTCAAAGTTCATTCCCAAGACCATCATAGTAGACAAACTCCCTAACTGAACTGGGTTCACTCCCTATTCCAATTTTATATATCTCATGAGATATAAATATTTACCCAATACATTATAGGTAGATATAATACCCAAAAATATTTATTTATAAGTTAACCACATTACTTGGTTATAATGGAACCACCTTCACATAATGAAAATCACACATATGTGTACCACAAGATCATAAAACATTCACCATATCATAAATCATGAAATAAAATGGGTTTCATAAACATTTTATCATATCATAACCTATGAAAATGAGATGGTTTTATAATTATTTCTACATTTCATCATA
The DNA here is from genome assembly GCA_963277665.1 of Viscum album. Taxonomy (NCBI): domain Eukaryota; kingdom Viridiplantae; phylum Streptophyta; class Magnoliopsida; order Santalales; family Viscaceae; genus Viscum; species Viscum album. The sequence continues at coordinate 1,647,756,342 of OY728152.1, forward strand.
GCCTAACCCATGAAAAAAATTGGATCCCATAAACATTTTTTCATGGTATAACCCATGGAAGAGAAACAGGTTTCATAAACATATTTTCATCATAAAGAAAACCATTCAGATAAAGAATAATAATGGTATTTTTGGTTCATGTCCCTAAAAAAGAATAATTTTAATTAAAGGATGTAATCGTAGATAGAGAATGATTTTTAAAGATAAATAAATTTTAATAAATATCATGGAATATAAAATTTCTTTTAAAATTTCTTTTTAAAACAAAAAATTCATAAAAAATTTTGAAAATACTTTTCTTTGAAAATAAAAATTGAAACTTATAAAGGAATATTTAAAATCATTTAAAACATTTCTTGAGAAAAATAGCCTTTCCACTTCACGGGTATAAAAAGACTCTACTGCCACACTCCTATTACCATAGTTTATTTAAACAATGGTAGTACCTAGATTAATATAATGATTTTATTAAACTATAGCAATACCTTCCATCTGCATCCCTAAATTGATTGATCCTAAACCCCTTCTTCCCTATTTTACATCGATCAAGCTCTAAAGACCTCTTCTACATTGATCAAGATAGATCTATGAAACCATATTCACACTTACACATAAATCAATATTGAGCTATGTAGTTCTCTTCCCTCTTCTACATTTATTGAGCTTTGCATTCCTCTTCTATCTTCCACATCGATCGATCCCCATTATAAATCCCACAAAAAGCCTCTTTGAATACCTCTTCAATCTTTTCCATCGACCAAGCTCCCCTCATAATCCCTTCCCTATTCACTCTTAGTGATCCATCAATCTTCACTCTAAATCCATTCCCTCTTAATGATTAAGCTCTGACCCACAATGCACCCTCTTCCCGATCGATCTCCCCTCCACGGCGCCTCTATAGTTCCTCCTTATTTTTGATCGAGCCCCTCTATAGTGAATCTCTCTTCATGATTGATCCCCTCCATAGAACCTCCATCTTTAGTATTAATCCCTTCTATAGTGCCTCCCTCTTCCTAATCGAGCCCCTCTATAACACCTCCCTCTTTATGATCGAGCACCACCGTAGAACCTCACTCTTTTTTATTGATCCCTTCTATAGTGCATCCCTATTCACAATCAATAAAATGTAGTTCAATGCAATTAAATTCTATTATAATTAGTTTTTTTTATATTGATTCAATTTAAATCTATTTTTTTGTTTATTTTGGTATGAACTGATTCAGTTTGGCTAAGGGTTATTTAATTTTGACCACCTTGGTTTATTTTTGATTTTTTTTGGTCAACTTAGTTATGGTAGATTATGCTCTATATGATTATATTAAGTTCAATTTAGTTTTTTTCATTTTATTTTATTTTATTTCATTTTTATTTAATTTATTTGGATTTTTTGGTTCTGTTTCAATTTTATTTTGATGTTTTAGAGAATAAATGGTCAATTTGGATTAGGTTAGTTTAGTTTATTTTGATTTATATTTGTTCTTCATGAGTTAGACCTATTTGATTTTACTTTATTTGTGATTATTAAAAAATATTTAATTTGATTCATTTTATTTTGGTTTGGTTTGGTTTAATTTATTTTATACTTTTTTGGATTATACTATGTTAGTTCATTTTAGTTTGTTATTATTTGATTATGTTCATTTTGGTGAGTTTCATTAGGTTTGGTTCCACTCCATTTGAGATCATTTAAGTCTGATCAGTTTGAGTAATTTTTTTTTCAGGTTGGGTAAGTTAGGTCATTGTTATTTTTTTAGTTCTCTTTTCTTGATTATATTATTTTTTATTCCATTTTATCCTATTTGATTCAAATTGATTTTGTTTAGCATAGTTCCTTTTTTTTCTAGGATGGTTTAATCCATTCCAAATTTTTTTGGTGTTGATCAACTTGTTTGGGGTTATTTTCATTTATTTTGATTTATTTTAGGTCTATTTGAATTGGTTTAATCAATTTAGTAGAGTTAAATTATATGTTTTTTATTTGTTCTAATGTGTTTTATTTTTTAAAGTTTTATTAAATTTATTTTGAAAATAAAGTATTTTTTTATATTTTATTTCCAAGATTATTTTAAAAAATAAGTTTGTTTGGTTTTAATTTATTTATTTTACTTATTTGGGATAAGTTAGTTCATTTATGTATTGGAATTTAAGAATTTTATTTTTAATGATCTTGCTTTTATAAAGGAAAAAAGATAAAGTTGATTGTATTGGTAAAACCCATGAGATTTATGTCATTTATATAAGTGTTTGTAACATCCTAGAATGGTTAAAATATTTAGATCTTATTAAATGAATTGTTTTTATAAATTTAAATAAATCATGTTATAAAAATATTAATTAAAATTAAGTGTTTTAATTAATCAAAATAAATTTTAATTATAATTTAATTTAAATATTTAAAGTTATAATAAATAATATTACTTTGAATTATTATAATTTTATTATAAATAATGATATTTCATCAACTATGATTTTATGAAAACTTATATATTTCAAATCTTATGTTATAATATTTTTAAATAAATTATTTTTTTAGGAATAATATTTGATTTTAAATTAATTTTTAAAATTATAAACAAATACTAAATTATTTTAAATAATATTTTAATTGATAATTCTTTAATATTTATAACTATCAATTTGAATTATAAAAAAATATTTCTTTTGAATATATATATATGATTAAATGATTCTTTTTGTAAAAATAATAATTTGAATAAAAAAATTGTGGTAATTTGAAAATATTTGAAATGAATAAAATTATAAAATTTAAATATTTTAATGGAAATATATTTTATAATAATGACTATTATAATTGAATATGAAAATACAAAAACATTATATGAGTATTATAATTATTTAAAATCTAAATTTTAAATCATTTTATGAAAAATATTAATTTTTTACATATATAAAATGAAATTTGTATGATAATTATATGATTTATTTTATAAAAAATGAATAATAATAAAAATAATTAATATTATTATAAATAATGAGAAATGGTAGTATATAATAATAACACAAAAAATCAAAAGAGATTATAAGATAAAAGAAGTAACATGACAAATAGAAAAATAATAAAATATATCAAGACATTATAATAACGATGATGGTAGAGGCGTGACCCCAAAAAAGAGAGTGAATTTTTTAAAAACATTAAAATAAATAATAATAAAAAGGAATAAAACATGAAAATAAAAATAAAAGTAAAATTATATAACAATTTAAAAAAAGAGAAAAAATGAGATATAAAAAAAGAAAAACATGATAAAAAAGAAAAAACGAGTTGAATAAATAAAAATAAATGAGATATTAAGTGTTTAAATAAAAATGATAAAATAAATAATAATAAAATGAAATGAGAAAATGTGAGATAAGGAAAAATGATAAATCAAATAAAAAAAGATAATAAAAAAATATATGAGAATCACGAGGAGTGTGTGTGTGGTGTAGTCAAAAAGGGAACCCCCAAATTTTTCTAATATCTATAAAGTAGGTATAATAATTTATAGATATAATATAGATACAATATTAGTGTGCAATGTTTAATTCTTAAAAAATGAGAGTCAATTCCGTCCTTAACACAAAAGAATGAAATAATTGGACGCTTATATAAATATTATATAAACAGTAAATTTGAGCTTATAAATAAGTGTTTAATTCTGCCTCCTGGTTAATATTTTCTTTCTTAAGTTATACACATGTTTCTTAAGTTTTACACACCTTTTTGAGTATTAAACACCCTACTTTATCATTGCACAACCTGTGTAAGAGGGCATTGTCTTCTACACCCTTTCTGTTTTGCTTCTGGTGTGTCCAAGCTATGATAGTCGATCTGAATTTAATGTAAGAGTTATATTTGATTTAAAAATTTATATATATGTATAAATATGTTTAATTATATTTATACTTTCATATTTTATAATAAAAGGTTATTAATATTTCATTAATTTTATCAATAATCTGTTTTAGAAAACAAATTATCAATTTTTTTTCAAACTATGATTTGATTTATAACCCTTCTAAGAAATCCAATAATTTATTTATTTTTCAAATAACTCTATATATATATATATATTATGCTAATAATTAATGTTATAAAGAATTATTCCAATATTTTAAATAATATTTTTTTAAAAAATAACAAAAAAAATTTGTGATTGTTATCTTTAAATTATTTCTTTTACAAATAAAATTTCTATGTGAATAAGTTGTTATTTTATCATTTTATGTATGTAATTCATTTACAAAAAGTTGTATAAGATAAATGTTATCATTTTATGTGTGAATTGTTTTTAAATTTATATGAATGAAATTCATTACATTGGATATGGTCATCATCTAAGATATTTTTGACATTCCAAGCACCTTAATTCAAGCATTCGTTTAATATATTAAGAAAATATATTTATGTTTTATAAATAAGAGAAATTCTTAAGGAATATGTATTTACCCAATTTATTTTTAGAAATTATTTAATAAAATAATATTGTGTCATGTAAATAAAAATTTTAATATTATTTTCTTTTATGAAAATAATTTATGAGTGGTTTTGAATTGTTTTTTGGGTTATGAGTGAGAAAGGCGAGACCATTTAAAATGTTTTCTTAAACTATGTAACTAGATTATCGAATGGTATTATGTGGTATGGAGAGTAGACCCATGACCTCAAGGGGGATCTTTACCACATGTGATACGACTAAGTGGACTTATGGTTTTTCTTTTAGCCTGACGAGTATCATGATTAATCAATAAAAATTATTATTTTCAAAATGGATAAATCCAAAGTGGTATTTCAAAAGAATTATTATTTTTAATATATATAGTTTTCAAATTAATATAAAATATGTAAGGATATTTATAAAATGATTTCAATGTATGGAAAACCCTTTTCTAAGTAATGGTTATATCAAATGATTTATTTGATAAATGTTTTCACATAAAATTATAGTTTTTAAAGAAAAACATTTCTAAATGATTTTGAAAACCCCTTACTAGGAAAATTTATTCTCACTCTATGTTTTAAATTTATTTTTCATGGTTTTAGTAGAATTTCAATGTGGTGTGTATTTCATATAAGGAGGCAGTGCAGGCAAATACATTTGTTTAATTTTTTATACAACTTTGTTAAATTGTAATTTATATGTATAATTCTTCAAAACCTAGACCAAAAAAGGTCTTGGAGTGTATAAAATATTTTTTATTATTCAGTTTTTGTTTTATAAAAAAATAAACACCATTTTAAAGTAATGAATCCAGAAGTGTAGGTTTAGAGATTAGATGTTGTCATTTGATAAAAATCTAAGCAGTTGAGTATAGAATTTTATGACTTATAGTTTTTCTTAATTATGAAGATGGAAACTCAGAATTCTATTTTTTGTTTTTTAAGTCTGAAAAAACAATTTAAAGGACACAATTCTTTTATATGGGAAGAATATTATATCCCAATAAGTTTAAAATATTTAGAGCTTATTAAATTAATTGTTTTTATAAATTTAAATAAACAAAGTTATGAAAATAATAATTGAAATTAAGTGTTTTAATTTATCAAAATAAAATTTGATTATAAGTTAATTTAAATATTTCAAATTATAATAAATAAAATTACTATGAATTATTATAAATTTATTATAAATTTATTATAAATAATGATATTTCATCAACTATGATTTTATGATAAACTTATAGCTTTCAAATCCTATGTTGTAATATTTTTAAATAAATTATTATTATTGAGGAATAAGATTTTATTTTAAATTAATATTTAAAATTATAAACAAGTACAAATTTATTTTAAAATAATATTTTAATTGATAATTTTTTAATGTTTATAAATATCAGTTTGAATTATAAAAACATGTTATTTATTTTAAATATATATATATATATATGATTAAATTATTATTTTTTATAACAATAATTTGAATAATAAAATTTATGGTAATTTGAAAATATTTGAATTGAAGAAGATAAGAAAATTAATATATTTTAAAGGAAATTTATTTTAAAAGAATGACTTATAATTGAATATGAAAATATAAAAAATATCAGTATTATAATTATTTAAAATCTAAATTTTAAATTATTTTATAAAAACATTAATTTGTTTACACATATAAAATAAAATTTCTACGATAATTATATTCTTTATTTTATAAAAAATTGAATGATAAAAAAATAATGAATAATGGTATAAAAATTTAGAAACGATAATATATAATAATAACACCCAAAAAAAGTAAAGGAGATTATAAGAGAAAAAAACGAGACATAAAAAAGGGGGGAATGTGATAAAAAGGATAAAACAAGATGAATAAAGTAAAAGAATGAGATATTAAGTGTTTAAAGAAAATGATAAAATAAATAATAAAACATGAGAAAACATGAGATAATAAAAAACAATAAATAAAATTAAAAATTAATAATAAAAAATAGATGAGAATCATGAGGGGTGTGTGTGTGGTGAAGTCAAAAAGGGAACCCTCAAAGTTTTCTAACGTCAATAAAGTAGAGATAATAATTTATATATATAATATACATATAATATGAGTATTTGTTGTGTAATTATTAAAAAAGTGAGAGTTAATTCCTTCCTCAACACGAAATAATGAAATAATTGAATGCATATTTAAATATTATATAGATAGTAAATATGATATTATAAATAGTTGTTTCATTCTGCCTCTCAATTTTCACACCTTGCTTAAGTTCTTCATGCCTTCTTGAGGGTTGCATGCCATGTTGATCACCCTTCTTGAGCACTTAACAACCTATGTAAAAGGGAATTGTCTTCTACACCCTTTATAATTTTCCTATGTTGTGTCCAAGCTATGAGATTCGGCTTGAATTTAAGAAAAGGGTTATATTTTATTTAAATATATATATATATATATATATGTTTAAATATATTTATACTTTCAAATTTTATAATAAAAGGTTATTAGTATTTCATTAATTTTATCAATACTATGTTTTAGAAAATAAAGATTCTAATTTGTTTTCAAACTATGATTTGATTTATAACCCTTCTAAGAAATCCAATAATTTATTTATTTTTCAAATAACCCTATATATATATTATGATAAGAATTAATGTTATAAAGAATTATTCCAAGATTTAAAATAAGTTGTTTTAAAAATAATTTAAAAACATTATTTTGTTATTGTTGTCATTAAATTGTTTCTTTTAAAAATAAATTTTCTCTGAGAAAAGTTGTTATTTTTTCATTTTATGTATGTCATTCATTTACAAAAAGTTTTAAATGATAAAATTTATCATTTTATGTGAGAATTGTTTTTAAATGTCCATGGATGTCATTCATAACATTAGATATGGCCATCATCTAAGATATTATTGTCATTTCATGCACTTTAATTCAATCATTCATTTAATTTATTAAGTATTTATATTTATGTTTTCTAAATAAGATAAATTCTTAATGAATATGGATTCATCGAAGTTATTTTTAGAAAATATTTAAGAAAATAATATTGTTTCATGTAAAGAAAATTTTTAAGATTATTTTCTTCTAAAAAATAATTTATGTATGGTTTTGAATTATTTTTGGGATATGGGTGAGAAAGGAATGATCATTTAAAATATTTTCTTAAATTATAGAACAAGAGTATCAAATTGTCATGACCCTTCCCAGTGGGGCCCACTGTCACGACCCGACCCGACCCTACCCAGGCTCGAGCCACAACTACCCCAAGCCCGCCTCCATAGGCCAGGGGCTGGCGACAAGCATCGAAGGCTAAACAACTCGGGGAGGCATTTTCCTGAGTACCTTTACACACACACACAACCCACTCAATGAAAAAGTGTAGAGTAAAAGAAAAGGTAAAGTACCAAATACTATAAATAAACCACAAAGTGCATCAACCTCTAAATAGTACAAAGAAAGTGCTGAAGGTAAACTGAAAAGAAAAGGGGTAAAACACGCGCCCAACCAGAAAAGTGCCACAACCCGGAAACAGGTAAACAAAAGCAAACACCTGGGAGACTCCCACACCTGGAACCCGACTACGACCACCAAACGTGGTCCAAGCTCCTGAACTCTTAAGCTCCATTGAATTCATGACCAACCTATCTATTGTCTACAAGGGCACACCATGTGTGGGCAAAGCCCAAGAAGGGGTGAGTATGAAAATACTCAGTAGGATACCCCGAAGGATCGAGGGAGAAACAAAGGAGGTACTGAAGGGTGAGCAGTAGATAGAATAGGGAAAAGTAAAGGAGTACAACTGAGAGTGAAGTAAACAGTAACAGTAGAGAGTCCAGCTCAACCCAACAAGAGAAAAGAGAGAGACTCGTCCAGACACAAGGAGCTGGAAACAGTGAGAAGATGAACTTCTCGTCAAGTCTTAGCTACCTATAGCAGGGGATTAAACTCATCCAACCATGAGAAGCTAGACACAGAAAGCATGTGGCATACCACGTGCGTCTTCGCCTCTCCTGGAAGGAGAGTATCCAAAACCCAAGTAGTGGGTACTGGAACAAGGTATATACATATATATATGCTCTATCAAGAAACCCGAACAAGATCGTAAGGGGATCTCCGTCCCATAGCTCAGCCCAAGAAAGTGAGTAGCCAACATTCCCAGAAGTAAATACCATCGATGCCCAGTATCCTGCACGTCTACCCCGAACTGCAAGTCAAGGGGCTCAAATCACCGCACCTTGACACTATCCGCTTTGGGCGGTACTGACTCGCCCGCACGGTTTTAGGTCGCGTCACAAGGACACGTCTCAGTGGGGAAAGCGCCCCTCGTACTTTATAGTTCTAGGGGAATGTCAAACCACACCTCGTCACTGCCCTGCAGTCGAGAGGTCTCCTCAAATTCGACAGGCAACCCCCTACCCAGCCCCGCTGTAGGGTAATCCCTGGAAGTCGATGGGTTCCCACTGGAGGGAGACCCGACAAGAGTTGACGGGTGCCACACTGCCCAGTCCCGTAAAAGGGTAATCCACTAGAGGGAGACCTGGCTAAAGTCATCGACGAGTCCCAATGCCCAGTCCCATAAATGGGTACTCCACCGGAGGGAGGCTCAGAATCGTCATCGGGGACCACTTCCCAGCCCAGCTAGAGGTAAGCTCGGCATTGGGGACCACTTCCCAGCCCAGGTGGAGGTAAACCCGGCATTGGGAACCACTTCCCAGCCTAGCTGGAGGTAAACCCAGCATCAAGGACCACTTCCCAGCCCCGCTGTAGGTAAACCCGGAACCACTCTAGTCATCCATGTTGGATGGTACTGCTCGGTGAACACCGTTATATTGGTCATCCCTGTTGGATGGTACCTCAACGACCAGCCCCATTGGAAACAACCTCCTGGCCAGCCCTGCTAGAAACAACCTCCTGGCCAGCCCTACTGGAAACAACCTCCTGGGTAGAGGATCGGTGCCCATGTAATGTGTTGGTCACACTGAATCCACAAGAACTCTACCAGGGAACACGAATCAACTATGCCGGCCAAACCATCTAGAATAGAACCAGGGGAAAACCACTCAACCCTGCTGGTCCTAACCATCGTGAACAAGACCAGGGGAAAATCCACTCAACTCGGCTGGTAAATAATCTAGAACAGAGGGACCCTCTACGTCACGAGAGTTCAAGGGTACGCAAAACAGAACACGACACGCACATGGGGCCCACACAACGTGTGGCCCCAAGTCAACTCCAACCAAGCGCACAAACGTTATCAGGTAGAAACATCCACATGTACCTCCAAGCGTTCTCGTATACTCCCAGAGTATACCACGTTTCCAGCCCAAAGGCTATCGTGCACACGACACCCAACGTCAATACGAAGGGAATAAATGTAACAACTCCAACATACCACCTCATCAACCCAGGCACAACCAACTACATCTCTTCAAACATATACTTCACTCACACAGGAGTGCACGTGATCATATTCCAAGGGTTCGCTTCCGAACACAATAATAAGAACTGCCACCAGAGCACCTTTCATATTTCCACATTTAATTAGATCACGTAAGAGGCTTCAATTGACTTACACCGTTGTAATCCTCACGAAAAAACATGCGAGATAGACTATTTACTCACCTCCAACGGATATCCAACGGAAAATTTGGTCAACACCACTTTACGCCCGAACGGCGTCCCGTGATCTCGAGCCTTGGCCCTGAAAAAAGTCGGGTGCATCGCACCATTGTGATCTCCTCAGAAAGACACGTCAAATTGAATACTCACTTGAGTGCAACAGATATCTGGAGAAAAATATGCATTTCTTCATACCGCACACGAGCAGTGCTTCGTGGGACTAGCATCCCGGTCCCAAAGCGTTGCCAACGGATCGCACCGTTGTGATCCTCTCAAAAAAGTACACAAGATGGACTATTCACTTTTCCAAAATGGACACCTGGTGATAAAGCTAGAAATCACTGCCAACTCCCAAAATGACCCACGCCGGCCCCACACCAGTGTGTTGAATTAAAGTGGTAAGATTGCGCCAATGCAATGCCCTCGAAAAAACACCCAAATTTGTCTACTCGCACTCCCCAAACGGACGTCCGATGAAAAAGCTGTAAAGCACTGCATGCAGATCGAAAGGCGGGCAATGGGTCCCATGTCTCAACTCAGGCTTCGAATCCCAAAAACATACTGTAAATCTCCGTCTTGACACCAGGGTTACAACACCGCTGACGGCGCCCAAAACGGACATCGGATGTGTCCACGCCGCTCAAAACAAGAACTCCCGGAAAACACCAAACTAACCTAACGCACGCGTCATGCCTATGAGCCCCTTTTCTCAGGAATTAAAAATTCCTGAGACCATCTCAATAAGTTCACCTCGTCGATACGGTCCTACATCCACAGACGGTGCGTCAAACGGACGCGCCGTTTAAGAGATACGGCCCCCTGAATGCAAGGGGGCCCTAGTCGGGCCAGTCCACCCCGGTCGGCCCCCTCCAGTGCACCGGCCCGCGGCCCAGCCGTGGGTCCGGTCTAGTTCTCCGTGGCCCGCTGGACGTGTCCCACCTCCAACCCATCGGACCCACCTCGGGTTCGGTTTTTTTCATACGGACCGACCATCCTGGCCGGTCTCCCTTCCTCATGTCGCGTCAAACAAAGACTCGCAGCACGCGGGTCTTGCTCCCCTGAGGTCACCGCCTACTGCCAAAGACCCATCGTGCACCGCCTCTGCTCGCCAGTGCCACCGCTCGACCGCGATCCCCGGACGTCGGCCGCCTGGCCCCTCCTAGAGCCATCACCTCGCGTCGATTCCCTCGATCGCGCCTCCACCGCTCCGCCATCTGGCTTGCCTGCACCGCCGCCTGGACCATAGTCGTGCCGCCACGCCCACTCTCCGGACCGCCGCGCTGGAGCTGCTGGACCGGCCAGAACCACCAGAACACCCCAAACGACCTCCAAAACCCGCAATCTTCAGCGGACGTTTGCGAGCTCCTCGGAACTCGGATTTACAAACTGAAACAGGCGATGGAAATCTCGGAAAAAGTACTATGCATACATGGGCTTTGTTTGAAGATCAAACAAAAATTTTACGTGAATAATTGAGCTCAAAGTATGTGGTGGAAAAATAAAATGAAACGCACGATCCTACCTTGTTGGGCATTTCTCAGAGCTTCACCGCCGATCCGCACCTCGCCGCTCGATGCCGCCCTGATCGAGGAGGGAGGAGGAGGAGAGGTTGAGGGTGATGGGGGGTTTTTCCAGGGTATGCAAAGAGAAGGTAGGAGGATAAGGGGGAAGATATGGGTTATATAAAAAAATTAATTAAAACATTTAATTAATTTAAACCCCCAAAATGACCCACATCTGAAACCTCCGGTGCGGTCAAGATTAAGCTTCTCCTAGGGTAAACACCACCTCTCGAGCACAACAGCTGTCTTGAAATTTTAATTCGAGGCTCTATTCGAATGTTATAAGATTTAGCATCTAAAGCCTCTTAATTACGAAAACGCCCCTGGCAGCATTTTTCACAGAAGGCCCGCGCCCGTGAAAGTTACACCCCTTCTAGGGTAAACGGAATGCTCTGGACTCAACGGTTGCCTCAATTAACCAATCTAAGAAACCGTTTAAGATATACTTGAGTTTAACCATTAAACGAATAAATAAATTAATTATTTATCTGTTTAATGTTCTGTTAACGGGCGAGGGGTCCCAGCGTCCCGCGCTGACATGCTTTATGTTGTTACTAGAGTAAACACCTCATTTCGGACCCATCCGTACTCTCATATTTAGGATCTGAAACACCATTTAGGATTTATCCCATTTATTTGGTGTTCCTAGTGTGAAGGCACTGAAAATTTAATTACGGCCACACCGGGGCTCGGAATCGCACGCCGTCTGAAGGCGCTACTCTGGAATAACATCATGAATATTCCAAAGTATTTTATAGAAAAAACCGGGTTCTTACATCATTCCCTCCTTCAAGATTTTTGTCCCTAAAAAGCAACACCAGGGAACAACACAGGGTACTAAGCTCACACCTGGCTCTTCCATACCCAAAAGAACTCTTGCACAGTCCCACTTCACCGCACACAGACCAAGGGATTTGATCTATTCACTTGAGGTTTGTACTTATCGATGACTTTCAAAGGAGTACGCACACATCTCCTCAGGTAAGCCACATAGGAGATGTCGTGCACCCAAACCAGCCTTTGGGGTTAGGACAAGGCGGTAGGGAACCTTTCCATCCCTTTGAACAGTATCAAACGGCCCAAAGGCTCTCAAGGGTAGCTCACCTCCCCGATCGAACCTCTACGTCGCATGCTGCGACTGGAATCACCGCCCGCACTAGGAATAAGGCCTGGTGATTCCCTCCTTCAGAATATTCATATGGTGGAACACCCAAGGATATCTGGTCACGCAAGGTTCCATTATTGATGTCCCACAACCAAGACTCTCTTACATTCTCTAAAGGTGAAGGATTCGCCACCATCGACTAAAGAAAAAGGTCCCATGCCTTTTACCTTATCGACACCGGGTTACACTGACGCCCCGCGTCACCCTAGTAACAACTCAATCAAGGATAAGGGAGAAAAGAACTTCACACACAGAGTCTAACAATTCTAATTCAAAAAGTAAAAGATCTGTAGAGAATACCTCTTATCACCTCATGCTCTGAAGGATCGTAGACATCCAAAGCTCGCAGCTGTCCGCAGTCCCAACTTTCAACTCTCAAAGCCTGACATGGACTGCCTAGTGGTGATGGGAAGACCTCGTAAGGTCGTCCTCTACTTCCTACTCCTCCTGCTCCTCTACAAGCACCACCTATCTGGGTGCTACTCCGATCATGACGCTACCTCCATCGTGGTTATAGCATCCTGTATTTTTATAACATAAACTTTCATTACATTATACAGAACTGAGGATCTTTAAGGTTTAGTGTCTTGGAAACTAGGAACATAATACATGAAAACAACAAAGAAACATTATTCTTAAACACTTGAAAGGCTTATCCTTAAGTTCATCATAGGTTCATTACTGCATCTCATAACCTGGGGACATACATCAAAAGAAAGGGTGAGAAGAATGCCCAGTAAGGGAAACAAGAGGAACATTTTACGAGTGAACTTGAGATACTTAAATAAGGTCATGAAAAAGAACTTTAAGGCATGAGAATGAAATCATGAGGCATATCATAATAAAAATAACATTTTTCATAACTTGAAGATGTGGCTACAACATTTAATATTGACAATCATTTAGTTTCACCAAGGTCCATCCCCAAGGTGTCATTAAAAATTACCAAGGTTATTCACCAAGGTATCAGTCTAAAAGGTCATCTCTAGAGATTAAGTCTTTACCCAATGCATTAGAGCGCTATCAGGGTGCACCCTTGACATGTATTTATTATCATGTGAGCCACATATATCATCATCAATCATTACATAAACAACCCATATAGAATAAAAGAAATTGGTTTCATTTCATAATCATAACGTTTTAAAACTGCTTTAAAGATATGATCTTTATGTCACTTTAAACCCATAGAAAGGGAAAGCGGGTTTCATGTATGTAAATCCAAGAATTTAAAATAGAAAATTTTGATATATATGTGAATAACCCTATAGAAATAATATCTTTTAGTATTCAAGTAATAACATAAAATAATTTTGAGAAAAAGAGAGAGGCATTTTGAGACGAAAATTCTATAGCATAACGGCTACGTTACAGGGTTTTAGAAAACGTTGAAAAGAGAGGGGACATGGGTCACCCACTCATAAATGATCTATAAAAATATTATAGGGAAATAATATAAAGGATATGAATCATGGTAATTAAATTTGAAGTACATACCATTTGAAATAAAAAACATGGAAGTAAGACAAAAATAAGATTTCTCTTATAAAAAATTCGGCAGCCTAATGACGTCACTTAAACTTCAATAAAAATGAATTGAAAAGATCAAATAGGGTCTCTAATCATATGATCATAAAAGATCAGTATGATATATATAGAGATCATACCCCAACATAATAAAAAGGAACTTGAAATGCTTGACATGAAAATAGAACTTGAAAATGAGAAGGGTGAAAGAATCCCTTAAAAATTCAGCAGCCTAACGGCGCCACTTAAACATTAATAAAACAAAATGATGAGAGTAATAGGGGATCTCTCATACTATGAACATGAAAAGGGTAGTAAGGGGAATATAAAAGAACATCCTCCCACATAAAAACATGGAGCATAAAAGGAATGACATAAAAGAGATTACTTGAAAAGAAAGAGAGAGGTCGGATCCCTTACCTTAAACGTAACTCCTAAAACTCAAAGGTTGGGACCTTGAGAGGCTTGAGGGCACCTTGGGAGGTAAGGAGACCAGAAATTCGTTGAGAATGATTTTGGAGTCTAAAGGATGAGATAATGGCTTGGTATTTATAGGGAAAGTGAGGGGACAATGCATTAATGGCCAAGGGACACCTCATTGGTGGTTTTGGCAAAACCATGGGCCTGCCCATGGTATTGGCCACTTGGGACATCTCATACCTTATATTTCTATTCATAAGTCTAACAAATTGATTACATACTCAATACATCATTTAATGATGTCATTAAACACTCGTAACTTAAAAACTGTATTTTCACTATTCACTGAAAATTTATCTTTCTTAGAAAAATCCCAAAATTTCACCTTAACCAAATATCGACGCTCTGATTAAAAATATGAACTCCATTTTATAAAAATAATTTTCTAAATGTTTTTAATTTAATTTTTAAATAAAAACACTATTCACCGAAAATTCATTTTTTCAGAAAAAACCCCAAAAATTACCATAACATAATATCGGTGCTCTGAGTTCAAAAATAAAGTCCATTTTATAAAAATACTTTTCTAAATATTTTAAATTTAGTTTTTAATTAAAAAACACTATTCACCCCAAAAAACTAACACTTGACTAATAATTTATGAAACCGTTTTTTACCCATTTTATTGAATCACATTACTTAATCTAGTTGTCTAAATTATATTAAAAATTTCTTTGAGTGAAATTACTAATCCATTTGGTCACATTACTAATCCTAAGGGTAAAATCACTATTCATAATTTACTATTCATCAAAAATTAAGTTGATCTTATTAGACTCCAAATTCCTTACTGAACACTGTTGCAGAAGACCTTTTTTTGAAAATCATTACACATAATTAATTATTTAAGGTTTACATAAATATTTTAAAATATCCTTTTTTTAAATTCATCAATAAATACATCCTAAAATTATCCGGACATCTGAAATTTCACAAACTTCGATAAAGAATGAAATCTCAATTTATTCATCCCAAAGGATTACACAAAGAAGCTAGGGTCTCGTCACATAGCCTCTTATAACACCAGCATATGACCTAAGTGTAAGGTGTGCTATGGTGAGAGAATCTGAGGGAGGCTCAGATAACATTGCCCTAGTAGTAATCTATACTAACTTGAACTTCTCCCGTAGGCATTTCCGTTCAAGCTTGACACACTGGAGCTCGGATTGGGCTTGGTCCAAAGTGAATCCTAAAGATGCCACCTCCTTCCCAAGCTCTGATAAGTGGGCTTCATAAGGTTTGAGTCTACTGGATTAATCCATCAACTCCTCTTTCTGAATTAACCATTAACATCTCTATTAAATCATTAAGAGTAAGTTAATATACTACTCAAAAGGTTTGGGTCGTTACATTCTTCCCCCCTTAAGAAATTTCGTCCCCGAAATTTATACTTGAGGCCTAGTCGAAAAGGTGAGGGTACTTTTACTTCATCGTTTCCTCAGCCTACCAAGTCACTTATTCATATTTATGATTCCTCCACAACACTTTCACAAGGTGGGTAGTCTTGTTTCATAGAACCTTGTCTCTACGGTCTAAGATCTCCACTGGCTGCTCCTCATAAGAGAGGTCATGTTCCAGTTGTACCACCTCTGGGTTCAGTACATGCGAAGGGTTGGGTATGTACTTCCTCAAGAGAGATACATGGAATACATTGTGAACTTGAGCTAGGTTTGGTGGAAGTGCTAGATGATAGGCCACTGCTCCTATGCGATCAAGGATTTCATAGGGGCCAATGTACATAGGGCTGAGCTTCCCTTTCTTCCCAAACTGCATGACTCTCTTCCATGGAGAAATTCGAAGGAAGACTTTATCGCCAACACCAAACTCCAAGTCCCTTCAACGATTGTCAGCATAGCTCTTCTGCCAACTATGAGCAGCCTTTATGTGTTGTTGGATGGCATGAACCTGTTCTGTCATCTCTTGCACGAGATCAGGCCCAAGAATCTTTCTCTCACCAGTTTCATCCCAACAAGTTGGAGTTCTACATCGATTTCCATAAAGAGCTTCATAGGGTTCCATCTGAATACTCGAATGGAAGTTGTTGTTATAGGAGAACTCAACTAATGGGAGGTGTTGATCCCATCCACCTTTAAATTCCCTTGAGCATAGTCTCAGCATGTCTTCGAGTGTCTGAATAGTCCTTTCAGATTGTCCATCAGTTTGAGTATGGAAAGCCGTACTAAAATTCAATTCAGTATTCAGAGCATGTTGAAGACTTCTCTAGAATTTTGATGTGAATCTTGGATCACGATCAGACACGATAGATAGTGGTACCCCATGCAGCCTCACCACTTCCTTTACGTATATCTTGGGAAGTTGATCCAAAGATAAATCTTCTCGAATAGAGATAAAATGGGCGGCCTTGGTGAGATGGTCCACAATAACCCATATCGCATTGTTTCCTTTGGGTGTTTTCAGGAGACCAATTACAAAGTCCATAGTGATATTATCCCACTTCCATACTGGTATGGGTTGCGGTTGTAATACCCCCTTATGAAGTTGTCGTTCTGCCTTTACTTGTTAACACACCAGGCACCTTGTAGTGTAATCAGCAATCTCCCTCTTCATGTTATCCCACCAATAATGATCATGATGGTATCTATACATTTTAGTGCTTCCTAGATGTATAGAGAAATTAGAGCTATGAGCTTCATCCATCAGTTCTTTCTTTATCTCTAGAATATATGGAACACATTGTCTTGTACAAAATTTCAATACACCTTCTTGATCAATATTGAAATTAGGGAACTTCCCATCTTTTACAGCCTCCAACTTATTCTGCAGCAAAGGATCTTCTTTTTGAGCCTTCTTGATCTTCTCTAGTAATGAAGGTTGAGAAATAATTTGGGATAGGGTTGATGATGTCCCTTTCCTTATAATTCCCATGTCCAGTTTTACTAGATCTTTAATCAAGGGATCTCCTAGGATCCTCATTGTTGCCAGAACAACAGGGTCTTTCCTGCTTAATGCATCCGTGACTTTGTTTTCTCTTCCAGGGTGATAATGAATTGAACAATCATAGTCTTTAATAAGCTCCAAACATCTCCTTTGTCTCATGTTCAATTATTTATGTGTGAAAATATACTTTAGACTTTGGTGGTTAGTGTATATATCACATTTCTCCCCATAAAGATAGTGCCTCCATATCTTTAGAGCAAAAACAAATGTCGCGAGCTCTAGATCATGCATAGGATAATTCTGATCATGAATCTTCAACTGTCGAGATGCATAAGCAATTACCTTATCATTTTGCATGAGGACTCACCCAAGCCCTTTCAGAGATGCATCGCTAAAAATAATGAATCCTTCTCCGATAGAGGGTAGTGTTAACACAGGTGTAGTAACCAATCTCTTCTTCAGCTCTTGAAAACTTTCCTCACATTCCTTTGTCCAGATTAACTTAACCCCTTTTCGAGTCAACTTGGTTAGTGGATTAGAAATCCGTGAAATGTTTTTCACAAACCTCCTATAATATCCTGCTAAACCAGGGAAACTACGAATCTCAGTTATTGTTGTGGGTTGAGGCCACTCCTCCACAACCATTGTCTTTGTAGGGTCAACCGAGATTCCTTCATTGGTTACGATGTGCCCCAAGAAATCCACTTGTTGTAACCAAAACTCACACTTGCTGAACTTTCCAAAGAGTCTCTCCTTCCGTAGAGTTTTCAAAATAACCCTCAGATGATCTTCATGTTCCTCACGACTTTTTGAATAAATAAAAATATCATCAATAAAAACTACCACAAAGTTATCAAGGTAGTCCTTAAAGACTCTATTCATCAAATCCATGAAAATAGAAGGAGCATTAGTCAAGCCAAAGGGAATAACAGTAAACTCATAATGCCCATATCTTGATCGGAAGGCAGTCTTTGGAATATCTTCCTTCTTCACCCTCAGTTGATGATAACCAGATCGAAGGTCAATCTTAGAGAAGAATTGAGCCCCACGAAGTTGGTCAAATAAATCATAAATTATTGGAAGAGGGTATCTATTCTTCACGGTGATCCCGTTCAGTTCTCTATAATCAATGCATAGCCGCATTGATCCATCCTTCTTCTTCACAAAGAGAACTGGTGCTCCCCAAGGAGACACACTCGGTCGGATAAACCCCTTCTCCAACAAGTCTTGGAGTTATTTCTTTAACTCTTATAGCCCTACATTTTCCATTCTATACGGGGTCTTCGATATCGGTTGAGATCCAGGTATGAGTTCAATGGAGAACTCTACCTCTCTTTCTAGGGGAGGTCCAGGTAACTCCTTAGGAAATACATCTATGTATTCCTGAACAATTGGAACATCTTCTATTTGTATGATCCCTTTTCCTTCTTCATCATCACCGATTAACTCCATAAAGAAAGCTATATGAGGTGCTTCTAGATAGGTTTCTGTTCAGGATATCTCTACTTGGAAGATAACTGTAGGTCGTTTATTCAAGACTACTGATATTTCCTTACTTCTGCATTTTATCTTAGAATTATACTTTGAGATCTAGTCCATCCCTAGTATAATGTCGAATTCCAACATGGGAATGACTACTATATTTGCGGTAAGATTGTGCTCACTGAAGTAAACACTAGAGCCTCTAAACACTATTGATGCATGGATAATCCCACTTGGAGTCTTGACTGACAACTCTACCTCAAGTAGTTCGGGGATTGATTCTATATTCTTTGCAAACTTAGAGGAAATAAAGGAATGCGTAGAACCAGAATCAAACAAAGTAGTTGCTAGTTTTGAGAGTACAACAAGAGTACATGCTACCACGTCATTCGGAGCTTCAACTTGAGTTGTTGTGATAGCAAAAGCACAACATTGCTCCCCTGGCCTTTACTGAGGTTGATGGTGATTCCCCTCAACTGCCCTTGGATTTGGACATAGATTAGCATAGTGCCCAAGATATCCACACTTGAAGAAATGGACTTCAGGTAAGTCTAGAACCATCTTTCCTCTGTCGTTAGTGTTGGGGAGTTGAGGCTTCACCTCACTACGACAATTCCGAACAATATGGCCTCCTCTTCCACACTTGTAGCACCTTCCACTTCTAATCAAGTAGTTCCCCGGATGCTTCTTCCCACATTTATTGCATGTGGTAAGTTGAATTTTCTTTCCACCTCTTCCCTGATAAAAATTCTTCCCTAAACTGGGCTCCAACGATCTCTTCTTGTCATTTGATTTATGATACCACTGTGTCTCACCAAACTCTAGCTCGAATTTCATTGCACTCTACACGGTCTCCTCGTAGCTATCGTAGTCCTAATTGGATAAATTATTCCGCAGATGAGGTCTCAATCCACAAAAAAATCTATCAACCTTCCCACTTGGATCCATGAAAAATCTAGAGGTATATCATGAAAGTCGGGTGAAGTTCATCTCATAGTTTCTGACAGATTCTTTCTCCTTCTGCTTCAGCTTGAGAAACTATTTCTCAATTCTCATTCTCATGGAATGAGGGAAATACTTATTAAAGAATATTCCCCTGAACTCTTCCCATTCCATAGCTTCCATCTCTCCTCTAGGATTTGTGTTTTTGACTAGTGACCACCACTGACCAGATTCTCCCTCTAAGCGGTAAACAGCAAGGGTGACTTTTTCTTGTTCTGAACAAAAGAGTACAGAAAAGATCTTTTCAATGGATCTTATCCATTGTTTAGCAACCAATGGGTCAGTAGATACACTGAATGATGGTGGTCATTGATGCATAAAGGACTCAACAAAATGTTGTTCCCTTCGTGGTGAGATCATCCTCTCAGCTTGATTCAAGTTATTACTCATAACTTGAGTCAGTTGGTTCATCATTCGAATGAATGTTTCCATTCCAGCTTCCATCAGATGGTTGTCAGCACATGGTGCATTGAAGTAACCATCGGCATGGTTCCTCCTATTTCCCACCATTTTCTAAAAGAATAAAACCTTAGTTATAAACTTATTTCATTTATGAATCTCTTAACTAAGAATTCATTCTTATACAATTACATTTCTCTATAATTCCTTCATAATGATTCATAAAAAGCTTGTGATTAACCAAACATATCCCCCGGGAGTGTCGTAACCAAGAGTGAAGCAAGGCCCGTTATCGTGCACCAGTTCCTGTTTGAGTCTAGCTTAAAGCGGTGTTTTTGGGTTTTACCCCTATGTACATCTATTCCAGAGCCCCCTCTACCTACTCGTATCCAGACAGGGATGTATTTGTTTGATAAACCACTTACTCAATACTTACCAAAATACTAGGAAGTTTTCCTATATTTAAACTTTTCTATAGGGTTCTTCATAAAGTTTTTATATCCTAATTTCCATAAATAACTAAACCTTCCTTTGATACCAACTATATCATCCCGTCTTTTTATAACATAAACTTTCATTACATTATACAGAACTGAGGATGTTTAAGGTTTAGTGTCTTCGAAACCAGGAACATAATACATGAAAACAAAAAAAAAATCTTCTTAAACACTTGAAAGGCTTATCCTTAAGTTCATCCTAGGTTCATTACTGCATCTCATAACCTGGGGACATACATCAAAAGAAAGGGTGAGTAGAAGGCCCAGTAAGGGAAACAAGAGGAACATTTTACGAGTGAACTTGAGATACTTCAATAAGGTCATGAAAATAACTTTAAGGCATGAGAATGAAATCATGAGGCATATCATAATAAAAATAAAATTTTTCATAACTTGAAGATGTGGCTGCAACATTTAATATTGACAATCATTTCATTTCACAAAGTTCCATCCCCAAGGTGTCATTAAAAAATTACCAAGGTTATTCACCAAGGTATCAGTCTAAAAGGTCATCTCTAGAGATTAAGTCTTTACCCAATGAATTGGAGCGCTATCTGGGAGAACCCTTGACATGTCTTTATTATCATGTGAGCCACATATATCATCATCAATAATTTCATAAACAACCCATATAGCATAAAATAAATGGGTTTTATTTCATAATCATAACGTTTTAAAACTGCTTTAAAGACATGATCTTTATGTCACTTTAAACCCACGGAAAGGGAAAGAGGGTTTCATGTATGTAAATACCAGAATTTAAAATAGAACATTTTGATATATATGTGAATACCCCTGTAGAAATAAGAGCTTTTAGTATTCATGTAATAACATAAAATAATTTTGAGAAAAAGAGAGAGGCATTTTGAGATGAAAATTATGTAGTATAATGACTACGTTACAGCGTTTTAGAAAACGTTGAAAAGAGAGGGGACATGGGTCACCCACTAATAAATGATATATAAAAATAGTATAGGGATATAATATAAAGTATATGAATCATGGTAATTAAATTTGAAGGACATACCATTTGAAATGAAAAACATGGAAGTAAGATAAAAATAAGATTTCTCTTATAAAAAATTCAGCAGCCTAACGACATCACTTAAACTTCAATAAAAATGAATTGACAAGATCAAATAGGGTATATCATCATATGATCATAAAATATCAGTATGATAGATATATATATCATACCCCAACATAATAAAAAGGAACTTGAAATACTTGACTTGAAAATAGAACTTGAAAAATGAGAAGGGTGAAAGAATCCCTTAAAAATTCAGCAGCCTAACGGCGCCACTTAAACATTCATAAAACAAAATGATGAGAGTAAAAGGGGATATCTCATCATATGAACATGAAAAGGGTAGTAAGGGGAATATAAAAGAACATCCTCCCACATAAGAACATGGATCATAAAAGGAATGACATAAAAGAGATTACTTGAAAAGAAAGAGAGAGGTCGGATCCCTTACCTTAAACTTAACTCTTAAAACTCAAAGGTTGGGACCTTGAGAGGCTTGAGGGAACCTTGGGAGGACTCCTTGGGAGGTAAGGAGACCAGAACTTCGTTGAGAATGATTTTGGAGTCCAAAGGATGAGAAAAATGGCTTGGTATTTATAGGGAAAGTGAGGGGACAAGGCATTAATGGTCAAGGGACACCTCATTGGTGGTTTTGGAAAAACCATGGGCTTGACCATGGTATTTGCCTATGGTATTGGCCACTTGGGACACCTCATACATTATCTTACTATTCATAAGCTGACCATATTGATTACATACATAATACATCATTTAATGATGTCATTAAACACCCGTAACTTAAAAACTGTATTTTCACTATTCCCTGAAAATTTATCTTTCTCATAAAAATCCCAAAATATCACCTTAACAAAATATCGACGTTCTGATTAAAAATATGAACTCCATTTTATAAAAATAATTTTCTAAATATTTTTACTTTAATTTTTAAATAAAAACACTATTCACCGATTTTTTCAGAAAAAACCCCAAAAATTACCATAACATAATATCGGTGCTCTGAGTTCAAAAATAAAGTCCATTGTATAAAAATACATTTCTAAATATTTTAAATTTAATTTTTAATTAAAAACACTATTCACCCCAAAAAACTAATACTTGACTAATAATTTATGAAATCGTTATTTACCCATTTTATTGAATCACATTACTTAATCTAGGTGTCTAAATTATATTAAAACTTTCTTTGAGTGAAATTACTAATCCATTTGGTCACATCACTAATCCTAAGTGTAAAATCACTATTCATAATTTACTATTCATTAAAAATTAAGTTGATCTTATTAGACTCCAAATTCCTTATTGAACACTTTTGTAGAAGACCTTTTTTTGAAAATCATTACACATCATTAATTATTTAAGGTTTACATAAATATTTTAAAATGTCATTTTTTTTATATTCATCAATAAATACATCCTAAAATTATCCAGACATTTGAAATTTCACAAACTTCTCTAAAGGAAGAAATCTCAATTTTTTCATCCCAAAGGATTACACAAAGAAGCTAGGGTCTCATCACATAGCCCCTTATAACACCAGCATATGACCTAAATGTAAGGTGTGCTATGGTGAGAGAATCTGAGGGAGGCTCAGATAACATTTCCCTAGTAGTAATCTCTACTAACTTTAACTTCTCCCATAGGCGTTTCTGTTCAAGCTTGACACGTTGGAGTTCAGCTTGGTCTTGGTCCAAAGAGAAGCCCAAAGATGCCACCTCCTTCCCAAACTCTGATAAGTGGGCTTCATAAGGTTCAAGTCTACTGGATGAATCCATCGACTCCTCTTTCTTCATTAACCATTAACATCTCTATTAAATCATTAAGAGTAAGTTAATATACTACTCAAAAGGTTTGGGTCGTTACAGCGGTGGTTCACCTTCTGCCTGCCCAATGTCCTCAGCGCGACTCGTCTGGCAGTCTCGCGCTAGGTGACAATGCTCGTCGCAAACATATCACTGAATCTCTCCAGGCTGCACTGGTGCCCTGCAGCGCCACTGTTGTGTACGACCATGCCCCTGAGTCCGGTTATCGGAAATCCACCTGCGTCGAGGTTCTGTCTGCTGATGCCTGCTAGCTGCAGCAGACGTCTCGACTCTGTCGAGCCTGCTACCACCACTAACTGTAGAACGTGATAGAAAGATCTCTGCCACCAGCTCCTGCTCTAGCACCCCGTCATATGTGGGAATGCCCAAGGGTACTATGATAGCACGAATCTCTTGGCGGATACCCTGCTCAAACTTCTGCACTCGGAAGTTGTCGTCATGGACCAAGTCCAGGTAAAAGTGTGCACGGTCTACGAAACTAGTCTCGTACTCGGCCACTGTCATCCCTCCCTGTTGAAACTACAGGAGATCCTAAATCTGAATAGAGCATAAGAAGGAGGAGAAAATCTCCTCACGAAAAAACAACTAAAAGTTGACCCACGAAAGTGATGACTCGTCAAGGAACTGAGTCACCAGACTCCACCAACACCATGCTGCTCTATGGAAAAGGCTGGCAGCCAAAAAAACCATAAGATCTGGGGGCGTCTGCACAAGCCTGAAAAGGTGAACCACTGTCTCGAGCCAAACCTCTGCTGCCTAAGGGTCTGGATCACCACTGAACCTCAGCGGTCTCTGTTCGTTGGAACTCACGGAGCGCGCTCAACTTGTGCTCAAACACAGTCTGCTCTGCTAAAGCTTTCTGTTACTGAATAGGTGGGGGTGCTACTACCGGCCCACCCAGAGAAAGGGGCTCACATAATGGGTCCTGGAATGAGGCCTCGTAGCTCACAGGGTCGTCGTCACAAACCAAAGATGGTATCCTAGCAGGATGTCTTCGTGGAGACATCTTGAATTTTATCAAGGAGTGTTGTGGTTAGATGAGCATATATGTATATAACAGTCACAACAATGGTGAACTGACTCAAGAAGGACAGTCAAGACTCAATCCTAGGTGATGCACAAACCAATTTTCCCTAAAACAAGTGTCTCAGCATGCTGAGTCGACAAGCTGGTTATTAGGGTCCTGGTTAATGGATACGTCGGCCACCGCACCATCACTGGACTCCCTGGCCTGAGAGCCGCTTTCGAGACACGTTAACACTATTTCCCTAAATCCCAACCAATTCCATTTTAGGGACATCCAAAAAACATCCCAAGGAATGAACCACCTTTGATACCACTCTGTCACGACCCGACCCTACCCGGGCTCGAGCCGCAACTACCCCAAGCCCGCCTCCATAGGCCTGGGGCTGGCGACAAGCGCCGAAGGATAAACAACTCGGGGAGGCCTTTGCCTGAGTACCTGTACACACACATCCATCCCACTCAATGAAAAAATGCAGAGTAAAAGAAAAAGTAAAGTACCAACTACTATAAATAAACCACAAAGTGAATCGACCTCTAAACATTACAAAGCAAGTGCTGAAGGTAAACTAAAAAGAAAAGGGTTAAGACACGCGTCCAACTAGAAAAGTGCCACAACCCGACAATAGGTAAACAAAAGCAAACACCTGGGAGAGTCCCACACTAGGAACCCGACTACGACCACCGCATGCAGTCCAAGTTCCCGAACTCCTAAGCTCCGTTGAAATAATGACCAATCTATCTGTCGTCTGCAAGGGCACACCAAGTGTGGGAAAATACCAAGTAGGGGTGAGTATAAAAATACTCAGTAGGATACCCCGAAGGCTCGAGGGATCAACAAATGAGTTACCGAAGGGTGAGCAGTAGATCTAACAAGGAAAAGTAAAGGAGTACAATCAAGAGTGTAGTAAAGAGTAACAGTAGAGAGTCCAGCTCAACCCAACCAGAGAAAGGAGATAGACTTGTCCAGACAGAAGGAGATGGAAACGGGGAGAAGATGAACTTCTCATCGAGTCTTCGCTACCTATAGCAGGAGAGTAGACTCGTCCAACCATGAGAAGCTAGACATGGAAATCAAGTGGTATACCCCACGCATCTTCACCTCTCATGGAAGGAGAGTAGCCAAAACCCCATGAGTGGGTACTGGAACAAGGTATATACATATATATATTCTCTGTCAAGAAACCCAAACAAGATCGTAAGGGGTTCTCCATCCTATAGCTCAACCCAAGAAAGTGAGTAGCCAACAGTCCCAAAAGTAAACACCATCGATTCCCAGCATCCCACACATCATTCCCGAACTGCAAGTCAAGGGGCTCAAATCATCACACCTTGACACTATCCACTTTGGGCGGCACTGACTCACCCGCACGGTTTTAGGTCGCATCGCAAGGATGCGTCACTATGGGGAAAGTGCCCCTCGTACTTGAGAGTTCTGGGGGAACATCAAACCACACCTCGTCCCTGCCCTGCAGTCGAGAGGTATCCTCAAAGTCGACAGGCAACCCCCTGCCCAGCCCCGCTGGAAGGTAATCCCTGGAAGTCGATGGGTTCCCACTCGAGGGAGACCCGGAAAGAGTCGACGGGTGCCACACTTCCCAGTCCCATAATAGGGTAACCCACTTGAGGGATACCTAGCTAAATTTGTCTATGAGTCCCATTTCCCAGTCCCGTAAATGGGTACTTCACTGGAGGGAGGCTTGGAACCATCATCGGGGACCACTTCCCAGCCCATTTGGAGGTTAGCCTGGCATCGGGGACAACTTCCCAGCAC
The DNA here is from genome assembly GCA_963277665.1 of Viscum album. Taxonomy (NCBI): domain Eukaryota; kingdom Viridiplantae; phylum Streptophyta; class Magnoliopsida; order Santalales; family Viscaceae; genus Viscum; species Viscum album. Next base: position 1,647,783,083 of record OY728152.1, read on the forward strand.
AGCTGGAGGTAAACCAGGCATCGGGGACCACTTCCTAGCCCAACTGGAGGCAAACCCGGCATCAGGGACCACTTTCCAGCCCCGCTGGAGGTAATCCCAGAACCGCTCTGGCCATCCCTGCTGGATGGTACTACTCAGTGAACACCGTTGTACTGGTCATCCCTGCTGGATGGTAACCCACTGGCTATCCCTACTGGACGGTACTGCTCTGGCCATCCCTACTGGATGGTACCCCACTGGCTATCCCTATTGGATGGTACCTCACCGACCAGCCCCATTGGAAACAACCTCCTGGCCAGCCCTGCTAGAAACAACCTCCTAGCCAGCCCTGCTAGAAACAACCTCCTAGGCAGCCCTGCTGGAAACAACCTCCTGGGTAGAGGATCGGTGCCCGTGTAATGTGTTAGTCACAAAGAATCCACAAGAAGTCTACCATGGAACATGAAGTAACTCTATTGGACAAACCATTGAGAACAGAGGGACCCTCTACGTCGCGAGAGGTCAAGGGTACACAAATCAAAACACAACACGCACATGGGGCCCACACGGCGTGTGGCCCCAGTTCAACTCCAACCAAGCGCACAAACGTTCTTAGGTACAAACATCCACATGTACCTCCAAGCATTCCCGTATACTCCCAGAGTATACCACGTTTCCAGCCCAAAGGCTATCATGCACACGTTACCCAATGTCAACGCGAAGGGCGTAAATGTAACAACTCCAACTTGCCACCTCATCAGCCCAGGCATGGCCAACTGTATCTCTTCAAACTTATAATTCACTCACACAGGAGTGCACATGATCATTTTCCAAGGGTTTGCTTCTGGACACAACAAGAAAAACCGCCACCAGAGCACTTTTCATATTTCCACATTTAATAAGATCACGTAAGAGGATCCGCTCGCCTGAATAGTTTACACCATTTTAATCCTTGCGGAAAAACATGTGAGATATAATATTTACTCACCTCCAACGGATATCCAACAAAAAAGTCATCCAACACCATTTTACACCCAAACGACATCTCGTGATCCCAAGCCTCGGCCCCAAAAACAGTCGGGCGCATTGCACCATTGTGATCTCTTCTGAAAGACACGTCAAATTGACTGCTCACTTAAGTACAACGGATATCCAGAGAAAAAGATGTATTTCATCGTACCGCACATGAGCGATGCTTCGTGGGACCTGCATCCCGGTCCCAAAGCGCTGCCAACGGATCGCACCATTGCGATCCTTTCTGAAAAGTACACAAGATGGACTGTTCACTTGTCCAAAATGGAAACCCAGTGATAAAGCTGGAAATCACCGCCAACTCCCAAAATGACCCACATGGGGACCACACCAGTGTGCTGAATTACAGCGGGCAGATTGGTCCAATGCAATGCCCTCGGAAAAACCCCAAAATTCGACTACTCGCACGCCCCGAACGGACGTCCGATAAAAAGTTGTAAAGCGCTACACGTAGCTAGAAAGGAAGGTCATGGGGCCCACGTCTCAACTCCTACTTTGATGCCCGAAAATATACTTTAAATCTCTGTCTTGATGCCAGGGTCACAACACCACTGACGGTGCCCAAAACGGACATCGGATGTGTCTGCGCTGCTCAAAACAAGAACTCCCGAAAAATGCCAAACTTACCTAACGCACGCGTCATTCCTCCGAGCCCCTCGTCTCAAGAATTAAAAATTCCCGATACCATCTCAAAAATTTCACCTCGTCGATACGGTTCTACATCCATAGACGGTGCATCAAATGGATGCACCGTTTAGGAGATACGGCCCCCCAAATGCAAGGGGGCCCTAGTCGAGCTGGTCCACCCCGGCCGGCCCACTCCAGACCACCAGCCTGCGGCCCAGCCGCGTGTCTGGTCCAGTTCGCCGCGGTCCGCCTCCAACCCACTGGACCCGCCTCGGGTCTGGTTTTTTTCAAACGGACCAGCCATCCTGGCCTGTCTCCCTTCCTCGCGTCGTATCAAACAAAGACTCGAAGAACGTGGGTCTTGCTCCCCCAAGGTTGCCGCATGCGGCCGAAGACCCACCGCACGCCGCCTCCGCTCACCAGCGCCACCGCTCGACCACGATCCTCGGCCGCCAGCCGCCTCGCCCCGCCTGTAGCCGTCGCCTCGTGCCGACGCCCTCGACTGCACCTCCGCCGCTCCACCCTCCAGCTTTCCCGCACAGCCGCTTGTACCACAATCGCGCCGCCACGCCCACTCGCCGGACCGCTGCGCTGAAGCTGCTGGACCGACCAGAACCGCCGGAACACCCCAAACGACCTCCAAAACCTGCAATCATCGGTGGACGTTTGTGAGCTCCTAGAAACACAGATTTACAAACCTAAACAGGCGATGGAAAGCTCGGAAGAATTACTACGCATACATGGCCTTTTTTTGAAGATCAAACAACAATTTGATGGGATTAATTGAGATCAAAGTAGGTGCGGGAAAAATAAAATGAAACGCATGATCCTACCTTGTTGGGCATTGCCCGGAGCTTCGTCGTCGATCTGCACCATGTGGCTTGATGCCGCCTTGATCGAGGAGGGAGGAGGAGGACAGGTTGAGGGTGATGGGGGGTTTTGCCAGGGGATGCAAAGGGAGGGGAGGAGGAGAAGGGGGAAGAGATGGGTTATATAAAAAAATTAATTAAAACATTTAATTAATTTAAACCCCCAAAATGACCCGCATCCGAAACCTCTAGCACAATCAAGATTAAACTTCCCCTAGAGTAAACACCACCTCCCGAGCACAATGGAAGTCTCGAAATTTTAATACGAGGCTCTGTTCGAATGTTATAAGATTTAACGTCTGAAGCCGCTAAATTATGAAAACGCCCCTGGAGGCATTTTTCACAGAAGGCCCGCGCCCGCGAAAGTTACACCACTTCGAGGGTAAAAGGCACACTCCGGACTCAACAGTGCCCTCAGTTTTCCAATCCGAGAAATAATTTAAGAGATACTTGAGTTTAACCATTAAAGGAATAAATTAATTTTTTATTTATCTGTTTAGTGTTCTCTTAATGGGCGAGGGGTCCCAATGTCCCACGCTGACATGCTTTATGTCATTACTAGGGTAAACACCCCATTTAGTACCCATCCATACTCTCGGATTTTGGATCTGAAACACCATTTAGGAGTTATCCCATTTATTTGGTGTGTCCAGTGTGAACGCACTGAAAATTTAATTCCGGAAACACCGGGGCTTGGAATCGCATGCCGTCTGAAGGCGCTGCTCTGGAATAACATCAATAATATTTAAAAGTATTTTATAGAAAAAACTGGGTTCTTACATCCACACTATAGCTCCCCAAGCCCACCATCAATAGGCTAGGGTCTAGTGACTATCACCGAGTAGGCATATCACTAACATGGGAGGCATTGCCTAAGTACATGCACAAACACACACACATATCCAAACCCACAAATTATGAAATGTAAAAAATACTAAGGAAAAAAAATGCATGCATGAAACTAAACCCAACCAACAGAGTACAATAGAATTTAAAGTGTGGAAAGTTTACTAGGCCAGAATACAAGCCCAACAAAAGAAAAGAGTCTACAAACTACAAATTATAACCTTTAAGAAAGAAATAGAATACAAACCCAACAAAAGAAAAGAGTCTACAAACTACAAAGTTTAACCTTTAAGCAAGAAATAGGTGTTAGTACTACTAATCATATCCATAAGAACACCTTAGCATGTAAGGAAGCTCACAAAGCTCGGTCCAGTCCTAGTCCTCCCTGGACTCCGTCAAAAGTCCGTTCATCTTCACAAGACACAACATGTGTAGGAAAATCCCATACAGGGGTGAGTATAGAAATACTCAATAGAGGACCTCGAAAACCACAAATCAATACACAATGTAAAGGTAAAATTACCTCTATATAGTATATGTATACAAAACATATAACTGGAGAAACATATCCAGATATACTTGAAACCCATACCCATAGTCTAGAGGTAAGTCACAATGACCGCATACCCACTCTAGGGATTCAGTTGGTAGATTACATGAAGCACTCATCAAAAAGAACTCACTCTATGAGTCTGATAGCTCTGATGACATTCATCCAAGAATTAAATTCTTTGGTAAGTTTCATGAGGGAGATAGATGTACTGATATATATGAAGAGATAATGGATACACTCATTCTGGAAGAACTCCCTCATGAGTGGAGAAATATCATGATACACTGATGAGGATCACTTCTAGGGCCTTGGAGTATACCAATAATCATCTAGATTCACATTCTAAGTAGAGGATCAACATCTTATAGGATTTAACATGTTAATACCTGACTATGCCTAAGGCCAATAATGGGTAGAGGATCTTGCTTTGGGCTACTTAGAGGGATTCTGACTCTATCCAGAAAGTCCTACTAAAGGGATCATACTCCTGTGGATGGAAATTATACCTGACCTTTAGGGGAATGAGAAAAGGGGGAACTAACCCAAATGAAACTTTTCCAAGGAATGATGGACAATGAGATCAATCCATGTAGAAGAGAGTACACAGTGTGTAGCAAGGTCACACACCGTGTCCCTTGACTTTGGGTACTTCCTATGTGCAATGGCTTGATTCAGAAGACATGTCTTGTAAAAAAGAACAAACATGACATGTATTGATGTTCACACACCATTTTCGATTATCTAGAGTTCACTTTGTGTACGTTGGACATGTGCCCGTACACAACTTCAACTCGTGTATGCCAACCCGTGTATCGGTACACATGGTAACCCCCATAACTAGCCTAGTCTGACCATGTGGTGGAGTACATGGTGTGTACTCCACCTCATGTATGTGTATCATCTGAGATAAATGTTGAGTCCCACATAAGGACCCACACACCGTGTGATAGTTTTCACCCACCGTGTCATCGCTTCCTTCATCGTAAAACCCTAGTCACCGCAGAAAAAACCCCACAGGATATGTTCTTTGAAGAACATGTTGTGTTATTTGTGATTTTATAGAATCGATGTTCTTCATCTGCACACCTCTGGTGATATTTGATCTATCGATCCAGACATTCAATATCCTCAAAACTCAATATCCTTGGTTGTCCCATCATGGAAACGCCTATTCAGTAGGTTTTGGGCATCCAATCGGCTACAAAAATGCATTTCGATCATTCGTACGAAGAATGATCAAAGAATGATTTCTTCTGATCCATGTATATTTTTTATCTATCATCGTCATCACACCTCTGTTGGGTTTTTAGGATGTCAGATCTCAAATTTGGGATCATTGTGTTGAGAAATGGACGCACAACGATCTGTTGTTCATAACCCCATGAAGAACACGAAGAACGTGGGGTCAAAAGGGGGGAAGAAAAATAAAAATAGAAAATTGAGGAATAAACCTCCACTTTTGTTCGTCACGACTTTGATCCACTCACATTATAGGGATCTAATAGAGCAAATAAAAATATGAATTAAAATAAGCATGGATTGATTCCCCAAAATAAAACCCAATAAAAGACCCTCCTGCAAGAACAAACGATTTGTGGGTCAACCTATTCATGGGTTGATCCATGTTCATCATTTAGTCAAAGAATGGGGAAAAATCAAAAGAACAAACCCTACCTCGATTTTCAATGAAGATGGAGAGTAGTCATTGGTCAGGATCTGATCTCATTGTGCAATGATCCATGCATCGTCATTCATAGAGATTTTTCCAAGGATGGCTCCTCTCCAAAACTCCAGAGCATCTAAAGAAATTTTTTCATGGTTATAAGCAAAACCCTTGGCTCCTGGTTATTTAAAACCAAAAACATGTCATTGAATTAATTAAAATGTTTAAAATAAAATAAATTTTATTTTATTTTATTTCCTTTAAAATGTCCAAAAATTAACTTTTCTAGCCGACCTACACCATTCAATGTAAGGCCCCACCTAAGATAAAGTCACTGCTCTGAATGTAACGGTGCCCTCAGATTTCTAATCTGGGAACCTATTTAAAAGTTATTCCACTTCTTCAAGAAAATTGATCGTGCATTCTATTTAAAAGTTTCATTTATTTCAAACAATTATTCTGGGCACTCTGTGCCTCGAAATCACACGCCGTCACAAATCCCAATCTCGAAATAATTCTGTATAATATTTAAAAATTATACATTAAAAATCCAAGAAATTACATGAATGGTATGATGTGGAATGGGGATTAGACCCATGAACTCAAAGGGATGTTGTCCCACATATGATACAGCTAAGTGGTCTTATGGTTCTCATTATGGCATGTCGAGTATCATGATTAATACAAAAAAATATATTATTTTCATAATAGAGAAATCAAAAGTAGTATTTCAGAAGATTTTTTATTTTTAATATATATGGTTTTTAAATTAATATACACTATGTAAGGATATTTAGAAAAAAAAATCAATGTATGGAAAACCATTTTCTATGTAATGGTTTTATCAAATAATTTATTCGATAAATCTTTTCACAAAAAAACTATAGTTTTCAAATAAAATAATTTTTAAATGATTCTTCAAATCCCTTACTAGAAAAATTAATACCCACTATACATTTTAAATTTATTTGTAAAATGTTTATTAGAATTTTTATGTGGTGTGTATTTCATATCAGGAGATAGTGTATGAAAATATATTTGTTAAAAAATTTGTACAGATTTGTAAAATTTTAATGTATATGTCTAATTATTTAAAACCTAGACTAGAAAAGGTCTTGGAGTGTATAAAATATTGTGTATTGTTTAGTTTTTCTTTTATGAAAAAATACATAGTATTTTCAAGTATTGAATCTATAAGTGCAGGTTTGGGGGTTTTCACTTGGTATCAGAGTGACGGTTTAGAAAAATTTAGAGATTATATGTTTTCATTTGAGAAAAATATAAGTGATATAATGTCAAAGTTTAATAGTTCTAGTTTTTATTAATTCTGAAGATGGAAATTTAGTATTTTGTTTTTTAATCCAAGGAATGAATTGCGAGGGCACAATTCTTTTAAGAGGGGAAGAGTGTAACATCCCATAAAATTTAAAATATTTAAAGCTTATTAAATTACCTGTTTTTATAAATTTAAATAACTATGTTATGAAAATAATAATTGAATTTAAGTGTTTTAATTAATCACAATAAAATTTGATTATAAGTTAATTTAAATATTTGAAGTTATAATAAATAATATTACTTTGAATTATTATAATTTTAATATAAATAATGATATTTCATCAACTATGATTTTATAAAAAACTTATAACTTTAAAATATTATGTTATAATATTTTTAAATAAATTAGTATTTTCAAGGAATATGATTTTATTTTAAATTAATATTTAAAATTATAAACAATTACTAATTTATTTTAAAAGAATATTTTAATTGATAATTTTTAATTATTTATAATTATCACTTTGAATTACAAAAAATTCTATGTAGTTTAAATATATATATATATATATATGATTAACTGATTATTTTGGTTAAAACAATAATTTGAATAAAAAAATATATGGAAAATCCAAAATATTTGAAATGAATAAATTTTCTAAAATTAATATATTTTAAAAGAAATATATTTTATAATAATTAATATTTTAATTTAATATGAAAATATAAAAAATATGAGTATTATAATTATTTAAAATCTAAATTTTAAATTTTTTTATAAAAAATATTAATTTTTTTACATATATAAAACGAGATTTATATGATAATTATATATTTTATTTTATAAAAAAATGAATAATAAAAAACAAAATAATGAATAGTAGTATAAAAAGAGAAATGATAATATATAATAATAACAGAAAAAAATAAAAGTGATTATAAGGTAAAACAAATAACGTGAAAAAGAGAAAAATAATACAATATATTAAGACATTATAATAATGATAATGATAGAGGCTAGACCCCCCAAAAAGAGATATATGAATTTTTTAAAAAAATTAAAACAAATAATAATAATAAAATTAATAAAATGTGAAAAATAAAAGAAATTAAAAATGATAAACTGCTTTTAAAAAAAGAGAGAGAAAAATGAGATATAAAAAAAGAGGAAATTTGATAAAAAAGAGAGAAAACGAGTTGAATAGATATAAAATGAAATATTAAGTGTTTCAAGAAAAACTATAAAATTAAAAATTAAAAACATAATTAAAAATGTGAAATAAGAAAAAATGATAAAGATAATAAAAAAAGATAATAAAAATAGATAAGAATCATGAGGGGGGTGTGTGTGATGAAGTCAAAAAGGGAACCCCCAATGTTTTCTAACATCTATACAGTAGGGATAATAATTTATATTATAATATACATAGAATATGATTGTGTGATGTGTAATGCTTAAAAAAATGAGATTCAATTCCTTCCTCAACACGTAATAATGAAATAATCAAATGATTATATAAATATTATATAAATAGTAAATTTTAGATTATAAATAAGTGTTTTATTCTGCCTTTAGGTTTATATTTTTTATGTTCTGCACACCTTGCCTAAGTTCTACATGTCTACTTGAGTGTTGCATGCCCTGTTTCACACCCTACCTGAGCCCTGCACAACCTGCGTAAGAGGGTACTATCTTCCACAACATTTCTGCTCTGCTTATGATGTGTCCAAGCTATGTTAGTCGGTCTGAATTTAAGGTAAGGATTATATTTAATTTACAAATTTATATATATGTATATATATTTTTAAGTATATTTATACTTTCAAATTTTATAATAAAAGGTTATTAGTATTTCATTAATTTTATCAAGACTATATTTTAGAAAAAAGTCTCTAATTTATTTTAAAACTATGATTTGATTTATATCCCTTATAAGAAATTCAATCATTTATTTATTTCTCAAAGAAATTTTTATATATATTATGTTAAGAATTAATTTTTTAAATAATTATTCCAAGATTTTAAATAAGTTGTTTTAAAACAATAACAAAACTTTGTTTTGTTATTGTTATCTTTAAATTGTTTCTTTTACAAATAAAATTTCTATGAGAAAATTCATTATTTTATCATTTTATATATATCCTTCATTTATAGTAATTTTTATATGATAAAATTTATTATTTTATATGTTAATTGTTTTTAAATGTCCATGAATATCATTCATAACATTAGATATGGCCATCATCAAAGATATTTTTGGCATTATATTCACTTTAATTCAAGCATTCATTTAATTTATTAAGCAGTTATATTTATTTTTTCTAAATAAGATCAATTCTTAATGAATATGAATTTATCTAATTTATTTTTAGAAATTATTTAAGAAAATAAGATTGTGTCATGTAAATAAAATTTGTAAGATTATTTTATTCTATGAAAATAATTTATGTATGGTTTTGAATTGTTTTTGGGTTATGAGTGAGAAAGGAAGGATCATTTAATTTTTTTTCTTAAATTATGGCACTAGAGTATCGAATGGTATGATATGGTATAGTGAGTAGACTCATGAACTCAAGAGAACATTTTCCCACATGTGATATGGATAAGTGGACTTATAGTTTTTCTTATGTCTTAATGAGTATCATGATTAATCCATAAAAAATATTATTTTAAAAATATATAAATACAAAGTAGTATTTAAAAAGAATTATTATTTTGAATATATATGGTCTTCAAAGTAATATACACTATGTAAGGTTTTTTAGAAAAATGTTTTCAATGTATGGAAAACCCTTTTCTAAGTAATGGTTTTATCAAATGATTTTTTTTGAAAAATGTTTTCACAGAAAATTATAATTTTGAAAAACCATTTCCAAATGATTTTTAAAACCCCTTACTATGAAGATTAATTCTCAAACTTTGTTTTAAATTTATATTTTATAGTTTTAGTATAATTTCAATGTGGTTTTTATTTTATATAAGGAGGTAGCATATGCAAAGACATTTGTTTAATTTTCTTTATAGTTTTGTTAAATTGTAATGTATATGTATAATTCTACAAAACCTAGAATATAAAAGGTCCTAGAGTGTATAAAATATCGTGTATTGTTCATTTATTTCTTTTATATAAAAAATACATATCATTTTCCAGTACGGAATCTAGAAGCATGAGTTCATGGATTTACAATGTTGTTATAATATTTTAATGAATTAAAATTCTTCTAAATTTCTAAAATAGGAAATGAAAATATTTTTTTATATTCAATAATAAAATTTTCATACTTCTGAATTTATTAATAATTTGGATAATAAATTAGTAAGAATGTATGGAACTTTTCTTAAGCATGAATTAAGTTCAATATTTTTATTGTAAATCAAAAATTTTACTAACTATTTGTTTATTAATATTATAATGGATAGAAGATGGATATAAAACATTGATCAGATCACCGATGAGTTTTATAAGTATTCGGTACATTTTTTGGATTTTTCATTCAATAATGGTTCAGATAGTGGATTGATTCGATGACCATGTTTTTATTACATTGGAATACTGTGGTTAACATGTTAAGAAGTGAGTTACTATATCACTAAAAAAGGTTTTAATAAATAATATCATGTTTGGTATTATAATGGATAAAAATTTCAAGAAAAGAATGACATTGATTCATCTAAAAGAACTAGAATGAAAATTTTGATTTTTTTCAGTTTCTATTTTTTTCTCAAACCAACACTTCATGTAGAGTAGTGGAAGAGGAAATTAATACGAGAACACAGTTTTCATCTAATGATAAGAATTAATAAATTGATCACGTTAAAAAGTTGTTTAAATATGAAAATACCACAATATACCAGTCATGTGAAAAAATGACCAAACTCAAATTTTTAAAGTGATTGTATTATGGTAAAATAATGTATGGATTTAGTAATACTACGATTGACTATATACTTTCCTTTTTTAAGTAATTACTACTTGGTGATGCATGTATTCTTAAAAATGATTATATGGATGCAATTTTGGTTAAAAATTTTGGATTTTCAAGTACTAAAATCTACGCATGCCCTAAATATTGTTGCTTATTCTATAGGGGTAATTCAAAGTTAAAGGAGTGAAAAAATGGTACATTGATATGGAAGACTAATAAATATAGATCTCAATATCATGTACTAGAGAAAGTGATGTAGCACATTCCATTGATTCCCAGACTTCATAAAATTTTTATTTCAGAACAAATGGAAAAGAATATGAGATTGAATGAAGATGAAAGAAATAATGATATTGATGATATAGTTCATTCTGTTAACATGTTATCAAGGAAATTTTTTTATAGGTTATATCCTTATTTTGTATCCAACCCACAGAATGTTAGATTTGGATTATCATGTGATGATTTAAACCCATTTCAGTAAATATATATTGTACGTAGTACTTGGCCTTTTTTCATTCATATTAATAATTTTTCATCATAGATGTATATGAAAAATCAAGTTACTATCATGAGTACATTGATTTATAAACCCAATGATCCTATAAATGATATTGACATATATTTTTAATCATTAATAGATAAGTCAAAGTATCTTTGGACCATTGGGGTGTAGACATATGATCCATTTAGAAAGGATTACTTTATGTGACAAGCAACATTATTATGAAAAATAAATTATTTCCTATCTTATAGAATGATTTTTGGTTGGAGTACCAAGGGGGGTTATCCTACCCTATTTTTATGAAAAATACATGTTCTAGGAGATTAAATTTTCTACAAACTTTTAGTTTCATATGTCATTGAGAATTTCTAAAAATGGATCATACATACATGAAAAATAAAATATAATTTGATAATTCCACAGAGATAGATGAAGTAACTAAATGAATATTAGGGGTTAATATCCTTAAAGTATTTGATGGTCTGAATTTTTTTCTTAGAAAGGTTTAGTCAAATTATATAAATCAAAATAATATACTTTATAATTCCAATAACAATTGTTAAAAAAAAGCATATTCTTTGAGTTATCATATTGGCCATAAAATTTGATGCAACACTTCTTAGATATAATGCATATTGAGAAAAATGTGTGTGAAATGTTACTTGAAATGATTTTAAATATAAAGGAAAAAACAAAAGTTGATTTGTGTTCACGGCATGATTTAATGGATTAGAGTATAATAAAAAGACTTCATCCTGAGTTAATTGGTTAGAATCAGTGGAAAGTACCTTTTACTTGTTTTTTTGATAATAAATGCAAAGAAAAAAATTCTTCAAGTCTTGGAAATTTTAAAGGTTCTAGATGGTTATTTGAGTAACATTTCAAAATGGTTGAATACATGATATGTGAAACTAAAATTCCTTAAAACCCATGACAACCATGTCTTATTGAATGAATTGATTCTAATTGCTATTTGACATTAACTATCACATAATTTTATTATAGCTGTGATTAGATTATGCCACTTTTATCTAGAACTTTTTTCTAAAATATTGAACAAACATGTTGTGAAAAAACTACAGAAAGATGCACTGGTCATTATTTTTTTCTTGGAGAAAATTTTCCCTCCATATTATTTTACATGTATGTTACATATGACTATGCATCTTCCAAAATAAGTTCTTTTTAGTGGTACCATTTGTAGTCACTAGATGTATCCAATAGAAAGAATGATGTTTAAATTAAAATATTATGTGAGAAATAAAAAACATCCTGAAGGATCAATTATGAAAGGTTATTTAGTGTATGAATTAATGGATTTTTATAAAATGTATTTGGATAATGTCAAAACAAGATCTAATCAGCCAATGAGAACTAAAGATGAGCAGTATGATCCCATTGAGCTAACATTTTCATAACTTTACCAAATTGGGGGGGTGCGTATTTGGATCATACAGGTTGTGTACTTTGAACAGGGACTAGTGGGAAATAAATTATCATACGGTGTTATTTAATTTTTTCATGGTTGACGATTACATAAAGCAAATTTATAAATATTTTTTTGTTGTGTACTTTTTTTCATAGTTTTTTACATCATTAAATGTTCATATTATCATAGAAAAAAGTGAAATTATAAAAAGAGCACATCATTCTTTATCTTTTAAGAGTAGGGAGCTATTACACTATAAATAATTTCTTACTTATTTGAAGTCAAAGGTAACAAAATTATTTTTTTTCATGACCAAATCATTGGTAGTTTTTTAATATTCGATGTTGATATATTTCAGGTCTAAATTTTACCAATGGATGTTGTTTCTATTGAAATAAGGTCTATATCATTTGGTCCAAACAATGTAGCACATGATTGTAAAGAAATGGTTGTCAATGGATTTTAATTCATTATAAATAGTTGTGTAAAAAACATTAAAATACAACATGATAGTGTCACGATAAGTACAATAACATATTGTTATGATAGTGTATCAGAAAGACATACTTGATCAAAAAATATATCATATTATGGGGTTGTTGAGAGAAAAGTTTTATTAGATTACTATGCACATGGCTATGTCACTACGATGAAATAAAAGTTGTTTTATTCAATGACATGATAAGACTTGTACATAGATAATTGTGGATTTAGAGTGATTGATATGAACCATTAGTTGTGAATATATGATCCTTACATTCTTTCATCACAAGATAGATATGTTTTTTATGTAAATAGCCCATTAAAACTGTAATTTTGGTGTTCTGTTAATGTTATTACAAGAAATTTTTTTATGAAGGAATGGATAGTCATGATGTTTTAGACAAACCATTCAATGTTCACTAAAATGTACCATTCAATGATAGAAATGATTCAATTTTTAGAATGTATTTTAAACTAGAAATTATAATAGATAATACATATCATTGACATGTTTTGAAGTATTCAGTTTATTTTATTATAACATGGTAAAAAAATTAAATTTTAAAAATGTTACATAAATAATTTTGTTAAATATATTGTACCACTTATCTAGTTTCATATTGTTTTTTTATTTCAAACATGGTTGCAAAATATTTTAATTCTCAAACTATTTATTAAGAGATATTTATTATAGTGTCACATTCCAAAAATGTCTTCTCCAAAGTGACAATTATATGGTAATTTTTACTTGAATAAGGTTAATATTTTTGAAATGGATGTAATAATTAATAAGAAAAATAAAATCAAATGAAGAGTATATATTCTTTACCATCATAAGAAATTGTTTTTGAATTATTTTTTATTATCATATGCCTGATATATCTTCAAAATGTGTATTGAATATGTAGTTGAATGTAATAAATGGAAATATAATATCATTTTGTTTTTATGGTTAACTAAGAATAAAATCATTCTAGATAACTGAAAACTATTATTTAACTTAGTTTGAAATTTAAAGTAATAGATTCTCTTATTGTGTAATGTTTTAATTTTGCGAGTAAACAAATTAATGAAAATAAACTTAGTAGATGATGTAAATTTTTGAAAAATAATATTAATTTTCTTATCATATTTATAGTTATTTAATGTTTTGTTATATTTTTAAAATTTTCACATCACTTCTGGAATTTCCAGGTTATTATGTCTTGTAAGTAGGTTCATAGAAAACAAATGGAGAAAAAAAGTCATCATTTTAGTGAAGTTGAACTAAAAAATATGATTTTTCCGATGAGTACCTTATTTATTTATTGACTATGTATGAAATTTAAACAAATAATATTTAATATTGATATGAATCATCAAGGAGGAAACTTATGTTCATTAATAATAGGTCAGGCAGTCTAGAATATAGAAATGGACCTATATATAACCCCCCTACATGAAGTTCCTCACAAACCATAGTTTTGTAGTCACCAATATAATTTCCTCCCATTATGACTCCCCATTATATGCCTTACCCATACATGGTAAACCATACTTTTTATCCATTTATTCCAACTACCAGGTGGGGTAGTCCCTTTCTTTCCATCCTTTATCATTTTTTCCTTATCCACTTTCATTTATATAGGTTACACCACCATTGTTTATTCCCCATGTATACTAGTACCCTCCCACCCAACTTCAGCATCAGCATTCTACTACAGAGGATAGTCCCCCAATTTTTTCCCACAACATATTGTGCAGGATCAAGCATCAATAAAAAATGCTACAAGTAAATGCTTAAAAAGTAATGAAGTTAATAATTTTTTATTAGAATTTAGTCATATATGTGTATGAAATTTTTTTTTCTTTTTTAAGGATCATCTTCTAGTAAAATACATGGTCGTACACAGATGCATACAGTGTGTCATAGAAACACACAAATAATGGTTATGTATAATGAGGACATAAAAATTATTGGAAAAATGGTAAAGAATTATGGAGTTTCATAGGGAAACTCCTTAAAAATATAATTATTATTCCAATTCAAGAAATACAGTGGAGAAAATTCATATAGGAAATAAAATAAAAGTATTAGGAGAAAATTTGGGTAATATATTTTTTGAAATTAATTTGATGTTTCATGATAAAGTATTATTGAAAAATTTGTTTTAAAATTTTGATATGATATAACTTGCTAGATGGTCTTTATAAAAAGGAAACTATGTTAATGGAACTGGGTGACATGTGGTAGGCCTGTAAGAATAAATTTCATGTTGGATGGAATAAAAGAAGAGGTAATGATCTTGAAAATATACCAATATTTAATGAATGTACAATTTTAAAATACAAATAACTAATTACATACTGGAGTGGTTCCTCTTTCATGGTAATTTACTTAATTGTACATTTAATTTAGTTTTATTCTGTTAGGATTCACTAACTGTTTAACATACCATAAAATAATTTAATTTTGGAATTAAAGAGTGACATCCAATATCTTTCCTCAAATGTATTTATAAGGATATTTTTATTAGGAAACAAATTAATTTTTTTATATAATGTTCTATTTGTATTATGATTTGGGGGGTATATGACTTTTCTATTTTATACAGAATATACTAACTATTCTATTATTGATCTCTTCTTCCTACTGTTCTACTGTAGAGAAACCCACTTTTAGGTTGGAAGCCTCGTGGATTTATAGATGTATTCATCTTTATTACCATCTTAAATAATAAAACCCTCATGTTTTTTTAGATAAATCTCATCATTTAGAACACCATTGAGAAATGGATACGTCACTTCCATTTTAAAAATATTAAATCTTCCAAAGAAAAGTAAATTTTTAAGGCATAATAAAATTATTTTTAAACAAATCGAGCTAGTTGGGTGGCCTCACAGAGTCCCAACAAAGAAGAGTATGATAAATCATATCATTGTGACCTCCTAACCATTCCAATATTCATAAGTAATGATATTTTTTATTAAATATGTAACTTATGATTTTCTCAACATATTGAATCCGAATAAGGGATTCAATATACTCTAAGAGATTAATTACATCCCATTTTCTTAGATTATCCAAATATAGTGTAACATTTTAAGAATAATTAATAGATTTATCCCACCAATTCAAGGTCTAAAATTTTAGGTTAGATTTTCTGGATGCAACCCATTTGATCTATGGTGGAATGAACTGTGAACACCTTATAACATCATACTATATAGATGAGTGATGATAAAACATGTTTCTTAATTATAGTCATTAAATAAATTAGTCCTTATAGAATCCCAATAATTATACAAGTTATTGAAGAAGTTTCTATACAAATCTAGTAATAATAGACATATTGAAAAAACTCAGCTTTCAATGCCCAAAACATCAGATTCAGTGGGTTTGAAACATTTTTTTTCATGCCACTATTACAACCATGTTCTCAAATATACATCCATACCAAATTAAATTATGAATGTACTTTTTAATACACTTATAGAGTTCCCTTATCCATTTATAAATATGCAAATCATATATAAACATAGTGGTGATATCTCAATTAACAAGTAAAATATGACTAGTATAGGAAAGTGACTTAGGGGGGCTATTAATCATGATTTCTAGTATTGAGATATTGAGAAGAGCTAAAATTAACTTTATAAATCTTATAGAAAGACTATACCAATAAAGGAATCCAAAAATAAAGGCAAGAGTATTAAAAGGCTTTAGAAATATTGATCATAATATAAATTTTTCCATATTTATACTTCCTATATTGAATATTTACACATTCATAGATTGTACATAAATAATTAGGCACTTTTCTTCATAGTATAAAACTAAACTGGTTGGTAGAAACAATGGGATCACCAATATAACCCAAACTGGTATTAATAACTTTAATAATGATATTAGGTAGAGTATTTACAACAATAATAGGCCTATAATCACTAACCTCTAAAGCATTCATAGTATTTTGAATCAGAGAAATGAATTGAGAGTTTCACCTTGGAGGGAGAGATATGAATCTGAAAAAAAAAATCATGAAAATACTGTATTAATTCCACATGAGTGACCTCATAAATGATGTAGAGACCCAAATATTGACGTACATGGACATTAAATTACTTTTGTAGAATACTTAATACATAAAAAAAACAGACACACAAGGACCGTAATAGTTTAGTGTCTTTGGAAACTTGGAATATAAACATCTAATCTTGTTGAAAGATCTTCAACATCTCCCATATCGATCTTACCCTTTTGTTTTATTACCTAAAACCTTTATTTATATCCGGGGGAAAAGAAAACATATAAAGGGTGAGCTCAAATGCTCAGTAAGGGTAAGCATGGATAAAATAAAAAAATTATATACATTTGAACTTAAAAACATGAACATAATGTTTAAACATAAAAAGCTTGAGCAATGACATAAAACAAGGAAGTACGTAAGGCATAGATCATAAAGAAACATTAATCATGATAAAATATCATGGGAGTAAAAAATGTAATTGTGGCAACCATTTAGCACATGTCATGATTTCCATAGTAGCCAAGGCATTGCTTCCAACACCATCTTAGTGGAAAAAGTCCCTTTCTGAATCGAGTTCACTCCTCGTTTCAGTCATGTAACACTGAACCGGATTAACTTACCGTTCCAGTCATGTCTATCTCATAAGATATAAATCTTTACCCAATGCATTGGAGGGAGATATAGGTCCCACCCATCTCATATTTAAATCATTCTTACGTGTTCCACAACATAAACATAAATCATTCATCATAACCCAAAGAATAAATTGGATTTCATAAACATCATTCCATCATAACATAATCCATATAAAACAAATGGATATCATTTCATCATAAGAAAAGTGAAACCATATAAATCATAGAGACATTATACTTGAAACATACACATATGAAAAAATGTCATCTTAGATGGAAAATGGTTTTGATAAAACACTTGAAATTAATTCTTGAGGAAAATATCCTTTCTTCTTCAAAATCATTTTCTTTTCACAAAATGTCATGCAATTTTAAAATAAAATGATTTTGTAGAAAATAGTCATGAAATATTTTGGAGGAAGATTCATGAAAATAAGGCTTTATAAAAGCATAAAAATCCTTTCATTCCGTATAAGTTAAAAAAACATTCTTCTCGTACTTTTTCTGGAAAAGTCAAAAATTACCTCGTATGGTAAAAAAAAGATTCCTTACATACCATGTAGTAAAAGTCAAAGATGGTTAAAAAGGAATTTAAACATACATGAAAACAATTTTATAAAACATTGACATGGATGATAGAAATAACCCTAGTAAATACTTATGAATAAGCAATCTCAGATAAAAATGATATTTTCAAAATTATCCCTTACCTTAGGTCCGATATGCTTCATATGGATCCGAACCTCCTCTTCTTTCAACACACCTTTTTGAAACCTCCTCTTAGGGAACTAATATTGGTCTTTGAAGAAGAACAGAACCTCTAGGATGTTTCTATGGAAGTGTAGAAGATAAATTGGCAGGGGTTGGATGAGCTTGAAGGCTCAAAGTGGTGTGAGGAAGAGAGGGAGTAGGTGCCCTTTTATAAGGGAGGAGAGGGGCACCTTTGGAATAACTAAAAATATTATTTTATTATAAAGTCATATTCGGTTTTTAATAGCTCAAAATTGAGTTATTTAGAAGATAAAGTGGGGATGGGTCTAAATCATCTCATCCAATAGAATTTAGACAAGTTTAGGTTTCTATTTAAACTTATCATTTAGATTTAACTTTAAGTTAAATAATTTTTCTTTTACCGTGTCTTCTTGTTTTCTTACACTATAAGGTTAATAAACTTACTATAATAAGAAAAAAGAACCCCAAGTTGTTTATTATTAATATATATAACCTTATCTAAGTCATTTGGCTGAACCTTATATTTTTAGGAATAAAATAACAATTAATAATATATTATTTGTTTTAAAAACTATTTTATGTCAATTTTGACACAATTTGGTAATTGATTTTTTTTGAAAATCATAACAGAATGATTAGTTCGAATAAAGTTAATTAAATCAATACTAACATGTCATATTAACATATAAAATTATTGTAATTTATAAAAATTTTCAAATTACATTTATTTGGGTATTTATAACATCAATTATGTCAATATTTCATTAATAAGATAATTACTGCATCAACATTGTGTCATAAATAAATTAAATTATTTAATGTCTAAAAATTACAAATAAAATACCATTATGTAGGAAATCTTTTTAGATTTCTAATGAATATTCATAGTCGAATTTATCTTATGTATAACTCTATATTAAAAATGGTTTCGTTATTAAACTTTGATTTTAACTATTTTAACCCTTCTTTAAATAAATTAATAATAAATGTCCTAATCTAATCCAAGTGGGCCTAAAGGGTAATATCTTATCTCTAATGTTGTTTATGGTCGATTTACACTTATCCAATAGAATTATTACATGTGTTAGGGTAATAATAATATCATTTTTACCCTTAATTACCCTATTTACTTTTAACTGTGGTAAAAAAAAGAAAAAAGTTACTATTCACCAAAAATTATTTTCATCTCATTGAACCACATTTTACTTACATACATCAACCGTGTCTCTTGGATTTTTGAAATTCCATTCACAAAAGTGGTAAAATTAAGTTTTATGTAAATTTGAAAATTCTCCTAGGAGGTGGGTAAAAGACGGTCAAAAGTTCAATAAAATTTTTATATATCTAAAATTATTATAAAATGACTCCAATGAATTACATTGAACTTATATAGGTATTATGTATCAATTTTTACCTAAAATAAATTTAAATAAAATAAATAGTTATTTAAATAAAAAGTCGGTTTTTAAATAGTAACCCAGTGTTTTCACTATTCATCAAAAATTGAAAGTTTTCAGAAAAATACCAAAATTTCACCCTAGGCAAATTTCGATATTCTGAATCCAAAAATGAAGTCCATTTTCAAAAATAAAATTTATAAAATTTTAAAAAGTGGGTATTACTATTCATAACGGCTATTTTTAATAATAATTTAATAGCATATCGTTGTTTAGTGAAACTCAGTATTGCGTACAACACACGCTATCATGGAAGGTCGCGCTTGCGTGTAATGCAAGCTAAGTTAGGGATCCATGTTGTGCAATCTCCTTTTGGTGCAGCGTACAACACAAGACATTAATGTAATTAAAAAGAATATTTTTCATAAAATCTTGGGGTGTTACAAATGATCAGGAATAATTTATCATTAAATCCATTAAATCTTTCTGTTGATATCTACCTATATATATACATTTTTATCTAGTTAATTTCTAAGACATCAGAGAGAGTCTCAATATAATTTTCCATGTTCTCTTTTTTATTAGAACTAATCAACTCATATTCTATCTTCAACTTCTTGAATGATTTAAAATATATTTTTTTATAATTATTGAACATACATTTTAGAGAATATTAACTTGCTATTTAAAAATTAAAAATACTAATGGAAATTTCATCAATACATTTATCTTCAAGTGATTAGATCTTTGCATCAACCTTTTCTGGATGAGTTTTCATGAGTTTCTTTACTATATTAATAAGACTAAAATTCCTTATATATTTTTACTTCATTATTTTCATCCTTTAATCCAAATTTTAAATAAATAAGGAGTTTTTGTGTGTTCATGACATGAATTTATAGTGTTTTTGGTATTTTTTTAAGTTTAAAGTGTGAGTATATAAAAAAATGGAATAAGATAATAGTAGTAATAACAATTCTAGTTAGATTAAATGAATTTTTAGTGGGGGATTTAGGGTTGTGATCAACCTTGATGCATGAAAAATTAATTACCAGAAAAATATTTTATAAACATAACCAATTCCATAAACATAACTGCACACAACTTAAATAATAATAATTTTTTTCATTTATTTGAGAAAACATATTTTGAACAACATAATTTTTTAAACAAGTCATGTAAACATCATTAAAAATCACATCAAACATTACTATATATGATTGGAAAAGTAAAATACATACTACATAGCATGATTTAGAAAATTAAAACAATAAATAAGACATACTTATGATGTGTGAAAATAAAAATTACATACTCATGAAGAATATGTATCAAAAAAACAAAAAAAATAGTACTATAATGAACTTAATTTAAATGCCTCAAATTTACCTAGCTATAGTTCAATTGTTTTCTGTTATTTTTAAAATATATTTCTTATATATATTAAATTATTTTTTAATGATGGTATAAAAAATAGATTTTTCTTGTTCTTTTTTTCATTGGTTGGTGATTACTTTTTTGTTTGATTAGAATCTAAGATGTTAATTTCATAGTATATTATAGATAATTAGTTGGTATGTAAATTAAATTTAAATTGGGTGCCTATGATTGTGTATGGTTTTATGAAATTCTAAAAACCTAGTTATTTGATTTGTTTCTTTAAATAGTTTAATTATTAAGTTGAAATGGTTATTTTTTATCCCTTGTGATGTGTTAAAATGCTAGTATATTTTTGTTTACTAATAGGATTAATATGAAAGGAATATAATAAATAAGTACGCCATGAAATATATTCATACTCTACGGTGCACTACAATTCCATATCATGAACTTTCATAGGTAATATATGATTTAACATTGAATATAAATTTATTTTTTCAATGATTTAAGTTTGATTTTCTTGCAGAAAGAGGCATTAAATATTGATGGTAATATTCCCTGATCATTATTGTTTTGTTCTAGTAGAAAAAATAAATATGAAAGTGTTGTGAATCAAGAAACATAGGAAAAAATTGTAATACTTTTTTTAAATTTCTAGTTTATATTCCATAGGGTCAATATATTGATTTGGTCACATTTAATTAGATTTATTTCATGTTCAAAACAATAATATTTTAAAAATAATTTCTTCATTATATAAACACAAGAAAATAATTCTTAGTCAAACTTCTCATTTATAATTTCAAAGAAAAATTAATAGAATAGTTATGTAAGAAGCTATATTGAATGTAATAATTTTTTTCATATATCTCACTTGTGAGTTGCTTAGACTGGAAAATCTGCAACACCAAAATGTTGATTTCGGGTGATTCATTTTCCAATAATGTAGTCAAAAAGTCAGAAAAATCATCCTAAAATGTGAAATTAATGGTAATAGCACTACAATTGTTTTATTACATAAAAATAAAATTAATATATGTGATGTACATTCTATTATACTTAATTTTGTAAGATTTATTACCTTTCACTCATTTACAAAATTTTCATCCAATTTTTATTATTTTCCCTCATTTTCACCAGTTTGTGGTGATAAAAACTTCTAGTGTTACCAATTCTATAGTAATAAAACCACTGATAATGTAAACGTGTAAGAACTACCAATGTAAAAGTGTTACTAAAGAAGAAAAACGTGAAAATATTTAATCATTGTTAGTGTAATGATGATAATAAAATTAGATATAGTATTGATGTAATTCTATGCTACTAATATTTTCTATAAGAGTGGCTTGATACCGCAATGTTGATATAGAATAGATGATACTAATGAAGTGAAATATGTGAATGTAGCCACTTCTAGTAATTATGATAGTATAATACTATTATAATGATGATATTGCAATGGTTCTTCTCATCAGTTCTTATTTTATGTTATAGTTGTAAACCTATAAAAAATAATTTAGATACTATAAATTTTTATGTTACTGATCATACATATAAACAATAAACATCTACATACTAGGAACATGAATGTTTATACTGAATAAAGTAGTACTTTTTATGAAATTTAAAGTTTTTTTCTTTGTATTTACTAAAGAAGTAGGATGTTTAAATAATTCAGAATTGTTTGTGTAATACTACTTATAACATTAGATTCACTACTGATGTAACAAATTAATAATGACAGTGTCTATATTCCTGGAATTCCAGTGAAATGATGCAACTTTAATGTTGTTTAATAATAAATTTTATAGTATTAATCTACTTCTAATGAAGTGAAATTCGTGAATAACTAACCTCTTATAGTTATTCTGATAATATAATGATGTTATAAATAATGATGATATTAGAAATACTCATTTTAATCCATGTCTAGTTTATACTTATAAAGTAATTATCATATTAATAATGTGATAGTATAATGTTAATAGTGTAATGCATCTATTATAATGATGATACTAATGAGGTCAAATATTTATATATTTAATCACTGCTATTATAAGCATTGTTATTCCACAAGAGCCTCAGCCCAGCTGGTGAGGACTCGGTAAGTGCATCCATGATACCCGAGTTCAAAACCGGGCAGAGATATAATTTTTGGGGGGTATTGTAGTAGTACTGGAGCATTACTGTAGTAGCACTATTCGGTACTGTATCAGCTAGAACTATTTATCTATTTGGGCTTTCAGTCCATCGGTTTTGGCCTCGGGTCCTTCAAGGCCTTCAGGCCACCCAAGGACTTCGGTCTAGTAAGGCTTTCGATCCACCTCAAGGCCTTTGATCCACCTCAAGGCCTTCAGGCCACCTCAAGGCCTTCGGTCCACCTCAAGGACTTCGAGCCACATGAAATTGTGCTTAATAACCAGACATACTCTACAAGGAGTAGACTCTATATGAGGAATCAAAGTAGGCTCATTCACTAGAGTAAAAGATGACTGGATTTTTTAGAAATATAGGGTATGGAATTTCCATCGGGACCAGCCTGTGCATTCATGGGAAGCCTAGTCCAACAAGCCATGTGAAGGTGGAGAGCTGACATCATGATGAAGAAACTGGGGAGGAGCAGTTCCATGTAGTTATAGTCTGTATATTTCTCTAATACCTATGGGTTATGTAATCTCTAATCCTACAGGCCTTGTAAGGGTTCCCCCTCATCCCTTGAAAGGGGGGTTATCAAAAATCAATAAAAAAGAAGGTCTTCAGGCCATTCGAGGATTGTAAGCATTGTTATATGAAGAACTGGTACTATAAGAACCTATATTGTAATGTTGGTAGTGTATGTATTGAAGGTGTAATTATATTAATTCCATTTTAATTTTGTATTTGAACCTATTTTTTAAGCTATCCACTATATGAATGTTGTGATTGATCAATAATTTCATAGAATTAATGCTAAAACTAACAATAATAGAACCTGCTTAAAAGTGTAGGGAAATAGTTATATTTTATGTGTTAAATATATTAAAATGTTAAATAATAAAGGAATGATGAATAATAATTACATAATATTTTGGGCCTGAAAATTTACATCACCAATAAATTGGATGAATCTAATTATTCTATAAAAAATATACTCATTTGTTTCTTGTATTCATAACAAATATTACAATTAATCATATCACCTCTAAAACAAAATAATATTTCAATTACAAGATATATGTAAAATGAATTTAAATTAATGCAACCTAGATCTAATTTAAATTAATAATAACATGTCACCCCACATCACAATTTCCATTTGATTGAAATACTTATTAATTTCAATTCACAGCCCTTTCGTATCAAAAGGGTTGAAAAAATTAGCCCAATTGATATAGTTTAACTTGATATTGGTCTGTATTTTCAATAATAATTGGTTTCACTCAATTAAATTTTTAGTTTTCTAATATTTTATAATTTAAATTCTTGTTTTATATTATTATTTTTATTATCTACTAAAATGGTAACACCCTTTAATAGGATGTTCATCAAGATCTAGTAGTGAAGGAACCAGACACATTTGGATCAAACGTTCATTTACATCATGTAGTGTTCCTGAACTGATTAACCACCTAAATCGTGCTATCAGGATGGGTGCCACTGGCCTTAAGCGCACATCCATGTACTCTAAAGGCTGTTGAATAGAAGTGAGGGTTTAAAAGAGTAATAGTATGAATACTATACCCTAAAGGGATAATATAATAATGGTCTTAGTACTAATATATAACATTCGATGAATAATTAAGACTCACCAGACTCGAACCAGATCCAACAAAGGCAGAAGCATAGTCAAAATCAATAACCAATGGAGGAAGAAATAATAATAGAAGCATCATAAATGAAATAAACATGCCAACATACAACTAGTAGCTACTAAACAAAACATGTATCCAATAAAAGTCATACATATCAATATCCAGAAAGGTTATCCCATGGTTGACCACAGTATAATACATATATATGCATGTTCATACAAAGGAAAGAAAAAGGGAAAACTCAAAAGTAACTCATGTAGAGGTAAGAACCATAAGGTATCTTTCCAATATCTCATGCCAAATAGTTTCTAAGAATCATCTCCTAAAGTCAATCCCTTACTTAAACGTAAATTCATAAAGTCTACATGTGTCCCAAAGGGCCCATGTAAGGTGTGAGAATGGGTCTCAGTGGGATACCACCCAAGTTTGCATACCCAAAATAAGTGTTTAATTAGATGTGAGTTGTAATTAAAAGTAAATCATCACATGCATAAAGTAAACACAAACTTCCCTAGTTCTTAACAACCACCAAGAAGCCATAACCTACCTCAACCAATGCCAGAATCACTAAAGAGAAGAGGATCCTTATCTCATGGCCCAAGGTATCCTATGATATCAAATATCTAGTTAAACCCTTATCATCCACCTCAAATAAAGTAACTTGGAA
This sequence comes from Viscum album, assembly GCA_963277665.1. Taxonomy (NCBI): domain Eukaryota; kingdom Viridiplantae; phylum Streptophyta; class Magnoliopsida; order Santalales; family Viscaceae; genus Viscum; species Viscum album. The sequence goes on from OY728152.1 coordinate 1,647,808,886, forward strand.
CCACATGCCTCCTAACACCTCTTATCTCAAACCAAATCACTAAAGTCTCAAAGGCATTCTCAACAAAATGAAACCTTGGTGTCTTGGACCCCTGCTTAAAATCACCCATCGTCTTGAATCCCAAAGTCCAGTGTCACAATGATACTTGTTCCCAAATAAATTATCATTGACTCAAAGCATGAAGTCCCAAGAAAAAGTGATATCCATCCTTCAATACAAGTCCTAGCCCAATTTCCTCAAGCACGGTGAGTCTCAGCCCCAAACCAATAGCATTAATGTTATCATCTAAAGGCTCCTCTCCTTATTGATTTATATAGAAAGAACCCACCACACAATTACCTAAGACACAGTAATGGGGGGATATACCCACATGAGTGGTCAAACACACCGTATTACTGAGTCAACCTATGTGTACATGACTCCAATCATCATTTTGGCCATTATGGGTGAGCGTAAATCACCAAAATATAGTACCTAATCCACATCCAATCGGTACCTCATGCCCCTATGACCATGTATCTCAAGTATGATGGTCATGCCATCCAATATCCTAGGCCTTTCCCTCAAACTTGTGGTCTCTCCACATCAATCTGATGTCCATGATGCCCAACCAATGGTCAACACCACCCAAGTAAACTCAAGCCAAGCCCAACCAAATGATCTTATCGCCTTAATTCTGATAGTCATGCCATCTCAATCCCTCAGCCCAATATTTTCATGATTGCATGGATCTCATCCCATTCCATACATCATAAGAATTTCAAATATATATAAAACAACTCACTTTAATAAACAATTCAATTTAATACGATTGAATTGTACAATTTAAATCAATATAATAATTCAATTAAATTGAATTGAGTAACTCAACTTCAAATGATCAATTAAATTTTAAGTAAAAAAACAATTTAAACTAAAGAATTTATATTGAACCAAGAGCGCACCTTGATCTAACTACCCAAGGTGTTCAATATCCTCTAACCCATCCTTGAATGAGAAAATAAGGTGAGGTCATGACCAAAAATATCCCATAAGGTCATAAAATAAATTTAATATCAATCTTGAGGGTCTCACTCAATTACTCGTTAGAAAAAAAAATATGCCCCTAAAATAAACAACAAAAAAACAAAAATAAAGGTATGAAACACCTAACTTGGACTCATAGACATAGTAAAATCCTATATTATCCTCTAACTCTAATCGGTTTGGAAGAAATCGACGTTTCCATCAAACGACCTGAAAATAGGGTAAAACAGATCAAATGGATTTAGTGCTCCATGAGGTGAAAGAGAAATGAGAAGAAATAATATGTGTGATAAGACTTGCCAATATGGTTCTATTTCACCTAACAGCAACCAAAACGGGGTACTGATGTAGGATCTAGTCCACACCCTAGAGGCGAGGTGGAGGAGAGCTCCTCCTTTGATGTTGCACGACACATGAATGAAGAGAGAAGGGAAAAAGAGGGTAAAATGAAAATAATAAGAAGTGAAAAAAGGTAATTTCCTACATTAAATGGGGTCACATGGTTATCTCTCATGGTTATCTCTCATGGTTTTCCAAACCATGTGCAAACCGTGTAGGCTACAGTGCATGGGTTCTGCCAAAGTGGCACTACCCATGCGGTATTCCACACGGTTTTCTCAAAAACTGAAAAAACCATGTGGAAGCCTATAAAAAACTAAAAAAACTCCATGAATGGTTGTGTTCCTCACCCCTAATTTTTTTTCAAACCATGTGGTAGTTCAAAATCAGGTCGTACAGTTAGCTGGAAAATGCCACATATTATACTCTAAACCGTGCGCCTTGACTTGCAACTCCAAAAAATGGTCTTTGGGCCTTTGACACTCATATAAACCTTATGAACACCTAAGGAACTCTCCAAGACTCTAAATCCATCTAAAAATATGATATAAGGCTGATGGAACTCTCATAATTTGGATCTGATCATCTAAAAAGATAAAGAGAACCCCCAATACTTCAAAAATTCAAAACAGGAATGGTTTTCGACCCAATTCAAAAACCCAGGATGTTACAATATCCCCACCTTAACATTTCTTGTCCCCTAGATATAAAACAAAACACAAATATACTACTGAACATACCCATATTGTTTAAAATAACCCAAACTACCCTTGTCTCAAGGGTACAAGTCAACTACTTCAAGGGGGATCCCCACCTTAGGAGTGACCTAACCCAGTCTCAACAGAACCAAAACTCAAATCAATAAAAGTTACATAAACCAATTAATGGACTCATAAGTCCTCCTGTGATGTGTCATCACTTATATGCCTTACTAGGTTCTTCCGTGTCATAGCATACACCCATCATAATTCTACACCGTATCAGTGACTGCCTCTTGCCCATGTCACATATGGCATCCATGAGGTCCCAAATCTCAATAGATTCTCAAATAAATATCAGTGTCTCACACCTCAGTAAAGTATTACACTACAATGGTGCCCAGATTCCTATTCACCTCAAGTAACCCACATCCCCTCGATGCCTCGATTCCAAGAACCTCAGTAAATCACGCACCTAACCGTGCTCAATATAAAACCTGGTGCCATGCACCACACACACACACACACACACACACACATTCACACACACACACACATATTTATATCACACACCTGAGATGGTGTCAACCTACTAACCAACATATGTTCATTACATACATATAACACATTCACCTCATGCACTCAAAATGGGCATGCCTCAAAAGGCCATGCCAAAACAGAACAAATAAACAGTTATTCCAATAGTTTACCTTTGATTATCATTGACTCACTAGACAATTCAGCACCTGGAAGCTCATGGAATTCACCTAGTCTAAAATCTAACTGTCTAAAGCCTGAACTTCATATGGTGCTACACCATCCACTAGCCACTAGCCCCATTGACGAGTCTCATTGTCTCTGTCATGTACTCTATGTGTGGGTGAATCTCTTCTACCCTCACCTGGTACCAATCTTGAACCAACCTCAGAAGCCTGAGTTTGCTTCGGTCCCTAACTACTAGCTATCTGAGAAGGCTTCCTACCGAACCTCTCGAGATGACCGACCTGCCCATATGTATGGAACTCCTTTGGAGGAAATCACACCAAGTCTAGACATGTCCTAGCTACCCACATTGAAATAATAACATAGAAGATCCACTGGATATGGTTTGGCTGAGTCCTTGTCCTGACTACCCTGCTGGAACTCATCTTGTCCAAGATTCCTTCCATCTGAAGTGTCTCCATTGAAATCAACCAAAGTTGTTTCCTGGGTTGAGTACGACCTATCCATCAGGTTTCCCTTGGATATGAGCACCTATTTCACCACATCTAAGATTGAGTTCAACCTAAATATGTTTACCTTCACCCAAATTGCATTCTATAAACCATCCTCAAATTACCTCACCCTCGAGGTGTCATCGCTCACCAAGTCAGGTGAAAAGCGAGACAATTCAAGGAACATCATTGTATATTCCATGATAGACATGTCACCCAGATAAAGGCTCAAGAACTCCTCGGCTCTTTCTTCCGTTAACATATTTTGGAAGAAATTATTGAATAACCTGGCCTCAAAATCCTTTCAGGCCAGCCCCTTGTGTGTACCTGCCTAAACCTTCACATCCCACCAATGTTTAGCTAGTCCTCTGAGTATATAAGTTTCCAACTTCACTCACCACCTTGGTGGAATATTTAGTTAATTGAAAATAATTTTTATAGCCTTGATCAAGTTCGCAGTCGACTATGGACCACCCTCACCCTAAAAAAGTAGTGGGTGTTGTGACTGGAACTCCTGAGTCAGATATTCCATTGAGGGATCTACACCCTGAGCACCCTTGTCGATCCCCTGTAACACATGCACTAGGATTTCTATGAGATTATCATCAATACACAACCCAAAAGGAGTAAGATCTAGTATTTTTCCTTCCTACACTAGAACCTGATCCTAATCCTACCCACAAGCTTATCCCTGAGCCTGTACCTACTCTGACTGACCCTCAGGGGTCTGAACCTGCTCATGCTCATGTGTCACTAAACCATCACCCACATGATGCTCTAACCAAGCTGTCTAGAAGGAACCTTGTAAATACCATAAACAGGGTTATACATCCAATAACATATATATATATAATGTAGATTGGGAAATTAGTAATAGGAAGCACATCCTCACTACCCTTAACCTTTACTATCGCAACTATGCCACGTGGAATCCTGAACTCATGGCCTCCTTACCCTCCCTCAACAGAGCCATGTATCAAATAATCCTGGGGTCATGCTCATCCTAACAAACCATGTCACCTCAATATGATGACCACATTACCTAACATAGTGATCAACATCACCCCAAGCCATAGTACATGCCTTTACCTATAAGACCCAGGCCCATTTCTCTTATTAAGAGAAATTTCTTATCTTGTCATATTAAATTTAACTAATATTTTGATATCATGGAATATGCAAATTTAAAATTGAAACATCCTATCATGTGCCTAATGAAAATCTTGAACAAGCATAGTATATCAAACACACCTTTCCTTAATAGGACAAGGTTCTGAATCTCATTCTTTACTATACCAGGTTGAGGATTACAAGTCATAACATTTAAAAATTCACTTTCCAAGTGATCCACTCTAGGTTGAAATCATATAAACTATAACTGAGCTATAAAAAATAGTAATTCTCACCCATGGTAACTTGGTCTGTTCCTTTTAATTGGGGATGTAGGCACCCAATCACGAGCTCTAAACCCATTTCTAACTGCATCCTAATCTCCAGTCTACCATTAATCAAGTATTTTTACCAGTAGAAAATAAAAGAAAAATAAATCTCGATCTCATTAGTATCCAATGAAACATTAATACTAAATCCCATTCAAGAACTGATATGATACCACTTGTAGAATCCTCAAGCCAATTAACCACCCAAACAGTACTATCAGGCCGAGTTATACTAGACTTAGTTGTGCCTCCCTATACACAAAAATCATCCGACAAGTAGTGGGGGTGTAAAAGAGTAATAATGGGGAGACTATACCCTCAATGGATAATATAATAATGGTCCAGGTACTAATATATAACATGTAACGGATAATTAAGACTCAATAGACTCAAACCAGACCTGGAAAAGGTGGAATCAGAGTCAATATCAATAACCAATAGTAGAATAAACAATAATAAAAAGTAGTGTAAATAAAATAAACATTCCAACATGCCACTTATAGCTACTAAACAAAACATGCATCCAATACAAGTCATACATATAAATATCTAGAAAGTTATGCACATGGATAACCACAGTAAAATATATATATATGCATACTGAAACAAAGGAAACAAAAAAGGAAAACTCAAAAGTAACTCCTAAAGAGGCAATAACCTCAAGGTCCCTTACCAATATCTCATGCCAAACAATTACTAAGAATAATCTTCTGAAGTCGATCCCTTACCTGAATGTAAATTCATAAATTCTACACGTGTCCCAAAGGGTCCATGTAGGGTGTGAGAATGGGTCTCAGTAGGATACCACTCAAGTGTGAATACCCAACATGAGTGTTTAAGTGGGTGTGAATTGTAATTAAAAGTAAACTATCACATACATAAAGTAAACATAGACTTACTTGGTGCTCAAAACCCACTAGGAATTCATCACCTGCATTGGAAAATGATGGAATCACTGAATTGGAAATGATCTTTGGTCCATGTCCCAAGGTATCCTCTGATATCAAATATCCAAGTGAACCCTCAGGTTCTACCTTAAATAAAGTAACTTGTCACCACATCCCCCATAGCACCTCGTGTCTCAAACCAAATCACTAACATCCCAAAGGAACGCCTAAGAAAATGAAACCTTATTCCCTCAGACCCCTTCTCAAAAGCACCTATCAGCTCGAAGCCTTATTTCCAGAGGCACAACGATACCTATCCATAAATAAATCATAATTGGCTCATAGAAAAACATCCCTATAAATGTTGATATTCTTCCTCCAATATAATTCCAGACCCAATGGCCTCAAGCACGGTGAGCCTCATACCCTAACTGATATCCTCAATGTTATCATTTAAATGATCCTCACCTTATATATGGATTTCTCTGGAAAGCACCCCCAACACAATTCCCTAAGTTGCACTACTGGGGGACTCTACCCACATGAGTGGTCAAAACCACCTCATCACTGAGTCAACCTGTGTGCACATGACTCCAATCGGAACTTTGTTCATCACAAGTGAGCAGAAATTGCCAAAATATAGTACCTATGATAAATCCAACCAGTACCACATTCTCCTTAGACCATGTTGCTAAAGTCCAATGGTCATTCCATCCAAAACCTAGGCCTTTCCCTCAACCTGACAACCTCAGTACCTCAATCTGACATCCATGACGCCCGACTGATGGTTAAAACCACCCAAGTAAACCCAGTCCAATCCCAACCAAATGATCTTATCACCTCAATCCTGATGACCATTCTATCTTAATCCCTCAGGACAATCCCATCATAATCCCATGGATATCATATCATTCCATACATCATAATCATTTCAAATATATAACTCACTTTAATAGACAATTCAATTTAATATGATTGAATTTTACAATTTAAATCAATATAAAAATTCAATTAAATTGAATTGAAAAACTCAACCTCAAATGATCAATTCAATTTTAAGTAAACAAAAAAATTTAAACTAAACAATTCAAATTGAACCAAGAGCACACCCCAGCCTAACTACCTAAGGTGGTTGATGACCTCTACCCCATGCTCGCAAGATAAAATAAGGGAGGGAATTCCCAAAAACATCCCATAAAGTCATACGATCAATTTAATATCATGCATGAGGGTCTTATTCAATTACCCATCATCACACAAAAATTCTTGCCCCCAAATCGGTTGTTAAAACACCAAGGAAGGTATAAACCACCTACCTCAGACTCATAGATGTAGGAACGTCTGGTTTTTTCCTCTAACTCAAAGTGGTTTGGAATAAAATGAATTTTCCATCGAATTCCCTGAAAATACGGTAAAATGGCTCAAATGGATTTAGCACTCTATCAGGTGAATGAAAGAAGATAATGAGGTATATGTGTGATAATACTTACTGATATGGTTCTATTTCACTCAAAATCAACCAAAATAGAGAACCAATGAAGGGTCTAGGTTACACCCTAGAGGATAGAAGGAGGAGAGATCCTCCTTTGTTATTGTGTGACCCACGAACAAATAGGGAAGGAAAATAGGGTGAAAATAAAAATAATTAGAAGGAAAATGGTAATTTCCTACATTTAATGGGGCTACATGGTTAGCTCAAATGGTTTTCAAAACCATGCGAGCTATATTTCATGGATAATTCTTAATCGGTACTACATGTGTGACATTTCACATGGTTTTCTCTAACCATGCGTAAATCATGAGGAAGCCTTTAAAAACTATTGATCTCTACATAGAGTTATGTTCATCACCCCTCTTGGTTTTTAAAACTATGTGGTAGTTCAAAATCAGGGTGCATGGTTAGCTGGAACAGGACACATGGTTTACCCTAAATTGTGTTCCTTGACCTGAAACTCTAAAATAGGGTCTTCGGGTCTCTAATGCTCCTGAAACCCTTATAAAAACCTTAGTCACTCTCTAATCCTCGAAAACCATCCAAAAACATAATATATGGATGAAGTAACTCTTGAAATTTGGTTCTTACCATCGAAAAAGAAAACAGAACTCCCACTACTTCAAAAAATCAAAACAGGAGAGGTTTTTGACCCAATTCCAAAACCCAAGACGTTACACATTAGGTCCTAGGTGATGAGCATGATGATAGAGTTCATTATAAACCTGTAAATAAAATCATTCCATCTAAATATTGGTCTTCAGGTAATAAATATTCTTGTAACATTTTAGGAATGGTAGTGAAGAATAATTAAAAGCCTCCATTAAGATAGAAAAGGAACAATTTCAACAAGAGTCTCAAAGGAAGAAAAAAATCAAAATGAACAATTATGAAAAGTGATATTATCTATATTCTCTTCACTTCCACCAAAGGGTTAAACAATAATGGATGGATTTTTATAAATTATATGCTTTATTTATGAGGATAGGGATGATTGTGAAGCTGATGATGCTGGTGGATAGGTTGATAATGATGGAGAGGTTGATGGTGGAGATAATGATGATGATGGAGAGGGTACTGGTGGTGATAATTATGATCTTGGAATTAGTTTTACACACTTTTATGGTGTTGATATTGGTGCTGATGATGATGAGGATTTATATGAAATTATTGAGAGACATTATTGACAGTTTCTATATATATCATTTTGTTTTTATTATTTATAAAATTTCAATTTTATATGTATTAGTTTTTTTGTTTGTGTTTGGATTTTTGTGGAAAGGGGATGTTGCAGGTGGTGTATTTAGTATGATGCAGGCAATATGTATGGCATAGAAGTACCGTATGGCTTGAAATTTGGTGTGTTGAAGGTGGTTTGTATGTCTTGTATAGTATATAGGTTGTCAATTTGGTATGGGATATTTCCATGGTTTAAATCTTTGAAATATATAGGTTACTTCCATAGTTTTAACTGTGGAATTAGGTATTAAAAGACATATTTTAGCCATGTAAATATCTATCAACAACCACATTTAAATAATGTAAATATATAACCTATATCCATGGTTTTAACCATGTAAATATGTATTAAAATCCAAAGTTACATCATAGTTATATCTATAAATTTACACAATTTAAACTGTGGTTGTAGGTTATATATTTATATGGTATAATAGTGGATATATCTAGAAATTTCCATAGTTTAAACTATGGAAATACACTTCCTATTGACATGGTTAAAACCATGGAAATTACTAATTCCTACTACAACAACTTTAGTCTCCATGATTAGTAAAGTGTGTAAATAGGATATTTCCATAGAACTGTGACCATAGGTGAATTTTCTTGTTGATATTTGAAAAAAAAAACTTAATAACACATTTTCAAAATCCCTTTTTTCATTGAAATTATTTATTAAAAATCCAAAAAAATAGAAAATATTAAAGAAAAAATTTATTTTAAAAGAACATTGAAAATTTTAAGGGATGTTTGAAATAATTGAGTGGTCATGACAATGAGAAATATTGTTCATGTTAAAAGCAAAGATTATTTTCTCATTTTCGGTAAAAGACAAATGGGATTTTTTTTTGAAAAAAATGGCAAGATACACATAAAAACATTTCGTAAAAAGTTAAACAGGGGTAAAAATTTATTTAATAAACCATTTAAAAAAATATGAAAACATTTTAGGGAAACATGGTTATGGAAGAAAACATATTTTCAATCTAAGAGATAAATAAAGTTGGATTTTATTAAAAAAATATTAATTATTTTAAGTTCCCTAGAGTGTAAAATGTTTCCATTACAAGAAAATATCATGAATAACCATTGGAGAATAAAATTAATTCATTTATTGTGATTTGGATCATAATATTTTATCATCAAAATCATAATCATAAACAATCTCAATAAATGATGAAATTGTAACATAAAATTTTTATGACTTTGGTAATATTGAAATGTAAGACCCATGAAGTAATATCATTAAATGAATCTTAAAATAACATAATGATAAATAAATAAATTTTTCTACATATCAAATTGGTTATGTATGCACCTTGTGAAATAATTTAGGTACATAACATAACATATGTCTCAAATAAGAAAAATTTAGAGAAAAATAACTTGCCGCTTTGGTAACATTTGAACCATAAACCCCATGGAAGAGAGATCATAAAATGGAAATATAAATAAAAATAAATTTCAGTATAATAAAAATAAAATAAATTCATGGGTATTATATTCACCACATAAAATAAATAGGTCTTGAATATGGCATGTGTCTCACATAAGTAAAAAAGTGAGACGGAAATCCCTTACCATTTTAGTAATCTTTTGAATTGTAAGACCCTATAAAACATAGAATCAAATAAAACTTTAAATATAATAAAAATAATTGGATTTATGATATAACATGTCAAATTTTTATTATTTACACCATACACAATAAAATGGTGGTGAATTTTCATATGTCTCCCAAAAATAAAAGAGAGACTAGAAATCTCTTACATTAAGTCTCAACTTCCTTCATACATGTTCAAACCTACTATATAATAGATATAGGTTTATTATACATAAATTAAAGAACCATAAATATATATATCATACCATATATGATTTTCGTATGACCTTCTATTACCCATTTATTCCTAATTTCATGTTAAAGTCACATTTCGGGTAATAATTGCTTTGTTTTTCATGTATGTTTTGATTGGTTATTTTTTATTTTCATACTTTAATAATGGTTCCATAATATCCATAATTTTAAACATGATATAAATATCTTATATATTCAGTATATATGTATTTATATTAATATATAAAATATAGATATAGAAAATGAAATACACCGTTCATGGAGACGGTAAGCCGTATTTACTCATGAACATTGTTTCCATTTTCTAGAAGTATTGAAGTAAAGAAAGTTAAGTGATATATTATAATTATAGAATCATTTTTATTTCATATATATCACATATTTTCATTAAAACCATACTTATTACCTTCCATGTAAAGCATGAATGAATAATATCACTACGTGAGGTGGTAGTCCGCCATACACACAAGCGATGTTAACATATTCCCACAAAATAGAAAGAATTAAGGTATGTGTGGTATAATAATTCAAGAATTATAATAATATAAAAAATATAAAAAATAAACAATAAATATATAATTATTTCAAACCATGAGAGGTGGTAATGGAAATAATGAATGACATCATTTTGCGAGGTGGTAGTCTGATGAACACACGAACGATGATTTCATAATTCATTTGATGGAAATGGATATAGATTTAGGTCATGATATTGACATAAAAAATATTAGTATATGTAAGATACTGAGGTTAATATATAATCATGGTATAATAATAATTGACATAGGTTGAAGAAAAAATAAAATAAAAGTGCTCGTTGATGAACGTTGTCTCTTCTTCAGGTATCCTCCTTTGGTTAGTATAAAAATACATCCTAGGATGGATTTATGTAGAAAATAAGGATTCTATGATGAGATTAAGTAATTTTGAAAGTAATTTGGGTAGTTATTGTTATAACCAAAATGTTTTTAATGTGTTAATAGTAGAGGAGAAGGGGTGTCCTTTATAAATGAGGTGTGTGGCACACTTTTAATTTTTTGAAAATAAAAAAGTGTAACCACATTTTCCTCATTAAAAAAAGCTTAAAAATGGAATTTTATCAATAATATAAAGTATAAGTTATAAATATGTCCATAAATCATGTTTTTTACATGTTTTGGGTCATTTTTTACACTTATCTTTTTATCTTAACCCTTGGTAAACCCATTTCTACCTTAACCGCAGTAAATAATTTTTAATGATTTTATTATTAATATTAGAAAAAATAATAATTTTAACTTATTATATAATATAAATTATGATGATTAAAAATATTTATTCCATTTTTCTAAACTACATTTACATAATTGGAAAATTTTAATTTAAAATTAATCCTATGGATGCGATGAGAAAGCGTGTTTTAAAAGAGAAAATGCTCAAAAGTTTACAAAGTTTTTATATTGAAATTCAATATAAAATTGAATAAAATATCCTAAATTAGATTAATATATATATATTTGATCTAATTTTACTTTAAAATCAATTTAAAATATAATTTAACTTTATGAATAATTTAAATAAAAAGGCAGTTTTCAATTAAAATTTAGTATTTTCATTATTCATCAAAAAATGAAACTTTTGAGAAAAAACAAAAAAAATACCCTAAGATAATTTTGATATTATGATTATAAAATTTTAATTTATTTTTATAATAAATTATATAAAATTGGTAAAATTAATTTTAAAATAAGTTCACCAAAGGAGACAAAACTTCTTTTTAGAAAATACAGTTTTAAGAATAAAATTTGATTTATTCATATCCCTTGTATAGAGAACACATAAGATGAATCTTTAAAATTTATAGAATGTATAATATATAAATTTAATTAAAATAATTCAAAAAAATTGATCCATTTAATTTATTGAGGTAAATGTGTTTATGTTCATAAAAAATGTTTTTCATAAAATTCCTTTATTTTAAAAAATGTTTTTATTTTAATTTGTAATTAATTAGTTGGAAAATAATTCATTTTATATACAAGTGTAAATCATATATTTTCATAATTTAATTAATCTTATTCATAACTACCATTCCAATGGCTATGTGATAACTATCATATTAAATAATAATATTTGAATAGTATGTCACATTTTGTTTATATTCGTTGTGGCGTGTAATGAAAGATAAACTTAGTGTTACGTGTGATGTAAGCATATCTTAGTGTTACGTGAAACTAAATAAAAACTCAGTGTTTCATGTAATGTAATCTAAAATTAGTGTTTTGTGTACTAAAAAATATCAAAAATATTAAATTCATTTGAAAGAATATATATCACAAAATCTCAGAGTGTAACATTTGACCCCCTTAAAATGAATTTCTCCCTAAAAATTCATCTTGTTTATAAAAGGTCCAACATTATAAAATTCCTTCATAGAAATGTAAATTGTAAAATTGGTTAATAAGACATACCCTCTAAAAAAATAAGGGTATGTGATAAAGTCATCTGGAATAACACATACTAGATTTCAAAAAAGGATAACATAGGTGGGAAGTGAAAACATGGACATAAAAGAGAAAACTAACACCCAAATATTGATGAATAGTTATAACAAACATGGTCAAGAGAAATTTAATGACCAAAAAAACCAAAAAGGAATGAGAAATGTCATTGATATCATAAAAAAATATGATAATAGAAAAACATTGAATTTCAAGATCATTTTCCTGATATTGGGTAATTTATTTTCCATATTGACTAAGAACATATAAAAATGAACTTACCTAATATATTTTTATTTCATACAAACAATTTAATCCTTTGGTTGTTCCTTGATAAATTTCCACTTTATATATTACACTAAGAGATAGATTTTTCATGTTTGAAGCACTAAATACGATCCATAATATACTGATTAGCCATTCTGTATATATCTATTTAAAAAAAGTTATCATTGGTTATCCAATATGGATAAATATTCATATAGTGAAGTAATAAATTAATATCTAAAACCTAATCTGAAGTTAAAATTAAAAAATTCCATAAATGGTTAACCTTATAACCCTTCCAAAATTCAAAATTTATAATGGATTTTACTAAATTTTCAAAATTAACTTAACATGAATCCTCCATATATCAAAAAATATATCTTGATTGTTACATACCAAACATGTGAATACTTTCATCATGAATTCTCATGAAACATGGTAATAACCTGAATTACCATAAAAACTTATTGAAAACATAGATTCTTCTTCATTCCTTAAATAAAATACATATTATTAGATATATTCCTTAAATCCAAAAATGTTGTAAACTCCATCAATGATAGCATAACCCACTTTTTCAACAAATCAATAATTAGTTCCAAAGACATCAATACAATCCTATTTACATTATCCATATCAATTATCTCTTCATCCAAACTAAACACTATTTTCTTAACATTAGGGAAATGTTAAGGGTTACCTTCCCTTAATAGAAATATCACCTTTCCATTAAATCACTTTTTTAGGTCATCATCACTATTTAACATATTTTTGAAAATATTTAACAAAAAAAAATTTACTGAACAATCCTTATATATTTCAGGATTCATATGACATAATTATTGAATTATAATACATAAACACTTCTATCATCCCACTTACCTCTCAAACCATTAACTATGACTCATCATATTATTCCTCAATGCATCATTCTATTCACATTTCATTCGTAGTCTCTTCATCATCAACAAAAAAACCAATGCTCATGAAACCTTACTAATTCTCTTCATGATCTTTCCCCTTAGGAAATAGATTTCACAATTCTAATACATGGAACTTTTAAAAAATCCAACATCTGATTATTCTCTAGGGATACCATTATTCTCATCCATTTAATTAACCAAACTTTTCATTTTTCCATTACAGTCACTTGTTTTGTGTCCTTATTTTCCACATTCAAAATATGTTTTCATTCATTTTATACATTTTATTGAGTTATTCTTCCCACATTATTAACATATAGGAAACTAAATCTTCTTTCCTCTATGGTCTCCTCTATCCAAACACTCAATGAACTATATCATTATCCTCTTTGGTGAGTCTAAGAGTTGGTTAAGGTGCATGTTATTAATCATTTTATCTGATAGATGATTAAGAACAATCACAATATCCTTTAATCCAGTCATCATCCCATTTGTATACTCATAAGAATATTTTCCATCACATTCAATGTTAACTTAGTCTTTTTGGTTCCTGTTATTGAATAAAACCAGAAATCATAGTGTGAGAAATACTAATCATAGTGGAAAACCACATAATTATGTAAATTCACTTATAGGATGTATAAATCATAGAACCTTATTTTAAATCAATGACACAGTAGTATTAACCTAGGTCATCTATGATAATCATCTATTTAAATCGTTCATTATGGTTCATTAAGGGTTTTTAAATTTCCAAAGAATATCCCCTAGAAGTGTCAAACTTGGTGTGCAACAAGGTCTATTTTTGTGCACCAGGTGATGATCAAGTCCATCTCAATAAACCCTTTTTAGAGTTATTACCCCTAGGTACCTCGGTTCTAGATACAAATCCACTTTTTGTATCTATATAGGGATGTAATTTCTTGAACACCACTTTCTCTATACTCTACCAAAGTTCAAGGACATTTTCTTATACTTTGACTCATCCTTAGACTTATCATTATACATATCCCTAGTCATATCCTTATAAATATCCCAAGGGATTTCACTAAATTTTTCTCATCCTAGTTTCCAAAGGTTAGAAAAACCTTTAATTTAAACCAACTATAGTTAATAGGCTTCTCATATTTAGATATTACGTCTTTTTAGATGAATATACAATACATTACACAAACACATGCCTGAGGACCATAATAGTTTACTGTTGTTTTATTTTAGGTACAACATATTCTAATTTGGTGAATAATATTTAATGTTTCCCACAAATATCTTCTGATTTAGTTCTCTTCATATATATACCGTACTTAAATCCTTTATTTGTAACCTGGGGAAAGGAAGCATAAGAAAGGGTTAGCTCAGATTCTCAGTAAGGTTAAATAAGGGAGATACGTAATCATAACAAAAACATAAGGGTATAAGAACATGAGTATAACTTTTTAAAACCATACCCTTCATATCAAAGATCATAATTTGGCACTACTAGAAAATTGGTCTATAGCCATGAATTTATAGCCACATTTAATAAAATCCATGGCTATATACATACTAAAAGCCATGGGCAGAAGGAAAATCATTGACCTATACTCCTCCCCTCATGATTACTCCCCCCTCTATCGTGATTCCTCTATCCCTCACAATTCTTCCCCCTCCCACCCCTACGATCCCCCCTCCCCCTCCTCCTGCTCCTCCTCCCATCTATCGCAGCTATGTAACAGCTCCAGCGCACCCATCCCACCTCCCCTCCTTCATGGATCTGGCGCACCCAACCAACCTCCCTACCTTCACAGCTTCGGTGCACCCAGCCCATCCAATTCTGATTACCGCATGAAACCCTCTCCCAATATGATAACCCGAAAACGCTAAAACAACAAACTAAAATTGATCATTGGCTTGCTTGTTCACCATTCATTGCCACTATTTAGAACCAATGACTTCAAAACCACACCATTAATTACTTCCCAGGTCTAGTTTCTTAAACTCTCTATTCATACTCACCTTTCTGTACCCACCACCTCGATGTTATGCCATCCAATGTTTTTTACTTTTGACCTCCCCTTCGTTTTGTTTCATTCACCCCTTCTCCATGATCCATTCATCCTAGACTTGTTTATTATATACTTACACCCTCTTTTACATGCATATTCCCTAAAAATTAATCAATTTTTGTTTCTTTAGTTTCCATTCCTATATTTTATATTTTTGTTTATGTGTTTTCTATGGCAGTCGAAGTGGGATCAATACTATCTTAAAGGATTCCAGGGACTTCAAGTCAAAGTATCTGGACATTGATCCTGTACTAGAGGAAGTGTATTTTAGGGATGCATCAGAAGATATTAAAGGCACCATAATGTCAAACAATAGTATACACAATGTTATGCTCAAGCAGATCAACTATGAACTTTTCCAGGTATCCACTCATCTTCTCCCATAACAGAAAAAATCAAGAGAGTTCCTTAGTTTTTGTCATGCATTTTTTCCTAGTCCAGATATCATAATAATTAAATTAACTCTTGGGTTTCATTTTTCCTTTTTTTATTTCATTAGATTATATTTATCTTATTTAAGGACTTATATGATTTGAAATATGTTATCTAGGGGACCATGGGTGCCCCATGTTTTATTAACCATAAGAGGGTCAGTGCTGATTTAATCATTGGTGTGTTTGGGTGTTACCTTAGAACCTATAGTTTAGAAATGTGAGCCTATTGTTGATATTTTTTGTAATGTTTTGTTCATGAATTTGATTGAATGGTGTTTTATACCTTATACCAAAGATGGTTGAGGAAGTTCCTTGATCAGGTACTAGAAATAGGATGATAACTTTGGGATATTACTAGATCTGGATTTGGCCCTGAGATTGATATGATGTTTTCTTTTATTGGCCTACTGGTTGTGTTAGAAAGGTCCTAGGGAGATAATGGGAGATTTTAATTAGTGTACCCCCTGGTTTAGAGTTACAAAATTTCTATAGGGTTAGTGGGAATGGATTTTTTTTTAACTCACTAATAGTGGTCCTAGATGCCCAGTACTCCCATCATGAAATCTTCCTCTCCTCCATATATTTGAAGTGTCAAACTTATCCACTTCTGAGAGAGAATGATAGAATCACATTATATTCTTGGAAAATAGACTTGAGATATTCAACTATAAGTCTATAAGGAAAAAACCTTTATAGAAACAAGAGTTTATAAAAAAATTGATCAATGTAGTACATAAATCATTGAGCATGTGATGCCAATATAAAAATTAATATTGAGGTTGTTCAACATAACCTCAATGACCAATTATAATTAGGTTTTACATATTTTTAGATTCCATACCTTTTTTCATTATTGAAAACAATAATTTATGCTTTTTGACCCTTGAGGGATGGTCTCACTTTCTTCATCATGGAAAATTAACTTCAATGCTATTCTAGGAAGGATACTTCATTATTGTTATACCCAAATAATATAATCGTCATCCATATATCCAATTGTTTTCTTTAATTACCTATAGGAATGTATACATAAAATTAATGGGAAGAAAGAGGTGATACCTTTCTAGTAGTTTTTTTATGCTGTATATTTTTATTACAAAGAGTATTCCTACTTATAATATAACTACTTATATTCTTCGCAAGTCTGCTTCCCCTTTTTTCATCGCATTTCCAATGAAATGACATGTTGTAATAGTACTCAAAATATTTTTACCCAAAACTTCTACAACAATGTTAATATCCCTTGAAAATAGATCTTCCTTTATATTGATGATTTTTTTTATAAAAATCTACTTGTTTTCCAGGCATCCTCTAGCCTTTATTTTCCCATTTCCTTGGTGTTTTTCCATTCTTAGGTCATCTATAGAAGGAAACTTTTAACAAAATTTATCATCCTAAAAATATTCAAATTATGTTTCATAATATTTATAATTAAAGGAAATAGATTTAGTATCACATTAGGATTTAGAAAAATGTTGTACCTTTTTTATGGGGATGGTTTTCACATCATCCTTGGATGGTTCATCTTGAATATCCACTTCATTTTCATAGAATTATATCATATTATTTAAGGTGTTTCTAAATTTAATATACCTATATTGTGCCTCATGAAGTTCCTTTTATTTAGACACCAATTCTGTATTAAGATATTTTGGTATCCTATCTTATTATACACATTTCATCATGGAAATTTCTATCTCTTATATGAGATCATTCTACTTCACATTTACACTTCTTTTCTTCTTTTCCAATAGTTTTACTTTCTTCTAATATATGTAATTATGGTCAAAGTAAGAAATAAAATCATCTCTTAGAATATATTCTATATAATCATCCCCATATTCTTCTTCTTAACTACATGTAATGATTATTCATCTCTTAACCTTATAGGTATATATGTATATTAATGGAAAATTTTATTTTCTTAGTTGTTCATAGATGTGCTTATGTTTTTTTTATTTTTCCTGTAGTTGTTAAAGAATGTTTGGGGGGATGGTGCGAGATGGGCTGATGCAAGGGGGAGGGGGTGTTGGTACAGGGGGTGGGGGTGGGGGTGCTGGTGGAGGGGGTGTGGTGGGGGGCTGGTGGTTGGGGGGGTGGGGGACTGGTGGTTGGGGGCTGGTGTAGGGGGGAGGGGGCAGATGTAGGGTTGGTGGGGGGTGTTGGGGGTGGGTGGGCTGGTGGGGTGGGCTGGTGGGGGTGGGGTGGCGGGGGGTGGCTGGTGCAGGGTAGGGGGATGGTGGGGGTGGGGTGGAATTTATATACAATATTATTTTTTTCACTTGATGATACTCGTGTCCTAGAGTGATATTTATTCAAAGTGATGGGGTGTTTGTCACGCCCCAGCTTCTAAATACCCAGAGTCAGTGCCATACAGCAGATCGAATTTGGTTCGGGCTCTGAGAAACCAAATTCTTCTGAAATGTTTCTTCTGTTAAAAGCTTTTACCTGAAATTTTTTAATAAAAAATGTAGGGTGAGCATACGAATGCTCAGTAAGGGGTTAAAAAAATAACATACTATACCCAAAATAACTTTTGAAAACATTCTTTAAAATTGTATATAAAAAAATTTTCTTAAAGGAAAGTTGTAACAAAAGTGAAAACCAGAAGAGTGCTCCAGTAAAAACATGCTAACAGAATTACGAAGATACACGATTCAAAAATAGGCAAGCTCAATATGAGTAATGAATAAAAGAAAATCTAAACATGTATGACATAAAAATATATAAGCACAAATTAAATAGATAAAAGTAATGAATAATCATAGTTGCGCATAAAGGTAATAAATTCAATTTCATACATTAAATACTAAAATCACTTAGTTATAAACATATGTCATGCCATAATCTTATAATTTTTTGATACTCATAAGTAATGGCTCTCAATCAGGGATATTCTACTAGTCGAATATCCTTTCGATTAATTAATTATCATACACATAAAGAGGGAATGTATAATGTCAGACTTTAATTTATGTGTCAAGGCCTCGTTCCAAGACCTAGGGGATAACTGTAACTAGACCCCAACCTGGATATCCTATGTAACTGGACTCCATCCCAAAGAGCCTTTATAACCGGACTCCAACCCAGAGGGTCTGATATAACCGGACCCCAACCCAGAGGGATTACTGTTACCAGTCCCCAACCCAGAACATACTAGTCCAATACATTCCTCTTATGTTTAATAAGGCCATGTATCCAAAGTGTCTCATACCACTTTGAATACCTAATTCCATGTCTTTTATTTGGGGTGTCCCATACCACTCCAATAAATAAATTCTCTATTCATTATCATAAGTGATGAATAATAAAATAGTTTGATTTAACACATAAATTAATATCATTACAACTGCTTCCATAAAATTTCAATGCATTACATTTCATGTTTATAACATTGGATAGGTATTATTCATGTTCAAATCATGCGCTGATAAATGGAAATGACATTGGGCTAAATCATAGTATGCCAGTTATTATTTAAATAATAATTTTCCCAATGTCATGCATAAAAAGTAAAAATTCTTTGCGCATGTGATATTAATTTAAAACAAACAAGTAATGAATGGATGGGGTTACCATATAAAATGATAGTTCCTTAATCTTTAAAATCCTTGATTCATGGAAATGAACATTTATAGTTAAAAGTGACTAATTTTAAATTAAGAAAGATGTAATTTGTACACAACGCATGTGCTGATAAACGGTCACGTCTTATTAGGCGGTCATGCCCTATGTTGCATAGCATATTCAGTGCAATATTCGCTCTATGAGAAATTAATTAAGCATATCAACAACATACATTAACTACTGAAGTTTGTTTTGGGCCAATTTAATTCAAGTTATGGTTAAAGATTATGGGTCCATACATATAACCATATATATATACATAAAATATGTATATGTAGCACCCTTAATTTATATATTCTAAAAACTAAAGTTATATATATATATATTAACATCTTAAAAGAAATGTATTTTTTTAATATTAACAAACCCTTAGCATCATAAAAATCAATTCATATTTTAATAAAATGAACTCCAGAACTAGAAAATTAGTGAGTATAAATAAATAAATAAATTTTTCTTACATCATTTTCAAATTACTTTATAGAACTAAAAGTGGATGGATTAAAACTATATGGGTGTATGTGTAATAAATATACCAATCCATATGAACCCAAAACATTATTCACATACAAGTCTTAATTTAAATATTATAAATCATCTTTAATAACATAAAATAGAGATAGATTGAATTATGTATGTATGTCTGAATATACTCTAAGTGTACAATAGAAAATAATTATAAATTAAAATAATCCTTAACTCATGTACACATAAAATAATAAGATATATATGTGTGTGTGTATATATACCCACACACATATAACAACCATAACTTGATCAAATTACACCCTCACAAACCATAAGATTTTGAGATAAATACTTAAAATTTAAAACCATTATCATTAAAAAAAATATGGTTATATAAATAGATATGGTTTCTTATATATGTATATATATATATATATATGTATAACATTTTATAACAACATGGTTTAAGAAAAAAATTAAAACCCTTTCAACACATAGATTTTAAGATGTTCATATGGAGTTTATGCAGGTATGAGGGTTGTGTATATTATACTTATATATTTATATAAACATATGATTATATGTAACTGATTATGTATTCGAGGTATAAAATAAATTTTCATGAGGTATCCACACTTCGGGTCTACTAATACCCTATAACTCAAAATTCTGAAATTCTAAATTGGGTAAAGAAAGATTTTACTCAAGCTGTAAGATGATGTATATTTATATTACAAGTGTATATAAACATACAACTCAAAAATCAACAATAAAGACAAAGATTAATTCCCTACATGATATTTTCAAAACACAATATACATCATAAAAAAGTATTACTTGCCGCAGATTTGAAAATCTATAAGCATACTATTCAAAAAAATCAAACTCAAACTAATGAGTAAATGAATTCCAAAAGCAAGGTTAGAAGTAAAGGATCATGATATATCTCATAATAAATAAGTTCAACCATGAAAATAAATATTAATCCTCTTACACAAATGGGTTTCAAAACCCTATATAAGTTCTAAAACACTAAATTTTGAGGATCATAAATGTATATCATAAAGTAATTATAAATTAAAAATCACCCTTACCTCAAATATGTGCATATTATACCACAAATGGTGAAATGATTGAGAAAAATATGAAAAAATCCCAGAAGTCGGTGCAAGACTTCAACAAGGTGAAGAACAGAGAGGTTGTGTGATGGGAAGTCAAATAAGGAAGGATAGAAATATTTTGAGGGACATTGCACCAAGTACACCCTCTCTTAGACTTCCAGTTTTGGACCCCTTTTATTTACTCAAAGCATATGGTTTTATAGAAAAACCTCAACACAGCACACGCACAAGAGATTTTCGGGGAAGCCAAACATACAATTCAGAGAGGAAAAAAGATACAAAGCTAGCATAACATAGACAGAAACATTTTCAAAAAAAATAATTGTACGTTGACATCTCGAGGAAATAAATTCAAACCAGTACAAAAATAGTAATCAAAATATATTATCTAATTTGATATAGCGAAAAATGTTACAAAACTCGCAATCCAAAATAGTATGCCTATATGGGATAGGATTCTATTAACAGACCAAAATTGTTATAATATAAAGGTAAATCAGTTGACAAATGGGGTAGAAATAGAGAGTTTTTCTCTATGTGGAAGATTTGATGCCTATGAAGGAAAAAAATTACTAATTCATATAGGAAGACTTCAAATAGGATATCTACTTCGAATCTAGATCGATTGAAACCCTAGTTGCAACCGATGCTCGACCACCACCCGACTTCAACCGGACCATCGCCAATGCGACTCCACTGAAGCCGCTCATCCTGCTCATCCCGGACCACTACCATGCCTTCGACCCCAACCATAGAGCAGCCTCACGGACCCCTGTTCAACTTGACCATGACCATGGATTAATCCTGAGGACGACCAACCCTCCTTGGATCGAGATCAACCAGGCCCCACAACTCCTTTGCCTCACTATAGCTGACGTCGGTCCCTATTCAAGGCCACCCTAGCCCAACCCATGACGGCGCCTCACGGATGAACTGGAATGTACCCAGAGCGCGACGCACCCCCACTTCCGAGCACAGTCTCCCATCATGGATCTCACAGGATACTCAAATCCCTTTAAAGGATTTATCTTTCTTTTTTTATCTGATTTCCTTTATTATTATTATAATATATTTATATTTTCATTATGTTTTATACCCTTATTATCATATATTACATTATCATTAATCCAAAAAGTCAAAATTTGTATAAAACTAGTATTTTATTAAAAATATTTTTATCATTTCTTTTTAAAAGTAAATATCTTTATTATTTAACTCTTATATAAATTTATTATTATATACCTATAACCTTGTAAATTAAATTAATATTTGAAAATTTATTAACTCGAAAACAATAATTTTTATAATTTGTTACAAAATATTCGTTAATATTACACACATTTATATGATTTAAAGTAACAATAATTTTTATTAAAATATCATTCATATAAGTAAAATTTTAATCACTCCATTAAATTAGTTTTATTATATATTCAAAATTTTAATGATGTTATGAAACTTGAATCCAATTTATAATATAATAATTGTCATATTTTTAAATATATTTAAAACACTATATAATTATTCATATAATAGTTTAACTAACTATCTGCTTAGTTAAAACATTGCAAAATGATGTCATTAAAATATTTTAAAACAACAATTTTCAATGTTATGTATAATCGCAATATTATATTATAATTTTATAATCGTATTTTCATTCAAATACAATATACAAATATATATATATATATATATATATATATATATATCATATTTTGGAAAACAACCTAATTAGTTATATTATTGTAGTTATTATTTAAAATATTCTATTAAATAATTATTCGATAAGAATAAATTATGTTCGACAATAATAGTTATTTTTTTATTCTTTAAACAAAGTAAGATAATATTTACATTTAAGTTTATACTTTGTTCGGATGAAAAAATAAAACCTCAATATTACTATTACACAAGAAAAAGTTTTTCAGGCATTACAGTGTTGGTGGGGTTGTATTTATTGGATGGTTCATGTAGAGTGAAATTCTATATCTTTGAGGCTTATTTTTATCTTTGATGTAATCACACTTCTGGATTTTAGGTGTAAAATATCAATATTTTATTCCTGTATATTAGTAGCATTGACTCTCTAAGAGTTCATGAATTTTATAATAGGAGAATTATTTCATTTGGTTATGGTGGTAGATAGATTATAGGAGCATTATAACAGTTTATCCGACCACATAATCCTTATAGTACTTCATCTTGATTCATTTATGATGCACCCAATTTGTGCATGCTATTTTGCTTATATATTTTTCATATATCTAACCATACTAATTAGTTGTATGGTATCTTTTCATTCTTACCAGGTGAATGTCGGTATTGGAACATCATGTTACAACAGTAGAGTTGTAAAATTCATGAGTTCAGTTATCTAGACTAGATGGAACCCCTATGGTATGCACTTAAAATTTATAGTTCATTCATTTACTTTAAAAATCATTCATCATCACCTATTATATTATTTCCTTTCTCAATATTCATGTTCCTCCCACTTCAATTTTTAGGTTCAATTAATAATGATTCATCCTAATTCACTAGAATTTTGTGGAAGTCTCTCAGAACATGTTCCTGTGTTTTGCGGCAACTGTCGCCAAAGGCGAAGCAGTTTGGGACAATTTGGTTCACTTACAATGGTTTAAGGTGAGTTTTTCCTTCATTCTTCGATGAATCTTAGTTTATAATTGAGGGTTTTTTAATTTTATATCCCTTGGTAATTTTATTATAGCATGTTGATCATCCTTGAGGTGGTTTTGAGTCACTGGAGTAAAAGGTGACTCACTGCGTATACATAGGTAAGCATGAATATAATAAGTTCTCTCATTATATGTATATCCACCCATGGCAGCATGATTACATATAAGGGGCTAGGTGTTTTTATGTATATATATGGAAAATGCATATGTGTGTTGGTGATAAGGGGCTTATTCATGTGATCACATATATAAGGATCCACTTGTGCATGTTCAAGGCCATGAAAACATATACATAGGGGTTAGGGCATCCCTATATATATGAAAAAGGTGCATATTCCTAGAGGATGGATGGAGAATCTTAGAGTTGTTTCTGATAAAAGTGTCAAGTGCTGAGTGTGGCTTGACTCCTTTGAGATAGGGTCCCTCTCCTAGCCTCTTTAATTTAAGAATTTTTTGAAGTGAATTTAGCTTCCTTATTAATTCTTCTTGTTTATATTAAATTTAAATTCTTGATCAATTATGAGTTAATATGATTGTTTTTTGATAAACAAGTCATGATTTTGTAATAAAACCCCTCCAATAGAGGTGCACTATTTGAAAAAAACTCGCAGCAGTAGTTTATGCTTATATAGTTTGCTTTACATTATTGCATTAATGTTTTCCTTATACTTGATGTCATTATTAGTCATAAATCACACATCGTACTTAACCCTTTTTATATCCTTGAAGGGGGTTTCCCTCATTTTATTAAAATGGTTGTTTGAACCAAAACACCCTTTAAGTACTGTTAGACTTTTAAGATGGAATTCCCCAAGTATGGAAGTGTTTTAATGACCAAGTCACCACTAAGTGACCCCCCTTTGATCTTATAAATGGAATTTAAATGTTTTAATGAATTTAATGAGTTAAATGGAACTGAACATGTTTAACTTGGCACATGGGAGGTAATTCCTCATGTAGTGAATTATGTAATGGTTATGCATCCTTTCTAAATTTTAATTGTATGGCATGAAATAAATAGTGACTTATTCATGGTGACTTGCACTCCACTTTTGAAATGTCTTAAGGGAAAGTGGTAAATGTATAATTATAACCGAAAACCTCCTAAGTGTTTCAATTGAAGGTGATTTTTGAAAAATAAAGAGTTCATTAATGATCGGGTTATTTAGTATTGGGATGTACATATCAATATGAATATTATTTGTTCATTGTTGGTTATGGATTCATGTATCATTTATCATGTATAGTTGGCACACTGATCACACCCACATATATATATAAGAAGTTGTTATATCTCATTTTTTTCCCACTATTTTCTTAATGGTGGTTTCTTATGATGAGACCATTTCTATCCACCACCATCGATGACAGTGAGTTCAACATCGGATTTGGGTAAGGTTTATTCCATTTTTATTCTTTGTCCTAATTTTAATTAGGGAATTTGTGATTTTTGGGTTACTTATATTTTTGTAGTGCATTTTGGATTTCGTTGAGGTGATTTCGAGTTGACATTCACGAAGGCTTACATGTGTATTCATAGGTAGGCATATACATATATAAGTTCCCCCTTTATATATATTCACTCATGGCAGTATGAATATATATATTGGGGATACGTGTGCTTATATATATATATATGAAAAATTCATACATGTGTAAGTGTAAAGGGGTATACGAAAGTATAAACATATATGTAAGGACCCCCTTGTGCATATTTTTCCATGAAAATATGTACATAGGGGCTAGGATTCCTTATATATATGTGAAGTTGCATATGTGCATAAGAGAAAAAAAGGAAGATTTGAGTTGTCGTCGTCAAAAGAAATGTTCCTTGAGGTTGAGGTAGGTTCCCTCTACTTGAACCTTCAATTTGAATTCTATAATTTTTTATTGTTTTAAAAACTTTTTTCCATAATTTTTTTTTTTTAATGGTTTTCTAATAACCACTTGCTTTGTAAAGGAAGAATATGAATATATCCCTTGAACTTATTTATAGACCTTGTTCAAAGAGGTTAAAAAATTCTAGTAGTTTCTAGATACTAGAACAAGAGATCTAAAAAAAATACATTGATCATCCTTAGAGACATTCATGATCTCATTCAACTTCTCATTAAATTCATCATAAAAGACCACTACTTAATTTTACGGATCTATTAGTTCCAATACCAAGCTTCCAAACATCTTCTTTGTTATCATGGAACTCACCCATAATATTACTCTTGAAATATTGTGTAAGGAATGGTGTGAACATATCACACTATAGGGATTGAATATGTAAGGATACATAATTCAATTTTGAGAGAAATTTATAAAATCCACTATAAAAAACTGGAACAATTGAAGGTTCTGAGGTGTAATTTATATATGGTTGAAACCTTTTGATGAAATCAAACTAGCTTAATACAACACTTTATAAAGTTTATAGGACTCCCTTAATTTCAGTCATAAAAGACTTAACCTCATCAAGAACATCTTGAGACATGTCTTATTGCACCATTGAAAGATTTTAGAACATGTACCTTTGAGATACAACCATAACACTGAGATCATTAAACTTATACTTTGTAGTATAAACATCCTTAAAATATA
This sequence comes from Viscum album, assembly GCA_963277665.1. Lineage (NCBI taxonomy): Eukaryota > Viridiplantae > Streptophyta > Magnoliopsida > Santalales > Viscaceae > Viscum > Viscum album. The sequence continues at coordinate 1,647,835,731 of OY728152.1, forward strand.
TAACTAGACTATTAACATCCTTAATCTCTTTGAAACTTACTTCAGAAACAACTTTTTGAATAGGATAGAATGATTGGATATTCCTAATAAACTTTTTTTGGGTAGTCATTAACCCAACCAACTTTTCAAAATAAACCTTGGGAATACATTACTTCTTAAGTTCTCCAATATCATCATTAGTATATTTTAAATCATGTTTCATCTCATTATAATCTACTCAAATATTATCAAACTCATTTAGAATATCAGAATCAAAAGATTAAATTTTATAACTTTATGAGATCTTACAAATAGAGGGTGATTCCTCATGCACAATAGTAGGTGGTGATGGTATAGGTGGTATACGATAATGTTCAATAGTTTCCATAACCACATCATCAGTTTGATATCCATAAGAAAGTGGTACAAGGATAATTGGATCCATTGATTGATGTTCCACCTCCGAATTAGATCTTCCTTCTACAGTTTTGAACACTATGCATAGTCACAACTAGACTTTCTTCAGGAATAAGAACAATTGTCTCAATAATTTTTTCTTCATGATAAACTCCTTCAGGGGGTGCGTGGGGTGGGCAGGGGGTGGGTGTGCAGGTGGGGGAAGAGGGTAGGGGGCAGGGGGTGTGATGGGGGTAGGGGAGGGGGTGTGCAGGAGGGGGGGAAGGGGGTAGGGGGTGTGCTGGGGGAAGGTAGAGGGGTGTGCTGGTGGGGGAGGGTGTGAATGGATATATTGGCCATCAAACCATTATTGTGTCATCTGGGTTGATAAACCAACAATTAACCCCTTAATACCATTTCCATCAGTTTTCCAAACCAATCCTAATATAAACATAAACTCTAAACTACATACCTAGGACTCAGACTACATTTATACCATTCTAACATGACCCAAACCACTAGCACCCAACTTGGGAAGGTGATGAGTTTGGTGTTCCACCCTGATACTTCCTCTCGTTTCTATAGGAACTTTGTTTTTTTTTTGGCTGGAGATGATTTGAATATAAAGGAGACCTATTTTTTCTGGAATGCATCGGCTGTTATAGGGGGTGTTCAGGAGGTAGGGGTAGGGGGAAGGAAGGGGGTGTGCAGGGGGGAAGGGGGAAGAGTGCAGGTGGGGTTTCCATGAAGGAGGGTGGGGGTGTCCAATGAACAAAGGAGGGGGAGGGGTGTCTATGAGGGAGGGGTTTATGTAAGATGGGGGTATCCAGTGTCCAAGAGGGAGGGTTCTATAGAGGGAGGGGTGTCCAAGAGGGAGGGGTCTGTAGGAGGGGGGGTTTCCATGAGGGGGGATTTTCAAGGGGAAGGGGGCTGGAGGGGGGTGTCCAAGTGGGGATTTATAGGGGTTAGGGGGTTATCTATGGGAGGATTTGCAGGGGGAGGGGTTGTATGGGGGAGGGGATGATGGGGATGGTGGGAGGGTGCAGGTGGGGAGGGGTGTCCAGGAGGGAGGGAGGGAGTTTATGTAGGGTGTGGGTGTTTAGTGTCTAGGAGGGAGGGGGTTTTCAGAAGGGAGGGGTCTACAGGGGGAGGGGTGTCCAGAAGGGAGGGGTCTACAGGAGGGGGGTTGTTCAGGAGGGGGATTTTCAGGGGGGAAGGGGGGATGTAGGGGGGGTTTCCAAAGGGCTTTGCAGGGGGAGGGGGGATTTCCACAGGAGGCTTTGCAGGGGAGATGGGGTTGTAGGTGGGAAGTGTGGGAGGGTGCAGGTGGGGAGGGGGGTGTCTAGGAGGGAGGTTGGGGGTGTCCAGTGTTCAAGGGGAGGGGGGAGGGGTGTCCAGAAGGGAGGGTTGTTTATGTAGGGTGGGGTATTTTCAGTGTCTAAGAGGGAGGGGGTGTTGAGGAGGGGGGATTTTCAGGGGGAAGGGGGGATGTCTAGGGGGGATTTGCTGGGGGGAGGGGGTTGTCCATGGGAGGATTTGTAGGCGAGGGTCTATAGGGGAGAAGGGGTGGGAGGGTCAAGGTGGGGATGGCATGTCTAGGAGGGAGGTGGGGTGTTCAGGAGGGAGGGTGGGGGTGTATAGGGGGAGGGGGAGGGGTTTCCGTGAGGGAGGGGAGGGGGTTTATGTTGGGTGGGGTGTCTAATGTCTAGGAGGGAGGGGGTGTCTAGGAGGGAGGGTATGGGGTGTCTAGGAAGGAGGGTTATACAAGAGGGGGGTTGTTCAGGAGGGGGATTTGCAGGGGGCAGAGGGGCTATAGGGGGGGCTATCCAGGGGGGCTTTTAGGGGGAGGGGGCTATCCAGGGGAGGATTTACAAGGGGGAGGGGGCTTCTGGGGGTTGGGCTACTGTAGGGGGTGCTATTTTTTTGGGGGGAGTGGTGGGCTACTATAGGGGGGTGGGAGATATTTTGGGGGGGAGGGGGTTATCCAGGAAGGGAGGCTATCTAGGGGGATTTTTAGGGGGGTTGTCCATGGGGGACTTTGTAGGGGGAGGGGGATGTCCAGGGGGATTTGCAGGGGGAGGGGGGCTATAGGGGGGTTGTCTACTATAAGGGGAGTGTGGGGGCTGTCCAGGGGCTTTGCAGGGGGAAGGGGGTTGTATGGGGTGGGCTACTACGAGGGGAGTGGGGGGGGGATGTGCAGGGGTGGGGATATTTTGTTTATAGATTTTCATAGCCTATATCCACGGTTTGAAACCGTGGATATAGTTCTATTACCACGAATTTTAACCATGGATATAGGTATAATTCCATAGTTAGAAACCATGGAAATAAAGTGTGTCTGCCCTATGGTATAGCCATGGTTCTAAACTGTGGCTATAGTGATATTACCATGGTTTCAACCGTGGTTGTATACCTATATCCATGGTTCAAACCATGGCTATTGAACTATAGCCATAGTTTGGAACTGTGGATATAGGTCTATGACTATATCCATGCCAAAATTATCAACGGTTCCTCAAATCGTGGCTATTACCTATAGTCACAGTTTGAGGACCTATAGCCACAGTTTCAAACTATGGCTACAGCACAAATTTCTAGTAGTGTGGAATGATGAAATAATGAATGGTAGTTCATGGGACATAAATCATAAGTAAATGAAATATATGAGTTATGAGAGCATAACATTTTCATAAGATATAGAATTTTGGCATACACATAAGCATATAAAATCATTTTCTTAGTAGTTAAGGATCATTTCCATAACTTATCAAAGCACTCCATGGATGGATATAGCTCATGGGTGGGACATACCACCATCCCCAATGACAGCCCTTTCCTTATAGTGGAATGGGTTCACTCCTCCAACCATTATAATGGTCAAGTTTCATTCCCAAGACCATCATAGAAGAAAAAGTACCTTACTGAACCAGGTTCACTTCCCATTCTAGTCCCATATATCTCATGATATATACATATTTACCCAAAGTATTAGAGGGAGATATAGGTCCCATCCATCTTTTTTTATATCATAACCGCAATCCTTGGTTATAATGTAACCACTGTCCTTGGTTATAATATAACCACTGTCATATAATGAAAATAATACATGTGTGTGTCAAAAGATCATAAAACATTAACCTTAGCATAACTCATGAAATAAAACAGGTTTTATTAAAATTTAATCATATCATAACTTGTGAAAAATAGATAGATACATAATCATTTCAACATTTTATCATAGTATAATTCATGAAAATAAGTGGGTTTCATAAACATCTTATCATGGTATATCCCATGGATAAGAAACGGGTTTCATAAACATCTTATAAACATAAACACAAACCATTCAAATAAATAATTGTAATAGTATACTTGGATCTTACCCCTAGAAAATCATAAGTTACATCAAAGGATTTTATCTTAGATATAGAATGGTTTTGAAAGATAAATCACTTCGAACATTTCTTAAGGAAGATAGATTTTCTTTAAAAATCACTTTTTAAAACTGAAGGTTCATATAACATTTTTAAAACCCTTTTCTTTGAAAATAAAATTTTAAACATATAAATAAAGTAATAAAAAATAGTTAAAATTTTTATTGAGTAAAATAGCCTTTACACTTTGAAAAAAAACTTTTAAAAACATTTTCAATATCCCTTTTTACTTTGAAATCATTTATTTAAAATACAAAAATTTCACAAATATTAAAGAAAAAATTTCTTTGAAAATAAAATTAAAAAATTTTAAGGGGAGTTTGAAATATTTCAACTGTCATGATAGAAATAAATATTTTCTATGTCGTGAATATTAAAAATAAATATTCTTTTAACATTTTCAGTAAAATCCAAGCAGACATTTTTTAGAAAAATTTGTGATGATTCATTTAAAAAATTAAAAAGCAAAACATGGGTAAAAATATATTTAATAAAACATTTTTAAAATTTTTAAAATATTTTTGAAGACATTTTTAGAAAACATGGTTATGGAAGAAAACATATTTCCAACTAAAGATAGAAATAAAGTTCGATTTCATTAAAAACATTTTCTCAGTTATTTTAAGTACCAAAGAGTGGAAAATGGTTATATGACTTGAAAATATCCTGAATAACCATAGGATAAGAAAATTCATGAGTTTATTAAGATATGTTTCATAATATCTTATCATCAGAATCATAATCATAAATAATATCAATAAAATATGAGATTGTAACATAAAATATTTACCACTTTGATAACATTGAAACATAAGCCCCATGAAGTAATATTATTAAATTAAACTTAAAATATCATGAGTATAAATAAATTCATAAAATTATATTTCAAAGGGTTTTTATATACACCTTGTGAAAAAATATAGGTTCATAACATGATGTATGTCTCAAAGAAGGAAAATTGAGACAAAAAACCCTTACCGCTTCGGTAAATTTTGAATCGTAAACCCCATTAAGGAGAGATCCTCAAATAGATATGTAAATAAAAATAGTTTTCAGTATAATCATCATAAAAACATTCATGGGTTTTATATACACCATATAAAATAAATATATGGTTAATATAGCATGTTTCTCGTAGAAGTAAAATATTGAGATGGAAATCCCTTACTGCTTTAGTAATATTTTGAATCGTAAGCCCCAATAAAGAATAGAATAAAATATAAATATAAATATCATTAAAATAGTTATATTAATTATATAACATTTAAATGGTTTGTTATGTACACTACACAAAATAAATGAGTGGTGAATTTGAATATGTCTCCTAGAAATAAAAGAGAGACTAAAAATACCTTACCTTACATCTCGAATTCCTTCGTACATGTTCAAAACTTCTGTATAATAATTATAATTTTATTATATATATATATATATTAAATAACCATAAATATATATATCATACCATATATGAATTAATTATGACCTTGTATTACTCCTTTATTAACAATTACATGTTAAAGTTGCATTTTGGGAAACAACTGCTTTGTTTTTCGTGTATGATTTGATTGGTTATTTTTTTTCCTATTATTTTGATCATGGTTAAATAATATAAAAATTTTTAACCATGATATAAATATCATATATATTTAGTATATATATGAATTTATAATAATCTCTAAAATATAGAGATAGAAAATTAAATACATCATTCATGGTGATGTTAAGTCATACATACATGTGAACATTGTTTCCATTTAATAGATGTATTGAATTAAATAAAGTTCAATGTTATATTATCACTCTAGAATAATTTTTATATTATATATATCATATATTTTCATTAAAATAATCTTTATTACCTTTCATGGAAAGCGTGAATAAATCACATTGCTTCATGAGGTGGTAGTCCGCCATACACACAAACGATATTATCATATTCCCACCAAATAGAAAAAATTAAGTTACACATGATATAATAATTCCAAAAGAATAATAATATCATAAATATCATATATAAAGAATAAATCTATCATTATTTCCAACTGTGAGTGGTGGTAATGGAAAATCAATGACATCGGTCTGTGAGGTAGTAGTCTACCATATACACGAACGATGATTTCGTAACTCATTTGATAAAAGTGGATATGATTATAGTTAATGATATTAATATAAAAAAACCAGTTATATGTAAGATATTGGGGTAATTATATCATCATGGTATAATAATAATTGATTGAGGTGGATGAATAAATAAAACAAAAATGCTCATTGATGAAGGGATAAGGTCAAAATATGGCTATCCAATGGGTGTTAGACAAGTTTTGTGTCATTTTTTACCCTAATATTTTTATTTTTACCACCCTAGTAAACCCATTTTTACCTTAACTACGATAAATGATTTTTACTATTTTGACTATTCATTTTGGAAAAAAATTAAGTTGACCTTATTCTATAATATAAATTATTATGGTTTCAAATGTGGAGTCAATTTTTCCAAATTCCATTCATATAAGTGTAAAATTTTAATTTAAAATTAATCTCATAAATGTGATGAGAAAGTTAGTTTTTAAAGAGAAATTGTATAAAAGTTTACAAAGTTTTTATATCAAAATTCAATAAGAAAATGATTCAAATGAACTAAATTAGATTACTTGATATATAATTGATATAATTTGACTTTAAAACCAACTTAAAATATAATTTTACTTTACAAATAATTTAAATGAAAACAAATATTTCAATTTAAATTCAGGATTTTTTAGTATTCATAAAAAAATAAAACTTTTCAGAAAAATTAGAAAACAAATTACCCCAAGATAATTTTGATATATTTATTTAAAAAATATATTTTATTTTTTAAAAAAAAAAATCTAGAAGTGGTAAAAAATAATTTTAAAATAAGTGTGTCAAAGGAAACAAAACTACTTTTTATAAAATACAATTTTATGCATAAAATCATATTTATTCTTATCACTTGTATAGAATACACATAAGATAAATGTTAAAATTTTAATTGAATATATAATATATAAATTTCATTAAAATCATTCACCAAATTTATTCATTTAATTTATTGAGGTAAAACACATTTATGTGCTTAAAAATAGTTTTTTATCTATTGATTTATTTTATTTTCAAAAGGTTTTTATTTTCATTTATAATTAATTGGTCAAAACATAATTAATTATATATACATGTGTAGAGCATATATTTTCATAATTTATTTAATTGTATTCATACCTTTCATTCCAATGGATAGGTGATAACTATCATATTTAATAATAATATTTTAATAGTATGTCACGTTTTGTTTAAACTTAGTGTTTTGTGTAATGCAATATAAACTCAGTGTTACATATAATGCAATACAAACTCAATGTTTATTTTAATACAAGCTAATCTCAATGTTACATTTAACTCAATCAAAACTTAGTGTTTTATGTAACACAATAAAAACTCAGTGTTGTGTGTAATGAAAAATATCAAAAATATTAGATTCATTTGAAAAAATATATTTCACAAAATCTCAGAGTATTGCAACCTTTAATAACATAATGGAATGGTGAGTGGACCCAATCCACTATTATAGTCTTAGTAGTGAGCCTTTTCTACTAAGGAAATTATTTTCAATGCTTATGTGTATCACACAAAATTATATTTTATACCAATGTTATGCTCTCATGGATCATGTTCATTGATTAATTTATGATTCATATCTTATGAAATATCAATATTTATGTTATAAATAAAGATTATGATCAATAATATATTGGTTTTAGTTTTCAAATGTTAATATATTGTTCGCATACCCTTATTATCATGTTATGTTTAAGGTTTCATTGGTATCTCCCTTGTTTACCCTTATTTAGAATATGTTCTCACCCTTTCTTATGTTTACCTTCCCCATGATATGAAGAAATATTTTAAGTGTGATTTGTATAATAATGGTACAAGTTGTGAAGAACTAAGTGGGAGATGATGCAGAAAATTTTATGTACCAACTGTTTATGTATCAAAGTTTCCAAATGAATTAGGCTTATACTATTTTAAAATGGATTGTAATGTTATGTAATGAATATCCATATAATAAGAAAAAATATTTATGTTTTAATAATATGATTTTATATAATACATTTTTATGGTACTTTTATACATTTATGATATGATATTTGATAGAAGTAAGAGGAAATTATGCAAGTATTTTGTAACTTGATGATATCAGTGTTTTAATTATCATTAATTAGTGAATATATTTATTTTATTGGGTTTTTTGTTAATTAAAAATGTGAGTACACATTTCCATATCATGTTAAATTTTCAAATAAGTATTTGGAGAAGTTTAAAATACATGATTGTAAGTAGAATTTAACTTTATTCATAGTTAGAAATAAACTTGAAAATAATGAGAATGGAAAATCTATTGATACAACATTATTATAAATAATGATTGAAATTTTAATTTATATAATGGTGATATGTATGGATAAAATTTCTATAACATGTTTGGAAGATTTATTTCAAAGAAATCCAAAGGAAAACATCTCATGGTAGTGAACAGAATTATGAGGTACTTCAACAAAACTTTTGACTATGGATTAATGTATAATGTTGGATTTTAGCAAGAATGGGGATGTTGTGGTGATACAGATTAGTTTATAGAAAATTGACAAAATTTATAGTATCATACATTATATCCCAATCTATTATATGTATTATCATGAAAATATAAAGTGATGAACTTAGTTTAACTAATGAAATGTATATTTCAACTATAAAATCTTGTACCTAAAATAGTGTTCCTAAAATAGTGTTTCTAAAATCAAGTAATGAATTTTTTTCTAAAATATATCAACATTACTGTGGTGGAACTTCCACACATCATACCCCATTTATATTCTTTGAGAGTGTCACCTCCACCAAACATCTTTGTCCTATATATTTTATACAAAATTCATACCTTTATAGATGTCTCTAATAATTGAATATTCACCGACAAAAATTTCATAACTAATATTTTGATAACAATAGTTTCCAAAATCCTCAAAAATAATAATTTAGACACAACATGTGTCAGTAAAAGATTAAAATAAATTATTTATAATATTCTATTTTCATTACCATTAACATGTTACCCTAAATTAATTATTCTTATATGTTTCGCAAAGTTATTATTTCCAAAATCATTACAAATATAATTTGATTATAACACATTTTCAACACCAATCCAATAACTTCTCAAAACATATCAAACATTTTTTTAACTCATTTGAAATTTATTCCTTGAAAATAAACAATACTTGAAGTATTTAATTTCCACCATCAACAATCATTCACATAAAATAATTTCATATTTAAAATCAACAACGTGAAAGTTTCACCTAAAAAATTAACAATTAAATGTGTATAGCCTAGATGAATTTTTTTATAGGCACCATTTTCCTCAAAAAACATCTATATTCACAAAAAGAAATTATAGAGGAAAATACCATATGTTTAAAAAAAATTTATTTATTTATAAAAAATATTTCCCACATGTGATTCTATAAAAAACCATCTTTTTAATTCTAATTAATGAACCAAACTTATATATATGAAATTATCTTGTTAAATTAATAAATTCCTTATTAAGTAATGTAGTTATAGAAAACACATGCACTACTCTAGTTATTATGTACTATTATAAGTTATATCCTACAAGATTTAAAATACTATTAAATCATTATAACTTTTGATAATATTTTTTTTGTATAGTGATCATTATGATTAGTATATATAATGGGTTATGATAAATTCAATTGAAAAAAATGATGGCCTTGACCAGTAGGGTCGTACCTTATGAATACCATTTATCAGAGCTTCTAGGGGAGTTGGAATCACTGGGATTTTCTCTAGACCAATCCAAAGTTTAGATTCAAAAAATAAAACATAATTTAAACCATTTATGGGATAATTTCAAGATTATTAAGATCACAGAAAAAACTATATTCACCAAACCACCCTAATAAAGTGCCACCACTGTACACCTTACACATTGGGAATATTCTAGTATAATAAGGGGTTACGTATCTAGTCCCTAATAGTATGAATTTATATATTTTATTTTCATTAAAATATTGATTATATTTATCCCTTTTTATTAGTACCTTATAAACTATTAACGAGTCTGATAAAAATTAGATTTTAATACAAAGAAATCAAAATTGTATTTTTGGGAAATATATAATTTCAATAAATACAATATTTTTTTATAAATTCAATAATTTTTTGAATAAAAATTATTTTTATAAAATATTATTATTAAATAATATTTATTTAAATATAAAGGATAAAATTATTTAATTAAGTCTAACATAATCATTATAAGAGTTAGAAAACTTTTATCGTCATAAAAACAAGTATTTTTTAATAATTGTAAATTTTTATTTAAAATTTTCAATTTTTATATTTATAGATTTATTTTGATAAAATAAATATTATTTTTGAAATCATAACATCTAATATTTCCAATGGTGATTTTTTCATAATTTTCTAAGATAATCAATTTTTTGGATAGAAATTAAATATGGTATAAATATATTATATGTATTATGCCATAATAATATCCCAACAGTGATGTAATAAATACTAGAAGGATTATTTATTTCCAAATTTGTTTTCCTTTTAAATAATTTTTGTAAGTTATTTAATTAATTTTATAGCTCTTTAATGAATCCTCCAAAGCCTATATTATATTTTAAGGTTTTAAAATCATTTCTTTATAAACATGGATCACTTTTACATCATAAATGGTATTATTTTAATGATTTTGGTTATAAACCTTATAATATATTGATAATAATTAATTTTTTGTAGAAACCATGGGAATGTTTGTGGTTTTGATAATTTTATTATATATAATCCAAAACCTAAATTTATAAATTAATAAAGAATTTCACTCTTTTTTTCTATAAAAATCCACCCAAAATTCCACTCATATTCACTAAAAATACATTTATAATGAGTTTAATATACCTATAACACTCTAAATCTCTCCCAATGTCTTCTCAATCTCTTAAGAATTTCCTCCCAAAGTTTTATAAGTGCTCTCTCAAGGTAAGTGATCTCTCTCTCTCTTCTTTACCATTCAAACACATTCTTTGTATTTAGCATTTTAAATCTCAATTTATTATATTCACATGACTTTATAAATACCCCTTTAATTTATATTTTATGTTCTAATAATGATAGATCATTTATCTCCTATCGTTATAATCTTTACCTAAGATGTTACTATGATGGAGTAAGGGATCCTCTCCTCTCCATTTTTATTTCAAGTACTTGCTTTGTACTAAGCCTTTTGATTTCAAATTGTTTATATTTTAATGTTTTTTTACACATAACTTTTACTATAATTATTATTTTCAACTAATTATATACCACTTTTCACTATCATTAAACCCTTCCATTAATTTTTATGTACACCCATTATGTTGCCAAAATTTTCTCGTGATTTTTCTATGCCAAAAATTTGTGTGATAAATACCCATACCCATTTAAACTCAAGGGTATTAACCTATATTTAACTATCCTTAATTTATTTATTAAATCCATGTATATAACCCACACTCCTTAATTATGTAATTAAAAGTGATGAAATAAGTTCTTAATTTGTATGATCTATGTGGCATGTTAATACATGTACATGGTATGTATGTGATGGGTGGGCTTGGAATTATATAGACCTCCAATGTATTGGATAATGTTTTTATACAAAGAGATTCTATTTATGGTGAATGGTAGATTATCATAACAACACTATGTTATGATTTATCATTTTTTATCCTTGAATTATGCTTATGATGTCAAGGTTTATGTTGTTACCACATTACCATGTTACCTTTTGGTTATCATCTCATATCATTCTTTAATGTTTAAGTTTATGATTCTGAACCATCTTATAATACCTTTATATGACTCTTTATTCACACTTATTCAAATTATTATATTATTTGATTATTCCTTTACTGGGATTTATATCTCACCCCTTTCTTACGTACATACCTATGTTATCCCCTACAGTTTTTGAAGAGCAGTGGAATTTTAAGGGCATGCTGTGGAGTTTTTAAATAATGTTGTTGTACCCATATTTCAAGTTTTTTTGTTATTTACCTAATTTAGAAAATATAATATGCCTCACTATATTCCAGGATTGTATTTTTTGTACCTTTATGTAATAAATCATGAATTAAGTTATATTAAAATTTGGGTTTTCAAAGTTGGTATCAGAGAAAAGTCTAGTTATTTTTGGGAATTATGATTTGAAAACCCTGGTGAAAGCCTTAGGAACTAGAAAAAACATATAAAAACATGCCAAAATTTTAGTAAATTATAGATTAATATGTTTCCAAGAAACCAAATCATTATCTATATAATACAAGTGGATTTGGTTCTAGAACAGTTTTACCTAGGGGTAATAACTCTGAAAGGTGTACATTTGGCTTTAACTTCATCATCACCCAATGCATGAAAAAAGGCCTTATTTTACATTTGGTTTGACACTCACAATGGATATTATTTGGTAAATTCACAAGATCCTTATCAACCATTGATAAGGGAACAAAAATGACTTTAAGATTTTATATTATGAAATAGATCATAGATAACTTATATTGAAACCTATAAATTCATAGCTTAAGGATTACATTTCATTTATAAGTTATCGCTTAAATTTTTTTAGTTTACATTTTATGTGTTTAATAGTTTGATAATTCTAGTCCCTAAGTCTATTTTGGATGAATTAAATTATTAAAACTAGAATCAAATAGTGAAAGTTAGGTTTATCATCTATGGTTCTGCACATTCTTTCATATCATGTAAGTTTAGTAGAACTATTTAAACACCACCTAAAAACAAGGAAGTGGATATATCTATAAAAATGAAAAATGGGGATATTATCACATCTCAAGTATATAACTTATAACCTAACCATATTTTTAAGATTAATTTCCCAAAAAACCTTATGATAATCCCTTATAAGTAATTGTATCTAGATCAAATGAATGAGACTAAGGAAAAATCATCCTTGATGACATTCCCATTATAAGGGAATTCACTAATGTGTTTTCTAAATAATTATCTAGTCTTATTACTATAACATATTTTTATTTATTAATCATAATTACACCCAAATATTTTTAAATATCTAATACTACATATATAATTTCCACCGTTGAACTTGAAGAGCTGAAGAAGCAACTACAGGGGAATCTGGATAAAGGGTTTATACAGCCAAGTGCTTCACTGTGGGGTGCACTGATCTATTTCATTAAGAATAAGTATGGTTTAATGCACCTCTGCATTATTATTATGGGATCAATAAGATCAAAATAAATAAAAAGAATCATAATCCAAAGATTAATGACTTTTTTAATCAACTATGTGGATCCCAGTAATTATATAAAGCAGATCTTCAGTCAATATATTATCAAGCAAGGGTGGTGAAGGAGGATATTCCCAAGACTACTTTCCATAAAAGGTATGATCACTAAGAGTTCATAGTGATTCCATTTGGACCCGCTAATGCTCCATCTATCTTCATAGACTTAATGAATATAGTCTTTAGGGATTAACTCAACAAATTTGTGGTAGAATTTATATATGATATTATTATCTACTCCAAAATCAAGGAGTTACATTAAGATCATTTGGATATTGTACTAAAGACCTTGTAAAAGTAAAATTTATATAAAAAGTAACTAAAATGAGAGTTTTTGGCTAGATAAAGTAACATTAATAGGGAATGTTATCACCAGAAAGGGGATATGTATGGATCCTTTAAAAACGTAGGCAATTGAAGAATAGTCTATATCAATATTTGTGATGGAGATCCATAGTTTCTTTAGATTATCTGGGTAATATCATAGATTTGTGAGAAACTTCTCATAATTTTCAAGACCACTAACCAATCTAACTCAAAATATAGTGAAATGTTTTAGGACTAATGAATATGAGTAGAGATTTAAGGAGTTAAATAAAAGGTTAATCACAGCACATGTTCTCACATTACCCACTAGTGGGGAAGTATTTTTTATCTTCAGTGATTTATCCAAAAAAATTATTGGGTTTTGTACTCATTCAAGATGAATAATTGACATATTATGTCCCCCTCCAATTAAATATACATTATTATAATTACCCAATCCATAATCTATAATTAGCCACATTTATCTTCACATTAAAAATTTAGTGAATTATCTATACAAGGAGAAGTATGGCATATATATGAATTATAAAATCCTAAAGTATATATTCATACAAAAGGAGGTCAATATGTACCAACAAATTTGGTTATATATGATCAAGGATTATTATTTTTCAATCCATTAACATCTCAGGAAGGTTAACAAAGTGGTAGATGCACTAAATAGAAAAGATCACACAACCCAATCCATGATGAGTATTGTAAGGGCTCCAATCTTATTGGACATTCCAAGGATAGACATGGGAATAATAAAAATAACTTTATCTTACCTTTCTTAAATAACTCCTCAACCACCCATTCTTGATAGGATTAAGGAGGCCCATAAATATTATGAGGTGCTACATAAAAAAGATAGAAAATATTATGAAGTTCAACTTTTCTAAATATGGATTTATAAGGTTTGGAATCCAAATATGTGTCCCGTAAAAACCATAATTTAGAAAGGGAAATTGTGGATGATTCACATAACGCATCTTTATCTATTCATCTAGGAAACACTAAGATTAATAGAGATCTAAAGTAAAATTTCTAGATAGATAACAAGAAGAGGTAGATTGTAGAATTTGTATCTCGATGCTTGGTATGCCAACAAGTCAAGTATAAACAAAATAATTCTAAGGGTATGATGCAACCATGTCCATACCAGTATAAAAATGGGAAAAAATAACCATTTATTTCATCATAGGACTCCCAGGACATCTAAAGTAAATAACATCATCTATTTTTTAATCAATATCCATAAAAATTCATTGCATTTCATTTCTATCAAGGAATATTTCTCTCTTTTCCAACTTTCCAAAATATACATAAGAGAATTGGTAATATCGCATGGATTACCAATATAAATTGTATCTTATCAAGATCTGATATTTACCTAGAGGTTATATATAATCCTTTAGAAAGCATTAGATAAAAATCTGAGTTTTATTATTACTTATCATCCTCAAATGAATGGATAGTATGAAAGAACCATTCAAACTCTAGAGGATATACTGAGATCTTATTCAATGGATTTCCAAGGATGTTGGGATCACCACATTCCCCTAGCGGAGTGCTCATATAATAGTAGTTTCCATTATATCATTCAAATGGCACCTTATGATGATTTTTATGGGAAGAGGTGTCAGACTCTAATATGCTGGGATGAATTTGGAGAATAGAAGATAATGGGACTTTATCTTATCCAAGAGATAATAGAGAAGGTTCAAACCATTCAATGTCATATAAAATCCACACGAAGTCGATAGAAAATCTATGAAAATAATCATTGATATGACCACAAGTTTATTGTAAAAGATAAATTTCCCTTTCATATATCATAATAGAATAAATTAATGAAGTTTAGAAAGAAGGGAAATCTCATTCCTAGATATATCGACCCCTTTGAGATCCTTGATCGCATCAGAACTGTGGCCTATCGACTAGTACTCCCACCTAACATATCACAAGTACAAAATATTTTCCATGTATCCTTATTGAGGAAGTATATATTGTACCCATCACATATAATGAATCTTAGGGTGGTAAATTTGGATAATTATATTCCATATGAGGATCATTTAAAAATATCTTAGATCATAGAGAAAAATTTCTATGAAACAAGAAAACTCGCCTATTGTTTCTTCTGTAGATGGGGATGACCTTGTTTATTTAAGGTTCAAACTTTTCCAATCGGTTTCTAATGGGTTTATCTGTAAAACCAGAAACATCCAATGATTCTATATCCATTTGGACCTACTTTACAAAGGTAGGTGCTCATTAATTGTAGACCGATGAGGCTTAATAATTTTCATTGGTCGAGAGGATGGGAGGTCAGGCTCATCACACCTTTTGGGGGGAATTATTTCCTACTCAGGGACTCTCATAGATTTAAGTTATGTTCATGAATCCTTATTAATTCACCAATTATGAAAATGATTTTTCCTTTAGATTTGGAAATCAATGATTGATATGTATGAGATTTAGAGAATCTTTTATATGTATTTGGGGTTCTTCATTGATAGAGAATCATTCGTATGTATTGGAGATTCTTTGTCAATGGTATCCTTCAATACATTATATAGAAATGTCTTGGTTATTATGATGACCATACTAGTTTTAAAGCCACTCAGTGGGGCACTTTAAGTTTATTGTCATTCAGAAGGACAGGGATTATTTTAGAATTGGGATCGTACTCATAGATTGGCTACCTATGTATCCTTGTTAAAGAGGAATCAGAACCCACGTAGTTTAGGAATTAAGATATATTTTAACATCATATGGGATGGATGAGAATTAATGGGTGATAGGCTTGAACCTTATAAAGGAGTCCTACATACTCTACTTTTAAGGTAGAGATCAAATTCCACATAGTTAGATTAAGAAGTGTGGGGCTTACATATGATTAACGGCCCAAAAGAGATGTTTTGTGGTTACTTTTACACTCTAAGATCACGTGAGACATGCTCGGTGTGAGAAAAGAGAGGTATCAGTAAACCTGACGATTTGTGCCATGAAATATGTGATCACTAGGAATGATATAAGGATTATGTATGTGTGACTTCCCAAGTAAATGAATATCATGACTTAGTTTAGGAAAGAAGATCGGGAGCAGGGTCCGTAAAGGTATTCGTGCTTTATGGAGAGTTGGATACTCTAACTTGGGGATTATTCCTGAGGAAGATGCCCAAATTAGGGGGGGACATGTGATTGGTTTTTATTACTGAGAAGGAATCCCAAATCAAAAAAAAAAGGTTGGGAATTACTCCTGATAAAGAGGCCCAATTAAAGGGAATTATGATTGGGACTTACTCCTGAGAAGGAGGCCCAATTTAAGAAGACTTGTAACTTGTGGATTATTCCCGAGAAGGAGGCCCAAAGTTAAAGGGAACTTGGGGCTTATTCCTAAGGAGGATTCCCATTAACAGGATCCATAGAGGTATTTTTTCTTTGTGGAGATTAAGATTCTTAATTTGGGACTTACTCCTAAGGAGGATGCCCAGATTAGGGAACTTCTCATCTTAAAGGATGAGGTTTAATGAAGGAAATATCTAACCTTAGTGACATAAAGTTATGTAAATCACGAGTTTTTGAGAGATGTTCCATAGAATCCCTTTCAAATAAAGAATCCAACAAACGAACCATGCCATAAATGGATTTAAAGAGGGTTTTTATGGTTTTCCTTAAAGAGGAAAGGTGGATTTGAGGAAAGGAAGTGAATTAGAAGGAGACACGCAATTCATGGTCCTGCAAGTATACATGCGCAACAAGAGTTCACTTGGGAAACGAAGAACCTATGAAGTGATACTTGGGTGACTCTGAATTGGAGCCCTTAGTATCATCCCTAGAGGCTCTCAGATGGGTGGCGTACAAGTTTCTTTGAGATGGAAAGGCGGCGTGCAAGTACCATCACTTCCCTTAAGGGATGGACACTTAGGCGTGAAAGTATTGATGAGTTATAACACTTATGCCTTATTCTTCCTCTTTAGAGCTTAAATTATAGGTAAATAATTACCTTAGAAGAGTTTGTAAGACTTTAGATGGAGACTTGGGAGACCAGAGCTTGAATCTGAGTTTTGGATTTTTCATCCTCAAAATGGGGGGCCCACAAGGGGTATTTATAGGCCATCTGAGGACCTTGGGTGAAAAAATAATATGGCGCGCAAGTGACTTGCGCGACACATATGTGGCGCGCAATTATACTTGTGTGACCATAATGAAACTTGCACGATCCATGCTTAAAGAGTTCCTTGTTCATTCCATTGTGAATTTTTGATGTTCTTCAAAGGATGAATCTCATTGTGCTTAAGGTATTCCCCTTTTTCATTTGTTAGACTCTGTGACGGAAAGGAGCATCAAAAAAAGTACCCCATCAGAGTTGGATCTGAAAAAGGAAAGAGGATTTTACTCTGAGGTAAAGAAGAAAACCAGGTACTGTGGCGCGCAGGTTTTGAGCGCACAGGTATCGGCGCGTAGGTTACAGTGTGCAGGGGTACAACCTCGCCTATAAATATGGGTTCCAATATCATGAAAATCACCTGACTTTCAAAGCACCTTTCTCTTGTCGTGAAAGTGGGCTCTCATTTACGCAAGTGACTTGGATTTCTGTTCGTCCACGCTTCTGTTCGTGTCGCGCTTCTGTAGTGAGTTTCTGACTTGCGTGCCAGTACTAGCATGGTAAAACATGCGCGACCAACTTGGACTTGCATGCCTTACTGCCTTAACCATTTTTTTAGAATTTCTACACAAATTTTATGAAAAATAAACTTACTTAAAAGTTAATTATCTGATGTTTGTGTAGATTCAATGGCTCCCAAAAGAATTGGATCGGCTAATGAGTTGTCTAGCAAGAGGATTAATGATATGATGAACATCATTGGCCATGACTATTATGATATCTGTGACAGCACTCTCCCATATTAGGCCAAGTAATTGAATAAATATCATCTTAATTTTCCATAGAGCATTTACTTTCCTTTATATGGCCATGGTCATCTGCAAGGAGTCAACATTCCAGAGCCAAAGAATTATCTCCCGCATTCTTGGTTTCAAACTTACACCAACTTTTCTTCAGAAAATGTCTCAATTGTAGGATCATTTGTTAATTCTAGAATCGTGGAGAAGGCCTACATAATGCATCATAGCCCTTGTTCCCCAGATCTGAAACCTCACAAACCTGAGCTGTAGCCGCATTGTTATCCCTTAATCATCCGAAATTCTCATATGGATCAATCCAAAGGCTGGAAGAAGAGTTGGGACTTCCGTCCTGAAGGAGGTTTGAAGCCAACTTGGATGTGGGAATATTAGGTGTGACAAACCTGTGTAGATTTTTTCTAGGAGCTTCAATGTATAAAGTCATCTGGGATGGGCAGATATATGTCTACAGAAATGATAACTTTGTGCCGGAGCTAATCATCCGCTGGAGCCCAGAAACCAATTCTTTCCATCTGACTCATGGAGAAGTAGGCATCAATTTGTGGGATGTCTTAAAGATCTTAGGGGCTCAAATTTTGGGTGATATGTATGATGAATTCATCCCCCCCATGGTGACCTATAATGATTTGGAGAAGACTCCGGCTTTGGCTCAAGAATTATTGAAAATTTTCCACAAGCTTAAAAATTCAAAGACCTCCAAAACTCATTCTAGAAAGGATATTCATCCAAAGGAGTGGATGAATATGTTTCTTACCAAGAAGAATGAGAAGGGGCCCACCTGTACTCGTCCTACTAGATGCCCCAAAATAGAGAAGAGGGGTGCTCTTGGCACATTCTGGCTGACTCTGGAAGCGGGAGAGTTTGAAAAGTGGGGGTAGGAAGTGGATCAGAGAATCCCAGAGAAGACCCATCTAGCAGGCTTCTTAGCTTTATTGCCTAGTGTTTATCTTCTACCAGTTACGGATTCTAAGGGAGTCATCAGGCCAGGGACCTTCGTTGTTGCAGCCAAGTTGGCTGAGAGGAAAATGGTTGGGTTGGCCACCCCAATTTTGGTAAAGATTCACATGATCTTACTCCATGTCTTTATGGGTAAGTATCCTTTGAGAATGGTGGGACCATTCCAAGTTTTGTTGGGATGGATCACCACTTATTTTAGGACTTATGTTGTATAAAGCAGAGTACAGGTTCCTGGAAGTTCTTTTAAGCCATCAGTGAAGGAATATTCTGGAATTTTTCCATTATCCCTAAACTCCTATGATATGAAGGTGAGGCTAAGCATGTTCAAAGAATTAAATTTCTTTCATTATGGGAACCCACCAACCGGGTGGTTTGTTGATGATGGAACAGCCAGCCTAGAATCAAGTTCATACATGTTGGCTTGTAGAGATGGTGTATTGGCCACCAGAATTGACAAAGAGATTATATGTGAGGCCTATGCTCCATACAGATTTTCACGCCAATTCAATTTTCTAAAGTAGATTGTTGTATCCCCTCTTGTGCATGTCAGGTTAGAGAAGCATCTGATGGTTTCCTGACAAATATAGTTGTTGACAGCTATGGAGAAGATCAGGGTAGTGTTTGATCTACCAGTTGCTGGAGCGGTGAGTAACTTGACTACATGGTATGCCGAGAACTGGGTAGCATCATACACAGAAGGGGTACTGAATCCTATGGTTCCTCATGTGGGGACAAAAAAAGAACTGTTAGGAAAGAAACCCTTCATCTATAAGGTGACTCTTCCTCACCCAGAGCTGATTCACCAGGATCCTCACCCAGGAATGATTCATTGGATTCCCAGGATGGGGATGATGAGGCACGACATGAATCAAAGCGGCCTCATGCCATATATAATCCTCTTGCCGGAGTCAAGAGACCCACTCCATCGACTCCTGGTGAGTTACTTCATTGAGGAAATTTAATCATCATTATTTTATAGAGCAAAAATTTTCATTTTCTTATCCTTTATTTGTGATTGCAGGAGCTGGGAAGAAGTTGAAGTCCAAGATTGTAGGAACCTCCTCACAGCCTTTTGGTACACATGCTGAATATCTACGACCAGAGGCTGTCCATACATGGTAGAGTTTATATTATGATGTTGAAACCACCTGGCTGGACCTATTCGAAGGGTTACACATCCCTATAATAGGGAATCTTTGGGATTCTACTGATATCTGTTTCAAGGATAACCCCAATGAAGTGTGGGATTACATCAGAGAGTTGGAGATGCTCATATATGACACTGATGATTCCATTCCTATCACCAAATAGGTGAAGGAAATGATGGATCGTGGAACCACTGAGGGGACTGGTGCTTCTGCAGATGAGGAGTGGCACGATTACGTGGCTCCTGAAGATGTAAGTCTCTTTCCTTATTTTCTTTTCAACTTGATTTTAGTTAAAGCTTTGTTACTCAAGGAAATTACTTTCTTCATATTGAAGCTTGGAAAGAAAGGAACTGTTGAGGTTCCTTCACCACAGTATAGCCCTGGTGGTACTGCCATCAGAGCTACTGAATCTCCTCACGAGTCGGGTGAGTTATCTCTAGGCCGGAAAGCCATGAATGAGGAATTAGAAAGGGCCTTTAACTCTCCAATACTTGTATTTGGAGATGACGATGTCAACACACCCAAAAATCCAAAGTAGCACAGACATCGAAGAAATAAGTTCACAGCTAAATGCTTCATCAGTAGTGGTAAGTCCTTCAGATAGTCAAGAATCTTAACTCATGAAAAGATTTATCATACTTCTTGGGATTGTAGGGGATTATTCAATTTCACCTTTGAGGGAGAGGACTGACCCTCCTCTGAGGATGATGGAGGGTGCCGGTGAACAGTCGAAAATTCATGCTGACTTGGCTGCTCCTAAAGAAGAGACAGCGTCTATTCCTAGTATTTCCCCTGCTACTGCTACAAGTAGAGAAGAGCCTTCTTCTGGTAATTTAACAATACTTCATAGAACTTTGAATGAAAACATCAACTAACTTTAATTTTGTGATACTTTTAGGTTCAACACCTGCACCAGAGCATTTGGCGTCTACTGCAACTGCCTCCACAATTTTATCTAAAGAAGTTCTTCAGGGTCAGAGGTTGCAGGATGAGGGTTGCCAAGAAGACATATCGAATACTCCCACTGGTGAGACTAACTAGGAATATGAGATATCAATGGATGAAATGATGAAACTTGGTTCATCTTTTGAATACATTTTAGATCATATTAAATTACCATGTAATTTAGAAGATTTTGGATGTGAGTGTTATCCTTCATCCTGTTAAAAAAATTATTATTACATCTCTCACCATTATTGGTTGAAATGTGCAGTTCCATCTGAGCAAGCTGCTGAACTGCCAATTCTTGAAGGGGGTAGAGACAACCCTATTATTGCAGAGACGTTAGCTCAAGTGGAGCATAACCCGGTAGAGCTTCCTGAAACCCGTTATGAAAATCCTATTGAAGCTAGGAAATATGGGAAGGAGCCTTCTCATGTTGTTGATCTATCGTTGGGTAAGAGATAATAATATTTGTGGCTGCACTTAATTTTCAAGACAGCTTAATCAACTTTTTTTATCCTTTGAAACTAACCAAACCTTTCAATTGACTATGCAGGGCCTTCAATTTCAGTGGCTAGATCTGGAGGTGAAGCCCCATCCTCTACCCCAATGGGAATAGAAAGTGAAGTAACAAGGGTCAGGGGGAAGGATTAGAACAGCGCACTTCTCTAAGTGTATTAATCTCGGACTATATTCTCCCATGTGATAGTGATGCTGAATCAGACCCAGAGGTACAAAAGGTGCTCCAATTCTCACGTCACAAGGCATAGCAGAACATATGGAAGATCATATCTAAAGTGGCTCTTGAAGATTTTTCTTCGAAGATCCCGTGACTGTCATCCATGTTCGTCATGTTAGGACTTGGTGGTTTTGGATATCAAGAGATCCATACCGCAGTGAAACAAGTCATCTTAAGGAGAGAGCAGGAGAAAAAATATCATCAATATCTAACCAGAGCAAGAATTTTGACCAATATCAACTAATTTGAGGCTACGGTGTCCCGAGATAAGGCTGATCATGCTGCAAATTTGAAGGAGCTGAATCATAAGATCAAGGAGAAAGTTTTTCAGCAGATACACCTTCAACAACAGTTAGATGTTGTTACTGGGGAACTTGACCAGCTTAACAATTTATTAGAATGAGTTCAAATGAATGGTATAAAATCCATCGCAGATGCCAAGAAAGCACTCCATCAAGATAAAAAGAGTGAATCTGGTTGAGTGCATGAACTTCAAGTAGATTCTGATGAAGCTTAGGATGTTGTAAATCAAATTAAGATTTATATTGAAAACCTATTATAATTCTTGGAAAAGAGAAGAGACACCAGTCTGTGGACGTCCTTCTAACTATTAAGCATCAATGAAAAACACTTTCATCTTCAATCATTTGTGCATGCATTCTTTTACTACCTACTTTAAATTTTTACCTAAGCCAATGGGCCTAGTAAGAAAAGTTTGATTTTTGCTAGGATTATACAAACAATCCCACAAAATTTGCATCTTTTGTTGCTCAATATTTCCTAAACCATAAAATATCTATGTTTAGCGAGCTGGGACTCGACTTTTATTCAAAGTTCCTTTTACAAGTTCCCAATTTAATGAGTACCCTATCTTTTATTGGTAGTTTAAATTCATGCATGTCAGACATAAAAAGGCTAATGTTTAAGGTCAAATAACTTTGACCAAATGGATTAAAATTGACTCAATTCCTTGATAATTTGTTTGAAAACATATTACCACATTCAAGTATGGGGTAAAACATGTAAACTATGACTTAAGAAATTTTGAATCTGAGGGATGATATGAAAAAAGGGCTAAGGGGAATTAGAGGAAGTATTTCCTAAGAGTGAAGTTACCACTATTTAACAAACCCATTAGGGGGTTGAAGTATGCAAAGACACTTAAGGGCATTGGATGCATAGTAAAATAATAGAATCTTTTGGCTGATAGGTCTGTTATGTAGACTACTTATGAAAGGCCACCTAGGGGCATGTGCTACATAGTTAGGCAAAAGAACTCTCAGAAATTTTACTTTTCTACTGCTAAAAAGCCAGTGGAAGTTTATGGAGATTCAAATTTTCCAAAGCATAGATTTTTCTGTATGGAGAAAGGTACTTGAATATGGAGAGGATATTCCCAATCAATATTTCCAAATAATTAGATGAATATCACTCCTACGAAGGTCTGACCCAAACGTAGGGATGGTAAATATAAACCATATACTTAACTACTTTTAGATCATGAAAAAAAGTATGGGACCAATATGTTAAGGATGGCTATTTTTGTGGATCCTTACATATTTTTGTTTAGAAAAATAAGGAAAAAAAGAGGTTTTTCTCCCAAGAATGAAGTTACCACTATTTGAAAAACCCATTAGGGGGTTGAATTATATAGGGACACTTAAGGGCATTGGCTGCATAGTCAAATAATAGTATCTTTTGGCTGACAGGTCTATTATGTAGAATACTTATTCAAGGCCACCTAGGGGAACGTGCTGCATAGTTAGGCAAAATAACTCACAGGTATCAGACATTTTGTGACCAGAAGTCAAGAAAATGGTTATGGAGATATGAAAGTATTTAAAGTTAAGAGTATGACACATCAAAATGGGAATTTTCCAATACATGAAGGAGATATACAGACCAATGCTAACCACAATCATGTTGTGGCTGGGTTCTGAATTGAGGTGTTGGACTTCACTACGTATCCCATAAGGATGGGAATCAAGCCATATGTAGTTCTTGAGATATAGTTTAACTTCACGTGGGACAAGAGTGTAAGAGATATTAGTTTAGGGTCATAGAGCTTGGACCATAATGAGGAATACACATATAAATCTGATGTGAATGAAGACCAGGATTTTCATACCACATTCATGTTTTCATAGGGGGACTCTTTAGCCAAGGGATTGAAAGTGGAATTTGGGGTTAGGCCCAAAGACTTTGGGCTGGATTCGAGGGATGCTTGAACGTTCCTATATATCCCATAAGGATGGGAATCAAGCCATATGTAGTTCTTGAAATACCCTCTATACAGATTTGGTTCGTACAAGTGAAGGGTGAAAGGGGACTTTAGTGCAATTATGGTTTAACCCAAGATTAAAGGTTTGGGCATTGCCATGTATGCACGTAGTCTTTGGAATATAACATGATATTGGAGATCAATGTCAATGATGATTCCCTCTCAGGTGAGGGAAAATGGGTGACTGTATAGTTTAACGTCATATAGCAATGATGATAGTGCTTCATAGTTTAGTGTCATGTAGCAGGGAAAAAAGGGATGTACACAGTTTAATGTCATGGGGGATGAAGGTGAACCAATGTAAAGAGATTGGTTTTGGGATGCTTCACAGATCAACATCGTATGAGACGGAGGTGAACCGATGTGAAGATATTGGTTTTTGGATGCTTCACGGATCAACATCGTATGAGCCGGAGGTGAATCGACGTGGAGATATTGGTTTTGGGATTGAACCTCAGGAGGTTGCCTACATACCCAGCCTAGAAGTCAAGGATCAAAGTCCACGTAGTTTGATTGAAGAATGAATTGGTGATCAAGTTGTTCTTAAGGACAACGACCTAAAAAATGGTGTTGGGACTTATGAATGGTTAGCATCCCAGAGAGGGTGTTATGGTTTGAATTTTACTCTAAGCTCACGTGATTCATAACCGGTGTGAGAAACAAGAGGTAGAAACAACCTTAATGATGCGCAGTCTAATGTCATGTAGGACATATAAGGGACTGGACATAGTTTAACATCATGTTGGACAATGGAGGGACTGTGCAGTTTAAAGTCTTGAAGTAAGGAATAAAATAGTTTACGATCATATTCATGGACCAATGTTGCACAGTTTAGCATCATGAAGCTAGGAAAACACAGTTTAACGTTATGTTGGATGAATACGTACAGTTTAACGTCATGTAGGATGAATGAGAAATACAGTTTAACGTCATGTTGGATGAATGATCAACACATTTTAACATCATGTTGGACGAATACGTATAGTTTAACATCATGTTGGATGAATACATACATTTTAACATCATGTAGGACAAATGAGCAACACAGTTTAACGTCATGTTGGACAAATACGTACAGTTTAAATTCATGTAGGAAGAATGAGTAACATAGTTTAACGTCATGTTGGACAAGTACGTACAGTTTAACGTCATTTAGGATGAATTCATACAGTTTAATGTCATGTAGGATGAATACGTACAACTTAACATCATGTAGGATGAATTTGTATTTGTGTTACACAAAATAATTCTTCAAGAATCTTGCATTGGTTGGAGTTGTGATGAGTTCTCTATCCATTGAGATTAAATAATAAGCTCCATTGGAGTAGACCTTATGTATTGAATAAGGTCCTTCCCACTTTGGATCAAGCTTTGGAGGCTTCTTCCCTGGTATCATTAGTGTTCTGAGGACCAATACCAATTCTCTTTGAATGAATGAATGAAGACGAAATTTTTTGTTGAAAGCTCGTGCTATTCGATTCTGATAGACTTCTAAGTGGTGCAGGGTGCACAATCTTTTTTCATCTAATCATTCCAATTCATTCAATAGATTTTGAGATTGTTCATATGTAGATGATTGATCACAAATTTCTACTCTTAAAGAAGGTAATTAAACCTTAATGGGCAGGACTGCTTCTGTTCCATATACCAATGAATATGGAGTTCACCATGTATTAGTGCGGATGGTGGTCCGATAAGCCCATAAAGCATGAAAAAGTTTATCAGTCCATGATTTATTATCTTTATCCACCATATTTTGTAGTATGTTTGAAATAATCTTATTGAAGGCTTCTATTTGGCCATTGGCTACTGCATTATACCGAGATGAATGGTTGGATTTGATGTTGTATTCTTGATGAAACTTCCTTACCTCAGATGAACAGAAATTGGTGCCATTGTCTGTCAATATGGTATGAGGGACACTAAATCTGGTAATGATGTTATACTTGATGAAGCTAATAATTCTTTTATAACTAACTTCTTTGAGAGCTATTACCTCTTCCCATTTAGAAAAGAAGTTAGTAGCAGTAAGAACATACTTAAAATGTTTGGATGTAGTTGAAGGGTAAGGTCCTACTACATCCATTCCCCATGTGGAAAATGGCCATGAGTATTTAGCTGTATGAAGCAACTCTGGGGGTTGATGAATGAAATTGGCATATACTTGGAAATAATGAAACTTCTTAGTGAAATCAACACAATCTTGTATCACTGAAGGCCAAAAGTATCCAAGCCTTTGAATTTGATCAGACGGTCTATGTCCAGACTGGTGGGCACCACAGACTCCTGCATGTACTTCTTTCATGATAGACATTATCTCTTCACCATCAATACATCTGAAGATAATTCCATCAAAACCTCTCTTGTAGAGAATTTTTTGGTGATCTGGGCTATCATAAAGAGTAAAATTGACCACACGTCCCCGAATTTGTTCTTTCTCAGTTCTATCAGGTGGGAGTGTTCCATTTTGAAGGTATTCCCTGATAGGTGTCATCCATCCTGTAGTATGACCATATGGTTCAGAAATGGGACTAATTTCATTGATTTCATCTGTTCTGATTTGAAAATAAGGTGAAATTGTACGATGGTGGGCAATACTAATGATTTTTTCGTCTTGATTGGGATCTTTCAGAGCTATGGCTATATTAGCCAGTGCATCATCTTGAGCATTTTGTGATCACAATACATAAGAAAATGTCAGTTCTGAAGGAAATTCCTCCATTAATTCTCTGACGTAATCATACAAAGGGATTAACTCCTCTTTTCTGATGGCATAATCTCCATTTACTTGTTTGATTACTAGGTCTGAATCACCTTTAACCCTTAATTGATTCACCTGTACCTGAAACGCCAACTTCAATACTACGATGAGAGCTTGATATTATAATTAATTTTTTATACCACCTCCCAATAATAAGAAGGAATATGGTAGCACTGCCTTTTCTGGGGAAATAAGCACAATTCCTAATCCAACTTTTTTGAATTTAGGATCTTCTAATTTCTTCCCTGTTGGACTTCTGGAAGCACCATCAAAGTATATTTACCATGTTTGAGGATTATCTTGAATAGAGAATATTTCCTCATCAGGAAGTTCAATGTCTGAAGATATATATTCTACTGAAGGATGTTCAGCAAGGAAATCAGCCAAAGCTTGGCCCTTTATTCTTTTTGAGACACGTACTGGATATCAAACTGCTGCAAAATAACTGCCCACCTTGCCAGACGTCCTGTAAGCATTGGATGACTAAGGATAAATTTGAGCGGGTTATTACGAGACACCAATTGGACCTCATGATGTTGCAGGTAGTGTCTCATTTTTTGAACTACAAATATTAAATTCATTCAGAACTTTTCAATACTTGAGTATCGAGTTTCTTCCTCAAGAATAGTTTGACTGAGATAGTAAAGGTTGTTTTCATTCCCAGCATCATTATTTTGGGAAAGGAAGGCACCCAATGATTTCTCTAAAGCTGTCACAAAGAGGATAAGTGGTCTTCCTTCAATAGGTGTCATTAATACTGGTGTACTCAAGAGATATTTCTTGAGAATATTTAATGCTTCTTGACATTATTTAGTCCCATGTTAAGTGACTCCCTTCTTCATTAATTTGGTGAAGGGTAAACTTTTTCCTGCCAGATTGGTGATGAAACACTGAATATAGGCCAAGTGTCCTTGAAGTCCTCTTAATTATTTCAAATTTTGAGGAGGTGACATACCAAGGATTGATTTTGTCTTCTCATGATCGACTTCAATACCACGATGGCGTATAACAAAGCTGATAAATTTTCCTGAGGTTACCCCAAAAGCACATTTCAAGGGGTTCATCTTCAAATTGTGTTTTCAAAGTTTGTGGAATATGATTTCAAAATCAGACAAGTGATTAGAACGTTGTCTGGATTTAACCACCAAATCATCCACATAACATTCAACAAATTTCCCTAAAAAGGGTTTGAAGATATAGTGCATGTCACGTTGATACATTGCACCTGCATTCTTTAGGCCAAAGGGAATTACCCGATATCAAAACACATCTTGAGGGGCTCTGAATGCTGTAGATTCTTCATCTTATGGAGCCATTAGTATTTTATTATACCCAGAATATCCATCCATGAAGAAAAGTGCTTCATAGACAGTTTTTTCATTAATTAAGAGTTATGTGATCAGAAATGGAAAATCATCCTTGGTATAATGCCGATTAAGATCTCTAAAGTCAATACAAACTCTAATTTTTTCATTCTTATTTTTCATAGGGACAATATTAGCCATCCATTTGGGATATTTAACTTCTCTGACAAAGTTAGCTTTGATAAGCTTATCCACTTCAGCTTCAATTTTGGAGGCATAATTTGGGTGTGTTCTTATTGCGGCTTGCTTGAATCCTCGATGCTCTTCTGGTAAACCCAAATGATTAGTGACAACATCAGGATCAAGACCTGGTATTTCTGTATAATTCCAAGAAAATATATCTCGATTTTTCTTTAAAAATGAAGTATACATTTCTTGCTCTTAAAGAGTCATGGACGCACTAATTAAAGTGGGTGTGGATCTTCTTTTGTACCCAGATTTAATTCTCTGAGTTCATCTACAGTGGTAGAGATACCCTCTTCAAATGATGGAGGATAATCCCTGAGATCTTCCTCTTCTTCTTCAATATGTGTCACTTCTTTTGTTTCTACTTGCATAGTAGATGATGAAGCAGAATTTCCATGATCAGGAGAGAAGTTAAAATTTGAACATCTTGAAGAAGAGACTACCATTTCTGACCCTAATGATGATGAAGGGTCTTTATGAGGTGATAGAGAGGAGATGATGGATTGAGAATTGACATCATTATTTTCCTCTAGTATTACTATAACTTCTTCTGGCTTGGTTAATGAAGTATAGAATTGATGGATTTCAGCGGATGAAATGAAGACATCTCCATTTGATCTTTCATCATTGCTTGGAGAATCAGCAATTTCTCCCATGCTATCTGGTTCAATTGCTGTAATTGAAATTATGGAAGTTTCCATAAGAGTGTTTAGATTTGGGTCTATCCTATCAATTTGACTGATAGGAAACACATAATTTGTACTCACATGTATGAATGAGTTTACTGGAATCTTTTCCAAACCATATAGAGCATTAATTTTGGTGACCTCCTTTGTCATAGATATCTCCTTTCCCTCCATGTGATAGAATTCTGCTTCAAAGTATTGATATTCACATGTTTTGAATGGGGCTTTATCACCATACAATGTCCTAATTTGACCATTGAAACAATATTTGAGACACTGATGGTACGATGATGTTACGGCTGCATGTTGATGTATCCAAGGTCTTCCAAGCAAAATTTTGAAGGTTGTGTCATGACGAACAACCATGAAATCTGAATTGGATACAAGGTCTCCAAACTGAGTTCTGAGTGTAATCTTTCTCATAGGTTCTTGTTCATTTTTATCATATCCTTGCAACATCAAAGTAGAAGGAGATAAATCATATTCGATAAGGCCCAATCGATGAAGTGTATGAATAGGGATGAGGTTGACTCTTGATCCATTATCAATGAAAGATCTTTGGATATCTACATCATTGACCTTTCCAGATAAATACAAAGGTCTGATATGTTCATGCACAACATCATCTTCATCTTCATCTGTAAAAGATATCATTGCATGGAATTCTGCATGATCATTCTCTATATGGTATACTTTAGCCACAACAATTTCAGTTTCGAATTCCTGAGGACTTGAAAAAGCCCCAATGAGTGCCTCCCGAAGATCCTTTGATAGATTCAAGGCATCCAGAATTGATAACTTGGCTGGTACTTGGGCCAAATGTTTCAAGATATCATACTTTTGGTCCAAATGTCTGTGTTTCCCAACTAGAACATATGGTTTTGTAGGTGACTTAGAAGTTAATGATTTGGAAGTAGATGCATCTTGTATCGGGGTAGGAGTTAGAAATACTCTTGGATTTGGAAGATTAGACCGACTAGGTCTATTTATTTTCTAAGAGGAAGAAGTTGTAACTTCTAACTGATCCTCCAAAATAACTGTGCCAGGACCGAATCTGCCATATGTGGAAGAAATTTCTTGTTCTTTTTGAGCCCACTGAAGGGATTTGCCATGATTTTCTAATTCATATATAGTTCTAGCAGGGGTAGGATTGAAATAGTGGCTTCTGGAATATCCACGTCTTCCTCTGTATCCTAGACCTTTGGAACTTCCTCTAATTCATCTGTTTGATACAGGGAACTAAATATCATCAATATTGAAACTGTGACTAGTATAAGGATTTGTTAAGTGAATCATTTTAACAGAATTAAAGATCGATTCTTCATCTGATGAAAATTCAGCCTGATTAGCCAATTTAGGATGTGCCTTTTGGTGGGGCGGTGCCCGTACTTTTGAAGTAGATGTCATAAAATCTTCCAGATTTAATGACAATTTAGTCTTTAACACGAACTCATCTTTTTCTGACTGTTCTTCTTTATTTGAATTATGTTGCCTCTTTGAAGATTTTCCTTCTGATGAAGGGGGTTTTGCTGTGGCATTCATAGAAGAAGACACAATTGGTTGATTCAATTTTTTTCATAAAATGGAATGAGTTCAGTTGATCGTTTTCCTGACCATCCAATCATCATATTTCTGCACATTTTTGCTTTTGACTTCATGCTGCTCACCTTCTTCCTCTGGATCAGTAGCAGTAACACATGCTACCTGGGCTGAAGAACCTTTCAGTTTTACCTATCCAGAGTCCACCATCTTTTGTAGGAGGTCATTGAATACAAAACACTCTTGAATGGGATGCCCTAGAATCTGATGAAATGGGTAATAGTTAAGGAGGTCTTCATCTCTTTTCTTGTTTATCCTTTTGGGCCTTGGAAACTGAACCAGATTATTTTCCAGAGCTGAGATGAAATAGCCAAGAACTTGTTCATTCTGGAAAGAATAAACTTTGTTCTTCAAATCTTCAAACTGTTTCTGCCTTTGATCTCTTTGATCATTTTGATGAGGCAGCCATTGTTTTTGATGCTCAGGAGGTGGATCCCTTCAATATGATGAAGGTTTTGAAGTGGAATCAGGTATAGGATCTTGTTTAAGCATAACTGTAGCATTCTATGCTTTCCCCATTCTCTTTCATGGAACTGATGGAATTACACGGGTTTTAGCCTTATCCTTTTTAAGAGAGTCTTCAATATGTTGATCTATTGAACTAAGGTCTTGAAACCCTCCTATGTATTTCATAGGGATCAACGGTGTGCGTAATTCATCACGCAAATTTTCCACACAAATTGGCAACAATTCTTCTTGAGGGAGTTCTAAAATTAAGGAATATGGTAATCCCTTCCATCGAGCAATGAAATCTGAAACTCTTTCATTTTCCCTTTGCTTACAATTTGTAAGATCAAAAATTGTTGTCTTTGGAAACGTTGAGCTGAATTGAAGAAGGAATTTTTGACGGAGATCCTCCCACCTAGTAATTGACCAGGATTGCAAGCTTGTATACCCGACAAAAGAATGTACTTGTAATGACTGTACAAAACACTTGATCTTAATTGCTTCTTGTTGTTGAGGAGTTCCCATTATAAGATCACAACGAGAAACAAAATGTGTTAAGTGTTGTTCTGGATCTCTCAAATCATTAAAAATTGTGAATTTGGTACTCAAAAAATTTGATGGGGGGGGGGGGAATTACATCAACCCATTCAGGGAAAGGTCTCTTCTCTAGTTGAACTGGTGCACGTTTTCCTTCCATATCTTCCAATAAAGTTGTTAATGACTCAATGGTAGTTATTAACTTTTGAGAAATATTTGTTTGATCTTGGACCTGAGCAGGTGCAATAACTAGAGTTTGGACAGGTGTGGTGACTGGTACTGCAACTGATGGTAGCACTACCGGTTATTGTTTCACATGACCCATAGGATTAGACCTATGAGGGTTTACTTGTAAAGGATGATATTCTTGATCTATCTCAGCAACTGCAACAAATTCTCTTGACTGACTAACTCCAGAACATTTAGGAGGAAGACTACCTTGAAGTAGTTCTGCATTTAACCTCCTTAACTCCTTCATTTCTTCCTCTTGTTTTGAGAACCTTTCCTCTAATGAGAGTGATCAGCCTTCTCTAGAGTTAGGGGTAACCAGACTTTTTCCTTTCCCCTTGTTGGAAGCCTTTCAGAGAGGGGGAAGTTGGTTATTTGAAGGAATACCTAAATTCTGGGTAAGCCTTTGATTTCTGGTACGCACACCTTCTTCATTTTCCCTCGTGTGTACAGCCTATTGAATAGGAACTTCCTCATCTGATTCCTTTGAGTGAGCCTCATGTTCTGGGGGATCAGTGACAACGGCATTTATGACATTTATCAATGCATAATGCATTGCATCCCTTCTATCAGCATTTCTGCGATATTGTATCCTTCCATGTCCTTTATGAGACATTTCCTTTTGTTGAATTTATCCCTCATGAACTTCTTGATGAACCATAATTTGGAGGGAGTCTCTTGACAATTCGGATTTGTGTTCCTCCTATGGATTCTTCCCTAATTGAGAGAAGACTGGATTTTTCTAAGGAAGAGATTGAGGATTTGAAAAAGTCCCCAGTCCAGTGGACTGGGGTTGTTCCTTCTCAACTCCTCGAATCCTATCTGTTGATCCCAAGGGTTGAGCTAAAAGTGTCCCCAACCTGGCAAGCTGAGGTGGCTCTTGAGCTGCTACATCAGATACTTTCTTAAAAGATCTCCTGATTTTGCGGACTTTAGTCAGGAAATTGGTAGGATGCATCAACCTGCATACACTCAAATCACCTGGTTCAAATGTTCGTTGGATGATTTCTGAAACTTATGTCACCTGATGATGTACATGCTCTAAATGAGAAGCCTATTTGATATTCTCATTTTCTTGATGCAAGAGTAATTCGACAACTTTTTCTTTGTATGCCTGACTTTGGGAAGAACTAGTTGAGTCATGTTCCTAAGCAAGCCTTTTATTACACACAAAACCAATTGGTTGTGGTCGGCCGTGGGCAATAACATTGCATGAGACCACTTTTGGCGGGCTTTGTTGATTGGAGAGTACAGTGAAATGCAGTACTCCATGAACACCCCATCCCTTGATATGAATACCAGATGGAGCATTGGTAATTAACGAGCACATCCTTTTTAGTGCACCAAGGCATGAACTCTGAAGGGCTCTCTGCTTCTTTTCAATCTTTGGATATCAGGAAACTGAGAGAGATGCCAAATCAATTTGGCATTGTAACCCTTCTATTATCTTGACATGATTTTCATATTCATCATAAGATAATATTTTCTCTTTTAAATGACAAATAGTTTTCCACATGTTGAGATGAATATCGTGAATACAATCTTCTGTCAACATCTCTGGAATATCATACTGAGAGTCATCCAAAGGCCAAAACATGACTGGTACTTCACCTTTCACCAGTTTTGTTTCTCATATTCAGCACTTTATCCTTATCATTCTATAACATCCCAAGTAAGTAATGAATAATATATATTCTTATCTATGTCTATTTATGAATTAGAAATTTTTTTAAAGACTTAAAATGAGAATAAATCCAATCTTAAGCATAGAATTCTCTAATATTTTTAAAAGATTGTTTTATCGCCTTTTGATGACGAACCATTTTTAAATATATATTTTTACAATTTTATAAGCTATATTTGTCAAAATAAACTTATTATTTATGATTGGGACATTGAAATTTACTTTGGATTAATTTTTGGTATTTTTCTGACAATGATCATTTTTAATGAATAGTGAAAAATACTGCATTTTACATCAAAACTGCTTTTTTATCTAATTTAATAATATGGTTAGATTATATTTTTAATTTTTATTAAAGTTTAATTATAATATATTTTTACCATTTAATCCAATGGTGTTCATTAGGATTAATTTCACTTTGAAATTGGACAAAAAAATTCTCAATCTTTTGATAGAAATTGTTTCTAAAAAACCGGCTATTTGTTTTGACAACAGGAATTATTTTTAAATTAATTATCACAATTTCTATGTTTAGAATTTGGTAAAATGGATTCCATATTTGGAATAAGAAGGTACAAATTATTTAATTAAGACTCTTTTGTTTTTGGACATTATGAATAGTAACGACGATAATTATCTTTAATTGTCATGATTAATTAGTAATCGGGTAGTTAAGGATAATAAAATAATATCATAATAATAAAAAATGATCCCAACATGTTTCCTAATGCTAATTTTTGTGTCATTTCCGACCATGGGATTCCTTGTGCCAAACTTAGGGACCCCATGGAAACACTTTTGGGTGAAAGTGAAACTTCATTATTTTATTTTTAAATAAAGGAGAATATCACTAAAGAATGCATCACTCGAGTAAAAAAAATTTAGTTTTGTATGTGTAAATGATATCTTAGACTATAAATGTTAATTGGAAAGCTAAAAATATTTCCTAAATCATAGTATTTTTTTATAATTTTTAGACATTAAATAAATTAATTTATTTATGACACCATGATGATGCAAGGATTACCTCATTAATTAACGATTTAAATAAAATGGAAAGATAGTGTAAAATCTAAGACATACACTTTTCAAAAACCTATTAGATGATTATATTTCGAACCCTTATCACCTTATCCTTGAAATATATCAATGTGGGACTTTTTAAATCTGAAACTCATTTTAAAATAAAGTAACATTTCTTGGCCTTCCAAGAGTGTCCCTCCTACCTCTTATAAAAGGCCCTCAACTCTACCTCCTTACCCACACTTCTCAAGCCATTGGCTCAGACAAAATATGCTCATTTTATCTCTCCACATCCCTCTCTTAATCCTAGAAGCCTTATCTTAGGCATAAATCTCTTCCAAAAAACTATTTTGGTACAAACCAAGAAGAGTTACTCGATTCAAAGGTAAAGTCTTCTCTAATGTTCTTTTGTTTTATTTTGCTTCTCCAACCCCCTAAACTCTTTTTATTAATTTATTTTGTAACAAAACCAGTATATTAAATATACTAGGATTTTTTTATAAGAACTATTCGATCTACACTTACACACACCTATATCTAATGGTTAAAGAGCATACTGTTTCCGTGGATGGTGAATTTCTGCCTCACAAAACGATGATTGTTCAATATTCTTCTAACACCTTCAAATGTGGCCATTAAGATGTCACTATATTTATATATGATATATAAAATTCATAGGTTTTCATTAAGCTTCTGTATTTTTCATTTATGGCATACCTTTATGGTTTCCATTATGGGTAAACGCGATATCTTCATTTTAGGAAGTGTGGACTATCGCCCCCTCAAAGTGATTTGATTTGTTAATGCCATATGTGGGACATATAAAGGATGGAGTTAATGATATTATATATGATATTATACTTTAATTATAATATATCTTTATATCATTATGAATTCATTCCATTAAATATGAAATAGAAATGAAAGTAGTGTTCATGCGTACGTACGACTTACTGTCTCCATGAATGGTGCATTTCATTTATTACCTCTAAAGGTTATGTAATATTATAAATGCATGTATATAATGGATATATATTATATATATGATATCTACATCATGAATATAATTCTGTATAAAATGGATATTTTACCACATGAACAACTTGTAATTATAAGGAGTTTATTTTTGACTCAAGTACCAATGATCGAAAAAATGACCGTTATTAACTTAAATAATTGCATAGTGTTCATAACATGGTAATAAGTGATATAAAAGGAATAATTAACTTGAAAAAGTTTCTTAATCAAGTAGAAATTAACTCAAGTTTATTATTTAGGAGATTAAATAAATATCGATTCAAGATGGATATGAGGTATGGTATTGCATCTCAATATCTTTTCATTGAGGTATATTTTGTTTTATACACAACTTTCTTTTATACGGTGTATAAACCCCTTTGACTTTTACATCTATTCAAAAGGAATATTTTTTATACGAAGTGTTTTACTAAATGGAAAAGGGAATGTTTTTTTGTCATACGTATGCGGCGACAATGACTTCTCCACCGCCGTGACCATTATTTGAGTTTTGGATTCCTCTACAAGCCATAACTTTTTTTAAAATTAAAAATAAATACCATGTTTTACTTTTCTTTTATTTTGGTATTGAAAATAGTTTTCATAATGTTTTTATTATATCAATTTGTTGTATTGATATCTTGTGATTGAAATGTGTAAATGTTATGTTTCCTTCATGCATGTTTTATGTGATACGATTATGTTATGGTTCTTGGGAATTGTTATGAAGATGGGTGGTTCTGTGATAAAATAAGGGAGGTTGAGCCTGATATAGCTCTCCAATGCATTGGGTAACACGAAGGGGTTAAACATTAAGGTTTCTCCGAAGATATTTAGGGAATATACTGTGATGGGTATTCCAAACATAACCATGAGGGTTACTCCCTATGTAAGAATGTTATGAATGCATCAAGTTACCTTTATGACTTATTATTTCTATGATTTATTAATTATTTTATGAGTTATGATAAAATTCTTATGTTTTATGAGTAAAGTATGATTTCATACATGGAATAATGTTTTCATTTCGTACTTTTATATCCCTTACTGGTCTTTTTATGCTCATACCAAGTTTTTGAAATGTTTTTCACAGGTAAAGGTAAAGGTACATGATGTGATGATAGTGTCAAGGAAGTGTCAAGAAATAATCCATGTTTTATTTTAAATATTTTTCCGTTGATGGAAAAAATGAGTATTATCTTTTATGTAACCACTTTGTTTAAATGTGGAATGCAATGCATAATTTATGATCTAATTCTCTAAAACTCTAAACCTGAAAAGATCCTCAATTTTTATTATTGAAATAACTCAAGATTAAGTAAGGTTTAAGGCAGGGGCCTTATACATTCGATGAAGATTATTCTACCTGATTAGACCAAAGTTAGTGCTTTTTTGTTGCTTCATCAGATTCAACAAGATTGGTAGATAATTCATTTATCAAATTATAAGATGAATGACCCAAGGGTGGTTCCGAGAATGACTTAAACCCCAGGATATATTCTGATTGAGAAAGTATTTCACCTTCTAGTATCAAAGCATCATACATGACTGGATTCACATTTTCAAGTGCCTCAAGATAATAGGTCTTTCTCATTACTGCATTTTCCTTTGAAGAATTTTCCAGGAAATGTGAATTACTACTGCGGAGAGGACTTTCGTAGATAAATTCATCATCATGTGGAGGACCACCATGGTGGATTACAGTAAAAGATGAAACCTCTTGCTCCTTGTTCTTCTAGCCACACAGAGGGTTATTGTGGCTCTCATCTGAATATGATACTTCAAAAATGACCGAACTGTCATGAAGCAAGCCTTCATGAGGAAGTGTTTGGTGAAGACCTTTGGAATTATTGTTCCCACTATTGGGAAATGAGAGAGTAGAATCTTGAGCTATAACAGAAAATTGTCTGAGTGCTTCAAGAACTCCAGCATCAAGCAAGGCCTTATTGTAGATTGGCTCTTGATTTCTCGACTGTGTTGGATGGGTCTTTTTCTTAGATGCCTTATTACTGAATTTTTAAACTACTTGTAGACTAAAGTGGTTATTATGGGTAGGTGTATGTTCCTATTCAGGATAAATGGTCAGGTTAGGCTGATTATCTCCATTTAAATCGGGTGTATGTGCCCGACTTGATTGTCTGCATGACATGGGGGAGTATGCCCCACAACCCTCTTGGACTGGAACAGAGGTGTGTATCTGTTCCGGAGTGATATGTTGATGTGTCACTCCACTGATAGGGATATATTTTTATTTCTTTCCCTGTGATGCTTCTAAATTTGTTATAATATTCTGACAGGCATCCAGAATATGGGCAGGGATTTGCTTCTACTCTTTAATCATTGTCAGAATGTCCTTGGTGACTTCAACTACTGGAACAGGAACATACGTCCATTCCGTGTCTGGAGTAGGTGTATGTGCCTACTCTTGTCCTCCTTTTCCTGTCAAAAAATTCTGATAGTACTCATGTGTGTGGGCATAAAATTTTGTCTGCCTTCTACTTGTCATTGGAGATTTCCAATTGACATCTCCTGGTGATACCAAACAAGACTGTTCGTTAGCCTGATGAATTGTAGGTGTATGTGCCTGCTGATTGTTCCCCACCACATTTTATTGGCAAGTTTCTATGGTTACAGTCAGATGATCCTACTGACTAGATGATGAATTATAAACAGGTGTATATGTCTGCCTATAATACTCTACCATAATTGCCTGATGGGATTGGTGGGTTGCTTCCAGACAAGTTTGTTGGACAGTGGGATTAGAATGGATGGGTGTATATGTTCACTCGTTTCCTTCCATCAATTTAGGTTGATGTACTTCTTCAGAGGGGGAAGAGGTAAGAACCTGCTCCCTGTTTGCCGAATTTCACCTCTAGCGGTTCATCTTGTGTGCTCGGGTCTGAGGAACCTAAGCCAAACCCCTAAATGTGATACCCTCATCATGTTGAGGGTGCACTATTGCATGAGTCTGGCGGCGATTGTTTATGGGATCCCTTGGTAAGGACTCATATCTTCTTTAACTAAGTCCTTGAGTGACCTCTTCATTCACCTCCCTATAATATGGGAGGGACTGGTTGTTGCGTTCTGGGGATAACAACTCGAAACAGTTGGATACGGTAGTTAGCACCGCCTGCTTCT
The DNA here is from genome assembly GCA_963277665.1 of Viscum album. NCBI lineage: Eukaryota > Viridiplantae > Streptophyta > Magnoliopsida > Santalales > Viscaceae > Viscum > Viscum album. The sequence continues at coordinate 1,647,874,930 of OY728152.1, forward strand.
TGACCACTGGTTGTCATTGTCCAGACAACCAATGTGAATTGTTAACTTGGAGGGGTTGTCGAGCGGCCTCCAGAGTCAGAATGGTACAGTGCTGACGGTATTACTTAACCAATGCATTTGAGACCCATCATTGCAGATACTAAGTAGGTGATGTCGTCCTCAGAGTGGATGAGGATCCAGCAGGAGTAGCAGCTGATGCATTCACAGGTGTGAACTTTAAATAATCCATTTCTGTAATGCAGAGAGATCTTGGAAAAGAGTTCTTGTTTGATATAACAGACATAATCAAGATAATTCTGGCTAGACTACATCTTTTTTATGAGCATATATGTTAATGATTGATTTTTTGGCCCTCATATTGAGTTTAATAGGGGACTAACAAATAAGTAAAACATCATTAACTTGTTTAAGGATTCACATTGGGTTCACCATTTTTGGTTTCTTCTATAGATGGGGATGACCTTGTTTGTTTAAGGTTCAAACTTTTCCAATCGGTTTCTAATGGGTTTATTCGTAGAACTGGAAACATACAACGATTCTATATCCATTTGGAACTACTTTCCAATGGTAGGTTCTCATTAATTGGGGACCGATGAGGCTTAATAATTTTCATTGGTTGAGAGGATGGGAGGTCAGGATCATCACACCTTTTTGGGGGGAATTATTTCCCACTCCGGGACTCTCTCATATATTTAAGTTATGTTCATGAATTCTTATTAATTCACCAAGTATGAAAATGATTTTTCCTTTAGATTTGGAAATCAATGATTGATATGTATGATATTTAGAGAATCTTTTATATGTATTTGAGGTTATTCATCGATAGAAATCATTCGTATGTATTGGATATTCTTATTCAATGGTATCCTTCAATACATTATATAGAAATATCTTGATCATTATGATGACCATACTAGTTTTAAAGCCACTCAGTGGGGCACTTGAAGTTTATTGTCATTCAGAAGGACAGGTATTATTTCAGAATTGGGATCGTACCCACAGATGGGCTACCTACGTATCCTTGTTAAAGAGTAATAATAACCCACATAGTTTGGGAATTAAGATATAGTTTAACATCATATGGGATGGATGAGAATTAATGGGTGATGGGATTGAACCTTAGAAAGGCTTCCTATGTACTCTAATTTTAAGGCAGAGATCAAAGTCTACATAGTTCGAGTAAGAAGTGTGGGGCTTACGTATGATTAACAGCCCAAAAGAGATGTGTCATGGTTACTTTTACACTCTAAGCTCACGTGAGTCATGCTTGGTGTGAGAAACAAGAGGTATCAGTAAACCTGACGATTTTTTCCATGAAAGATGTGGTCACCAGGAATGATATAGGGCTTATGTATTTGTGACTGCCCAAGTAAATAAATATCATGACTTAGTTCAGGAAAGAAGCCTAGGAGCAGGGTCCATAAAGGTATTCGTGCTTTATGGAGATTTGGATACTCTAACCTGGGGCTTATTCCTGAGGAAGATTCCCAAATTAGGGGCGGACATGTGATTGGGTTTTATTCTTAAGAAGGAAGCCCAAATCAAAAGAAAAAAAGGTTGGGACTTACTCCTGAGAAGGAGGCCCAATTAAAGGGAATTATGATTGGGACTTAATCCTGAGAAGGAGGACCAATTTAAGGAGACTTGTAACTTGGGGCTTATTCCTGATAAGGAGGCCCAGAGTTAAAGGGAACTTGGGGCTTATTCCTAAGAAGGATGCCCATTAATAGGATCCATAAAGGTATTTGTGCTTTATAGAGATTAAGATTCTTAATTTGGGACTTACTCCTATAGAGGATGCCCAGATTAGGGAACTTCTCATCTTAAAGGATGAGGTTGAATGAAGGAAATCTATAACCTTAGTGACATAAAGTTATGTAAATCATGTGGTTTTGAGAGATTTTCCACATAATGCCTTTTAGATAAGGAATCCAACAAAGGAATCATTCCATAAATGGATTTGAAGAGGGTTTTGAAGGTTGTCCTTGAAGAGGAAAGGTGGATTTGAGGAAAGTAAGTGAATTGGAAGGAGGCGCGCAAGTATTGGTTTGGCTCGCAAGTCATGGTCATGCAAGTATACTTGGGCGACATGAGTTCACTTGGGCGACGAAGAACCTGTGAAGTGATACTTGGGCGACTCTGAATTGGAGCCCTTAGTATCATCCCTAGAGGCTTTCAGATGGGTGGAGCGCAAGTTTCCTTGAGAGGGAAAGGTAGCGCGTAAGAACCATCACTTTTCTTAAGAGATGGACACTTAGGCGCGCAAGTATTGATGAGTTATAATACTTAGGCCTTATTCTTCCTCTTTAGAGCTTCCATTCTAGGTAAATAATTACCTTATAAGTGTTCAGAAGACTTCGGATGGAGACTTGGGCGACCAGAGCTTGAATCTGAGTTTTGGATTTTTCATCCTTGAAATGGGGGGGCCCACAAGGGGTATTTATAGGCCATCTGAGGACCTTGGGCAAAAAAATAATAGGGCGCGCAAGTGACTTGTGCGACCCATATGTGGCGCGCAAGTATACTTGTGCGACCATAATGAAACTTGTGTGACCCATGTTTAAAGAGTTCCTTGTTCATGCCTTTGTAAATTTTTTATATTATTCAAAGGATGAATCTCTTTGTGCTTAAGGTATTCCCCTTTTTTATTCATTATACTCTGTGATGGAAAAGAGCTTCAACACCTATTCAAAGTGTGGTGGTGGAACTGCAAGTTTAAGGAATCAATATGGGAACTGAAAGAGGTGATAAAATAGATTTTCCCTCATCTATTTTCAAGGGTGAAATTTATAATGGGGGGAAGAATGTAACAGTCTGAACTTCTATAAACAAAATTCCCTTTTTTAATGAATAAATTCCTTATTAAGTAATATAGTTATAGAAAACATATGAACTACTTTGGTTATTTTAGAACATTAAAAGTTATATCCCGTCAGATTTAAAAAACATTAAATCATTATAACCATTGATAATATAGCTATTGTATAGTGATCATTATGATTATTATATATAATGGGTTGTGATAAATCCAATTGACATAGAAAAAATAAGTGATGGTCTTGACCAGTATGATCATACCCTATGAAGCTCATTTATCAAAGCTTTCTAGGGATATAGAATAATGGGTATTTTTCACTGACCAATACTAAGCCAAGATTCAGTAACAAAATCACAAGCGAAACCATTTGAAAGATAAGTTCAAGTTTATTGAGATCATAGAAAAAACAATGTTCGTTGAACCACCCTAAGTATCAACATAGTACACCTTACCCTTAAGGAATACACTAGTGTAATAAGGGGATATGTATCTAGACCCTAATAGTATTATTTTTTATATTTTATTTTAAATAAAATAATTATTATATTTATCCCTTTTTATTATTACCTTATAAATGATAATGAGACTGATAAAATTAGATTTTGATAATAAATTAAAATTTTATTTTTGGGAAATATATAATTTGAATTGGTACATTTTTTTATAAATTCAATAATTTTTTAAATAAATTTTATTTTCATGAAATACTCTTACTAAATAATATTTATTTAAAAAAATGATAATATTATTTAATGAATTCCAATGTAATCTTTATAAGAGTCAGAAAACTTTTATCATCATAAAAACCAGTATTTTTTAATAAATGGGGTTTTTTATTTAAAATTATAAATTCTCATATTTATAGAAATGTTTTTGATAAAATAAATATTATTTTTTAAATAATAATATCTAAATTATCTAATGGATAATTTTTCATAATTTTCTGAGATAGTCAAATTTTTGAGTAAAAATTTAATATGGTATAAATATACAGTATGTATTATGACATCATAATATCCCAAAATGGATATAATAAATACTGTTAAGAGTATCCATGACCAAAATTTTTGTTTAACATTAAAAATAATGTATTTTTGAAGTTATTTGATAAATTTTATAATCCTTTAATGAATCCTCCAAAATCTATATTATATTTTATGGTTTTAAAATCAATTCTTTATGAACATGACTCACTTCCACGTCACCAATGGTATTATATTAATGATTTCGATACTTAGAATTATAAAATATTTAAAAATGCTCCTATTTGGTAGAAACCAAGGGAAAACCATGGGAAGGTTTTTTGTTTTGATTATTTTATTATATAGTGTCCAAAACCTAAGTTTATAAATTAATAAAGAATTCCTCTCTCTTTTTCTATAAATACCCAAAAAACCACTCACTCATATTCACTCAAAATCCATTGATAAAAAATTTAATCTCCTTTACCCTCTCTAAATCCTTCCCAAGGTGTTCCCAAGCTCTTAATAAGCTCATCCTAAGCTTTTAGAAGAGCCCTATCATGGTAAGGGATCTCTCTCTCTCTTATTTTCCATTCAAGCACCTTATTTGTATTTATACTTTTTAATCTTAATTGATATTATTTTTATTCCTTTAAAAATATCCCTTTTATTTCCATTTAATGTTATAATAATGATAGGTCATTTATTACCTCTCTTTATAACCTTTACCTAAGTTGTTACTATATAGAAGTAAGGGATCCTCTCCTCTCCCTATTTATTTCAAGTAATTTCTTTATACTAATCCTTTTGAATTTCAAATATTCATGTTGTAAAGTATTTTTAAAAATCCATTTTAATATTCTCATTATTTACAAGTGATGAGATACCAACATTCAATCTCATTAAACCTTTCCATGAATTTTTATGTACACACATTATGCTGCTGAAATTTTATTATGATTTTTTTCATGACAAACATTTTTGTAGTGAATAACCATTCCCATTTACACTCAAGGGTATTCATATAGATACAACCATACTTAATTTATTAGGTACATACATGTTTGTAACACAAAATACTTAATTATGGAATTAAAATTGATGAAAGGTGTTCTTAAGTTGTATAATCTATGTGGAACACTAATGCATGCACATGATATGAATGTAATGGGTGTGCCTAGAATTATATAGCCCTCTAATGAATTGTGTATGGTTTTTATCTCATGAGATTCCATGTATGGTTCATGGGAGGTTATCCTAAGAACACTGTGTTATGATTTATTTCCAATTATACTTGACTTATTTTTATTATGTTATGTTTTATTTTGTTTCCACATTCATATATTGCCTTTATGTTTTCATATCATATCATGCTTTGATGTTCAAGTTTACGACTATCACCCCTCTAATGTTACACTGATAAGCCTCTTGAATCATGTGTACTAATTTACCTTATGTTATTCTTTTATTATTCTCTTACTGTGATTTATAGCTTACCCCTTTCTTATTTACATCCTCAAGTTATCCCATGCATTTTTAGAAGATCAATTTAATTTTAATTTCATGTTTTGGAGTTTTTAAATAATTTTTTTGTACCCATGTTTCAATTTATTATGTTATTTACCTAATTTACCAAAGAAACTATGCCTCAAAATATTATCAGAGTATATTATGTTTATCTTTATATAATAAAATAAGAATTATTATGTATTAAAATATGGGTTTTCATATGATACACAATAAATAAATAAAAATATATAGACAATTGGTATTTTTATGAAAACACCCCTATTTTTAGGCCTTAAGACACAAAAATACTAAATACCTAAAAATATTTTTCTCTCACTTTTAAATCCAATTCCTTATTTTATCATTAAAACCAAATTTATTTAAATAAAAATATTTCATTTGAAATGAGACACAGAAAAAATTATAAAGTCGACCACAGACACTATATCATTTAGGGTGCCATCAAAGTAAGTATTTAACCAAGGTTATGAAATACTTCCATGACTATTTAATTTGTCTCATAATTATCCTATTTTTTAAAATTAAAAAATAATAAAACAACTATGAAATAAACTATATAAACTAAAATTTCAACAAGTAGTCTTAACTAATTATAGTTTATATTATTTACTCATTTATATTAATTATCAAATCATATTAAATCAATAATAATATTATAATTTGGTACATTATATAAATAATTTATACCATATAATTTTAAAATAGACTTTTATCTTCATAATAAAATATTTCAAAAACCAAAAATAAAGATGTACGTTTTTAGAAATATTTAGCATGCCAAACTATATGATTTATATGACATGACACCCATCTTAGTGAATTATGGACAAGACACTAGACCAAAGACAAAAAAAATAATTTGATATATTCTGTTTCAACCAATAAATCACACTCATTAGGCTCCCCTAGTAACTCAGGTTTCATTATAAATATTTTTATCATGAATGTTTATGTAATTCCTCCATAGTCTTGAAATTTCCTATCTTTAGACCCACTAGAACTTGACCGATCAAATTGAATGAATTCCAAAAATTCTATTTATAAAATCCCAAATCAACCCCGACTAACTAAATACCAAAAAAACAAAAATGAGGTTTCATGTATCCCTTAATGTCATAACACAAACTCCAAATCTAATAAAATAAAATAAAAACCCACCAATATAATTTAGGGAACGAAGTAACACCCACTCACTCAATTCTATATAAAAAAATGGATATCCAATGTAATAATATACTAATATCAAATTAAATATGAAAACTATCTAAATAGTACAAAGAATATAGTAATAAAGTGTCACAAAACTCAAGGATAGTCATTATCTAGAATAAAAATACAAATAAATTAAATTGATGAATAACTTTACAAGTCTTTTATAGATAACCATGGGTATATTTTTCATACCATGACATGCATGCAACTCACTTCCTAAAATTAAAATAAAAATGTTGGATGTGCACTAAAATTCACATGTAGGGGTAAGTAATCACACCCATTAAAATATCCCTAATACATCCCACACATGAAACTTAAATAAAAACATGTTAGCTTAATGTTTTATATAAAAAAAAGAAAAATATGAGTCGTAAAAAAACATATATAAAACTCACACCAAGATATCATTAAAAACTCACTTTTATTCTCAATAAAAATCACCTAATACACTCACACACCCATGAAATATCCATTCCATCATCCAAATTCTCCACAATGGATCCATTCTAGGATAAACACAATGCAAGCCCCATTTTCATGGGACTAACTGAATAACATAAACTCATGAGTGTAAATATCATCCCTCAAACTAATTCCATCACCTAACGGTGCAACCAACATTCCCCAACTTATATCAGTAGGCTTATTTAATCCAAAAATACCCAATGCATATAAATAATAAGCACAAATTCCAACTAATGATAATGTTATATCCCAAAACACCATAATATCCCATTTTTTCAATAAACTCACTCAAACATTTCATTAAACACTTATTTTTCATTATAATTATAATATTTTCAATGAAATAAAAACATCCACTATTATTTCACTATTTATAAGAAAAAAAATCCTCACATACACATTTCATCAAATATTTTTGTTGTGACTCACACACTCTATCGTAAAAACCTATTTTTTACCAAAAACGCATGCCTAAATAAATTTCCAAAACCATTCAAAAAATACTTATGAATAAAAAAATTATAATTAAAATAATTAGAACCCCAAGATTTTTGAATAAATAGAGTGGGATCCACTTACCTTAAACTATTCATTGGAGTGAAAATAGGCTACAAGGTTATATATTTGAAATCTCCTATCACTCATATATTCCTTAGATTCAAAATCCCTTAAAATTCATAACCCTAACCCAGGTTCATGTGACCACAACACTTACTTGGGTTTTTTCAAGAAGAGAATAATAGGATAGAAAAAAAAGAGAATATGAGAGATTCCTACTTTGAATATACACAAGATATATCCATAAATTGAGCTCCTAAGGCCCTAGAGATAAAGTGAAATTAAGGGAGAGACCCCATGGGCCATTGGACTTGTCTAATAAAAAATGTGGTGGAATGAGGGTAAATTTTAGATACAATCAGTTTCTAAAATAACCTCTTACAACATGAATAGTTTTGGGTTCATAGTTTTCCAAATTTTCCACTAACCATGAATTTATTACTACCTTCATAGTTTTTAGAATAAATGGTTTAAAGACACCTCATAGAAACCATTGTGAAACACAGTAACTGATATAAAACATAAAAAATTACTTCTAAAACCTTCATAATCTCTTTAAAATCACCCTAAATTCCCCATGGTATTTTCCAAGGATAAACCCCTCCATTTTAGGCACGAAACTATTTTATAAGCCTAATAAAATGAGCCAAATAAAATCTTGGAATGTTATATTCTACACCCCTTAAATGTTTTTATCCTAAAAAACTAGAAATGAAGTCAGCACATAACACTACATAAAATAGATTAGTATTATATTAAACCCCCATTTCTCCCATTTTTTCCTCTAAAAGCTAATTATACGTTAAATATTTGATTTTGATTAAAAGGGCGGATATTACATTTAACCACCCTTTATCACTTTTCATCCTCAAAAAGCTAGTAGGAATAATTTTTTATACTTTCTAAATGAATTATTGAGACTCTTATGGGTACACCCATCTATTTACGGTTTTGTACCAACTATTTCATTGAGATTTCACTAAGGTCTAGAATAATACAATTTTAAGGTTTTATCTTAGTCAAAAAATAAACCACACTAAGACCAAATATATTTTGAAGGAACCACTACTAAGAAAGAGTGAAAAAATGAATAAATACTAATTAAAAATAAAAATTTTCTCACAAATTTTAAAGGAATATAAGAATATAATATATCCATGAGAGAAAATAGGCTTATAGTGGTGTAAAAAATCATGTTCATCCACACCACATAGATAGATAGATGAAAATTTACATTGAAAATGAATTTAACACACGCTTCCAACTTTTATTAAGACCCCTTACTTTCCCAAATATCATAAATATGATTTATAATAGATTTTGGGATCAACACAGGGCCAAAAAACAAGGATTTTCTCAAATAAATAGATTCCTAAACAATTTATAATTACCCAGAAACTGGGCACACATTTAGGAAGTTCCAATATAGATTTCATAGATTGGGTGAATTATGTTCCAAACTATGCACAAACCCATGAATTTATCTCTTTACAACAATGAATGATTCCCCCTTCACATGCACTAACCATGAGCCAAAAAATCATGAATCTTTGAAAAATTATTTGATAAAACCTATTTTTTCATTAATAGTAGTTTTAGTCTGATGCATAGTAAATACCATTGGGGTGAATCATGGTGTATTAATATTTTATTTAGACCCTCACCAATGAGTTTTTCCATTGTTATAAAGAACACTCACTGCCTTATATTCAGTATAAAGTGATAAAACAAGAAATTGTGGGACATAATAGTTATGATTGGTTTAACCAGATCGGGATAATTAAGGATAATACACTAAATATGTGTTGATATACTCAAACACTAAGAATATTAATTTTTATGATTCAGAGCTGCCTCACTGACCCTACAGGCTTATAACCTTCATATAATAGAGAGATCACTACTCTCTAGAAATCATGGAAATCAATACTCCTCTTTGTGATCTATTTTTCATTCTATGGGCTATAAATATAAGTTAAACTAGGTATGGTGTTTTGATTAGATTAATTTTCATCCACTTGATAAACATCGCAATACTTCTAGAGAGATGGTCTCTAAAAATCCTTCTTCTCTCTAATTTCCAGTGTTTTCCCTAGAACTCACATACATGATCTGTTCTTTGAGAAGTTACTTGAATTTATTCTTTATCATATTTCCCTTTTATCTACTATCCCTTATGTTCCCTTATTTTTAAGAAAGGTATTTACTCTATTTTAGGCATATATATTTCCTATTATTTTATCCAAAAATTTATGTATACCCTATTTTTGAAAATAATTTTAATAAGGGTAAGTTAACTACATTATTTTCAAGTATTACATATCATCTTATCAAATATGGAAATACAATATCACAGCATGAATCCCTTCTTCATGATGTTATATATTGTCAAAAACAAAATAAAAAAATCTACTACATAAACATATTTAATTTCTACCTAGATCAGGGTGTGGATCTTGAAATCCATTTTTATTATCAAATAGGTCATGGTGTGGTCCTCTTCTTCATGGTTTGAAATAAAATATTGATAGAATCATATAAATAATCCCAATTATAGTCACAACATAAGCCTATTTCACCACAGTGTGGTCTCCAGCACTCCAAGGACACTGAAATCTATCTTAGTTTATTCACAGTGTGTCTAAATCATCCATGACATAACTACCTATTTTATTCAAACAACTTGATACCACTTGGATACTCTTATTAAAATCTCCATTGAGACTTATAAAATATCCTAAAGACTTACAAAATATGGTATTTTCTATTTTTTAGTCAAAAACCCCTTCATGGTGTGATGAAAACATCCACAATGTGACAAAAAAACTATCTTTAACCCATAAACATCCATGGGATCCTATCATATAATAATACTCATCATGATTTATTCCTTTATAAACAATCTCTTCCATCATAGTTAAGTTGCAGCACAACCTGAACTACCATGGCACGACTTCAATTTGTATTCCAATGATAATGTATAAAACCTTAATCTTTCCAGAATGACCCTTATGAGTTTCAATATAACTCTTATGATCTTCAAGGTAAATTTTATGATTTATCAAGAGGATTATTATGATTTACCATTTTTTATTTTTGGTTAACTCTAGTCATGGTGCTACTTGGGGTTTCATGACATGATTTCTATCCCACAAACAAAACTCCTTCAGATATTTCAAAAACTTCCAAGGAATTATTCATCACTTTATAAACTTTTTTAAAATTTAATTATTCATTCTTGTCAATAAAAAAACCAAAAACCAAATTCAGGGGATTTTTTCTAACAACCTCTCCCTTTGAGTTTATTAAAAACACCTAACTCCTTTAAAAACTGATTTAGCACAACTTCATTTGAAAAGTTTAGAACTAACCAAAAACATATTCTAGAAGCTCTTAAATCTATATTTTGCTTCAATTATTTACTAATCACTAACCACATGATTCAATATCATCATGAAAAATAAGTATTAAATTTGAAGTTCCTCATAAAAATAATTCTATTATTTCCATGATCTTTAACACACACTCCTCTAAGATTCTACCTTGAATAATAATTCAAGAACTCTTCTTATTTCTCATACACATACATAAGATTGATTCTAATTTTTCAATAGTAAATAACACTCCCATACTACTTCATACCTAAATATGGATAACTTCTATGAGCTATCTCTTTGATAACTTCTCCATCTTTTTCAATAAACCCAAAAACAATTCTCTAAAAGTTAATAAATGATCTTTAGAAATCCAAAAATTTAACACAAAAAAATCACAATACTTTACTATAAATAGAAAATACCATAAAGTAGTGGAGGTTTCATCTCAAAACAATCATGTTGGAGGGATATGATTGGACTATCAGAGAAAAATTATGCTTCTCAAAATCAACTTTGGTTAGATCCTTTTTCATGATGAACACAATTTGATCCTATTCTAACACATACTCCAACCTCACTAGCCCTTGACAAACCTTCTCCATAATGAAATAATACTTTATTCTGATGTTCTTTATACATGATTAATATATATTATTTTTTAAATATTGATGGAACTTGAATTATCACAACTGATTACAATAGAATATTTCACATCAACCTTTTCCTAGAAAGGATCCCTTCAGGAGAATTTGGATATTGGAATAGGTTTTTCATGGGTTTTTTAGTGTGTTGGGTGATTTTTTTTCTGAGAATGGTTTTTTTAATGAAATTATAGTGTGAATTTTGAATATGTTTTTCTAACACTCAAATTTTACTTTTTTATATATAAAATATTAAGCTAACATATTTTTATTTAAGTGGAATGTGTGGGATGTATTATGGATATCCTACTAAGTATGATTACATACCTCTTGCATGTGTATCTTAGTGAACATAAAACACCGAGGAATGGTGATTTGAAATCCATTTGGTGCACCTTGAAGTTTTGTTGCACCAATATTATTAAGAATATCCAAATTATTTTCGACCAATATATAGGAGAAAATGTATCATAAAAACAATTCCTTCAATTTGGGATTACCCCTTGCACACTATTAAAGATTTTTTATGAGTCATATTTCCATCTTAATTTAGTTTATTATGGAACAACCACTTAGTTTTGATGGAATTGTTTCTTACAATCTTGGAATAATTTCCCATATTTGATTATTTTAAAATTTCTCAATCTCTCCATGCATCGCTTTAACCCAATTTTCATCTTTAGCAACCTCTTAAAAATATTTAGAATAAAATTGGGATAAAAGAGAGGTTTTATATAGAGTCTCCATCCTTAGGATTTTCACTAAATTTTTTCAGTCACAAATAACATTATACTTATTGATTTCATCCATTCTACTTACTCTTTTATCATTAATTGAACTTTTTTGTTTTCCTCATAATTGATGTTTTTTTTTATTACCTTGTCCCCATGTGCTTCCCTTATGCATATCACTTTAGCATAAATTTACTTTAAATTTTCATAACTATTTTTCTAAAAAATATGATCATTAGATTATGAATTCGGCTCAGTATCCACAATAATGACATCATTAATTTAATGATTTTCCAAGACTTTTGTTATAAAAATATAATTATTTAATTTTAGATGAATATTAAATTAAAATAACTTCATCCCCGTGATCATAAAACATTTATTTCATACCCTTATTGAGAATAAAAAATTTAATTATGCTGACTCAAAAATATTTGAACATTGGATTATTCTCATACAACATATCATAGGGTATATTCTCTTCACCGAAACACAATAAATTCCTATTGAATATATATAATTATGTAAGCACTCATTCATTTCAATATTTCTTTGATAACTGTTTCTTAATTAGCATTTTTTATACCATGTTTTTGATGATCTAATACCTCCTCTCAAAAATATCATTTTGTTCAGGAATCTTCACCAATGAAACTTTATGCCTTATCCTATTCTTCTCGAGATAGTATTCCACCATAATATTGGTTAATTATATATCATTATTGATCTTTAACTTATGAATTTTCATCCCAATCATCTTCTCCTCCAATATCTGGTAAATTTTAATACACATGATCATTTTAGATTTGTGGTATATGACCATAAACCATGAAATATTTTTTAAATCATTAATTTATAGAATATAATACCTTTTTCCATCCATTATTTGGGGAAATATCATCCCACACACATCAATGTGCACCATTCTAAGAAATATTCATAATTCATTGTCCTTTAACTTGTATTTATTCTAAACAATTTTCCCATGTTGACAAGTATCACATGTGTTAATGTGATCATGTGTGAGTTTAGGGAAACCATTATCCCTTTCATTCTTCACAAATTCTTCCAAGTACTTTTGACTCAAGTGTCTGATCCGTTTGTGTCACAAATTTTTCTCTTCTTCCTTAGATAAAAAAACATATCTCCACATCCACTAATGTGATAGAGATTCTCTTTTATGTGATTTCCTTTCATCACAACTAAACCATCTCTTCTTTTTATGATACATGAATCCTTGTAGAAATTAACAATATTCCCTAATCCAAACAATTGGATTACACTTAAAAAATTGTGACTAATATCTTTAACCACCAAAGCATATGTGTGACTTAAGTATTTTTCTATAATTTTGGAATTACCATAGCCAATTATCATTATCCATTCATCATTTCCAAAGTGAATTATTCCATATTTTTCATAATTGATTACCATGATAGGATCTTTATTTCCCATAATGTGGGAATCACAACCGCTTTCTAGAATATATATGTTGGCTCAATTTTTCTATCTTAAATAAAATTATAAAACATTTTCATTTTCATCATTTAGTTTCTTAGTCCATGTTAACTACCTCACTTTTTTTAGTGGTGAATGAGATTCTTTTTATTTCTCCATTGAACCGTCCTCATCTTTCAGGGCTATAAATTTATTATGAGCATTCATACTACTTGATGATGCTTCCAGATATTGATTTATAATTTTTTTTGGGTCTCTAATGGCGTAATTTATTATACCTATGATAAGAAATTCATAGATTGTTTCTCATAACCTTCACACCAAAAAAATAGCAGTAAAAAACATATTAAGCATAGTAATTTATGTTCATCAATATTTGTTTTTATTGATCTATAAAAATAATTTTTTCTATAGAAGACACATATTGTGTATTCCCCATATTTACATTGCAATAAAAACATATTCATGTGTATTATTAGGTGTCTTCATTTCTAATCTTGAGTCATTTTGGGTGTTTTTCTGATTCAACCAAATTAATATTATTTTAGGGTGTGGGTTCTTGAGGTTTCTTATCAACCACTACTAATTTTTCTTATGAATGATCCCCAAAATAGATTTTCTTTTATATTTCAAGCGTTGTACCTATAGAAAAAAATTAATTTTTCTTTTAAGTCCTAGTGTGCCTCTATAAATTATTTAACATCCCACATACTCTAACTCCCCGATGTCATGTTGGGATTTTGAAGTCTCTCTTGATCATTAATATTTCATTGAGTCTTTATGAATTTAGATTCAATATCTTTGATTCTTTTGAGATGAAATTTCAGTAAATTAGTTAATCCATTAATGATCTAGGACTATTTTTCAATTTTGAGCATGTGATAATTTTCTTTTTATATTATTACAAAAGTTTTATACATAAGACATTCAATATCAAACTTTAACTTAGATTTATCTTCTTATTTATACTATATACTAGTTTTGGGTCATGAAAAATTTCATTTCCTTTCTTCATCTTGTCCCTCCAAACAGAAATCTATTCGATCAATTAATACATTCAATCTCAGCCTTTAACTTGAATTTCTATTCTTTTTGATGTTTTATATATAGTTTTTAGTCAAACTCGACTCCATTGGATTTATTAATTTTATCCCTTCAAACATCAATCTATTCAAGAGCATCTTCTGACTTAACATTAAGGTCAACTATTACCATAACTTCAGTGTATTTATTATCACTAACCTCTAATTATTGCATTTCTATAAAAACCATAAGAAATTATTTTTTAAGGTCTTTATAGTACTCAATCTCTTCCAATTAAGTTTCTTCAGAGCTAACATCTTATTTTGAAATCAAGATTTTCTTCTTGATGAATTTTTTCTATGAACTCCTTTTGCCTCTCACAACATTAAATGATTTATTAATAGGTTATTCATATTCATTATCACCTTATAATTTATTTGATTTTTTTTAGTGAGATTATTAACTTTTACACATTGAAAGAAATAAAATGGAAGTGTTCCTTTGAATTTTCTTTTTCCCCTTTTAAGGTTTGAGGATAGGAAATAAATCACCTCATCAACTTCTCTTTCATCATGATCTTCTTATAAAATGAGTTTCTTTATTGAGTTGAACATGAATTCCTAAAAATTCAATTTTTTAAGTATTCTATTCCATTTTTTCTTATATTATATTCCATGAGAGTATTGTGAAAATTATACAATATCACTTTCTTTGGATCCTTATCTTCAAAAACTTAAAAACTTGTGTTGAAATTTGGTGATAATATTCTCAGGATTCTCTTTATGCTTTTATGTCATCAAGATTTTCTCATAATCTATGCATATCATATATGATAATTTCAACCCAATTAAAGAATGAATCAATGGTCTCATTCAAGTTCATCATCAAGTAATACCTTCAATTTAGCTTCATGTACCATGGAATCACCTTCATAAATGTTTATAATATTTTCCCACATGGCATGTGAGTATTTACAAGATATAAACTTCATATATATGGAATTAGATAATACTCCTCCCATCACATCGACTCCTTTAGAATTGACATAAAGATTTGTTCAGTTTTTTCTAATAACATTTCTCTCTTCATGCTATCCAAAATCTCATGTATTACAGATGTGTACATATATATTCTCATTGATTTATAATTATTGATACATATGATTATTCTATAGTTGTAAATGGTTTCTATCGAATTAGTAATCCTTTTATGTTTAATGATTATTACAATATATTAAGAGAGAATAAATCCACCAAAAATCATTGGCTATGATACCACTTATTGGTCCTAAGAAAGATAAATACCCTAAGAGGGGGGGTGGATCATGGTATGTTGATATTTTCTTTCACCCCTCACCAATGATATTATTATACTATTATAAGGAACACTCCCTCCCTTATAAAAAATATAAAGTGATAAATCACAAAATATAGGTACATAATAATTTTATTTGGTCCACCCAAACAAAGACTATACAAGGAGCATACATCAGTAATGTGCTGATGTACTGAAACACTAAGAGCACAATATTTTAAAATTCATAGTGGTCACACTAACCCTACAGGTTCCAAACCTTCATAAGATAGAGAGATCACTACTCACAATCACTTAAGTAACTCACTAATTCTTAGTGTGATTTTGTTTTCCATACATGAGGTATAAATAGAAGTTACACTAAGGATGTTGTATAAATCATCTTCACTTTCATCCACTTGATGAAATTTACAATACTTCCAATGATATGGTCTCATCAAACTACTTGTTTTATATGATTTATAGTTCTTGTCCTATAACTCTCCCTCATTATTTTTTCTTCCATCACATTCCTTTGATTCTTTATTATTCTTCATATTTTCCTTTTTCTATGAAATCCCTTATCTTATCTTATTTTCAAGAAAGATATTCCTTATATTTTAGGAAGATATATGTCCCATTATTTTAACCAAAAACTATTGTATAGCCATTTTTTAAAGTCTTTTAATAAGGTTAAATCAACCCCCTAATTTTAACAATGTATATATCAACTCATAAAATATAGAAATATATCATCATGACATGAATCCCTTATTTGAGATGCAATGTATAGTCAAAACCTATATCCAAAAAATCCACTTCATATCACATATTTAATCGCAACCTAGAGTAAAACATGGATCTTCCAATTAATTTTGATTATAAAAAATATCATGGTATAACCCTATTCTTTATGGAATGAACCCCCACCTAGAAAGAACCACCAAAATTTTCCAAAGTCAATTCATGGTGTGATCCTCCTTTACCGCAACATGGTCACTTGCACTCCATAGACACTAAAATATACCTTAGTTCCTCTGAGACAAGGAAAAATCCTCAATGAAATGAATATCTATTTTCCTTGAATTGGTAAAGGATAAATAATTATGAACTTCTTAAAAACTCATATGAAATTATCTAATGATTCTTACAAAATATCCCAAATACTCTTATGAAATTGAGACTTTAACATTTTTCAATCAAAAAACACTTCACGGCACAATTTTAATTCCCATAAAATGAAAATCAAACCATATTGAACCCAAAAACCTTCAAAATTTCTTTTCACGATGTAGGACTCCCTGTTAGGTCTTCCTTCAAAAACTATATCTTTTATCTTAGTGAGGTCACAATGCAACCTGATCTTTCATGATGTGACTTCAATTACTCTTCTAATGACAAAGTATAAAACCTTAAAATTTAAAAAATGATTCTTATGAGTTTCAAGATGACTCTTATGATCTTCAAGATGACTCTTATGATTTTTCAAGAAGAATATTATGATTCACTATTTTCCAATTTTCTCTAAAATCTAGTCATGACATGACCAGGTGTGTCATAACATGATATTTTTCCTACATATATAACCCCTTTAACTACTTCCAAAAATCTCCAATAATTATTTATAACTTTTTAAACTAATTTTAAATTACCTTATTTAGTATTTTTAACAAACACAACTCAAAAAAAACTTCAAGGAATTTTTACTAATAAACAGGATAAAGTCCTCTAGGACACTTAAAACACTTTATCCTACCCATTTATAACATTATATAGCCTTTTGAATCATTTTACAATGATGTTATCTATAGTTAAAATCCAATTTCATAATTTAATTCTTCATTTAACTCACTAATAGAACTGATACCCATTCCCACAATTCACAACTTTTTTTACTAAACCACCCATCCCTCTTCTCAATAATGTGATTTACAAAAGACAAAACTTCTTGGACTCACTTCCTGATCAAGGAAACTATCCAACCTATAAAATTTATTCTATTAAACAAATATCATCATACCTAACAATATCCAATGATTTATTTTAAACCAAGCATGATCTTGAATCAAATACTCTTACCACATACCCAAAACACCCCTATGGTGATTTTAAAATTAGTATACTAGAACAGAATCTATAATTATATTTCTCCATTTTCATTTAAAACATAAGAATTCCAAGTTCTCTAATATTTCTTAACCCAATATCTATAGACACCATCATCATGAAAGTTTAACACTACCCATTCAATATAAACATCCCTCATATACCCAAGTAACTCCATACATATAACATAGTAGGCAATACATGATCACTTTATAAACATAAATTAATCATATTATTAATTATCTTCCCATTATACATCTAACCTCCACTAGTTACCTTAAACCAAAATAACTTTATGTGTTAATATTTACTTGAATATTAATTAATCTACATAATCAAATAATAAAATAGACTCCATAAAAAATGTGTATACATGATTTCATGTGACATTGATATGGTATTCCTATATGTATTTAGACTCTTATTGAAATTTTAAATACTCTCTCACATCATTGGACCATAAATTCAAGTATCACTTAAGATTACCTTTCTCTTTTCTTTATAAATTTACTTCTACAAAAAAAATTGGAATAGAATAAAACACTACTATATTCAAATACCCAAACAGAACATACTTCTGTTGATTCTCAAGTTAACCATTCCCATTTTATAGTTGTATCCACAACCTTAAGATGAAAATTATTCAATTTTATGATGATCCACTCATTTTACCTTCAATAAACCACTATGAACCCACTATTTAATGTTACACGACCATTAAGGTGATTATATATCAAAGCACTTCCTAGGTTTCACCCAAGGGAAACCTTAAATAGCTATGCATCCTAAACCACATCCAATTTAATAGCAATAAAAAAGATATCATGACCAATCTGCAAAATAATGGACCAAAATACCTATTATATGGCATTTAAAACACATGTCAATCAGAATACCTATATTTTACACATAAAGAAACCAAAAAATCAAAACCATTCTAAAATAATTATTTCCACATAAATCCAAAACCAAATAATATAATCATAAAAACATCATATCATAAATTTAAAACCAAGGAAAGAGCGGTTTTCTAAAATAGCTCAACATAACCGAGTAAGCACTTCTAACCATTATCCTCCCATCATATTCTTCAAGAGTGGAATAACAACATTATATCCCTATCTAATCTACATTTTATATATAATTAATACTTATATACATGTCACCATAAATTCAATTTTTAATAAAAAATTCACAACTTAAATTTTGATAAAAATATTTTAAAAAATCATTGATACAAAATTTTTTTTCACAACATGTGTCAAAAAAATTAAAATAAATTATTTATGATTTTTCATTTTTATTAAAATTAACATATTACCCCAACTTAATTTATTCCTAGATTTTTTTCCATATTATTATTTCCAAAATGATTCCAAATATTATTTTATTATATTACATTTTCAACACCAATCCAACAACATTGAAAAACATATCAAACATGGGTTTTAAACTCATTTGAAATTTATTCCTTGAAATGAACCAATCTATAAAATATACATTTCGACCATTCAAAATCATTCATTAAATATAATTTTAGGTTTAAAACCTCTAACATGTGAGTTTCACTCAAAAAATCAACAATGAAATGTGTATACCCTTTAAGAAAAAGAAAAGGTTTATGAACACCATTTTTCTCCAAAAAACGTCTATAGTCACAAAAATTATTTGTAAAATGAAATTACATATGTTAAAACTCCATTAATTTTTTTATTTAATATCTTTCCAACATTTGATTCTATAAAAAATCAACTTTCGAATACTACAATATAAAAAATAAAAATATTATGATAATTAAACTTTTTATGAAAACACCCAATTTTATAGTCTTTGTGACATAAAAATAGAAAATACCTAAAAAAATGTTTCTTTCACTTTTGAAACCAATCCTTGTTTCATCTTTTGAATAAAATTTATTTAAAAAACTTATTTCATTTGAAAAAAAAACACATAACAAGTCATAAAATGGACTAAAAACACTTGATCAATTTCGCCTCCACCAAAAAAATTGTTTAACCAATGTTATAAAATCCTTTAATAAATATTTAATTGGTCTTTTACAGGTCATGTTTTATAGATTTCAAAAATAGTAAAACAAAAATATAAAATCTAATATATACTAAACTTCTAAAATACACTCTAAATTCATTATAGTTTAAATTATTAAGTCATCTATATTTATTATCACATCATGCTAAATCAATAATCATATTATAATTTGGTTATATTATATATATCATGTATATACCACAATTTTAAAATAGAGCACTATATTCACAATAAAACATGTAAAACCCCCAAATAATGATTCATGTGGCCATAAATCCCTAGAATTCCACACTGCATAGTCCATCATGGCCAAGACACATCATTAAGGCCAAACAAAAGGAATCTCATCACTTCTGGTTCAACCAAGACATCACATTCCTTGGACTACATGTGTAACTAAGGATTCACTATAAAGTTATTATTGAGGAATTTATAATGACTACGTCCTGTTTCTTGAAAATTTCTATATCCACACTTACTAGACCATAACCAAACCCACTGATCAAACCATACAAATACCATTTATAACTTTCCAACCTATCCCAACTCACTAAATCGATTTAATATTACTAAATTGGGATAAAAAATAGCCCTCAATGTCATCCAAAAAATGTAAAAAGAAATAAAATAAAATAAAACAAGGGTAAAAGAAAAAACCCACTTACTGCATTCCATGTATACAAAATAAACAAATAACACAAATGACTAAATTCTACTAGTGACAAAGAGACACTAAAACTCAAATATGATAATGATATAGAATAAAAATAAAAATAAATTACATTGATGGCCAACTATGCTGGTGTTTACTTAATGGGAATGGTTTTATTTCTCATCCCAATATAAGTATCTAACTCATTACCTAAAATTCTAACAATATTATGGTATTTTCATCAAGATTCACATGTAGTGGGTGAGTAATTATACCTAATATAATATCCCTAATACATCCCAAAAATTACAATTAAACAAAAATATGTTGTCTTAAATTTTTTTTAAATAATATAAAGTATATAAAGTAAAATCAGAGTTTTGTAAACACACATACAAAACTCACACCGATATTTCATTAAAAACTCACTTTCCTTCACAATAAAAATTACCCAATACACTCACACACCCATGACAACCCATGAAAACATCAAACCTATCCTCAAGGGATATATGCTATTATTAATCTAATTCAACCCCTCATGTTAGAAAAAATAACTAAATGACCCAAAATAATGAGTATAAATACCAACCCCCTTCACCCAGGTCATCACATAGTGGTAAAACTAATGTTCCACAACTGGAATCAATATCCTTATCCAAGTCGATAAAACCCCACACATATGCATCATGGACACATGTTCCAAATCACACCAATTTCATGTCCAAAAACGTAATAATTTTTTATGTTTAAAATAAAAACACTCATATAAACATTTTTTAGACACTTAGTATGATTCACTTCAATAATGATTTCAAAATAATGAAACCAACTACCACTATTTAAACATTTTCAAAGCAAAACACACACACACACACAAAGATTTCATCGAATACTTGGTGTATGAATCACACAATATATATTCAAAAAAATATTTTATATTGTATAATCATGCCAATAAAATATCTAAAACCAATAGAAAACATTTTTGAAAAGAAACCTTTGAATTGAAATAATGAGCAGTCAATTTTTTGAAATAAATAGAGTGGATCCGATTCCACCTATATGAAACTATTTATAGGTGTGGAAATACACCAAAATGATTTATATTAGAATCCTTGTTACATTCTTATATACCCTAGAATAAAATTTATAAAAAAAATAAACCAAACCATATATTTTAGAGGCCAAATCCCCTGCCATAATTTTTCAAAGAAGAGAACAGGTGGAGAGGAAAAGAAGAGAAGGGAAATATTCTTACCTTGGTTCCAAAAAATAAGTGGTATTAAATCAAGATCCCATAGAATATAAATGAAGATAAACTGATGTAGATACCCCCATGGTTCATAGGAAATTTAAAAGGGGTGAAATGGGGTGGAATGAGAGTGAAAATTAGATAAAATTAGGTTTTTAAATAGCCTTGTATAGAATATGTGGTTAGTGTAGAACCTTTTTTTAGGGATATATTAGTATTATAATATATCTTGAGATTTTTTTTGTTTAGATCATATCACGGGAAGTTTCTAGTTTGTTTTGGATATTTTTAGATGTTCATTTAAGGGTGCATGGTTTGAGAACGGTTAGGGGAAACTGTGCAGATTTCTATAGGTAAACGTACAACAGTGTTAGGAGGTTGTGCATGGTTTCTCTAAACCATGTGGGTTCCTAATAGAGACTTTGTAAGTGGATATAGAGAGAAACAAATATTTGGTGCATGTTTTTTCAAACTGTATGAACCAACTGTGTAAGAAGAGGGTTTGGAGGTAGTTTTAGGTGCATGGTTAGCACACAATTTCTAAAACCTTTCAGCCTAACCATGTCTCATGTAATTAATGCTAAAAAACATATTAAGTTGGTTTTAACCCCAAAAACTCTCATTTTTAAACTCTCCTATTAGTCTCTCAAACTCTATTCCTCTACTAAAAATTCTTGATGGTTCCCTTTGAACTCAAATCTGATTTTGATGGATTTGGTTGTATTAGATCTTCAAAATAAATAGTATCAACTTTATCTCTTTCTCTCTATATCTTCTCATCTCCTCTAAAACAAAATGTTGAATCTTATCTATTATGGAAAGATATATGATCTATGATGTGTTTTTATGAGATACTATTTTGATCTATTAAAGGAATGTGGTTTCAAGCCTGGAGCTAGAGGTTTGATAGTGTCATTCATCGTTTTCATCACTCATTATGAGGTGGGTGGTTTCTATCTCTCTCCATTTTATTGGAATATAAAGGATCTTGGGTTTCCTTCAAGAAAAAGATTCTTATTTTAAATTATTTTATCTTAATGAAACTCTATTTAATTTTATATTACTAGGTGGTTCTTGAAATATGGAGTGTGGGTGTCGCCTATAATATTTTTGAAAAAATTATTGAATTTTTTCTAAAAGAAAGATGGTTTTTAACTTTTTTTCTTTGTATAGTTGGGTTGAATGTGTTCATGTTCATGGGATGGATTATGGTTGGAAGTGCCGCCATCAAATAGGAAGCATGGGATAGATCATGGTTGGAAGTTCCACCATCAAATAGGAAAACATGGGACATATCATGGATAGAAGTTCCACCATTGAATAGGGAAACATGGGATAGATTATGGTCAGAAGTGCTACTATAAAATTTGATCACTAAAAAACAACTTGGTAAAAGGATGAGTCACCAATTTCTAGTATAGGGTGGTCTAGGTTAGGAATTTGGGTGTGTGTGTGTGTGTGTAAAAATATGGTTGGATTATTCCATATTTAAATTAATGAATTTTTTTTCTACTTTAAAGGAAAACTCATATTTGGTTATACTGCATTTGAAAAATACACTCATATTCATTATTTAATATTAGGTAAACTAATTTATATTATTTTAATATCCTCCTTATCTATTTTATAATCCTATAATCTTACTTGTTTCTGGCCTTAGTGGTATGTGGGAAAATATTTTGGTGTTTTATTTTCTAGGTATAATTACTCACCCCTTATATTTTCACATTGGTTTATATGCATACATTTTTTTACATTTTGTGGATAAAGGGAGATATATCACTTTTATAGCAGATCATGGGGGATGTTATGGTCTTTGGCTATGAAGCTTGAGGATTAGTGGTTATTGTGATATATAGCTCAAGGTAATTCGATGTTTTTAACTTGGATTTCCATTTTGGGTTTGTCATCTTTTAATCTTATTTTAGTACTTATATTGGATGTTCAACTCTTATGTTGTTGTTATGTTGTTATTTCTTGGGTATTATTGTTTATATTTCATGCATTATATAGTATGGTTTGGTTGATTTTATTATATATTGATAGGTTGTGGTTATTTAAGGGGAAAACTTCCCCACCAATGTTTTATCAACCCCTTGGTATTTATTTTCATCCTTTGGTGTCTTGAGAACATCACCTAAGGTGAGTGGTACCTCATCTCTTTATAAGACAATGGTTAGGGTCAATATATTACAAATGGTGTTTGTTTGGTCTGATCCATCTATTGGGATAGTAGTTTTGGAGATGGAACATATAGAGACTTGAAATGTAGAGAATAAAAAAGGCATATATAGACTCTTTATACTAAACTTCAAGTTATCAAGGTGGTTTGGGTACCAAAATTGTGGTGACACACTTCTAGGGTTATTTTCACCTCATCATTGGGGGTTTAGATTATGGGAGTTGTGTATCATGCATTAATCAATAGAATACCCACTATTATGACAACATTAATGTGATTTTTTTAGTGATTCTTTAGAAAGGGTGACATGATAACCTTGTTTTATGACATGGGTAATTTTGATTAATATGGAACTAAGAGTTTCTATGAAATTGTTTTCAGAAATGGTAAATATTTTTTTTCCTTTGTGTTGTGTGTTGATTACTATGGGCATTGAATTGTTTTTAGGCCTTTTTTTGTTTTCTTGTATAAAGTAGCATTAAATATGTATGGAACTATAAATAAAATAGTAATTAATTTAATTAGAAATAATTAGATAAATGTTAATTTTAATCCATGATATTTTAAGATATTATCAACCATTTTATATTGAATACTTAAATGAATAATTCTATGATTACTGTTTTTCCTTTTGTGCTTAGTAACTATTTCTAGGTTAGTACCATAGATAACCTTTACATATATTTGACTACTATTTTTCTTAGCTTGAAAATTTATTATTTACATAATATGCCATGTTTTTATTTAATTTAATGATTTTTAAATCAGTGTATATTGACTATAATTAAACAAGAGTGTTCTAGAGTTTTGAAATATTTTTCCCCATATAATTCTCTATTATGTTAAAAATACAAGAATCTTGTTATTTCTTATTATGCATGTTATTCATAAGGCATGTATAGTATAATAAATAGTGTATCAAGTAGAATTATTGGAAGTAAAATTAAATAGCCTATTTTCATTTTTTTATTTGGAAATTTTATACTTATTGTATTATAGGTCATGAAAGTATTCTAAAACTATAACTATTTTTCATTAAATTGAGAATTAAATAAAAATAACTAGTTTCTGTTATTTATTATGATGTATGTAATTACAAAGAATGTTTGGAATAATAATTATAATTACAATTATATTTGTTTGATGATTATTTTATATTGTGGTTCTTCTTGCTGGCTATATAATTGAGTTTCTTATGTTTATATGTATTTAATTTTTGATACATGTTTTGATTAAAATGATTATTTCAAGTTACATAATTATGTTGGTAGGATATATTTTACAAATGTTTTCCAAAATTACATTAGGGATTAAAAAAGAATTTTTTGTAATTTTTTATGAAAATATTAAAACATATTTTATTTGATGAATGATATAAATAACCTTATTTATGTGAATTTTAGGAAAAGAATTTATAAAAATAAAACCTCTGTTTTTTTTGAAATTTATAATTTTTTGGGTTTTAGAATATTTTTTCTTATAAAGAAGAAATTATTGCATGATGGTTTTAATGATATTTTATAATATAAATTTCAAAATGTTTTTACTACTGTTTGGGTTTTAGAATATATTTAAATAGTTTCTTTAAATGGGTTTTTAGAAAAATGACCATATTCATTGAAAATCTTGCCATTATTTTAGGAATTTTAAATTTTTTAATTTGGTCTTCAGAACTATTATAACACGATGAATTGGAAAATGAGACCCTCATATTAGCTGTATGGGATGGGTGGTATGGATTTATGGGGCTTGGAAATATGTTATTGGAGATACCCTTTGGGGAGTTTAGATTCTGACTATGGTTATGATGCTAGTTTTTATTGTACTCTAAATTTACTAATTATATTTTTGTTCTAGTGCACTTTTTGTTCTTGTTATTCTGATTCTACTCGTGTACTGTCTATATTGGTTGTGTTATTTATCTTTATTTCACCTTTTATGCTACTAGTATTTTTTATGCTAAACTTTTTCTCTTTTTCTTGTCTTAATACAGATTTTGTGTACTTAACTAGGCTATTAAGGTTATGATTCTTTCTCGGTGATAAACGTAGTGCATGGAAAGGAAATAGTAGTTTTATCAGGATCTAATTTCACATGGGATGAGCTTCAAGACATATCACAATTAATGGGATATTATGGGACCTAAAATTAGTTACCATTGTCTTTTTCCCAACTCGTAGTATATCTTAGGTGGAATTCACTATTTTTGGAGTGAATTTTTTGTAATCTAGAGAATAAAATTTTTTCTAGAATTCAAGGTCATATTGATTGCTCAAATTAGTGGGTCACTCTAACATATTCTAAAGTAATGTTCATATTTTTGTCATATTTGAAATGATTGATTCTCAATTTCCATCTATTCTAGGTCATATTTTGGATTAGGTGTTAGTTTTTTAGAGTATTTTGGGATTGGTAACCTCCAATAGAGTTTTATGGAGTATGGGTACCTGCATATTCATGTCTCTAGATTTAGTAATGAGTGATCTATTTTCTTAGATACCTTAGTGGTTCTTACCCTTTGGGTTTAGTGGGTTAATTACAATGAATTTTTCTTGTCTTCTCATGTCCATTATCACCAAGGAATACTACATCTAGGTATTGTAGTTCAAGATCGATTGAGTATTTTTTTTATGGTCTCTCCAGTATTTGGGAAGTAAGTTATTAAAATGTTGGATCACAAATGATTCATGGATTAAACCATTGCCATGAACTTGAGTTGTACAGACAAAGATGATGTCATAGTTTTCAGCCTAGTGGATCTTACTCCTTCTTTGAGTGACCTATGACAACCCATATCTTTTATATACCTTATTTCATTATTTATTACAAAAATATGCACATAATATAATCCTAGAATAATGAGAGTACTATTGTATTTGGTAAATTAGATACATAGAACATTAACTTCAAATAAGGATACAGATACATTATTTAAAACTCAATAACAATCCCTTAAAATCCATTGATCTTATAATATTGCATGGGATAACCTGGGGACATATATAAGAAAGGGTTAAGCTATAAATCCCAATAAGGGAATTATCAAAGAATAACATGATTAAAGTAATACATGTGAGTCAAGTGGCATGTCAAGGTGACATAAAAGGGTGACAATCATAAACATGAACATCAAATCATGATATAAGATGATAACATCAAGACAATATAGGAATGTGGAAACAATATAAAATATGACATCATAAGAATAATTCAAGGATAAACACTAATACATCATAACATAGTGTTCTTATGATAACCTTTCATGCACCACACATGGTATCTCGGGAGATAAAATCATTACCCAATTCATTTTAGGTATATATAATTATGTTCATTCCTGTCACATTTATATCATGTAAATGTATTTGTGTTCCATGTGAATCATACAACATAAGAATTTCTTTAAAAAAATTCAATAACAAGATTAAGGAGTGTGTGTTACATACATGTGAATCTCCAATAAATGAATTATGGTTACATATAGGTGAATACCCTTGATTTTAAATGGGTATGGTTATACACAACACAAATGTTTGGCCTGGAAAATCATGTGATAATTTCAGCAGCATAACGAGTGTACATAAAGGTTCAGGAAATAGTTTAATAATAGTTAAATGTGTTATCTCAGTACTTTGTATTAATGAAGATAGTAAAGGTATGTGTAAAAAATATTCCAACATGAAAAATTAAAAATAAAAAGGTATAATACAAATAAATTACTTGAATAAAGAGGAGGAGGAAGAGTATCCCTTTCCATGAGAGGGTACTTCTAAAAGCTTGGGAGGAGATTCTTAAGAGCTTAGTAACACCTTGAAAGTGATTTAGAGAGGTAGAATGATATGGAATTCATTCTAAATTGGTTTTTATTGAATAAGAGTAGAATCTTGGGGGGTATTTATAGCATAAGAGATTGGAATTATTAATTAATTTCTAAACTTAGGTTTTGGACTCTATATAAATAGATAATCAAAACCAAAAACATTACCATGTTTTCTTGACATTATTTACAAAACATGGATTGGTTTTAAATATTTTATAAGGATTATAACTGAAAATATTAAATAATATAATTGTTGATGTTTAATTGAGTCATGTTCAAAAAATTGATTTTAAAACCTTGAAATAAAATATAGGTTTTGGAGGATTCATTAATGGTTTATAATATTAATAAAATAAATTAAAAAAACTTTATTGTAAAGTGTAAATATATTTTTGGCCATTTATTCCATTTATATTATTAATTACATCACTTTTGTTTGATTATGATGTCATAATAGATACCTTATATTTCTACCACATTTATTTTTTACCCAAAAATTTGATTGTCTCGAAAAATTATGAAAAACCCAAAATTCGATAATTTCAATGTTTTTATTTCAAAAATAATATTTATTTTATCAAAATAATTCTATAAATATGATATTTTACACTTTTAAATAAAAATACTTATTTACTGGAAAATACTTTTTTTATGATAGTAATATCTTTCTGGACCTTATAAAAATTACATTGGACTTCATTAAATTATATTATCATCTATATATAAATAAATATTATTTAATAATATTATTTATAAAAATATTATTTATTTCAAGAAATCTTGAATTTATTAAAAAAAATTAATTTAAACTATATATTTCACAAAACATAAAATTTTGATTTATTCATATCAAGATCTAATTTTTATCAAACTCATTATATAATAATTTATAAAGTAATAATAAAAATGGCTAAATATAATCATTATTTCATTAAAAATAAAATATAACAATTCATGTTACTAGGTTCTGGATACATAACCACTTATTACACCAGGTATAATCTATTGGTAAGGTGTGTGATGGTGGTTCTTTCTTAGGGTGGTATGGCGAACATGGTTTGGATTGTGATCTTGATAAGCTTGAAATTATCCCATAAATAGTTTTTATTGAGATTTAGTTATTTAATATTATTTTGGGCTTGGTTGAGGGTAAATACCAATGATTCATTATTCTTTATAATCTCTCATAAATGGGATTCCTAGGGTACGATCCTTTTGGTTGAGGTTATCGCTTCTTCCATTTGTGTTATTTAGATTTTATAATAATTCATAATAAATACTAATCTTAACAGTCACTGTACAATGTCTATATTTTCAATGGTTATAATTCTTAATGGTCTTTTAAATATGACATTTTATATTTCAAAATTGTCCAAAATAACTAAAGTAGTGCATGTTTTTTCCATAACAATATTAGTTAATAAAGAATTTATTTATTAAAAATTGAATTTTATTTATAAAATTTTGGGTCATTAGATGACCAACTCTAATAAAGTTACCTGGTAGACTCTTCATAGTCTTACCATGAGGATAAGCCTTGTGGTGGGAATCTATAATCACTGGTTATAGGATGAAAATTCTCTCTCCAGTGTATCAGGGCCCAATTAGGGTTCCTTCATCTATCAAGAAAACCTCAAGTAGATTGTCCAACTAGATGTAGAAAATGTGCTCATGATAGAACACTAACCAGTGGGCCTATTTTGATGATATAGGTACATTTCTAGTAGGAGGAGTGAATTCTCTTCTACTTATCATTCATGTTCAGGGGATACAATCTATGGAAGTCGGGTGGTGAGGGATGCTCGGGAAGTGATGACCATTCCTTCTGTACTAGCTATCACCATATTTAACTGAAGGAAATTATTACTTTATGGGATAGTGGTTACCACATTTACCCATGAAACCCTATTTACCATGACATTAATGGGACCATAACTTCCTTTCATAGATTTTCCATATGGTTTCAATTATCTATAGATGCTTCATTACCCTATTTAGAGAATTGTACCATCACCTGTTTCATCTTTTAGTTTCCTCAGATGGTGTGTCATTGTGTTTATTTTTATTTATAAATGATCAGTTTTCTTCCTATATACTTAAGATTAAATAATTATAAACTGTGTAAATAATAGAGGTTAGTTCTTTGGTGTAAGGAACCATTCAAGTTTATCAACTGTATGAGTGGGTTTGTCTGATGGGTATCATTTCATTCTAAATTCAATTAAATTCATGTTTTCCTACTTTTTATTTATTCCAAGATGAAGAGTCAAATATTAGTTATGTATAGGATGGGATATTATTTCTATTGAGTTGATTGTTACCTTAAGATCTCTTTAACCTTTATATCTTGAAATGGGAATGATAATATCTTTATTAGTTAACATGAACCTTGGGTATATTTGGTATGCCAGAATTGGGATTTGATTATTTGTTTCTTTACCGGTAGTCTTAAAATTTATGAGGAAAAAAATACTTATGATGGGGAGAATGTAATACCCCTAGTTTGGGGATAAGTTAGGATTATATTGTCTATTGATATTTGGTTTGTTTGGGTTAAACCATGGAAAATTCATAGTTAGTTTTGGATTATTTTATAGGTATATTTAAGGGTGTACAATTGAGAATGGTTAGGGGAAATTATGCTAATTTCTCAAGGAAAACATGTGATATTCTTTGGAGGACAGGAGGGTGTGCACAATTTTTCGAAACTATAAAGGTTATTATGAGAGACTATGCAAGTAAAGTTAGAGGAAAATTCATGATTAGCACAAGGTTTTTAAAACCATGTGAAAATCGTGTGAGAAGGGGGTTTGGAGGAAATATTAGGCCCATAATTAGCTCATGGCTTCCGAAACTATGCATCCTAACCATGTCGTGTGTAATTAACACACTGGAAAATAGATCTTAATGCAATTTTGACCCTTGAAACCCTCATTCTTTCAACTCTCATCTCATGATCTCTAACTCCAGTCCTCTCTTAATCATTATTGGTGGTTATATTTGACCTAAAAGATAGTTTAGACATATATAGGTTTGTTGGATCTCTAGAATCAAAGTTTCATCTCTATTTTCTCTCTTTCTCTCTAGATATCCCCTTACATGGAGCATTGTATCTCATATGTTATGGATATATCTATGATCTATGATGTGTTTTGATGATGTATTATTTGAATATATTGAAGGAAAGAGAATTTTGATCCAAGATCTAGAGGCTTTTTAGTGACATTCACCATTTTCATCACCTGTTGTGATGTATGTGGTTTTACCTATTTTTAATTTTATTGAAATGTGGAGGCTCTTGAGTTTCTTTAAAGAACTATATTTTTCTTTTGAATTATTTTACCCTACTAAAACTATATGTGATTTTCTCTTATTAGTTCACAATATGTTTGAGAAATTTATTTAATGATTTTCTCAAATAAATATGGTTCTTTACATGTTTTCATGGAATGGATGGGTTGTTGTGTTAATGTGCATGTGATGGATTATGGTCGGAAGTTCCACCATCAAATTAGGCCACCAAGTGATGACTTAGTAAAATTATGACTCACCAATTGTGAGTATAAGGAGGTCTAGGTCATGCATTTGGGTGTGTGTGTGTGTGTTAAAACATGGTTGGGTTATGCTACCTTGAAATTAATGAATTTTTTTCTACTTGAAATGAAAACTCATCTTTGGTTATAAATATTTTGAAAAATATTCTCATCTTATTTATTTAATATCATAGAAACTTCTATATCTACTTTTGATATCTTCCCCATATATTTTATAATCCCATGATCTAACCTTAGTTAACCTTAAAGGGACATCAAAGGCTGAAAATAAATTAAAAGGGCTTACTAAAACATTGGTGGATATTTTTCCATTAAAATAACCACAAACTATCAAGAAAAAATAAAAACAACTAAGCCAGACTACATAATTCATGAAATGTAAACAATAATTCTCCATAAATAAAAATATACAAGTAATATCAATATGAATTAGCAAACATAAGTACTAAAATAATACTATAAGATATAAAACCTAAAATGGAAATAAAAGGGAAAAACGTGGAACTACCATGAGCTCCATATAACAGTGACCAATGATCCCCAAGCTTTATAACCAAAGACCATAACATCCCCCATGATTCTCTAGAAAAGTGATATATCCCCATTTATCAACATCATGTCAAAAAATGTCTGCATATGCACTAAATCTCATATGGTGGGTGTGATTAATTATAAACATAATTCAATTCACCAAAATACTTTCCCACATGATAATAAGACTAGAAAAAAGGTTAGCTTACATGATTATAAAACTTATAGAGAATATATCAAAAGCAGATAAAACAGTTTATACAATATTAAATAAAGTAGATGAACATATTTTTCAAAATAAGTATAACCAAGTATGAGCTTTCATTTCAAGTAGAAAAAAAATCATTAATTTCAATGTGGCATAACCCACCCATATTTTTACACACACAGACCCAAATGCATGACATGGACCTCTCTATACTCATGACTGGTGAGTCGTCCTTTCACCAAGTCATTTCTTTGTGGCCAAATTTAATGGTGTAACTTCCAATAATAATTCATCCCATGTTTCCATATTCTATGGTGGCACTTCCAACCATGATACATCCAATGTTTCATTATTTTATAGTTTTAAATCTGACCATGATCCATCCCATGTTTCCCTATTTGAAAGTGGAACTTATTTCCATGATCTATCTCATACACATTACCATAGGAAACCTAGTTATACTAAGAAAAAAAGTTAAAAAAAATATTTATTTAAGAAACCAATTCAACAAATTTTCCAAACACATTGTGGGATATTCCCACACACCATATTTCAATTACCAAATAGTAATAGAAAATCCTATATAGTTTTATCAGGAAAAAATCATTCAAAATAATAAGAGTGTTTTTTTAAGAAACACAATATTCTCTACATTCTAAAAAAATATAAAGAAGGAAAAACCACATACCTCACAATGGTTAAACAAAAACAGACATTATGAAACCTCTAGATATAGGATTGAAACATATTTCCTTTAATATATCCAAAAAAAATATCATCAAATCACATCATAGATCATTTATATTTTCATAGAAGATGATATCTAACATTATGTGTGAGTGGAGATAAGAATATACAGAGAGAAAGAGTGAAAAAAGAGACTTACCAAGAATTTTAGAAATCCAATGCACCGAGATATATCAAAACTATAATTTAGATCAAATGGAAACACTAATAACACTTAGGAGAGTGATAGAGTTTGAGATCCTAAGAGGAGAGGTGAAAATGAGGGCGTCAAGGGTTAAAATTGAGTTAAGATATATTTTTATAGTATTAATTACACATGGTATGATTAGGTTACATGGTTTTGGAAATCATGTTCTAATTGTACGACTACCGCTACTTCTAAACCCCCTTGTCACATGGTTGGTTCTCATGATTGGTTCAAAGGTTTAAAAAACCATAAACCAATCATGATTTTCCCTATTTTTTCAATTTCTTAGTATCTAATCATCGCACAAATGATTTTGAAAAATTCTACACACCCTCCTAACCTTCTAATCTTGTATCAAGGTTACCTAGAGAAATCTACATGGTTTCCCCTAACTGTGATCAAACTATACACCCTTAAACACACCTCTAAATAAATATAAAACTAACCAGGAACTTATTAAGTTCTAACCCAAATAAATGAAATCCCAATAGAAACTATAATCCCAACATAACCCCAAACTAAGGGTATTACCTTTTCCCCACCATAAGGCTTTTCATCATGGGAAAGCTAGCAACTACTAATGAATAAAAAAAAGGTTAACTCCTAGTTTAGGAACACTAAATATACCAAAGGTATGCATTAACTAAGTAATATCTTATCATGATTGTCTCAATATATAAAGGTCAAATATATCCCAAGGGAACAACTAACTCAATAGAAATAATATCACATCTCATACATAGCTGGGATTCAACTCTTCATTCAAGATTAAGTAAAAAAGGAGGAAAACATGCATTGCACTGAATCTGTAATGCAATGATACACATTGAACAACCCCTAAAATATGATTGAAAACTCTAATGATTCCATACACCAAATAACTAACCTTTATTTATTACATAGATGATGGTTCTTTAAACTTTATGATATACAAATACAGATGATTATTTCCAAACAACTTTGGAAATAATGATAAACAAACTCAGCATACTAGAAGATGACATAGGTGATGGAATGATGTTATAAATAGGATAATAAACCATATATAGATAAGTGAAACCCTATGGAAACTCTATGAAAGGAAGTGATGGTCCCATTAACTTCATGGGTAATAAGGTTCCATGGGTAAATGTGTTAACTACTCTCCCATAAAGGAATAATAAGCTTTAGTTAAAGATGGTGATAGTTAGTATAGAAATAAATATCATCACTTCTCGAACATCCCCAACCACCCAAATTCCATATATATTATCCCACAAATAGGAAAGAGAAGCATCCAATGATTTACTCCACCAACTGAAAAGGTACTTATATCATCATAACAAACACACTGGTCGATGTTCTATTATGATCACATTTTCTACATATGGATGAAAAATCTACTTGAGGTTGTCCTATAATGTCTCTATTTTTCATATATATTTTCATGGATTTTTATATGTGTTTAATTTATTTTTGATTGATTAAATAATTAATTATTATATGATGTTTTTTTATGATGTTATGGCCTGATATAAATTTGGAATAATTTGGAGAATAATGTGGTATTTTGGAGAAGATTTTGATACTTCTCATCATATAGATACACTGAAAAAATAAGTAAGAATATAATATTATTAAGGTTCACATCATGAGAAGTTCGATACATGAGTTCTCGATTCGAATAAGAAGTTGTATGAGAAAGTGAGGTTGAAGAATCTGGGTAGCAAGGATTCATACCGTCAACCTAAATTTATAGTGTAAATATTTAGAATTTAAAAGTTTCAATGCAGGATTTGGAAAGTTACAGTGGTAGGTGAGGCTAATATTTCATGGTGTGAAACTCATGTTCATGCTGTGAAATCCTACAACATGATTTTAAAGTTCTAAATTTTTGAAATCTTTGACCGGTTCCCAAATATAATATCCTAGTAACACCTGGGGTTGGCTCAGACATATTTAACATATGAATTTAGGTATTTTAAGATGATTGAGGGTGTACTTATTACTTTAAATATAGAATAAGACTAGGGAGAAATTGATCATTTTCCCATTGATGGAGAGTTTCTTCTAGGGTTCCATCTCAAGAATCATTCATTGTAGATAGGTTCTTCTTTCCTATTTTTATATTTTCTACTTTTCTAATGTTGGATGATTTTTAATTTAATTCCATTCTATTATATTCAGTCTCTTTTTTCTAAACTCTCTGTTATTGGTTTTGGTTTTTTTCATCATCGTTGATTTCCCAAAGATTATTGTCTAAACCTATAGGGGAGAACAAAATCGGTTAAAGTGAGTGCGTATAAATTTGTTCTAATTATTTATTCACTTTTGGTATGATTTTATCCAATAGTTTCATATTGTTCTAGCACATTAATTTAATTCATCATTGATCCATTGAATATATGCCTTCAATTTTGAATGAAACTCAGCGCGATAATCGTAATTAATTCATGAAAACAAAATTGGATTATTATTATCCAATTTTAATCTAATATTAAGTCACTTTAATTATTTTTCTTTATAGACCATGATGGATTGATATGATAGGGTAGATTTATAAGTATTGATCATTTTTCATATCAACAAAATTAACTAGTTGTGCAACTAATGGATATGATTGTTTTGTATGTGTAGTTGGAATTTCTATTTATCAAAACCAACATGGAAACTGATTTATCTCACTTCTTCATTTTCTATTTGAATTTATTTATTTTTATTTCCATCATTTGATTAATAAATTTGATTCATTAAAACTTAATGACCCAAAATTTTGTCAAAATTTTTCATTGCACTTCCATATCTCTGTGGTATCGACCTCATACTTCTGTTATGCTATGCCTTTATATCGAGTATGCTTCATAAAAATATAATTTTATAATTTTATTCTACCAAATTATTTAATGATATACTTTAGGAACATAAAATTTTTGCATCTTTTTTGAGGATTAGAAAAAAGTAGAAAACAATTTGAGACCCACTTCTTAGGTTATAGACTTTTCTTATCTCATTTCTATTTACTGATTTTAGTTTTTTTTTCTTTTGTTTTCTTTCATTTTATTATTATTATTTCATTTTTATACACCTAGTAGTTTTTGGTGGTGTGTAGGATGGAGTATCAGACATATCATTATTATGTTACATTTTCATTGTAGTATAATGGATACTAGGAGGATCCCACAACATGGGAATCACCAAATTTATAAGGGAGGTCACATAAAGAAACAATATAGAATGATTCTTATTCTTATCGATATGATGAATTAAAAACTCAATGGTGGAGTGAAACCTATTATCAAACCTATGTAGGATAATTGAATTTTCATAACTACTAAGGTGATTACTAGGCAGAGAAAAATAATCATGAAGACCCATAATTTTAACAACTACAAGAGAAGCATTTAGATGACAGACTAATAGAATTGATCATAAACTACATTAAAGTTTTGGATAAAAATATGGATGGTAATGAGGCCCAACCGAAAGAACATGGATAAATGACTAACCAAATTTCTCATATTATTTCAAATTTAAATTCCCTTATAAGAAATTTACCAATAATTTTCAATATAGGGGAAAATTTTTATAAGATAATAAATAGGAAGAGGTGGTTGATTAAGTTTAATATAAATAATAAGAGCATGTGGTGGAAGAATTTAAAGCAATGGAGGAAGGATTTCATCAATAAAAAGTGAAGGAAGAGGGAAATATGCAAATATACCTTGAACTTTCTACCATTCTACAAGAAGAAGAAGAATGAGACTCCCTATTGTACATAAAAGAAGTAAAAAAGGAATAACATGAATGAT
Organism: Viscum album; assembly: GCA_963277665.1. NCBI lineage: Eukaryota > Viridiplantae > Streptophyta > Magnoliopsida > Santalales > Viscaceae > Viscum > Viscum album. The sequence continues at coordinate 1,647,912,080 of OY728152.1, forward strand.
CTAGTAAATGTAATAATACAATACAAGAATAATTAGTTTGGGTTTGTGATGAAAAAAAATTGAAGAAGTAAAGGAAGAAGAACCTCTAATAATTGAAGCATAAAATGAAAAAGTTGTGGTATAATAGATCTATAAAATCTTGTCATACTCTGATTCCCTTATGATTTCTTTAAAAAAATTCAAATACATCCCACCATATAAGGGATTCACAAAGTTGTAAAGAAGGATACAATGCACCCAGGATGAATATAATTTCAAGTATGTTTTAAAACTAGGTTGGGTAACTTTATTTTATTCACTAATTATGTAATGAAATTAAAATTTATAGCTACATACCTTAAATTAGCACTATCGAGAGGCAACCCAGATTTTTAAATTGTTTTTTAGGAATTAGTTTTATTTTATTAGATTATTTTAAGAAATTTACCCATGGTTGATCCATTTATCTTATTGAGTATAATTATTTTTAATATTTTATGTTCATATGGTGTATTTTATTTTTTAGATTTAAAGAAATAATTTGAAGCTAAGGAAAAAAAGAAATAACACGGGACAAGAATCATGGAGGGGGTATTGTTTTATATCCTTATATTTTTATTCCCCCATTTTCATCTTGTGATTTTAAATAAAAAAATAAAAAGAACTATTTTATGAACTAAAATGAATTATGTTTTCCCATAAATATTTTATTTTTTTCTTGTACACACTAGTCTAGGAAACTTCATCACTTAGAAGAATTATTTGGGAATTTGGAAAATTTTAAATATTAGGCCCATAAATTTTAGAGATATAAATGTACACTTTAAAAGTTACTTTCTTACTTTAATTTTTATTTTCCTAAAAATGATTTATAATGTGATTATATTTATTGATGTTGGTTCCTAAAATATTTATTTGAGTAAACTAATTATTGATGTTTATTTCATGAAATTATTGAATAATTTTATATTCCTATTCCTGATAAAATTATAGACCAAATATTTCCAATTTTTCTGATCATTTTTCTAGAATGAAACTCAAGTAATGTAAACCTACTAGAACTTGAATTGATATATTGTTAAAGTTATGAATAAAAAAATCACTATTAAAATGATTGATTCATATTATTGATAAAACCTTTTACCCTATTACCCACATGTAAATTGATCCTAATTATCTCATAGAATCCATTTACGAACTATTAGAGAATACCCACATTACAAACCTATTTTATCCTTTCCTACCCTAATCCTTGTATTGTTCATGATATTCAATTGACTGGGTATGGGGGTTTCATGGTGAAGATGGGATGTTGTTTCTTAAGAAGAGAATTTATGGTGTTTCCATGGGATATTGGGGAAGGTTTGGGGTTATTCATTCATTTTATTTCATTATTTATCCCTCTTGTTGAAAAAAAAAAGAAAAAATGAATGAAAAAATGGGTTGTTTATTAGTTAGTTAAAAAATCACTATTAACAGACCAATGATATCAAAATCATATCGGGTTAGGTGGTGGATATGAGAATTATCCTGGTTACATATTTCAAATAAAAATAAAAAAACAAAAAAAATCAGTGGGACTTTATTCATTGTGATCACATCATTTATGAGAATATTCTTTTCACTTTGGAGAGTGTGGGAGATGACATTATATTTTGATGAGGAGAATTTCATTGAGCTTATATTTTTAGTATCATGCATTTCACATTTGATTTTAGCCTCATCTTTTGTCCTTGATTTTTAAACATCAATACCTACTAACCCTTGGCCTCAGAATCACTTGATCCTTAATTTTAATCCCTCATGATTAATTTTTATATTTTTATTTTATGGGTGGATAAAGTATATTCAAGGAAATCCTATGGTCAGGAATATTTTCTTTAGGTATGATCATAACTCCATTTTACTATTACCTTGAGTTATGAGAGTAAAAAATTAGGGTGAAGTAAATCATTAATGGAATGGATATTTATGAGAGGATGAAATCTATTAGTGAAAAGGGGAACATCTAGAATTGTAAATTATGAATTATTCATTATTTATGAATTATTTATTGAATATGATTTATGAATTTATAATCTCAATCCATAACTTTTTATTTATGATCATAATAACTTAAAATTTTCATTATTGATGTTTGGACTCCTTGTGTAAAGATGCTGAAATTTTGATAAATAAAAAGAAAAGGATTTTAGTGTAGGACAATTAGATTTATCTATTTTTCATATATATTTTCATGGGTTTTTATATGTGATTCATTTATTTTTGATTGATTAAATAAGGAATTACTATCTGATTTCAATATTTTATGTTCTCTTATGGAAGGACTAACATTTTGAATAATTTGGAGAAGAATGTGGAATTTTGAGGAATATGTAGAAAATTTGTGTTGTGCATGACACTTTAAAAACAATCAATAAGCTGAGATGGTCAAGGTTTACATCATGAAATTCTTATTCATGTCATGAGAAGTTTGAGACCTTAGTTCATAGTTCAAAGAAGAAGGTAGAATTAAAAACGAGGTGGAAGAATCTGGGCAGAAATTATTCATGTCGTGAACCCTAATTCACATCATGAATATCTATAATTTTAAATAATTAATGTAGGATTTTAAAATTCAGATTAGGAGGTGATCCCAATATCTCATGTCATGAAACCCATGTTCATACTGTGAAAGCCTATGATGGGATTTCAAAGTTTTGGATTTCTATAATCTTTGATCGAGGCCTGTATCTAATGGCTCGATTACCCCTAGGGTTGACTTGGATAGATTCAGCATATGAATTTATGGATTTTAATATTCCCAAGGGTTTATTTATTCCTTTAAATAGAGTATCATACTAGGGAGAAAAGGATCGTTCGTTTTCCAATAGAGAGTCTCTACTAGGGTTCCGACTCGGGGATCATTCGTCGTAGATAGGTTTTTATTTCTTATTTTTATATTTTATATTTTTATTTAATTTTGGATGATTTTTAATTTAATTTTATTCTCTTATCTTTATTCTATTTCTTTTAAACTATCTGTAACACCCTAATATTTCAAAAGAAAAAAAATTACGTTTGATAGCGTATATGACATGCAACACTAAGCTTACATAAAAATGTAACACCCTGAGACATTATGATAGATTTATTTTTAAATAAATTTAATCTCTTAAATAGATTTTGGTATATGAAACACTGATATTTTTGTGTTCAATAGCATATACAACACGCAACACCGAGCTTAAATGACTTGGGAAATATATAAATGTTACCACTTAGTTGTTAATTTAGCAGGTTTTACTATAAACTAATTTATGATATATATATATATATATATATATATATATATATATATTTACTACTAAATATAAATTATTATTAAATTATTATTAAATAATCAATCAATTTTTAGTAAAGTAATTTTATTCTTCAAAAATATGTTTTCTTCAAAAATGTTATTTATTTATTTTTGTGAGAAAATGTTATAATTAATTTGTGTAACTTTTAGAAAATTTAGTTGAAAAAATTACTTCACTTTTGAAATTATAATATCAAAATTAACTTAGGGTGAAATTTTTTTATTTTTTAGAAGATATTTATTTTTCAGTGAATAGTGAAAAATATTGATTTTTTTAAAACTATCATTTCTTTTCAATAAATTATGTAATTTAAAAGACCCACTATGATTTGAATATTATTTAAAGTAACATAATTATTTTTTACTTATATTTAATCCACTTAATTTCTTTTTAATCAAATTCATATTGAATTTTAGTATTAGTTTCTTTTTGGGTTTAAAAACATGATTTTTCTAAAAATTGTTTTAAAGTGCATAATGATTCTCCTTTTTAGGTATTTAAAAGAACCCCTAATAAGAAATTATTTAAATTAAATTTATATATTATATATTAATAAATATTAATTTATATTCATACAATTATTATTATTATTCGTAGAGTTAATATGAAATCATCTATTTCTTGAGAAATATACTTCTTGAAAACCCTCTTTTTCATTACATCTGTGGGTTTAATATTAAATGAAAATTTTCCAATTAAATGAATTGAAATTTTTAAAATGTATTACATATTTTTTTAATAATAATAATTTATATTATATAATAATTTTAACTTAAATTTTTACTATAATGAATAGTAAAAATAGTAAAAATTAATTATCGGGGTTAAGGGTAAAATGGATTTTAATAGGGGTAAACTAAAAAGATAGGGGTTAAAATTACCTAAAACTTGTCTAAAAACTATTTTAAGGACATATTTTGACCTTATCATGTATAATTGTAAATATTTTTTCATTTTGAGCCTTTTTGCATGATAAAAATATGGGTATAACTTTTTCTTTGACAAAATTACAAGTGTGTCACTCACCTCACTTATAAAAGGTCATCCCCTATCCTCTATTATTCACACCTTAAAAGTTATTTATATTGCCTAATCACTACCCAAATTTCTTCATTAAATCCCTACCACATCCTAGAGCCCTTATTTTGATAATAAATACATCCTAAGAATCCTTCTAGTGCTTACCTAAGGAGAAGAGGTATCATGCTTAACAGAGCGTCTTTATTTTATTTCTTCTTTAACCTCCTTAAAATATTCTTTAATTATTATTATATAATAAAAAAATTATCTTCCATATACTTATATTTTATTATTTTTATGAAATAACCAAAATTCATCTCTTATTATATAAAATGGTATATGAAATCATCATTCATGTGTATGGTGGACTATCGCCTCGTGAACTAATATCATTCATTTTACATCATATCCTCTCATGACTTGTTTTAATAATGGATTAAAATTATATATACAATATTTCTAACATATTTATACTTATGGAGTTATTATATCACATATACCTTCTTACTTTCCATTTCATGGGGGATACCATAACATCGCTTGTGTGTATGACAGACTACCGCCTCGCAAAGCGATGTAATTTTTTTCAATAATTCTTTACATGGAATATAATAATGATGAATTTAATGAATATATATTATATACATTACATAATAATTATACTCATCACATATTTATAATTCTTAAAATATAATATATCATCTTATTTCTTACACTGAAAAATGATAACGTCGTTCGTGTAAATGTGGACCACCATCTCCATAAAGCAATGTGATTTTTTTTCATCACCACATCACAAAAATAATATATATAAGTATATTTGAGGAAATAATATGGTATCAATTATATTATTATAATTATTTAAATAGAAATTAATACATACCTTATTTCTATAATGATCATTGAAAAATGGAAATGTTACTCATGCGTACGTACGACATATCGTGTCCATAATCATAACGTAGTTCATTTTTCATAACCATTTTTCATAATTGGTTTTAAAAATATTATTGATGAATAAATATGATTATTATTTCATGATTATTATTTTTTAGATTTTGAAATAACGACCTCTTTGACCATAGTCAACACACTGAATCTATTTTGAAATAATGAACTGAACGTCCTCAAAACACTCGATGTTGACCTAACTGATTAAGTATCAAAATATATAATTATAAGGAAATAAGAAAAATTATTTAATTATAAGGTTTTAAACCTTTAAAATTTTCTTAATTAATCAAATAATTAATATAATCTTATTATAAAGGAGTTAAAGGACATGCATGTAAATTCAGGACTTGAGGTAAGGGTTTTTTCATCTTGGTTTTACTTCTATGGGATATATTTCATATTCACCAATTTTTTTATTATGTGGTGTATATACTACCCATGAATTTATTTTAAAATTATTTTAATCAAAATTATCAGGATTTATAAATCTATATGATCTTATCCCTTTCATGAGGTTTTGATCCAGGGATTACCAAAGCAGTAAGTGACTTCATCTCAATTTCCCTTCATTGAGGCATATTGTAATGTTATGCACCTAATTACTTTTATATAGTGTACATAATACCCCTTTTAAATTTAATATCATTAATAATTCATATTTAATTTTATTTTAGGTTTCAATATAAATTATTTCATCCAAGGGTAACTAAATTGAAAGTTACCAAGTGGGAAAGAATTTTATGACTCAATTTTTTTCATTGGGTTATATTACTTCCTCAATTTATTTGATATTATAATATTATGTTTATAATTAAATTTGATTATATTATGTTGTATTTACACTTTCTTTATATTTATTTTCATTTTATACAAAAAATTTATTCATTATTTAATTTTCAAATTCAATGGAATGATTTTTATAAAGGTTATTCGTCTCAAATTCTTGTTCTTTGAGACATGTGTTTATGATATGAACCTATATTAATTTGTAAGGTGTATATACTAACCTTTTGAAATTTTATATAATTTTCCTACTTATGATCATGATATTTAGAGTTTCATTTTATTTTATTCTTTTGGGAGTCTTATGATTGAAGAGTTACCGAAGTGGAAAAGGCTTTATGTTATAATCTCCTTTTTTAGGATTTTTTTTATTAAGAATCCTTTATAGAAAATAATATTATTTTATTTTATTGAACCACATATATTTATTATCCACTATTTATGAATGTGGTTAATATATTTTATTCTCATTTCCTTCTTTAGTTATTAAAGTAACATCAAGAATGTCATTTGTAATTGATAATGATCTTGTATTAACTTTTAAATTGGTTATCTTTTTCTTCTATATCCATATTTTCTGAAATGTTTTCAAGAGTATTATTTTTTTTAAATAACTTATTTCATAAAGAAGTTTTACATGATATTTTACCTTATTTTAAATGTTTTAAAAGTAAATTTCCTAACATTTCCCAAATGGGTCACTTTTGAATCCATTTTAAAAAATATTTTGAAATGAATGTTTATATTTTAACATTTTTTACATGAACGGATTTTCCCGCCAACATGTACATTAATTTTACTTGAATTTTCCTTTATAATTTTATAAGGTTTGTTTCAAATAAAAGGACTATTTTTTCAATATTTGGTAAATTTTTTGTTTTTAAAAGTAATTTTAAAAATGAAAAGGTTATTTTCCTCAAAAAAATTTCAATGATATTTTAATAGTATTTCCATTCATCAAATTCAAAAACCATTATTATTACTTATGATCCAATGGGTATATTTTGTAATGATACCATCCTAATTCTTTATTTGGATGGATTAAGATTTTTTTCAAAGATATTTTTATGGAACCCATTTTTTTCACGGGTCAATCGTGTTTCAAATAGATTGTTATAGAAACCATTTCTTTTCCAAGGTTTAATCATATTTAAAGATATTTTTATGGAACCCATTTATTTTCCATGGGTTAATCATATTTCAAAGTGATTTTTATGGAATCTATTTCTTTTATATGGGTTAATCATGTTTTAAATAAGTTGTTATGTAAGCTGTTTCTTTTCCATAGGTTAATCAAGTTCTGAAAATAATAAAGGTCATTTCTATGTTTTTATGATGTAATATAAACTCTATGTACTTTATTCATGTTTTGGTTCTTGTAAACTATATATGATAGGTGTTCCCATATAGCACTAGGTGAGCCCAATATAGTTTATATGATGGGTGCACTCATATAGTTCTAGGTAATCCTGGTATAGATTATTTGATGGGTGCATCCAGATAGTGATCCAATTCATTGGGTGATGATTATATTCTATAGAGAATTATATTGGAAGTTGGTTGTGTGTTTATTCCAATTATAAGGGTTCTTTAAGGTTTCAATTATGATGATGTTCCAAGATACTGACACGTTTTTTCTATTCTTTCTATGGGTTTATAATGTTTCCTTTAATCAAGATCTATATCACATGGCTCACAATTATTGATTCTTATGACTCTTTCCTTTGTTAAATCCTTATGTCATATTTAATGATTCATAATTAAGGTATTGATGGGTATGATTTCTTTTATTGTTTTCTCATACACTCTGATTATATCATCATACCCTTATTCACTTATTATGCTCAATGATGACATTTAATTGTTAATTATTATATTTATCATTATTGATAATTTTAGCACACTCTTCTTATGTTTCCCTTTCCCCGGGTTATCAAGAATGATTTTTAATGAATTATTTATTGAATGGTTTCATATGTATGATGATGACGACTTAATGTGAAATAAGAAAATTTGGTTTAACTGGGATAAATGATTATTCAAAAACATGGGTATTTTTTTCTAAGAGTTTTTTGTAATTAGATAAAACTATAAACCTAAAAGTTTATTAGGTATGTAAGTGATATAATTTTTCCTTTTCATGTTATAAGTTTTGGATGGTAAAAATTGGGTCACTTTCATCAGTATAAAAACCATAAATGTAAAGTTTACGATCTTACCACCAGATCTAGGAGTGCAGGTTCTGGGCTATTATAGTTTGTATCAGAGGAAAGTTTTAGATAACTTTGGAGATCAGGGTGCTTTCATAGGATGTTATATTAATATTTTTGGATACCATTATAGGTCTATAAGATTATAGTTTATTATAATTTCAATGTATTAGAAACCCCTTTTTAGGTTTTAAGTGAAGATATATTAAATTGCTTAATGAAACTTTAGGATACATTTTATTGGTTTTAAGTATATGTAAATATTTGGTTTAATGTGAAGTTTTTCTTTACATTTTGCATAAATAAGTTTTAAGGTATTTATAACCTTTTGGGTTTATATGATCTTGTATATTGAGGTAATTTTTGGAGCACATGTGTTATCATGTAGATGACCATGGGATTGAAATTTGATTTGGAAAATTAGTGATTAATGTTATTTCAGAAGAATATTTCCATATTTTTTTCTTGTAAGTTAAAAGGTATTAGATAAACTTTGAGGTTAAAACACTCTTTAATGTTGAGGTTATTGAGGTTGTTTAGGATATAAGATTATTTATTTATAAAATTATTTAGTATGAACTTTGGGTATTACTGTGTAATTTTGGATATTAATGTATCATATGATGTTTTATTTATTTTGAGAATTATCATACCATGTGCTAAGAATTTTGATTTTGGTTAATGTATAAAGACAAGATGAATGTTTTTTTATCCTTTTTATAGTGATGTGGTCATTAAAGGTTTATTTTAGTTCTTCATACATGAAAAATTCATCTTGAATACTCATATTCTGGAGAAAAAGATGAGATTGTGGTGGAAATTGGACAAAGGACGAAATTCTACTTATTAACTCTATGAAAAATATCTTTAAAAAAATGGTATCCTAGAACATTCATTTTTTATGAGCTGATGGTCTTTTCACTCATCATAGATTTTTTTTTCAAGGTCCTTAACTTTCTATTAATCATTCAATTTCATATGATCAATGATCTCTATCACCCTTCATAATTATTTATGCTTTTATTCAATGTCCATATTTTCACATTCCATCAATATTCTCCTACATGGAAACCAAGTTATATGATGACCTTCATATTTTCCTTTCCCTCTTTTTAATAGAAAGTTTTATTAAACATTTTTACAATGTGGGTTTACAAAAAAATATTTTCAAATATCCAACCTTTGATTACTGAGATAAAGTTCAAATTTTGAGTATGCAGTTTATTAAAGGGGGGAGAATATAACACCCTGAGATTTTAAAAGAAGAAAATTATGTTTGATAGCGCATATGACACACAATACTAAGCTTAGACAAGAATATAACACCCCAATACATTATTATATATTTCTTTTTAAATAAATTTAATATCTTTTATAGCTTATTGTATATGAAACCCTGATAGTTTTTGTTTTTGATAGTGTTTATGACATGCAACACCAAGCTTAAATAACCCACAAAATATATAAAAATTATAACATAGCTGTAAAATTGGTGGGTATGAATAGTATTAATTATATTATGAAATATATATATATATATATATATTACTCAATATAAATTATTTATCAATGATTATTAAATAATCAAATTATTTTTAGTAAAGTAATTTTATTCTTTGAAAATATGTTTTCTTTAAAAATGATTTTTATTTCTTTTTGTGAGAAAATATTATTATTATTTTTTGAAAAAAATTATAAAATATATTTCATAAAATGAAATTAATTTTTGAAATCATAATATCAAAATTAACTTAGGAATAAATGTTTTGTATTTTTTGGATTTTTTGGAAAATATTGATTTTTCGGTCAATAGTGAAAAATACATATTTTTTGTAAAATTATCATTTATTTTAAATAAACTATGTTATTTAAAAGTCCCATTAAATTTTAAATATGATTTAATGTGACATAAGTATAATTTATTTCTATTTTATCCATTTAATTTCATTTTAATTAACTTCATATTGGATTTTAGTATAAGTTTGTTTTGGGTTTTAAAACAGGATTTTTCTAAAAACTGTTTTAAAGTTCATAATGTTTCTACTTTTTAATTAATTAAAAAAATCCTAATTAATAATTATTTAAATTAAACTTATACACTTTTTATCAATAAATATTAATTTATATTCATATTATGATTATTATTAGTTATAAATTTAATATAAAATCATCTTTTTCTTGAAAAATACACTTCTTGAAAACCCACTTTATGTCGCTTCTATAGGTATAATTTTAAATTAAATATAGACACATATAGTAATTTAATTTTGTAAAATGGACTATATATTTTTAATAATAATAATTTATATTATCTAATAATTTTAACTTAATTTTTTATCATAATGAACTGTGAAAACAATAAAAATTAATTATCACAATTAAGGGGAAAACGGTTTTTATTGGGGGTTAAAATAAAAAGATAAAGGTTAAAATAAACTAAAACATTGTCTAAAAAATATTTTGAGGACATATTCCAACATTATCATGTATAGGTATTTATTATTTTCCATTTTTTAACCTTTTTCATGATAAAAATGTGGGTATAACCTTTTCTTTGAAAAAAATTATAAGAGTTCCACTCACCTCGCTTATAAAAGGTCACCCCCTATCCTCTCTTATTCACACCTTAAAATAACTTTTTATCTTAAAAAATCCCTACAAAAATTTATTCCTTACATCCCTCCTCACATCTTAGATCCATTATCTTGATTATAAATTTATCCTGGGAAGCCTTTCGGTACTTACCTAAGGAGGTTGTACAGAGAAGAGGTATTGTGATTAATTGAGTGTCTTTATATTATTTCTTCTTCCACAACCATAAAATCTTCTTAAAATATTATCATATAATATAAAAATTATATAACATATACTTATATGTTATTATTTTTATGTAATAACTTAAATCCATATTTTATTCCATCAAGTGGTATACGAAATCATCATTCGTGTGTATGACGGACTACCGTCTCGTGAAATGATGTCATTCATTTTCCATAATAACCTCTAACATCTTGTTATAATTATGGATTTAAATTATATAAATATAATATTTGTAAAATATCTATACTTATGAAGTTATTATATCACATATACCTTTTTATTTTCCATTTCATGGTGGATACTATAGCGTCACTCGTGTAAGGGAGACTACCGCCTCACGAAGAGATGTCATTCATTTTCCACTAACTCTTTAAATTTAAGTTAATAAGGATACATTTAATGAATATATGTGATATAAAATACATCATAATGACACTTATGACATATTTATAATTCTGAAAAATATAATATATCATTTTATTTATTATACTAAAAAATGATAACGTCGTTCGTGTAAGTATAAACGGCCCCCTACAGGAAGTGATGTGATTTTTTTTCATCACCACATCATAGTAATAATATATATTATGATAATTATTTAAATATAAAATAATACATATCTTCTTTCCGTAATTATCATTGAAAATGGAAATGTTACTAATGCGTACAAACGACCTACTGTCTTCATGATCGTAACATAGTTTATTTTTCATAAAAAAATTCATCATTGGTTTTAAAAGTATAATTAATAAATAAATATGATAATTATTTCATTATTACCATTCTAGATATTTTTAAATAATAACCTATTTGACCACATTCAACACACAAAATCCATTTTGAAATAATAAACCGAACGTTCTCAAAACACCCGACATGGACTTAACTGATTAAGTATTCAAATATCTAATTATAAAAAAAATGATTTAAGCGTAAGTTTTTAAACCTGGAAAATTTTATTAAGAAATAAAATAATTTATATAATCTTATTATATAGGATTTAAAGGAAATGCATGGAAAGTTTGGACTCAAGGTAAGGGTTTTTCATCACGCTTTTAATTCTCTGAGACATATTCTATATTCATCAATTTTTTTATTATGTGGTATATATACTTCCCATGAATGTATTTTATAATTATTTTTAAAAAAAATACTAGGATTTATAAATCTATATTAGATTCTCCCTCTTGTGATTTTTTTATCCACAGATTACCAAAGCAGTAAGGTACTTCATCTCAATTTCCCTTCATAGAGGTATATTGTAATGTTATACACCTAATTTATTTTATATGGTGTATATAAAACCCATTTTACATGTAATATAATTAATAATTCATATTTTGTGGTATTTTAAGTTTCAATCTAAATTATTTCATCCAAGTAGATTTGAATTGAAAGTTAACAAGTGGGAAAGAATTTTATAACTCAATTTCTCTTCATTCGATTATATTACTTCCTCATTGTATTTGATATTATAAGATAATGTGTATAATTAAATTTGATTATATTATGTTGTATTTACACTTTTTTTATTTGGATTTAAATTTTATAAACATAATCGATTCATTGATTAATTCTCAAATTCAATGGTATTTTTTTTTGTAAGGGTTATTTGTCTCAAATTCTTTTTCTTTGAGACATACGTTTATAATATGAACCTATATTAATCTGTGAGGTGTATAAAATAACCTTTTGAAATTTTATATCATGGATCTAATTATTACCATGATATTTAAATTTTAATTTGAATTTATTCTTTCATGGATCTTACGATTCAAGAGTTACCAAGGAAATATCTTTATATTACAATCTCCTTTCTTTCAGGGTTATATTTATTCAAGGTTCATTTGGAGTAAATCATGATCTCTTATTTTATTGAACTACATATATTTCTTATCCACTATTTATGAATGTGGTTAACATTTTTTATTCCCATTTTCTCCTTTATTTGTTAAATAAACATCAAGAAATTAATTTGTAAGTGATATCTATTTTGTATTATCTTTTAGATCGACTATATTTATCTTCCATATCCATATTTTATGAAAATTTTTCAAAGATGTTATTTTATAAAAATAAATTATTTCCTAAATCCATTTTTTAGGATCTTTTTCCTTTTTTAAAAAATTTTAAAAGTAAATTTCTTAATGTTTTCAAAATGATTCACTGTTTTCTCCAATTTATAAAATGTTTGGAAAAGAAAGTTTATTTTTTAAAATTTATCACATAAATGGATTTTCCCATCGTTATGTAAATTATTTTCCTTGAATTTTACTTTATATGTTTCCAAGTTTTTTTAAATGAAAACAATTTTTAGAATTTTTTGTGAATTTTTTGTTTTTAAAATTGATTTTCAAAATGAAAAGTTTTTACCCTAAAAATGTTTTTAATGGTCTTTTTATGGTATTTCCATTCATAAAAATAAAAAACCCTTATTGTTACTTATGATCTAATGGGGATATTTTTTAATGATACCACCATTATTATTTCTCTTTATGGATTAAGATTAATTCAAAGATATTGTTATGAAACCCTTTTATTCTCCATGATTTAATCATGTGTCAAAGAGATTGTTATGCAATCCATTTATTTTCCATGGGTTAATCCTATTTCACATAGATTATTATGGAACCCATTTCTTTTATATGGTTTGATCATATTTCAAAGATATTGTTATGGAATATTTTTATTTTCCATGGGTTAATCATGTTTCAAAGATATTATTATGGAACCCATTTCTTTTCTATGGGTTAACAAATTTATAAAAATAATAAATGTTGTTTCTATGATTTTATGATGAAATGTAATATCTATGTACTTTATTAATGTTGTGGTTATTTGAAATTATTTATGATGGGTTTTCCCAGATATCATTGAGGGTGGGATTTATATAGTTTATACGATGGGTTTTCCCAAATAGCACTCCAATGCATTGGGTAATGATTATATTGGAAGTCATATGTTATGGTTATTCTAATTGCAAGGGTTCTATGATGATGATGTTCCAAGATAATAATACATTTTATCTATTATTTCCATGGGTTTATAATTTCTACTTCGATCAAGATTTATATTACATGACTCATGGTTATTGATTCTTATGACTCTTTCCTTTGCTAAATCCGTATGTCATATTTCATAATTGATGATTTAGTAATTAATGGGAATGAGTTTTTTTACGATTTTATCATGCACTCTGATTATTTCATCATTCCCTTGTTTACTTCTTAATTAAAATAACTAAATCAATTAATATTAATTATTTTGATTCATCTAACCATGAGTAATTGATATATTGGGGTAGATTTATAGGGATGGACCATTTTTCATATCAATAAAATTGGCTGATTGTGCAGCTAATGGATTTGATTATTTTTCAAGTGTGGCTAAAATTTCTATTTAGAAAAAGTTCCCATAGAAATTAATTTCTCTCTCTTATTCCTTTTCCATTTTATTCCTTTCATCATTATATTAATAAATTTAATTCATTAAAATAAAATTTCTCAAAATTTGGTCAAAAAATCATTGTGTTTCTTTCTCTTTGTGGGATCCACCCTATACTTCCGCTTTGATACACCTTTGTATCAAGTATGGTTCAGAACAATATAAATTTATAATTTTATTCTATCATAGGTTTTAATGATATTGTTTGGGAACACCATACTGATATAAGTAGGAAGCATAATTGGGCCTCAATACACTTGATATTGAATTTTTATCCTCTAAATAATGCTTATATCTCCCCACCATCAGTTTTAACCTCATGGTAATACTATGAAGAGTCTATTAGGGTACTTTCCAAGAGTTTGTGGCCCAAATTAATAATAATATACACTATATAGAAATATATTACATCACCGTTGTCCATGAGAACCAATTTTATGCTATTTGTTTAATTCATGAATTTTTTGTGATCTAATATTTTACTAACCCACTTCCCAAAGTGTAGCACCCCAAAATTATAATATATGATTACCTTTAAAAAATTCAACATGTTTGATAACTTTTATTTCACACGTTACTTGATGTAAATGATCCACAAAATAATATAATAACATTAGTAATTAACTTAATATAGTAATCATTTAAAAATCATTAAATTTTGAATATATATATATAGTTAAAATGAGTTAATGTTGAAAATGGTATTTTCAATAAAATAAGATTTCTTTATATTTTTCATTTTACATTAAAATTTAAATTAGATAAAATAAAAACTCATTTTTTAATTTCGTATATCAAAATTTACTTATTATGAATTTCTAATCATTTTCTAAAAATATTGGCTTTTAATCAAAAAATACAGGATTGATGAAAATTATAATTTTCATGATTTTATCACTATGTAATCATAACCTAGAAGATTTAAAAATCATTAAATTAAAGAAATATGAAATTAAGTAATAGAATTATTCATTTTTTAATATTATTTTTATATATAAAACATATGAAAAACATTTTTAGAACTAAAGTGAAATTTTACTTTAATATAAAAACTATTTTTTATCTCATATTTAAATAAAGTATTTTTAAGGTAAGTTTCAGTTTTGGATTTCCTTGGAAGAATCATACCATTTATTAAATTCATAATACATCAATATATGGCTTTAAAATGAGTAACCATGATAATTATATCATATATATAAGTTTAAAATCTTAATAACGTTATTTTTCAAAAAAAAGGTTTACATGTTTAAGTGTTTTTTTACTTGTATAAGTGTTTTTATTTTAAAATTAACTTTTCATTACTATAGAAATTTTATTTTATAAAAAAATTTCAAAATTTAAATCATAATATTAAAATTTGGTAATAAGGTCAATCTTAATATTTTTCATTAAAATTAATTACTAAGGTTAAAAAATATTGTGGTAAAAGTAAAAGGGGTAAATTGAGTTTAACCTATTGTAAAATTACTAAAACATTTAAAAAACATTAATTTAATTAAATGTTTTATATTTTTCTATATACATGTTTCCCATACAATTTTTTCATTTTTAATCCATGCGACATTGAATAGGACATTGCATTATTGAAAAATGTAAACGTGTTTCCAAAAGTTCCATTACTTTCACTTATAAAAACATACCACTTCCACCCTTAAAAGTTACACTTAACCTTCACATTACTCCCTTAAAATATTACATTTTAATCTCTATATAAAAATACTCCATGAATATAAGTCCCTATCCACTCATAGTTAACTTAATCCCTTCAAATTCAAGGATACTTCCAATGAAAATTCAAGTCCCTAACGTGATAATTATCAACTGTTTAGATTTTTTCTTAATTATATTATTTTAAATTTATTATATCCACACTAATATAATGATATTATTATAATTAATATACTATAATATTACCATATTAATTTTATTAACATTATTTATTTATATACCCCACCCATTAAGAAAAACGAAGTTGTTGTTTGTGTGTTGTGCAGACACCCGGATTAAAAGTTATGGTCGTTTGAAGTTCGAGTTTGATTTTTGACTTTTTAAATTTGAATATGTTTTTCCTTATATTATCACATTATTTAAATCTCACTTAGTTTTATCTCATTTTATAATATTCTATTTGACTGGTTGTAGAGCCGAAATGGACTCTCAGATCAGCAGTTATGGTCATTTGATGCCGAAGTCAATTCTTCAACTTATTGAATATTTTTTTTCAGTTTAAAAATATTATTAACTAATAATTATAAATATTTATTAATTAAAATATTATAAATAATTAAAATTATAAATAATAATATATATTTTATTGTAAATAATAAATAATAATTATGAAATAATAAATAAATATTTTTTTTAAAAAATCCTCAATTTCGCGGCGGTTTTGAAAAACCACTACTATTTCACGGTGGATTTTTTTAAAAACCACCGCTAAAAAATGTAAATTTTTTTGTGGAATAAATTTTAAAACATTTATAAAAAATGTTTTAAAAACATTTAGTGGTGGTTTTTTAGTAGCGGTTTTCAAAATTACCGCTAAATTTTTTCGATCAAAAATATATCGGAGATTTTGAAAATCACCACGAAAAAACCACTGCTAAAACATTGTTTTCTTGTAGTGACCTAGTGCATGAAAAAGATACCTTATTTTAAACCTATATATACACTTCTAGGGGATGTAATTTGGTTAATCACGTTATAATTTTAAAACATTATGAGGAATTAAATATGTTTGGGTTAGAAAACTAATAGAAAAATAACTATGGATAACCAAGGATTGAACAAGGAGATTCACGTATGGATCTGAAATTATCATATTTTAAAAACAAATTTTTTATAAGGGAATACATATTTATATTGATTTTTTCAAATTAATATTTTGGATATTGTCATAAAAATGTTGGTTTTAGTATTTGTTTGAAATAGGATCATGAAAATGAAGCTGAAAAAGTTATGTTACTAAAAACCACTATGTCATATAACTGTATAAGGGAACATACTTAAATGGTTGAGAACCTTATTATTTTCATATTATAATGGAAAATGGTGACTTTTCTAATCTTACATTAGGTAATGAGATTTACATTTTAATAATCTTGAAGCTATTATATATTTTCCTCAATGAGTGATTTTTATCAATGATATTATAGAATATTCTAAAAGTTATGAGGATTATATGTGTAATGGCCTAGACCTATCCAGTCCATTACTTTATGAAAATATGATGGTATAAGTGTTATGGGAGATCATGGTGACTTATTTCAAAACTTTTTATTTTTTCTAGTTTTTCAGGTTCTCCAACAGTAGGTTGATGATGGTAGGTCGTGATGGTGAGTCATGATGGTGAGTCACAATGGTGAGTCATGATGTCGAGTTGCGACATTGAGTTATAATGATGAATCACCATGGTGAGTCACAAGGATGAGTTTCCATAGTGATTTGCAATGGTGAGTCGTGACGGTGAGTCATCATGGTGAGTCGTGATGGTGAGTCGGAATGGTGAGTCAGACTGGTGAGTGAGGACCAGTGAGTTGTGATGGTATCTCACACTAGTGACTCACCTAATGGTGATTCATTTTCACCAGTTTTTCTTTTTTTCTAGTTTTTCTAGTTTCTCCCCTTTAACATTTTCTTTGACATAAAATGAGTTTAATAACATATTTAATGGTTTTAGGATCCATTTTGAATCATATTTATCTTCTAAAAACCTAAAGCTTCCTTTAACTTCCAAAAAGTGTGGTCTTGGTCAAGAATCACCTTTAATGGCTTTTAAAACTCGTTTCCAAAATTGATTTAGTATATATCCTTTCTAAAGTCGAGATCCTCTCTCCCTTGTGTGCTTATATTTATCTTGGTGTGAGATTCACAGAACCTTTCTTCCCCGATGAGTCATGCATTTGTGATGTATCCTTTGGATCGTGTTTTCCCTAGAGGATTTTCCTACTACATGTGTGCCCCTATTTTGGGCACAGTAAGGAAGTGATGACTGATTCTTATTCCAAGTATTTTTCCTTCATCTCTCTTTTAGTTTGCATAATATGGGGTGGGTGTATTAATATTTCAGGAGAAGACAGATGAATTCAGATTAACTAATATAATTAAACCAGCAAGAATCAATCTGCAAGGTCTAGGAAAAGTGAATTATAATTGTACTATTTTATTGATTTCTTTATCAATGTTGTTAATTGTATGGGCTATATGGATACTGAAAATCATTACCATTTGTGGTCCTTGGTTACGCCCAAATTTTTTGCAGATGCATGTTTGTCTGCTTCTCTTTAAACAAATAGTGGAAATCTATTAACCATGTATATTCTGCTCAAATAAATGGACACCTCAGGATCAAACTATTTCTTTGATAACCTCTAAATTAACACGTCTAAATTGAGTGAGGAATGTCTTGTTAAATCTGAAAATGCCTTACCTTGGTTCATGTGGTGGTGTGTTGTGTGTGGGATCGTTATGACTTGTGTTGTAGTAGGGTTATGGGAATGAATGTGGGGTGTGGGGTAGTTTAAGTGGTGTAATGAAATCTCAAGTGGAGAAATTTTTTGATTGTGGAATGTATGGGAAGTGTTGTATAGTAAGGATGTGATTGGGTTGTGTGGTTATGTGTTGCTGGGTGTAGTTGGGAGTTGGGGGTGTTATCTTTTGAGAGGATGGATTGGGCAGAATGACTTTGAAGAATGATGATTTTAGTGGTTCTCTTAGGTGATTCACCATTAATAACTTGTAGAAAGTTTTCTCATATCTTGGGATCAGTATGTTATTTCTTGAATGGGTGTTAAACGAAGAGGAATGTAAAGTGGGTTAATTTACCATGGCTCTTCTTCTTCTATGTGACTTTATTTGTGTGGCTTGTTATATGTTGTGCTTGGTAGTTTCTTAGGTATATATTGAATGAATAAATTAATTTTTTAATAAATAATGGTGATTGGATAAATAAATTGGCTGGGAGTATGATTTGAGTTTGTGTCTTGTCATGTGGTGGTTAATTTAGAGGTAGCAGCAAAGGCAGTATTGTGAATTGGTTGTTGGTTGAAAACTCATAGGTTAGGTTTGAGTTTTTGGTATCATGTATGTATTACTTGTATTTTCCTTGTGTTTTCTATGAACACCCAACCCTATGTGAGAACTATGTTCCGAACACCCCCATTATCATGGGGGAGGGTGTCTTTAGCAAACACCCAGGTGGGAGGATGGATAGCTGGCCACCCACTCTTACCTTCTCCCTCTTCCAAGTGGTGGTATCCCAATATTCTTCAGGAAGTTTGTGGTTTATGAGTCCCAGGTGTGTTTGGATGAGTTTTTATTTCCAAAGTGTCTTCGAGATGAGATGTTTGGTGCTTTCTTAGGTGTTTTTGGGATATTATGTGGTTTGTGGCCCAGGGGTCTTCGAGTTGGATGTGGTGTGGTTTGTGAGGCCCAGGTGTGTGCAGGAATAATGTGATGTGTCTTGTGGCCCTGGTGATGGAATGAGGTGTGGTTGTGAGTCCTGGGTGTGTGTGGATGGGTTTTGATGTAGTTATTTCAGAAAAGGTGGGAGCGCGAGGATGTTTGTCATTAGGAAAAATCATCTAAACCAGTGGGTACTGGTGAGAGGTACCCAAATCATTGATGTGATTACTATGTTATTTTACTTGAATTATGTTACTTGATGAGTGTGCCTTAGTGATATGGGGATGGTTAGAATTCCTTTTTAGGTGTTATTGGTTCTATTTCTTTCTCTAGGGGTCATTAGTATGCTTCTCTCACTTATGCACGAGAGACTTTGGTTTTCCTACTAAGTATACGTGTATGCTCACCCTATGTATATAAACTATTTTTAGGTTTCTAGGAGGATTACATGGACTGTGTTGGATCTTAATAGTTTGGATTTTAGGACAATTGTCATGTCACTACTTAGCCTTTATTTTAGCATTTACTTTTGAGTTTCATTTTATTTGTAACATCTTTGTTTTAAACATGCATGTGGGATGGATTTTGGATTTATTATATATATATATATATCTTTTAGTTGTTTTGGGATGAACCATCTTATATCCTGATCTTGTTTCTTTAAAAAGGAAAATTCCTCTCATTTTTTGAGATTGTATACCCTTGGTGTCAGTCGCCACCCTGGGGACTACTAGAGGTGGGACTTGGGGGTCATTATCTCCCTTTCTTCATTTTCATCCCAGGAGGGGCATCCTTGGAGGAAGGGGTTCATGACAGAATGGTATCAAAGGTGATGGTTGAGATATAGGATAGAGTTTAGAGTTATGAATAGTGAGGATTTAATGGTTTGGTAGGTAAATGGTGCCAGGTGACCTCGATGTGTGACATAGGCCAGGTAAGATTGTCTAGAAAATGGTATTTTTGTACCCCCATGATCTGATATAAAGACTATGAGCCTACCAAACGACCAAGTGAGGATACACCGTTTTCAGGGTAGAGACCCTAAGAAAGTTACATGCATCATAATGACTTCAGTTCTTTTCCAAATTGGGTTGTTTTGGGAAATTTTAAATAGATAAAAAATTAGTTAAATTAGTTAAAATGAATATCAAATAAAATTTCATACTAATCGGGCTTTGGAATTCCTTGTTTACCTTTTTCAAATATGGAACTCAATCATTGTCCGTGTGTGGCTCGGACAGTTGAGGCTCAGCAGGCTGATCCAATTGATTATCGGAGGGTGAATCTGGTATAGGAGAATGACTAGTAGAAGAGAATGTTATGTGATTTCTAGTGGTAGGACATATGAAAGTATAAGGGCATTGTTTCAGACATGAATACAGAGAGATATCTTGAGGAGGTGAGATCACCTTCAGTTTTATCCAGGATCTAATGGAGTATTGGTTTCCTTTGAAAGTGATCTAGATGCAGGGAGCTTCACATCAGTGGTGGACACAGTACCTAGGGAAGATGAAGGAGGAAGATATGTTATGGGTCAACTTTCTAAAGGAGTTTCGGGTGAAGTTCCTTTCATAAACCATGAAGGCTGAAAAGAGGTTGGAGTTACTCTCCCTCCAGTATATGAGTATATCAGTATGGTAGTTGAGGATTAAGTTTAAGGATCTTATTTTCTTAACCTTGAATATCTTTCCAGATGAGTAGTCTCATGAGATATGCTTAGAGGAGGCACTTCTTCCTTCTATCCAATATGTGGTTACTCCCTTTATGTTATTGACATACTTATAGGTTCATAAGAAGGAAAAAGTGATCAAGAAAATTCACCCGCGAGGAGGTCAACCATGAGAGGGGAGCTAACATGGTTCTTTGAGAGGCAGGGTTACCAGTATTAGGTCTTAGGTGCCAGGGCCTTTGAGGTTTTGACTGGAAGGGAGTCGACCTCATTAGTTTTTTTTTCGACCATCTGGTTCCCATTCCATTTTTGTGGGCTTGGGTCCGAGGTGTTTCTTATTTGGGGTCCACATCCATCTTCAGATTCAGTTTCTAGTGGCTTATCGAGCTCAGTTTGGTAGACTAGGATAGGTTCAGTGCAAACCCCAGTAGTAGTTTTCAGTCAGGAAGTTTTAGCAGCAAGGACAACAAGCTCATTCTCCACTGAGGGGAGATGGAGCGGGTAGAGGTCAACCTCAGGGTGTTCCTCAGGGACCTCAAACTAGGCTTTTTCATGGATTTGGACATCAACAAAGGGGAAAATGAGCTAGGTGTGGTCAGTTTCACACAGCACAGGTATCATTTTTTGTAGGACCGGAGATCTTTAGAGGTACGATCAACATATTTAGCATCCTTACTTTGTTTTTTTATTTATGAGTTTTTCACTCATTTTTTCACCTATCCTAGCCCATGCTTTGGGAATAAACGTAGTTAGGTTTCTCATTCCCCTGGTGTTGAGTACACCAATCAGAGTTCATACCAACTTTTTTGATGTGTGTTAGGGATGTAGACTAATGATGGGGCCACATCAGTCCCATGGAGATATTTTTTTTCTATAGATGCAACCATACGATGTCATTCTCAGAATTGAATATTTGTATTTTATGCATGTTATTATCAACTACTTCTGGAGAAGATTCATGTTTTCAAACATGGATGGCCAGCATGTTGTTTTTGTTGGTGAGAGGAGTTTTCATGTGGGCAGTCGGCATATGAAGCATCTTCTTTTATTTTTAGCTAAGTTGTTAGTGGAATCAGTAGAAGTTGGGACAGTGGAGGTTCCTAGAGTTTTTTCAGAGTTCATAGTTGTTTTTTTCAATGATTTTGTGACTCTACCCCTTCTACATGACATTGAGTTTGGGATAGACTTACAACCCGGTGCTTCTCCAATTTCGATGGATCCTTATCGGATGGCACCTTATAAGATGACGGAGTTAAGGATTCAGATTGATGACCTGATGAAGAAGTGATTTATTTGGCCTAGTATGTCACTGTGGGGTACTCTGGTGTTGTTTTCAAAGAAGTAATATGGTGTTATGAGGTTGTGCATAGACTATAGGAGGCTTAATCAGGTGACGGTCAAGAACGGTTACCCTCTTCCAAGGATAGATGATCTTTTCTATCAGCTGAGAGGGGACAATTGGTTTTCTAAGATTGATCTGTGGTTTGGATATCACCAATTGAGGGTGAAATAGGGAGATATCTTGAAGACTATTTTCATATGTACATATGGTCACATTGATTTTGTGGTCATGTCTTTTAGTGTTATGAACGCACCATCCATATTCATGGGACTCATGAACTATGTCTTTCGTGAGTTCCTAGATCGATTCTTTTTCATATTCATCAATGATATCTTGATATACTTGAAGTCAGAGGAGGATCATGTCGATCATCTCAGGATCATCTTGAAGGTTCTTCAACACCACCAAATCTATGGAAATTTTTCCAAGTATAAGTTCTATACATGAGAGGTGTGTTTACTTGGGCATGTGGTGTCCCAGAAGGGAGTGGAAGTTGACCCATCAAAGGTTGAAGTGGTTTTTTCTTAGGAAGCACCTAAGAATGTGGAAAAATTTATAGTTTTATTGATCTCATGAGCTATTCTTGTAGGTTTTTACCCTATTTATATCGATTTTTAGCTCTGCTGATAACTCTGATTAGAAAGGACCAAGATTTTTTTTGAGTGAGTAATTCCATATAGCGTTTGGCAACCTAAAGGGGATGTTGGTTAGTGCTCTAGTTTTCAGAGGAAGGGGTGATGCTTGAGGTGTTCTGTGATGCTTCCTGTCTGGTTTTGGGATGTGTCTTGATGTAGTAGAAATCAATGATCTCTTATGGGTCTAGTTAGTTATTCCCCCATGAGAATAACTATGCCACACATGATCTAGAGTTAACAGCGGTCGTGTTTGTACTAAATTTGTGGTATAATTTCCTCATTGGGGAGATCTTTGTGGTCTTCACAGATCATAATAGTTTGAGGAATGTCTTTTCTCAGTGAGATCTAAACTTGTGACGATGGAGGTGGATGGAGTTTCTTCAAGACTATCATTTTGATATCTCCTACACCTCAAGAAAGGGGAATATTGTGGATGATGCTTTGAGAAGGAAGTCATAGAATTAGGTTGTTTGAAAATCTGTGGATGGTTGGAAAGTGATGGAAGAGTTGTAAGCCTTGCACTTAGATGTAATAATGGATAGTGGTAAAGGCTTCTTGTTTTAGTTGATAGTGTGGTCTTCTCTAATGTATCTAGTGGATGAGACTTAGTGGGGATACTTGTAGGTATAGGTGTTGCGCAATCATGTTATCCATGGTTATTCTTATAAGGTATGGTCGAAGGATGGTTAGTATGGATGCTATTCCATGGAAGGTTGTTTGTTCTGATGGTGATACGCAAGTGATTCCTTTGTGATTTCCATAACTCACCCTTATCAGTACACCTAAGAGTTTCCAAGATGTAACATGGCTTGAGAATAAAGTTTTGGTGGCTCGAGATGAAATGTGTAGTGGTGAAGTTTGTGGTGAAGTGATTAGTGTTCCAGAAGGTGAAGGCTAAGCATCATGTTCCCAGTGCTTTGTTGCATCACTTAGATGTCCCCGAGTGTAAGTGGGAAGAAATGTATATATATTTTATCATAGGTTTACCTAGGGCTCAGGTAGGATACAATTTTATCTGGGTAGTAGTGGATCGACTAATGAAATTGGCTCACTTCTTAGTGGTCAAGGAGTCAGGCATAGTGGATGTGTAACACCCCAAGCTTCCACGGTACATTTCCTTTCGAATAATGCAATGGCGTGCATTGTACGCAACTTCGAGATTTTAACACACCATAACCAATCAAACTAGCCGTTATGAATAGTAATACCTACTTTTTGAAATTTTATAAATTATATCTCTCAAAATGGACTTCATTTTTGGATTCGGAATATCGAAATTATCCTAGGGTGAAATTTTGGTACTTTTCGGATAACTTTCATATTTTGATGAATGGTGAAAATTATTAAATTTTAATTAAAAACAACTTTTTAATCAAAATAATTAATAGTGATAAATTATGAATTTGAGTGGTTTTAAATTATATTTAGAATATATTTTTACCATGTAATACAATGTGGGTCATTTAACATAATTTCACATTTAAACCAGACATAAACAAGTGACAATCTTTTGATAGTTATTATCTCTTAAAAACACGCTTTTTGTTTTAACAACATGAATTAATTTTAAATTAATTTTTGCCAATTTTGTGTTTTGAATTTGGAAAAATTGATTCCATATTTGGAATCAGGATGTTCAAATTGTGTAAATAGGTAACTTTTATTTTTAAACATTTTGGATAATTACTTCGGTAAATATTTTATTTACCATGGTTAAAAGGTAAATCCGGTAAACAATGGTTAAAAAATAATATTATAATAATACTAAATTACTATAAAACGTGTCTTAACCCTATTGGTTGATACATGGTCTACCATGGGAATCTTTGGGTCGATTTTGGGACCCCATGGATCCACTTGTAAGTGATAATGACACTTTATTTTAATTAAGTTAAAATAAATACAAAAATGACACAAGCATATATCTTTTAGAAAAACAATTGTTACATAGGGTTATATATGTTGGATTTTATACTATAAATATTCATTATAAATCTAAAACGATTTCCTACATAATGATATTTTATTTATAATTTTTAGACCTTAAATAAGTTAATTTATTTATGACACAATGGTGATGCAGTAATTACCATAATAGTGAAAAATTAGAATAATTGATATTATAAATACCCAAATAAATATAATTTGATACTTTTATTGAATTAAACTAATTTTATAGGTTAATATGACATATTAGGATTGATTTAATTAACTTTTTTCGAAGTAATCATTCTGTTATTTGTTTCACAAAAATCAACTATTGAATAGTGTCAAAATTGACATAAAAGAGTTTTTAAAACAAATATTATATTATTAATTGATATTAAATTTATAAAAATCTAAGGTTCGGCCAAGAGACTTATATCATGATAGGTATATCATTAATGGACCACTTGGGGGTATCTTGGATGTATATAGTAAGTTTATT
Source organism: Viscum album (assembly GCA_963277665.1). Taxonomy (NCBI): domain Eukaryota; kingdom Viridiplantae; phylum Streptophyta; class Magnoliopsida; order Santalales; family Viscaceae; genus Viscum; species Viscum album. The sequence continues at coordinate 1,647,938,114 of OY728152.1, forward strand.
AACCATATAATATAAAAATACAAAGAGACATTGTAAAAGTGAAACTAATTAACTAAGAGTTAATACTTAAAGATAAGGTTAATATAATGACCCAAAACTGTCTAAATTCTATTGTTTGAGTTGTTTTCTACCCATCCCCACCTTAAAATTTAAATAATAAACTTTGGAGCCATTATAAACCGAATATGAATTTATTATAAATTAATATTTCTAGCTTTTCCAAAGGTGCCCCTCACCCCTCTTATAAAAGGGCACTCCTCCTTATCATTTCTTCACACCTTCAAAGCCTTTTGGTTAGGCTAAACCATGATCAAATACTCTCTCAACTTCCATCACTACAACCTAGAGGCCTTATTTTGATCATAAATCCAACCTAAGGAGCCCTTTTGATCAAATCAAAAGGAAGAACCCGAATAAGAGGTAATGTTTTCACCACCCCTTTTCAAGTTCCTTTCTTCTTCCACTTCTTCTTTCTTTGTTATTACCATTATAAAATAATAACTCCAGTATCATATATATACTTTGATGTTATTATAAATATGGTACAACCATATTCAGTATTCTATCCATCCTTTGAATAACATGTCACCATACGTGCGTACGTACGGCTTACCGTCTCCATGTCGTGGTGTAATTGTTATTCAATATATTATTATTTGGATGGGTATAATAATGATGTGTAACTCATGTAAATAATAAATATAACATGATAATGATTCTGTATATATGATATACCATCCAATTATATATTATTTTAATATCAAAAGAATGATATTGTCGCTCATGCGTCCGTACGGACTACCGTCTCCACGAACGCGATGAGATTCATTCTCCATCATATCCATTCAAGTATAATCATAATTTTATGATTTAAAAATAGTATCTAAGTAATTGATATAATTCTGGATATGAATAACATACATCCCATTAATAACGAATATGGCTCACATAACAAAGAATATAAAGTAAAATGAACCCGTTAACACCCGAAATGACGATAATTCTAAGATATTATTAACAAATCAATGTTAAAAGATCATATATGATATAATATTAAAGTAAATGATTCTTGTATAATTAAATAACAATTATTTCACCATTATACAGGAGGTAAACCTACCGTCGACCAAGGAAAACGTACAAAGTAAGGGGTTTCTTATCTCACTTTTAATTCCGTGAGAATTCCATTGTTCACCACTTATTTATTACATGTGGTGTGTGTACTGCCCATGTTTGTATTAATTGTGTAATATAATTTAATTACTGTATATTTACATCATCATTGTATGATCCTTATTTCATGGGTGTATGTTTGTTATGTTACCAAATCAATAAGGGAATTTGAAATTTCAATTTCTACTCATTCAGCTTTACTCATACTTCATTGATTATTTTACTCCAAGATTATGTGTAGAATCACTATTCATTTGATTATGTCATAATTTCCACTCCCCTTTCTGTGGATATACTTTTATACAAATAATCACTCCATTGATAAATTCTCAAGTCATCGGTATGAACTTGATAAGAGTAATTTTTACTCAATCTCGATTTGTTGAGATAAACATCCAATTCATTGGTGTTGTTTTTACTAGAATATGTGTGAATGTCCCTTGATTGTTTTACACTGAATATCCAATCATATTTAGTGTATTTATATTTTTCACACATAACTATTTCTTTGATCTATCCTTAACCTAAGGATACAGCCTTATGAGATATTTCATCTCAATTTACATTCCATTGAGACTTCTTTGTTGTTATACACCAAATCACTTTTATGTGGTGTATATAATGTACTTTGACATAGTATATCATGAATTCCTTTATTCTCATGATATTAAAATGCTTTGATTACCACAATTATTTCTATTCAAGCGTCTCTCTTTTGGTTAGAATCTCTAACTAAAATACCATTTTTAAATGTTTTAAAGACTTATTCATCTAAATGTTTCTCATTAATGTCCATGTTTTAAAAAAATGTTTTTAAGGATTTATTTATATAGACATTAAAGTTTTAAAATTAACACTACTTTTAAAAGTTTCAAAGTGTTATGGGACACTTTGATTCAAAAATCTATTTTTAAATGGATTTTTGACAAATAGTGTGACTTTTAAATTATTTCAAGAAAAAGGGGGATATTTCTCTCCAATAGTTTTGATGATTATTTTCATCTATGTCAACATCCTTCATTATTCTTGATTGAGGTTAATGTGATACAATACAATCTTCCATATTGTATCAAATGAGTTTTTTTTGACTATGGATGTGCTATTTTTATACCATTCATGGTTTATGTTTAAAGTATTGACATTTCGTATGCTAGTTTTAATACGAATGTTTATGTTATGTTTAAACCTGTTCATATGAGGAATGAATTGGACTTAATAAGTGACAGGTGGAGCCTGCTATAGCTCCTCGATGCATCAGTAGGTCTCATGAGACAAACTAGTGTCTTGGCACAAGGCCTTGGCAAAATCATATTTGTATTCTTGGCACGAGGCCTTGGATATGTGGTTATGATAGTCTGACATTATGCATTCCATCATTATGAAATTGGTTATTGATATTGCATGGGATTGTTCGACTAGTAGAATATCCATGTGAGTAAGTAAATGGCATTATTTTATTTTATCTTTTCCATTTTATGTTGAAGTTCAAGTTTAAAAGGCTTTTGTTTTAGTTATAAACTGCCTTAAGTGTTTATGCTTATCTATGAAAGATTCTGCTATAATGTTATCCTTACTGAGCATCTGATCTCACCCCTTTAAATGTTTTATTTTTCCCAGGATTATGAAGAAGTAATTTATGAATGACCTGCAGGGATAGTATGAGGGGATATGAAGACAAGATGTTTTTTTTTATGATGTAATGTAAAACTTTATGGATGTATCTAGTTATTCCAAGGCTAATAAACTAATCGGTCTTTCGAGACTTGATCTTTCTAGTGATCATGCCAATGTTATTTAATAATGCACCGACTCTAGGTAACTGGGGTCGGGGCGTTACAGTTGGTATCAGAGGAAGTTTAGTACAAACCTTGGAAGCTAGAGTTAGATAAACTCTGATTAGAGCACGTAGACCTAAGATGAACTTTGAGGATTAGTATAGAAGAACTTCCTAGAATTTTGGTATTATAGAGATTTTGTGAATTTTCCGAGCAATACATCCCTGTCTGGATACGAGCAGGTAGAGGCGGCTCTGGCACAGATGTACCTAGGGGTAAAACCCGAAAACACCGCTTTGAGCTAGACTCGAACGGGAACTGGTGCACGACAACGGGCCTTGCTGCACTCTTGGTTACGACACTCCCAGGGGATATGCTTAGGATAATTTATATTTTCTTTACAAACTGATTTAAGTAATATATATATAAGATGAGAGTAAATGACCTTGGTTAATCCTAATATGTTTCAAATTGAGAATATGGTGACATTTTAATCTCTAAATTATTTTACGACTACTGTTACTCACACAATGTTTTCTGGTTTTAGTCAATGGCTGGATTCCAAGGAAGTCATATTGACTTTGAGAATGATGTACAAGGTGGGAACGGTGGTGGAAATGAGCAACAAAATGGAATGTTGATTGGCGTAAAAGATATCGTCTTTATGCCAAATCAGTTTTCCAAAAATATGATCAACAACATATATATTAACCAACTCCCAGACTCAACAAGGAAGAGAAAGGTGATAAATGATAAGAGCTCCAGCAATGGAGACCATGGAGAAAATAACCCTCAATTTTCATCATGTAGGAAATGTGGAAGGAGACACCCAGGAAAGTGTCTCAATGGGACAACGAAATGCTTTACGTGCGGGAAGGAATGACATAAAGTGAAGAATTGCCGAAGAAAAATGAAGAGTACTATGGAAGAAGATAAAAATGGTCCCAAGAGTCCATTTACAGTCATTTGTCGTAAATGTAGGGGACCTGGCCATTACCCGAGTGAATGTCCTATTCTATAGGATATTTTCTTGGTTAAAGAAGAAGCTATGTGGAAATAAATGGTTGGAGAAATGTTTAAAAAGTATTAGCGCTCCTTGTTGATGGGTTCACTTTGGAATAATTTTCTCTTGTATTTGTAACCCCACAGTTTTCCATGTGATAATGATATTTGAGGAAGAATTGTCTCTTCTCTTGTGGATATAGGTATAAATAACCATTTGGTTTTATATGATCATTGGGGTTTGAGAAAATTATAAGTTATTATAATTTGGGATAAAAATTCAAGGTATGATATAACATTTGTGGTTAAATTATGTTATTTTGAGGAATTTACCTCATTTTGGTAATATTATAAAATATAGTTTTTGAAAAAGGACAACACGTAGACCGTGTGACAACCTGTCGCGTCGGACAAAGCTGTGGGAATCGAACCCACAACCAAAGTGCAATTGGGATTTATCGCCTACCACTGGACTAAGTGAAGTCCCTGGTTAGTGTGACTATTTTCTTTAGTTAAATGATTTTATTGATCAATAATATGTTGATTTGGGTTCTTATGTCTTATCAAATGAATACCCTTAGTATAGTAAAATGATTTGGTGATTAAGTGAAAAATGTTATTTTGGAAGATGTTCACTTTGTTGGGAACACTATATGTCCAAGGAAAATAGAATACTATGGGATGTCATTAGAGGAGTAATGGTGGATTTTTATCTATGTTTTTATTGTGGATATATAGTTATTTGGGTTATTTATGGAAATGATGAACCTATAATAAAGAATATGTGATTAGGTTAATTACTTTTAAGTATGTGACTTTAAGAGTAGATGATTTAATTTGGAGATACAATTTAACATGGAAGACTACATTCTTATAAGTTTTAGGTTTCAATATTTGTTTGGATTATATTGAAGGATTTTAAGGAGAATTTATTATTGAATGATATTTATTTAACTTTGGGGTATTGTTGGTGTAATTTTAGAAATTAAGATTAGTATTATTTTTTTCTAATGGAATATACATTTGGGGGATCATCAGATCTTATACTAACCATTTTGGTTTTGATTAATCTCTAAAGACAATTTAAATATATAGTTTATCCTACATGGATCATGTATTTATATATAAGTTTATTCTAGCTCTTTTATTGTGACCAACTCTTCTTGAATACTCATTGTTCAAAAAAATAAGTTAGTGGTAAAAAGTTATTAAATAATGAAACTCTACTTAAAAAGTAAGTATATCTCTTTATGTTTTTAGTCAATATCATAAATGAATTCCTCTTCCTTATGTAATGTAACTTAAAACAAAAAAAATGTTGTTCGTTTACTTTTCTACTAGGAGGCTAATGGCTGTTTGTCCCAACACAAGTTTGTGGTTTTCTTATTGTTAACTTTCTCGTGATAATGATTTCTATCCCTCTCCATCAGAACTTGACACTTGGTTTATCATCCATATCCGTGTTTTCCTACATGTAATCCGAGTATGGGTTATCTTGGATGACCTTTATACCTCTCTTTCTTTCTTTTAAAGTGATAGTTTTATTGACTCTTTTTCTGATGTGGGACTTTCCATTATATTCCCAAGCACAATTTTAAAAATTGCGAGGATGAAATTTATTGAAGTAGGGGATAATGTAACACCCCAAGCTTCCACGGTACGTTTCCTTTCTAATAATGCAATGGCGTGCATTGTACGCAACTTCAAGATTTTAACACACCCTAACCAATCAAACTAGCCGTTATGAATATTAATACCTACTTTTTGAAATTTTATAAATTCTATCTATCAAAATGGACTTCATTTTTGGATTTGGAATATCGAAATTATCCTAGGGTGAAATTTTGGTACTTTTCGGATAACTTTCATATTTTAATGAATAGTGAAAATTACTAAATTTTAATTAAAAACAACTTTTTTAATCAAAATAATTAATAGTGATAAATTATGAATTTGAGTGGTTTTAAATTATATTTAGAATATATTTTTACCATGTAATACAATGTTGTTCATTTAACATAATTTCACATTTAAACCAGACATAAACATGTGACAATCTTTTGATAATTATTATCTCTTAAAAACACGCTTTTTGTTTTAACAATGGGAATTGATTTTAAATTAATTTCTGCCACTTATGTGTTTTGAATTTGGAAAAATAGATTCCATATTTGGAATCATGATGTTCAAATTGTGTAAATAGGTATCTTTTATTTTTAAACATTTTGGATAATTACTTCAGTAAATATTTTATTTACCATGGTTAAAGGGTAAATCCGTTAAACATGGGTTAAAAAATAATATTATAATAATACTAAATTACCCTAAAACGTCTATTAACCCTATTGGTTGATACATGGTCGACCATGGGCATCTTTGGGTTGATTTTGGGACCCCATGGATCCACTTGTAAGTGATAATGACACTTTATTTTAATTAAGTTAAAATAAATACAAAAATGACACAAGCATATATCTTTTAGAAAAACAATTGTTACATAGGGTTATATATGTTGGATTTTAGACTATAAATATTAATTAGAAAGATAAAACGATTTCCTACATAATTATATTTTATTTATAATTTTTAGAAATTAAATATGTTAATTTATTTATGACACAATGGTGATGCAGTAATTACCATAATAGTGAAAAATTAGAATAATTGATATTATAAATACCCAAATAAATATAATTTGAGACTTTTGTTGAATTAAATTAATTTTTGAGGTTAATATGACATATTAGGATTGATTTAATTAACTTTTTTCGAAGTAATCATTCTGTTATGTGTTTCACAAAAATCAACTATTGAATAGTGTCAAAATTGACATAAAAGAGTTTTTAAAACAAATATTATATTATTAATTAATATTAAATTCCTAAAAATATAAGTTTCGGCCAAGAGACTTATATCATGATAGGTATATCATTAATGGACCACTTGGGGGTCTCTTGGATGTATATAGTAAGTTTATTAACCATATAATATAACAATACAAAGAGACATTGTAAAAGTGAAACTAATTAACTAAGAGTTAATACTTAAAGATAAGGTTAATATAATGACCCAAACCTGTATAAATTATATTGGTTGAGTTGTTTTCGACCCATACCCACCTTAAAATTTAAATAATAAACTTTGGAGCCATTATAAACCGAATATTAATTTATTATAAATTAATATTTCTAGCTTTTCCAAAGGTGCCCCTCACCCCTCTTATAAAAGGGCACTCCTCCTCATTTCTTCAAACCTTCAAAGCCTTTTGGTTCGGACAAACCCTGCCCAAATACTCTCTAAAATTCCCTCACTACAACCTAGAGGCCTTAGTTTGATCATAAATCCAACCTAAAGAGCCCTTTTGATCAAATCAAAAGGAAGAACCCGAAGAAGAGGTAATGTTTTCACCACCCCTTTTCAAGTTCCTTTCTTCTTCCACTTCTTCTTTCTTTGTTATTACCATTATAAAATAATAAATCTAGTATCATATATATACTGTGATGTTATTATAAATATGGTACAACCATATTCAGTATTCTATCCATCCTTTGAATAACATGTCACTATACGTGCGTACGTACGGCTTATCGTCTCCACGTCGTGGTGTAATTGTTATCCAATATATTATTATTTGGATGGGTATAATAATGATGTGTAACTCATGTAAATAATAAATATAACATGATAATTATTCTTTATATATGATATACCATCCAATTATATATTATTTTAATATCAAAAGAATGATATTGTCGCTCGTGCGTACGTACGGACTACCGTCTCCACGAACGCGATGAGATCCATTCTCCATCATATCCATTCAAGTATAATTATAATTTGATGATTTAAAAATAGTATCTAAGGACTTGATATCATTCTGGATATGAATAATATACATCCCACTAATAACGAATATGGCTCACATAACAAAGAATATAAAGTAAAATGAACCCGTTAACACCCAAAATGACGATAATTCTAAGATATTATTAATAAATCAATGTTAAAAGATCATATATGATATCATATTAAAGTAAATGATTCTTGTATAATTCAATAAAAATTATTTCACCATTATACAGGAGGTAAACCTACCGTCGACCAAGGAAAAGTACAAAGTAAGGGGTTTCTTATCTCACTTTTAATTCCGTGAGAATTCCATTATTCACCACTTATTTATTACATGTGGTGTGTGTACTGCCCATGTTTGTATTAATTGTGTAATATACTTTAATTCATGTATATTTACATACATTGTATGATCCTTCTTTCATGGGTGTATGTTTTTTATGTTACCAAATCAATAAGGGAATTTGAAATTTCAATTTCCACTCATTCAGCTTTACGCATACTTCATTGATTATTTTACTCCAAGATTATGTTTAGAATCACTATTCATTTGATTATGTCATAATTTCCACTCCCCTTTCTGTGGATATACTTTTATACACATAATCACTCCATTGATAAATTCTCAAGTCATCGGTATGAACTTGATAAGAGTAATTTTTACTCAATCTCGATTTGTTGAGATAAACATCCAATTCATTGGTGTTGTTTTTACTAGAATATGTGTGAATGTCCCTTGATTGTTTTACACTGAATATCAAATCATATTTAGTGTATTTATATTTTTCACACATAACTATGTCGTTGATCTATCCTTAACCTAAGGATAGAGCCTTATGAGAGATTTCATCTCAATTTACATTCCATTGAGACTTCTTTGTTGTTATACACCAAATCACTTTTATGTGGTGTATATAATGTACTTTGACATAGTATATCATGAATTACTTTATTCTCATGATATTAAAATTTTTTGATTACCACAATTATTTGTATTCAAGTGTCTCTCTTTTGGTTAGAATCTCTAACTAAAATACCATTTTTAAATGTTTTAAAGACTTATTCATCTAAATGTTTCTCATTAATGTACATGTTTTAAAAAAAATGTTTTTAAGGATTTATTTATATGGACATTAAAGTTTTAAAATTAAAACTCCTTTTAAAAGTTTCAAAGTGGTATGGGACACTTAGATTCAAAAATCTATTTTTAAATGGATTTTTGACAAATAGTGTGACTTTTAAATGATTTCAAGAAAAAGGGGGATATTTCTCTCCAATAGTTTTGATGATTATTTTCATCTATGTCAACATCCTTCATTATTCTTGATTGAGGTTAATGTGATATAATACAATCTTCCATATTCTATCAAATGAGTTTTGTTTGACTGTGGATGTGCTATTTTTATACCATTCATGGTTTATGGTTAAAGTATTGACATTTCGTATGCTAGTTTTAATACGAATGTTTATGTTATGTTTAAACCTGTTCATATGAGGAATGCATTGGACTTAATAAGTGACGGTTGGAGCCCGCTATATCTCCTCGATGCATCGGTAGGTCTCATGAGACAAACTAGTGTCTTGGCACAAGGCCTTGGCAAAATCTTATTTGTAGTCTTGGCACGAGGCCTTGGCTATGTGGTTATGATAGTCTGGCATTATGCATTCCATCATTATGAAAGTGGTTATTGATATTTCATGGGATTGTTTGACTAGTATAATATCCATGTGAGTAAGTAAATGGCATTATTTTATTTTATCTTTGCCATTTTATGCTGAAGTTCAAGTTTAAAAGGCTTTTGTTTTAGTTATAAACTTCCTTAAGTGTTTATGCTTATCTATGAAAGCTTATGCTATAATGTTATCCTTACTGATCATCTGAGCTCACCCCTTTCAATGTTTTATTTTTCCCAGGATTATGAAGAAGTAATTTATGAATGACCTGCAGGGATAGTATGAGGGGATATGAAGACAAGATGTTTTTTTATGATGTAATGTAAAACTTTATGGATGTATCTAGTTATTCCAAGGCTACTAAACTAATCAGTCTTTCGAGACTTGATCTTTCTCGTGATCATGCCAATGTTATATAATAATGCACCGACTCTAGGTAATTGGGGTCGGGGCATTACAGGATTCCTTAGAAAAGAGGTATGTGGATGAGGTGGTGCGACTGCATGGAGTTTTGAGATCCATTATCTTGGGTTGGGATGCACATTTTACCTCATGAGTTTGGAGGGGATTATATCATGATTTTGACACTTAGTTACACCTTATCACTACCTTCCACCCTCAGATAGATGGTTAAATTGAATGGACTATCCAGATGCTAAAGGATATGTTGCGAGCATACGTCTTAGACTTTGGTAAATCTTGGGTACGACACTTTCCCTTGGTAGAGTTTTCTTACAATAATATATATCACTCTTTTATTGTCATGTCTCTATTTGAATATTTATATGGAATATAATTTCATTCACCTTTGTGTTGGATATAGGTTGTGGATACAACTGTTCTTGACTCCTGAGGTAGTGTAGAGCATGATAGAGAAGTTTCAACTTGTTTGTGAGAGGATGAAAGTAGTGTAGGACCAATAGAAGTCATTTTCCAATCATAGAAGGAGGCCCTTGGAGTTTTAGGTTTGTGAAAATGTATTCTTAAAGGTTTTCCCCCAATGTGGGAAGTGTAGATTTGGTAGAGGGAGAAAGATTTCTCTTAGGTTCTTTATACCCTTTGAGGTGTTGGGGTGAGTTGGCAGGTGGCATACCAATTGGCACTGCCACCATAGTTAGAGAGGATCCATGACATCTTTCATATCTCTCAACTCTTTCGGAATCTTCATGATTCCTCCCATGTCATTGACTGGTGATAGTTAGATATTGAATATGAAGCGACATGCATGGAGTGGTCATTAGAGATCTAGGATCATCGGGAGAAGGTGCTGCATGGATGGGCCATTCCTTTGGTTCACGTGTTGTGGAGGCATGGTGGTATGGATAAGAGTACTTGGGAATAATAAATGATGATTTTTTCCTAGTACTCAAAGTTGTTTTGATTTTTTCCTTTTTCTATATTTCCTTATGATGTAATGTTTGAACCATGTTTTATGAAATAATAATTTCCCTTGGGATGACATGTGTGTGGTGCAATGTGTGACGAATTCCTAATATATGAAAATGGGAGGACCATATTCCTAATAGAGGCACATTAAAAGTGATGTTAATAAAATCATGTGGGTGAGTTAGTTCCACCCAGAGCAGATAGTATCTTGACATTGAAAACTGAATTCCCTGATTTGTGTGTCTGGGATGGAATAGAAGTTGTTCTTGTGTAGTGTTTATTTTGGTTGGTTGGGTTAGTAGATGTTGGAGGGGTGTTCTTGGATGTTTAGGTATTACTCCATATTTTAAAAATTATAGGTTGGTTTATCATTGAACTTTGATATCAGTAGTGGTGTTTAAAACATAGAGATATCCATGAGAGGTATCTCGCGGGGTGTTTATTTAGATCCCTTTTTCATTTTTGGTATGGTTTTGAATTATCAGGGGTGAGAATAGTTTGAGAGGTATCTGATGTAATGGCTCAGAACTCTATGGTCTATTACTTTGTTAAAATCCAATGGTTGAAGTGTTTTGGGAGGTCACGGTGAATTATTTCAACACTTTGCAGTTTTTCTAATTTTGCGAGTTCTCCAATGGTAGGTCACTGATGGTAGGTCATGATGGTGAGTTTCAATGGTGAGTCGCAATGGTGAGTCGGAATGGTGAGTCGGACTTGTGATTTGGGACTGGGGAGTTTGGACCAGTGAGTCGTGATGGTAGATCACATTGTTGACTCAAACCAGTGACTCGCACCAATGACTCACACTATTATCTCACTGAATGGTGACTCGCACTGGTGACTCAAATCAGTGACTCACACCAATGACTCACCTAACAGTGATTCATTTTCTGTAGTTTTTCTTTTTTCCAGTTTTTTTAGTTTTTCCCCATTAATGTTTTATTTGATGTAAAATAATTTTCAAAGAATATTTAATGGTTTTTGGATCCATTTTGAATCATATACATCTTCTAAAAACTAGAATCCTCCTTTGACTTCCAAATAGTGTGGTCTTGGTCAAGATCTGACTTTAATGGATTTTAAAAACCATGTCTCCCATTGATTTAGGATTTGTAATTTCTAAAGCTGATATATTCTCATCCTTGTGTTCTTACCTTTCTCTTGGTGCAAGATTCCCAAAACCTTTTTTCCCTGAGGATTTGTGTGTTTGTGTTGTAGCCTTTGGACCACATTTTCCTTGGAGGCCTTTCTTACTGCATGTGTGCCCCCTGTTTTGGGTGCAATATGGAAGTGATGATTGATTCTTATTCCAAGTAAGCTTCCTTTATCTTTATTTTATTTTTGCATCATTTGGGGTGGGTGTATCAATATTTCATGAGAAGATAGATGAATTCAGATTAACTAAGGTAATTAAACCAACAAGAATCAATATGTGGAGTCTGGGGAAAGTGACTTATGATCATATTGTTTTATTGATATTTTGATCAATGTTGTGAATTTTATGGGATATATGGATACTGAAAATCATGGTCGTTAGTGGTCCTTGGTTTCACATATAATATTTTTGGATGCATATTTGCTTGCTTCTCATTAAACAAATACATGGAATCTGTTAACAATGTATATTCAGCTAAAATAAATGGATGCCTTGGGATCAAACTATTTCTGTGATAACCCCTGAATTAAAAGGTGAAAATTGAGTGAGGAATGACTTATTAAATCTAAACATGCCTTTCCTTGGTTCTTGCGGTGGTGTGTTGTGTGTGGGATCATTCTGACTTGTGTTGTGGTAGGGTTGTGGGCATGGATATTTGATGTGGGGTGGTTTGGGTGTTGTAATGAAATTTTAGGTTGAGAGATTGGTTGATTGTGGAATGGATGGGAAGTGTTGTATAGAAAGGCTTTGATTGGGTTGTGTGGTTATGTGTTGTTGGGTGCAGATTTGAGTTGGGGGTTTGATCTATTGAGAGGATTTATTGGGTTGAATGGATTTGAATAATGATGATGGCAATGGTTTTCATGGGTGATTATCCATTAATAACCTGTAGAAATATTTCTTATGTCTTTAGATCAGTATGTTATTTCATGAATGGGTGTTAAATGTAGAGTAATGTGAAGTGGGTTAATTTACCATGGATCTTCTTCCTCTATGTGACTTTTTTTGTGGCTTGTTGTGTGTTGTGATTGGTAGTTTCCCAGTTAGAGATGGAATTAATAAATGAATTTTTTAATAAAGAATTAGGATTGGATAAATGAATTGGTTGGGGGTATGATTTGAGTTTTTGGCTTGTCATGTGGTGGTGCATTTAGAGGTAGAAGCAAAGGAGGAATTTTGAATTGGTTTTTGGTTGAAAACCCATAGGTTGGGCTTGAGTGTTTGGTATCATATATGTATTACTTGTATTTTTCTTGTGTTTTCTAAATGTACCCCACCCTGATTGAGAACTATGTGTTGAATTCCCCCATCATCATGGGGGAGGGTGTATTTACTAAACATCTAGGTGGGAGGATGGATGGATGGTCACCCTCCCTTCCCTGCTTCCTATTCTAGGTATTGGTAGCCCAACATTCTTTAGGTAGGTTGTGGTTTGTGAAGCCCAGGTGTGTGCGGGTGAGTTTTTCTTTCCCTAGTGTCTTTGGGATGAGATGTGTTGTGCTTTCCTAGGTGCTTTCAGGATATGATGTGGTTTGTGGCTCAGGTGTCTGTGAGAAAGATATGGTTTTGTTTGTGAGGACCAAGTGTGTATGGATAGGATGTGATGTGGCTCGTGCCCCGGGGATGGCATGAGGTGTGGTTGTGAGGCCCAGGTGTGTGTGGGCAGGTTATAATGTGGTTCTTTCAGAAGTGGTGGGAGTCTGAGGATATTTTTCATTAGGCAAGAGTGGATAAACTAGTGGGAAGTGGTACGGGGTACCCAAATCATATATTTTATTACTATGTTGCTTTACTTAACTTTCATTACTTGGTGAGTATTCCTTGGTGAGGTGGGGATGGTTATAACACCTTGTTAGGTGATGTTGGTTCTGTTGTTTTCTCACAGGGGCATTATTATGCTTCTCTCACTTATGCCCAAGAGACTTTAGTTTTTATACTAAGTATACTTGTATGCTCACCCTATATATAAAAAACTATTTTTAGGTTTTCAGGAGGATTACATGGACTGTTATGGACCTTACTATCTCAGATTTTAGGATAGTTGTCATGTCACTACTTAGCTTTACTTTTGGTATCTACTTTGGAGTTTCATTTCAATTGTAACAGTTTGGTTTTAAACATTCATGTGGGATGGATTTTTGATTTATTATATATATATATATTGGAGTAATTTTGGGATGACCCATCATATCTCTAAATCTTGTTTCATTAAAAATTGTAATGTCTCCCATTTTGTGAGATTGTATACCCTTGGTGTTGGTCACAACCCTGGGCCTTCTGGAGGCGAGTCTCGGGAGTCATTATCTCTATTTCTTCATTATCATCCCATTAAGGGAATATTTTAAGGAAGTGGGTCATGACAATATGAAACATCTTAGGATTATTCTTTATTAGTTTTACTCTAAAGGTATGGAAACATATATTAAATGGTTTTAATAACCTTGAGAACTGGTTTTATAGAAAGATTATATTTTTTTAGATAACTATTAAAGAATTCATGATTAAGGGATGGATAAGTTTTAGGTTGGGTATATGTTTGATGTCGAGATAATAAAGGGTTGGATTATTTTGAAAATGTAAGTTATGTAGTATTGATATCCTTAAGATTGACAATAATCTGTGATATTTTTGGTAATTTATATCTAATTTTTGGTATTATGATATAAATAGGATAGTGTGTGACTTTATGAACCACTAGTTATGGATAGAGTTAATTTTTGGAGGAATATATAAATTTTTTGTGGTTTATTTACTTAGATATTTAAATAGGTTTTGGAAAGGTATGTTATTGAGAGTGTATGATTAGGGTATATAAATTCTTGGTTATATGATCATATGAATGACTAATGTTGTGTGGTGAAGGATAAGTTATATTTTGAGAGCATATATTTCAATAATTATTGGGTTTAGAATATTTTAAAAAGTTCATGGTAATTTGGAATCACTATTTTAAGGATTAGGTTAATAAGTATGAGAGAACCCAACTCAAAGTAACCTTAGGTTTAACCAAGAATGATATATGATAAATTGAGATATATGTAGGTTGGACTGAGTCTGATGTAATTTGATATGTAATAATTATAGGCTAACATGATAGTGTTATAAAGTGAGAAATCTTGAGGTTAAATTTTCCTATGGTTATTTATGATAATTCACTTATAATGATCATCACTCAAGTTAAATATTTTGGTTTTATTAATGGATTGAACTAGAATGAATGATGATTTTGAGGTACAATACAATGATTACCTTGATGAGCAACCCATCAAAATGGGATTTGGAGTGAGAAACCTTGTGATTATGTTAAACCAACTATCAAAAAATATGATTAACTATGTAAACATAGTATAATTCCAAAACATTCCAAGGAAGATAAATATGGAGTCTCATGAAAGATCAAGTGATTAATATGGTTAAGGAAATGAGATTCAATTTTACGTATGTAAAAAATGTGGGAATAACCATAGGGGAAATTACCTTAAAGGGATAGGTAAATTTTCTATGTATGAAGATGAAGTTTATCAAACTCAAAAGTGTAAGGAAAATGGATAATCTATAATAATACATTGCTTTAATTTTAAGAGAGTTGGGAATTATGTGACTCAATGTCCCAACACTAGGTAAAATGAGGGAAATAATCACCAATAACCATGCAAACAAGGAAAATCATATTTAACTACTACTAATGAATCAGATATTGAGTTTTAAATATAGATTTTCTACCATCCTATGTCATAGAAGTTTTCACCAATTATTGTATATTCATTTATAAATAAACATTCCTAGTGTTATTATTAGCATATAAATTATTTTTAGGGTTTGTAGGAAGCCATTACTTATGGATATAGATCTTTAACCTTTAGTAGAATTCTATGTGAAATTGGGAATCAATTGGATATATTAATAAAGTGCTTATAATAATTTTTCATATAGATAAATTCATTCCACATCCTAAATAAATCTATGATCATCTATTGGTGTATGGTTAGTTATGAGTTCCCTATATAAATAAATATTATATTATGATTCAAATTGTGAGGACAAGATTTATTTATGGGGGGAGAATGTAACACCCCAAAATTCTAAATATGATTACATTTAAATAAGTCGACATGTTCAATAATTTACCTTTCACACAACACCCAACATAAAAAAAACTCACAACATATTAGAATAATATTAGTTATTAGATCAATATGGTGATCAATTAAAAATAATTACCTTTAGAAATAATTAATATGAGTTAATGATAAAAATGGGTATTTTCAATAAAAGAAAATTTCTTTATATTTTTTATTTTACTTTAAAATATCATCTAAAAAATTTTAATTAGATAAAATAAACCTCATTTCTGAATTCATCATATCAAAATTTACTTATTATAAATTTTTTAACATATTCATAAAAGGTTGATTTTTAGTTAAAAAATGTGGGATTTACGAGAATTATAATTTTCATGATTTTATCACTAATAATGAACTAAAATATTTAAAAAATATTAAATTAATAAAAATTATGAATTTTAAAATGTTCTTTATACATAAAAAACATATTCCAAACAAATTTAGAACTAAAGTAAAATGTTTCTTTAATATAAAAAATGATTTGGTCTCCTATTTAAATAAAGTATTTTAAAGGTGATATTCAGTTTTGGATTTTATTGAGAGGTTCATATCATTTATTAAATTAATAATAAATAAATTTATGGTTTAAAATGAGTAATAATGATAATTTTATCATATATATAAATTTAAAATCTTAACAGTGTTATTTTTCAAAAAAAAGTGTTTTACGTGTTAAAGTGTTTTTATTTTAAACATAACTTTTCACACTTGTAGAAATATTATTTGATAAAATTGTTTTAAAAATTAAAATTATAATATTCTAATTAGATAATAATTTCAATCATAATATGTTTCATTGAAATTAATTATTAAGGTTAAAAATTAATTATTACGATAGAAGTAAAAGGGGTAAATTGAGTTTAGCCTAGTGTAAAAGTTCTAAACCATT
Organism: Viscum album; assembly: GCA_963277665.1. NCBI lineage: Eukaryota > Viridiplantae > Streptophyta > Magnoliopsida > Santalales > Viscaceae > Viscum > Viscum album. Next base: position 1,647,955,142 of record OY728152.1, read on the forward strand.
TAAAAACACGACTTAAATTTAATTTATGAGATTTTTAATGACCAATACATTTATATCCTACACTTTTTTCCAATTTTATTCCTTTCAACCTTGAAAAGTACATTTCATTATTGAAAAATGTAAAGGTGTTTCCAAAAGTTCCCTTACTTTTACTTATAAAAACATACCACCTGCACCCTTCAAAGATACAATTCACATTATAATTGATCATATAAAATCTTCCATTTTACTCTCCCTATAACCTTATCCCATGAACATAATCATCCGGTCATGCATAGTTATCCTAAGACCATCAAATTCAAGGATACTTTCAAGGAAAATTCAACCCCCCGGCATGAGTATTATCAACTACTTAGTTTTATTATTAATTATATTCATTAAAATTAATTATATAAACACTTATATAATGATATTATTATCATTTATATAGTTTATTATTACTATATTAAGGTTATTACCATTATTTACTCATATACCCCATCCATTAAGAAAAACAAATTTTTATCTGTGTATTGTGTGGACTACCAACTCCACAACGTAACGTGTTTTGTTTTCCTTCACTGCCTTACATGGATAGATCTAAGTATGGTATTAAAGGATAAATATTATGTTTATGGTATCATTAAAGTTATTGTATAAAAATTTTAATAACCTATTCATGATATGATCAACAAACGATCATCATTGATTTTCAAATTGAGTAATGTTTTTATATCCACTATTTGTTCTTCTACTTCCTTCCAATTAAAATATATCATAGTAATAAACACTAAATAATATCATTATTCTTATGATATAATTATATTATTATAAAAACACCTCATAATCATTCATTAAATTAGGGTATGTTCATGTTTGGGTGGGTTTAACAACCTAATTGGACAATACTATGAATTTATATCATGAATGACTATGGGAAAAAATAATGGTATAATATGATAAAAATTTGTAAATTGTGATTTTTTTTATTTATATTTTATCTCAATATTTAATTTATTAATTAATAAAACACACTTCGATCATCAAGAGTTACTAAAAAATGCTTGTTATATATTTTATCTTCAAGGATAAAGATTAAAACACTCATGAAAGAAATTTGAAACATAAAAAATAATTATAAATCATCCCTAAAAATAATTTTAATGATATATTAATAATTAACTTTATAATAATAATAAACATACACACCACTATTATGAAACAGGTACAAATGATCAAAACTTAAACACCAGATGTGGAAAATCGATAGAATTCATATAGAGAATGACTATTTATGAATTGTATATATGAAAATTGATATAGTAGAGTTTATAAATTAAGTGATTAATATAGATATTATTATGACATAGGAGGTTAAAGTATGTTTTATGCACGCCTATCATAGGGCACGGAAAAAGAAAATTTATATTCCTAATACAGCACAGTGGCTGACCAGGGTCGTCTCACTTGAGATGCATTACAGTTGGTTTAATCACTTATTCTAGTTCACCTATTATAATTATTTTTGTTTTTTTTTATATTTATTGAAAATGAAATTTTTAAGGGTTTTAGAAAACATTCAATTGAAATAATGAAATGAATAATTCAAATCTAAATGCAGATGCAGACAAAATGAAGATTAGATAGAAAGGTTTTGGTCCAAGGTTTAATAACACGGGTTCATTCATTATTTAATTATTATTTAAATTCAATTTCATAATTCATTTAGTGAAAACTCATTAATGAATTAATTTTCATTGATTTATTGATTGTGTGATTTTAGCATGCATTCGGCACACCAAACCACACCTCCTCCAATAGTAAAATAGGATAACACCTCAACTGAGAATGTTATTCCTAAAAGACCCAGCTCCATTGTATGCCATTTAAACCCTTATGGAAACCAAAAATCCACCATATTAAGGGTTTTTCTAATATATAGGAGGGAAAATGAATTAATCAAGGAAAAGAAATGGATTTGGAAATAGTGTTGTGGTGGACGACCACCACACTCGGGCAATATTCCCACCTCCACCACAAATAGATTTAAAAAAATTTCAATTTGAAGTTCAATAATGAATAACACCATGAAACCTCTACTAGGTCTAAGACTAAAGTTAGTCACTTACCATGTCTAAGTTAAAAGATATCATGATGTAAAGATGGAATAGAGAGAATGAGAATTATAGTTGGAATAAAAAAAGGATGGAAGAAGGAAAGGGAAACACTTTAATAAAAAAATATGAATGAATTACATGATAAAATAAAAAAAATAAATAAATAAAAAACCTAAATGGAAATTTTCCTCCTCTCCTTGAAGCCTCAGATGGTGTGGTCATGGAATATGGGATGATTTGATAATTGGGAGCTCCTCTCCTTTTATAGGAAGAATATTTCTTTCAAAAGTTGTTGTGTTTTTTACCCTATAAATTTATGATTCACATGTACTCCCCTTCATAAAGTTAGTTCCCAATTTTATTTATTGTCTCCTCTAAAAACTTAATCTCATTTTTTCATCGAATGTAGGAGTTATGAATTTTTAATTGACTATTAATTAATCTGATTGAAGGTTCTGGGAAGCTTCCTTCAAAAGTATAACATCAAATGGAAACACTAATGACTTCAAAACTCTATAAAATTAGTTTTAGATATGATCCTATGTGTCCTAGTTCTATTCCATGTGTAATAACCTCATGTGGATGTGGTTAGACCGAGATGGTCTTCCTTTACTATGGTGGGGTCTACATTGCTCACCAAGAAAATTCTTCAAATTCATTGATTTTTTAATGCCTCTCGATGCTCGAATTATCCCCTGGTCTAGAAGAAAATTTTGAAGGAAATAAAATAATTATTTCAAAAAAAACTCTCAATTTGGAATTATATTTTTAAATAAATCACCAAAATACCCTTGATGTAAAAATCTGTAAAAAATCCAGAATTAATCACCTTTCACTATTTTGCTCCAAAAAAATCATAAATCCAAAATTAATCCATATAATATCAAATTTATAATGTTTTAGGATTAAAATAATTGAAATTAATACAAAAAATGTGGAAAATATTATCTCTTTCAGCGTTTATGGAAGTCAATGAAAGAGGTAAAGGTTTCCATCTCAAATTTCTCTCTTTGAGGCATGTTTGATATTATACACCTAATTTCATTTATGTGGTGTATATACTACCTATTTTAGATATCATATCATGATTTATCTTTTAATAATGTTATTTTAATTTCAATTAAAATCCATCTCTTTCAAGGGTTTTTATTAAAGTCATACTCAAGCTGAAATATTTTTCTTGGTCTTGATTCTTGATTATTTGAGACATGTTACATGTTAAGTACTATGTTTCCTTTGTATGGTTTATTCAATACACATGGATATGTTTTTATCATACTATTTGTATTTCATGGGATTTACTAACCAATATAATTTTCCCTTATTCAAGTGTTTATTAATATAGTTGTTTCCACATTAGTAAGGATTTTTTGTAACTCAAATCATCTTCTTTGAGTTATAATGTTGTATATTGAATAGTGTTCTTCAATTATTGGGTTCTACCACCCTAATATTTTATTATATTTTACAATAATATTTGGTAAAATGAATTTTAAATATAAATAATGATTTATTACTCATTTTATAATGTGAGTTTTTAAAAAAGGTATTTTTGAAAATATTAAAAATGGTTTTTCCTTTCACTTTCATAAGATTTTTCTTCCTCTCCACATTTCTCTAAGAAAAAACTTATGCATTTTAAAGGACATATTGTTGAATATTGTTTTCAAAATTAAAGGTTTTAAAAATATTTCACATCACCTTTTTAGAAATTTTCTTTAATAGTGACATGTAAATTTGTATTTTACATAAATGAAAAAAATATTTTCTAAAATATCTATAATGACTCAAATTTTCCTGATATTATTTTTAGAAAATTTCTGGGAAAATTCCAAGACCAGACGCTAAGACGGAATGCGATTCTGAGGCTCGGGGTGCCCGGAATGGTTCAATAAAAAATGTTAAGTTTTTAATAGCACGTGCACATAACTTTTCTGAAAAAGTGGAATAACTCTTAAATGGGTTCCCAAATTAGAAACACAATGGCACCATTACATTCAGGATGGTGGGTTTACCCTAGGCATGACTTAACTTTAGTGGTTGCGGGTCTCCAGTGAGAAAACTGGAAAAGGACGTAACCATAAATAAAATTATTTTATTTTTGAAATTCTAATAACTCATGAATGGTGACTCAGATTGGAAATACAAGACCACTATTGAGTTCATAATGTGTTGTTTTCCTTAGGTGGGGCCTAACATTGACCATCATGGGTCGACTGTGAATGTTAATTTTTGGATTTTTTAAAGAAGAATAAAATAAAAAAAATAAGTTTATTTTATTTCTCTTTAAACATTTCGCAAGGACGTTGCAACGCAACAACGGGTTATCCCATTTCATTTCTTAAATTAAATAGTGTGGTAACGCTGTAATGGGATGAAATGTTTTCCTTTATCCCTAATTAAACAGGAATTCATGGTTAATGTATAACCTTGGAATTCCATGGAAACTCTAGAGAAAGGTGATGGTGGTTCCCTCCTGTTAGTGAACAACAAATGATGACAAACGTTGCTAGATCGCGGATCACAGATCATGGATCATGGATCGAGGATTGAGGGTCGATGAATGATAAATATACAATCACTCTTTGTCAATGATTGAACAAAATCTAAGTAGGGGTTTTTTTGTATGATTTTATTTATCGTTCTTTCTTTCAAATGATGAACGCAGATCAACCCATAAAAAAGTTGATCTATAGATCGATCATTCTTGTGGGATGGGTGATCTATTTTAGGGCTTGATTTGGGATTTATCCAAGCTTAGAGTTGATGTTTTTTTACCCTCTTTTATCCAATTCTAATGTGGATGGATTGAGGCTGACACAAACAAGGCCCAGATCCATCCACTTTAGTTGTTCTTCTACTTCGCATTTTCCCCTATTTTCATTCTCCTCATTCTTCGTTGAGAGCAATGATCTGGAGTGGGATTTGAGATGGAGGTAGTGTGAGGTAGCTCCGGCCTTTCTAGGTGAATCACGGTGAGAGGAGTATTCCAATGGGGCGGCTAGTGGTGTAGGCAGCATCGGCCTGGCGGTGTAGTCAGGCCAGGCAGACGGTTGCGGCATGGTGTCTGGTAGTAGTGGAAAAATATGGTCCAATGGGATCGCGGTGGTGGGAAGACCCAAGGTAGGGGCTTTGGGTGGTGTCGTAGAAGGTCATCGGCTTGATGGATGGTTACAGGAGCCCGCGGCAGTGCGGTCAACGGCGGCAATGGGAGTTGTGACTAGGGCGGGACACGGTAGTGCAGACCAACAATGCGATGTGGTACCGCGTCGGTCGGCTCGACGGTCTGCCGCGTTGACCAAGTGGGGACATGGCACCTTCCGCATCCCAGGAAGACGAGCCAGTCCACTTGAGTGGTCCAGGACCCAGTGGGTCAAGTCGGGTCGGTCTAACTAGGTTGGACCTGACCTAGACCTAACCAGCCCTTTTTTACTTAAATGGTCATGACTTCCAAACTGTAAGTCTGTTTGATGAGTTTTTTGTAGCGTTGGGACTCTAAAGATGAGGTGATACTTTTGAGATAATTTAAGTGAGTTTTTTTGTAATTTGACTTAAGACCTTAGTCTTAATTAGTAGGTTCTACCGGAACAAGTACACCACAAACGGAATCCTGTGGCTGGCAATGACGTGGAGATTATGTGACTTGAAGACTACGTGACTTTGAGGCTACATGACTTAATGAGAATAAGTGTCTTATCAGGAATGAGTGTATCATTGGGACTAAGTGTCTCATCGAGACTCAGTGTCTCATCAGGACTAAGTATCTCATCGGGACTAAGTCTCTCATTGGGACTACCTGTCTCATCGATACTGGGTGTTTTGTAGACTATGTCTGATAATCTTTATTTTGGTGTCATAGACTTATACATGTGTGAGAAGACTCTAATGGATCTATTGGTTGTGATATCAATACTCCTTGTCTTAGCGAGACCGAATGTATCAGGAAAACTTTGTGACGTACCAAGACCAGGTGTTGTCTTTGATACTTTTGGTAGACTAGTTCTACATGCTTACTACCAGATAGCTTAAGGAGTGAGATCTCTCAGATTTAGCATGCTATGAGCGGGGCCATGTGGTTGGAAGTGGATGAGACCTTAAGTCTTGTAATATTTTACAATTATACCTTGATGTTATTATAGGTATTGTTGACACATACTTGTGTTGAGATGATTGTATCTTCTTAGTGGTGTTTCCTTTGTGATATTTTACTTTGTATTTCAGGGTAACCTACTAAGTATTTTTTTACTCACCCCTACACAGGATTTTCCCGCACGTATCGTTTCTTATTCAGAAAATTTATACTTTAACAGAGTCCTTGGTGGAATGGGGCCAGGTGGTGGTTAGAGTGACCGAACATATGAGTTGTACTTATGTGGCTTCAAAAGGTTGTTTATGTACCTACCCTTCATGTAGGGTTTTCTATGGAGGAGTTCCAAATACTTTTACTTTTACTTTTCCTTTTTGTTGGGCCTGTATTCTGGCCTTATTTACCTTTAGTTTTCTTCTAGTATACCTTGTGTTTGTTTACATAGTGTTTTCACTTTCCAGCATATGTGTCTTGGAGTTGTGTGCATTTGTACTGGTACTTACGAAAATTTCTCCCATTTGTTTGGGATATGCCTACTCGGCACTAGTCTCCAGCCCCTAGCCTAGGGGAGGCGGGCTTGGGGTAGTCATGGTACAGGCCCCGGGGGATGGGTCGTGACAGAGTGGTATCAGAGGGGAGGTGGTTTTACCTTAAGAATCCAGAGTCTATGAGTTTAGTTTGGGGAAATAGTGTTAAGTGTTTCAAGTTCAGATATCAGGCCATAGAATCCAGTGCTAGTGCAGAGGCAGAAGCATCCATACACTGGGACGCTAAATTCTACTTTTTGACTTGGTACATGAAAACACTAGTTGCATGAAAAAATGATGGTACATGCATCGTATAGGAATGGGTTGTATTTTCCATGTACTTCTTGAGTTACCTCACCAGTTATGCTCTATTGATCATGGTATATCTTTTTTTGCTTCAAGATGCTTCCACGTAGATAGCCAACCAAGATTCCACCACGTGGTCACAAGGATGATCCGTGGGGTGATGAGATTGGTACAGAGATTTATACTAGAGATATAACCTCTGGGTGGTGTGACAGTTATACCACCACATGTGGAGTATCACATAGTACTTGTAGTACCAGCAGATGAGATGTGCGGGATGAGTTCACTTCATGAGTTTCAGCGATAGAGACCCCTAAGGTTCTGAGGATATCCCGACTCACAGGCGGCTAAGAACTAGCTTGAGGTGGTGACCAAATTTTCTGTCCAATCAGGAAAACATTAGAACAGATGGTGGTTTTGGCGGTGAGCCTTCTATGTCGCTTAATAGGAAAATGGAGGGGTTTAGATTATCTAATCCTACGATGAGGTGACTCTTCCATGGATATATTTTTAGAACCTTTCCCAGATAAGGGACTATCACCATAAAATCTAAGGTCTATGCATGACCAAGAGCTTCTACAGCTTTGATAGGACGACATGTATGTATCTAAGTATTCATTGAGGCATACCAACCTTCCCAGGTACTCAATGGATATGATACATGACCAGTGCTTTAGGGCTCAGACCTTTAAGTAAGGTGTGCTTAGGGACATTTGAGCTAAATTTATTCTTATGTGCATTCTTACTTATGTTATGGTTATAGAGCGAACCCTTATAGTTGAAAGTCCTTTGGCTGAGCGGATATACATCTAATAGATGTCAGTAGTGGGAAAGCAGGATCAGAGACCTTGAGAGAAGGAATTCAACGTCAGTCTCAGAGACTTAGATGTGTGATAAGTTCTGAGAGGAGGTCCCAGGACAGGGGATATACAACTTAGGGCTCATAGGGTGATTCCAATTAGCCTAGAGAGAAGAAATTCTTTTCATGATACGAAAGGGAATATCTTGCTAGAGATTGTCCATCCCGTCATGCTGCTGACAGGGAAATGGTGAATGGGGTGCTGAGGCAGAGACGATGATAGGAATCGATGGATCTGTAGGGTGGAAGACATGGAAGAGGATCTAGGAGAGTGTTAGGAGGTGGTATACATTTTGACAAGTTACCACCACCACCACCCATGTGGTCCACACCAGGATCAAGGATCTGGAGGATAGGGGAAAGGGCAGTCGCATGCAGTCAAGGAATATGACCTAAGGGATCTAGGAATGATTTGAGGTACGATCTTTGTCTACTCTTAGATTTCATATTAATAGACATAGGTGCTAATCATTCTTCATTTTCACGGATCTTTTTAGAGACCTAGAATTTTTTGTTAAACCATTGAATTGACCCTTACATATGGAGATACTTATGTGAGGAGACTCGATAATCACACTTATGTTGATAGTGTGATTTGAACCTTGATCTGAGAGTTTTGGTTGGAACCACTTGGTGGTGGCGTTGAGGCCTTACGATGTCATTATTGGTATGGATTGGTTATCGATAGTCCATGCCAAGATTGACTGTTTTAGGTAAAAGGGTGTGGTATGTCCGCAGTGATGGAATAGGTTTTTCCTTGGTTGGTGAAAAAGGAAATTCAAGCATCCTGGGATAGACTCATGCACAGGAGGGTGCATTCAATCACCCTTGAGTCGTCTATCCTTACCCTCGAGGAAATGGATGTTATGAATTTTCAATTCCTAGCAGTAGTAGCAGAGTACAATTATATCTTTCCATGATATGTTTCCAGGTTTACCTCCCCATAGGAAGATAGACTTATACATTTTTATACACCCCAATATGGCACTGATATCAGCATCAGTATATCAAATGGATTTCACATAGCTTCATGAGTTGAGGGTGTGGGTGGAGGACTTGTAGTGGAAGGTATTAATAAGACCCAGTGTTCGAGGTTATGTGTGGATTACCAGCACTTTAACCAAGTGAATGTGGAGAATGGGTATCCACTAACAAAGGGTCGATGAACACTTTGATCAATTGAAAGGGGCATCCTTCCATGTGGATAGAAAGGTGACTGCAGGATTTTCAGTAGTTAAGATAGAGTTTGAAGAGCACCCAGATCTTGAGTTTTCTAGAGGAGGGAGTTAAGTATGTAGTGTTCTGTGATACATCAGGGGCCATACATGGTTGTGTCCTAATGCAGAGTCAAGCGGTGATTGCCTATGGTTTGTGTTAGTTGATACCACATGAGCATAACTGTGTGACCCATGATCATGAGTTGGAAATGGTAGTCTTAACATTGAATATGTAGTGACACTACTTTATGGGAAGGCAGTTTATCATCTACTCATAACATAAGAGTCTCAAGTATATCTTCTCTTATAAGGTTATAAACTCGAGACAGAGGCGTTGGCTAGAGTTCCTCCAGGAATATGACTTGGAGAGAGTCTATACTTCTAGTAAAGGAAACGTGGTAGTAGATGCTCTTAGTAGGAGATCCAGTTCATAGTTTCTGAATGAGGAAACAGAGTAGTTTGCCTCATTACAGTTATCCTTCATGGATAGAGATGATTCATCTTACCTCTAGTCAGTGGTTGTTACCCCTCTACTCTTATAGCGAGTTAGGGAGGCACGGATCGGTGATACCGATGGTGAGACTTTACATACTCAGTTGTCCATGGGGAATGATCCTAATGGATATTTGAAATGTGGGGCAAATGTCATTCCTTTTATAGGATGCACAGTAGTAGTAGTGGATTCCTATAGTGGAGATATGCATAGGGATATGAATGTGGGTGTAAAGACGTACACTGGGGATGATATAAAAGGTTGAATTTGGTCTTACCTGTTGATATAAAAGTTGAGAGCTTGTTTGAATCAGTTTTTTGATTTTTCAAATCACTGTGTCAAACCCCTATGCTTGGAAGGGGTTGCTCTTTTATTTCTTGGGGTACCAATAAGGGAGTGAGAAATGATATCGACAGACTTTTTTATGGGTTTACCATGTACATACAGGGGACACGATACCATCTGGGTGATCATTAATTGACTCTCCAATTCGTACACTTCTTATATTTTTAAGAGTAGAGTTCAGTAGAGATCTTGGGATGCCTCTATGTATAGAAGATAGCTTGACTCCATGGAATCCCATAGATGATAGTTTCTGATCAGGATGCTCTCTTTTCATCCTATTCATGGAGATCGAGGACTGGCAGGAGAGGACCCTCTGTGGGAAGTTGATTCCTTTATTTCATGCTCGGTGGTAGTGTGAGAATCTCTAGAAGAGAACATGGGATCGGGGCGCTCAGCTTTGTGCTCGTACCCTCATCTATTTGGGTATCACTTGGTTTGGATTTCAAGGACGTAAAGGCTTAATGTGGGGAGAATTTAATGACTTTGATTTCCCTGGTTTTATTTTTAGAAAATTTCTAGGGAAATTTCAAGACCAGGTGTTGAGATGGTGTGAGATTACAAGGACCAGGGTTTTTGGAATGGTTCGACAAAAAATGTTAATTTTTTAATAGCACGCACATGAAACTTTTCTAAAAACTAGAGGGTATCGTTTCCTTCAATATGGCAATTTTACCCTAGGAAAAACTTAACTTTAATTGCTGAGGGTCTCTAGTGAGAAAACCCAAAAAGGACATAACCATAAATAAAATAATTAAACAAAATTATTTTATTTTTTAAATCCTAATAACAAATGAATGGGGATTCAAATTAGAAATCTGAGACCGCCATTGATTTTGTAATGTGGCATTTTCCTTAGGTGGGGCCAAACATCGACCAGTGTGGGTCAACTGTGAAAGTTAATTTTTGGACATTTTAAAGTAGAATAAAATAAACTTAAATAAGCTTATTTTACTTATCTTTAAACATTTAGTAGAGATGCAGTGATGGGTCATCCTTTTTATTTCTTAAATGAAACAACATGTCAACACTGTAACACTGTAATGGGCTGATGCATTTTCTTTTCTCCCTAATTAAAGAGGAATTCAGGTTTAATGCATAACCCTAGAATTCCTTAGAAACTCTGGAGAAAGGCGTTCGTAGTTCCCTCCCATTAGAGAATGAAAAAAAATGATGAATTCCAGTGGATCGCGAATCATGGATCATGGATCATGGATCAAGGGTCGAGGGTCGATGAATGATGATGATGCAATCTCACTTCAACAATGGTCGAACTGAATCTAGGTAGGGGTTTTTTTCTGTGTGATTTTACTTCATGTTCTTTATTTCAAATGAAGAACGTGGATCAACCCATCTATTGGTTGATCCATGGGTCCATCATTCGTGCAGGATGGGTGTTCTGTTGCAAGGTTTGACTCAGAATTTATCCACGCTTAGAGTTGATGTTGTTTTACCCATTATTCTTTAATTATAACGTGGATGGATCAAGGATGACACAAAAAAGGCTCGGATCCATCCACTTTGTGTGTTCTTGTGCTTCACCTTTTCCATTATTTTTGTTCTCCTCGTTCTTCGTTGTGTGAAATAATCCAGATAGGGATTCAGGGCGGTGGTAGTGTGAGGTGGCATTGGCCTTTCCAGGCATAACGTGGTGAGAGGAGGCCACCGGTGGGGTAGATAACGGCGAAATACGTTGGTATGGTGGACGAAGGTGGTGGAAAACCATGGTCAAGTGGGATTTCGGTGGTGTGAAGACCCATGGTAGGGGGCCATGGGTGGTGGTAGAGGAGGCTATCGGCTCGACACCAAGTGACAGGAGCTCACGGCAGCATAGCCGCGGGCGTCATTGGGATATGCGGCCAGGGTGGGCCCCAATGGTGTGGACCAGCAACGTGGAGAATCTTCACATTAGTAGGATGGCATGAAATCCCCCAAACTATGTGTGGGAGGAGCAGTCGGCTCGACGACCGGCCATGTTGACCAGGCAGGGACACGGTGCCCTCTGTGTCTCGGGCGGACGAATCGGCCCGTTCAACAGGTTGGGCCCAACCAGGCAGGCTGAGTCGGACCCAGAGGTTTGGGTCATGTGGGACCTGGGTTAGGCAGGACCTGGGTCAAGTGGGACCCGGTTCGGGTTGGGTTGGTCAGCCCAGGTCAGACCGGACCCAAACCCAAACAGCCCCTTTTTACTTAAATGGTCATAACTTCCAAACTATAAGTTCGTTTGATGAGACTTTTATGGTGTTGGGACCCTCACTATGAGGTGGTACTTTTGAGATACTCTAAGTGAGTTTTTTTGGCAGTTGACTTATGACCTTAGTCTTAAGTTGTAGGTTATCCTATAACAAGTGCGCTATGAATGGAATCCTATGGCTAGTTGTGACATGGAGACTGTGACTTGAAGACTACATGACTTTGAGGCTACATGACTTACCGATACTAAGTGTCTTATCAAGAATAAGTGTATAATCAGGACTAAGTGTCTCATCGAGACTAAGTATCTCATCGGGACTATGTTTCTCATCGATACTGGGTGTTTTGTGGACTACGTATGATAATCTTACTTTTAGTGTCATAGACTTATACTTTTGTGAGCAGACTCTAGTGACTCTATAGGTTTTGATATCAATACTTCTTGTCTTAGCGAGATCGGATGTCTTAGGTAAACTTCATAACGTACTGAGACCAGGTGTTTTCTCAGATACTTTTGATAGACTAGTTCTGTGTGCTTACTATCAGATAGCTTGAGGAGTGAGTTCTCCCAGATTGAGCATACTACAATTGGGACCATATGGCTAGTAGTGGATGATACATTGAGTCTTGTAATCCTTTACAAGTATACCTAGATGTTCTTGTTATAGGTGTTTTTAACACATACCTATGTTGATCTGAATGTATCTTCTTAGTGGTGTTTCCTTTGTGGTCTTTTACTTTGTGTTTTGGGGTTCCCTGCTAAGTTTTTTTTACTCACCCTTATATGGGATTTTCCCACACGTGTTGTGTCTTGTGTAGATGATTGACGCTTTGACAGATTCCTTGGTGGATCGGAGCCAGGTGGTGCTTAGAGTGACCTGACAGATGAGGTGTGATTTTGCAGCTTCAGACAGTTGTTTCTGTACTAACCCTTCAGGTAGGTTTTTCTGTGGAGGAGTTCCATAGACTTTTACTTTTACTTTTCTTTTTTGTTGGGTGTGTATTCTGGACCTGTTTACCTTCATTTTTCTTCTGTCATATCTTGTGTTTTCTTACTTAGTGTTTTCACTTTCCAACATCTGTGGCTTGGAGTTGTGTACGTGTGTGTATAGGTACTTAGGAAAAATCCTACCATTTGTTTGGGATATTCCTACTCGGCGTTTGTCGCCATCCCCTAGCCTATGGGAGGTGGGCTTGGGGTAGTCATGGTACAGGCCCCAGGGGATGTGTTGGGAAAATATCTTTTAAGTTTTCAATTCCATTTCCATTTTCATTTTATAAAGGATTTACCTTATTGGGGTTTATGTTTTATGATTTATCCTCTAATATATATTTTATAATCTTGGGGAAATAAACTCATGGTACCAGACAATCCAATTCTAGATACCTTCTTAGGTGGTATTGTACAATTATCCTTTTTAAAGGATATTTTTCATCTATATAAACATCCTTATGGGTTTATTTTGTTACAATGAGGATATATTCTTTTTAAGCCATCAACTACATTTTTATAGATGGATTATGATCATGTTATTCAAGTATTGAATTAAATTTAAACTCATTTCTCTATAAAACATGAACATCACATTTTTTATAATTCAAATTAGACGATGTTCGCCTAGAAATAATTTTATTTTATTAACATAGGGGAAAGTATTGGATTTATATATGTTTTATTTAAATATATATGATTATTATCTAGTTGACACTTTATTGTTTAACCATATACCTTCTTCCTCATTATTGGTTATGATCATGTTATCCCTTTTATTTACATGGGGAGAAGTATTGGAATTCAGTATATTGTTATTACAATACAGATGGTTATTGGAAAGTTGACTATGTATTGATTTAAAATTCACCTTATTTCTCAAGATGGGTAATGATCATGTTATCTATTTTATTAATATGGGGAAAAATGTTGTCATTCTTAATTATTATTGACTATAAACACATTTTGATCATGTATTTATATTTTTTTTTCTTCATTATATAGATAAAAAAAGTTGTATTCAGTAAGAGGTTCCTCAGGGAATGGTATGAAAGGTCTTGATGACTCCTATAGTGAATGCATTAGACTTAATAATGTGATGTGTGGGTCCTAGAATTATATAGACCATGTATGAATCAATAGGTCTCACGAGATAAAACATTTTTATGTATATAGTGTAATCCTACCCAATTCAGTGAGATTACTTAACTATGATCTTGACAACAAGTAAAGTTTCTTGGCATAAGTCCTTGATAGAGAGTTTTTGATGTTCAACATTATGAATTTCATCAGTATGAGAATAGTATTACTGATATCCATGTTTTCATTAACTTTCATAGATATAAAATTTTCCCAATTTCAAGTTGATTATGGATTCATGTTGTGTGTTCATTCTTGCCATAATATTTATTCCATGTTTATGCCATGATTACCTCAGTTATATGTTTCCCTTACTGAGTGTTTGAGCTTTCCCCTTCTTATTTTTCAATTTCCCTGGGTTATAAAGAAAAGTATTACACATGATATTCCTAATATGATATCTTATGTAGAAGAATTTATGGGATATGTTGAATATTTATTAGGAATTAAGTAGTTTTATATATAGTAAGAAAAAAATGTTTGTTTGATATGAAGAACATGGGCTTTGTTAGTTTATGATTTATCCTAATTCTATAAATCTCTAAACCTAAAAATATCCTCGAAATGTAAGATATTAAATAATAGTTTTTTTATTTTGTAATTAAATATGGTTATATCCAGTCTTTTACACCCATTGTTAAAGTGAGTTTGTAAAGTGCATGTTTATGGAACCGAATCCAGGAGTGCGGGTCTAGGGAATCACATAGATACTAGAGAGATCAGATAGTGACTACTTAATCAATCTTAAACTATGAGACCTATACATATTAGTCCCTTGAAAAACCATACATGAGAATATAGGAATAAGGAATTATAATTAACCCACTAAACAAAGAGGGTAAGAACCTCTTAGGAATATAAGAAAACTGATCAATCATTACTAAAGATATAGACATGGTGTAACGCCCCGACCCCAGTTACCTAAAGTCGGTGCATTATTACATAACATTGGCATTATCACAAGAAATATCAAGTCTCAAAATACTGATTAGTTTAGTAGCCTTTGAATAACTAGATACATTCATAAAGTTTACATTACATCATAAAATGAAAACTACAATAATATAGTCTCCATAGACCACAATCTTATCCCCTCATACTATCCTTACAGGTCATTCATAAAATACTTCTTCACATCCTGGGAAAAATAAAACATAGAAAGGGGTGAGCTCAAATGCCCATTAAGGATAACAATATAGCGGAAACTTTCATAAATAAGCATAAACATTTAAGGCAATGTATAACTAAAACAAAAGCCTTTTAAAACATGAACTTCATCATAATATGGCAGAAATAAAATGAAATAATGCCATATACTTATTCACATGGATATTTTACTAGTCGAATAATCACATGCAATATCAATAACCACTTTCATACTGATGGAATGCATAATGCCAGACTATCATAACCACATAGTCAAGGCCTCGTGCCAAGACTACAAATAATATTTTTTCAATGCCTTGTGCCAAGACACTAGTTTGTCTCATTAGACCTACCGATGCATTGAGGAGCTATATCGGGCTCCACCCATCACTTATTAAGTCCAATGCATTCCCATATGAAAAGGTTTAAACATAACATAAACATTAGTATTAAAACTAGAATATGAAATGTAAATACTTCATCCATAAACCATGAATGGTATAAAAATAACACATCCACAGTCAAATATATCACAAAACCTTCAATACAATATAGAAGTTTTGTATCATAATAAATCAACTTCAAATAATCTTAAAATCCATCAAAGGATGATGACATAGATAAAATCAAAACTATTTGAGGGAAATATCTCTTTTTTGAATTCATTTAAAATTAACATAATTATAAAATTAAACATTTACTTTGAAAATTTTCTTATCATCTTGTAAGGGAAGATTCGAAGATTTTATAATGGTGGAAAATAGCCGCACCTGTCGTATAAGTTAAAAAATACATTCTTACCTTAATTCTGTCGAAAAGGTTAAAAAGGACCTTGTTTGGAAAATAACGGAAAGATTGCTTTATAAACCTCTTATAAAAACTCAAACAAGGGTATAAATGACTTTAACCAATATTCTAGTAAATAGTAAAAATGTTTTGAAATACATTTTTAAGAAACATGGATGTGGATGATAAAGAAGTCCCAGTAGATTATTACGTATAAACAACCTCGGATAATGAAGAGATTGAGAAATAAACCCTTACCTTGTACTTTTCCTTAGTTGGGGGTAGGTTAACCTCCTGTATAATGGTGAAATAATTGTTATTAAATTATACAAGAATCATATACATTAATATGATATCATATATGATCTTTTAACATTGCTTTGTTAATAATATCTTAGTATTATCGTCGTTTCGAGTGTTAACTTACTCGTATATGTTTTTTTACATAACCCATGTTTGTTATGGATAGGTTGTATATTATTCATATCCAGAATGATATTAAGTCCTTAAAAATTATTTTTAATCATCAAATGATAATTATACTTGAATGGATACTATGGAGAATGAATCTCATCGCGTTCGTGGAGACAGTAGTTCGTACGTACGCACGAGCGAAAATATCATTCTTTTGATATTAAAATAATATATAATTGGATGGTATATCATATATACAGAATAATTATCCTGTTATATTTATTATTTACATGAATTACACATCATTATTATACCCATCCAAATAATAATTTATTGAATAACAATTACACCACGGCGTGGAGATGGTAAGCCGTACGTACGCACATATGGTGACATGTCATTAAAATGATAGATAGAATACTGAATATGGTTGTACCATATTTATAATAACATCATATTATATATAAGATACTGGAGTTATTATTTTATAATGAGAATAACAAAGAAATAAGAAGTTGAAGAAGAAAGGAACTTGAAAGAGGGTGGTGAAAACATTACCTTTTCTTAGGGTTCTTCCTTTTGATTTGATCAAAAGGGCTCCTTAGGTTGGATTTATGATCAAACTAAGGACTCTAGGTTGAAGTGAGGGAAGTTGAGAGAGTATTTGGGTAGGGTTTGGCCGAGTCAAAAGGCTTTGAATGAGTGAATTAGTGAGAATGGGGAGTTCCCTTTTATAAGAGGGGTGAGGGGCACCTTTTGAAAAGCTAGAAATATTATTTTATAATAAATTAATATTCAGTTTCTAATGGCTAAAAAGTGGATTACTTAAGGTTTAAGGTGGGGATGGGTCGAAAAACACTCAACCAATATAATTTAGACAGGTTTGGGTCATTATATTGACCTTATATTTTAGTTTTAACTTTTAGTTAATTAGTTTGACACTTACCATGTCACTTTGTATTTTTATATTATATAGTTAATAAACTTACTATATTCCTCCAAGAGACCCCCAAGTGGTCCATTAATGATACACCTATCATGATATAAGTCTCTTGGCCGAACCTTATATCTTTAGGAATTGAATATAAATTAATAATATAATATTTGTTTTAAAAACTCTTTTATGTCAATTTTGACACTATTCAATAATTGATTTTTGTTAAAGTCTTAATGACTTTATTAATTCAAAAAAAATCATTTAAGAAATATTATAATGTCATATTAAGAAATAAAATTCATGGATTTCATCAAAACTTTCAAATTATATTAATTTTAACATTTATAATACCAATTATTTGATTCTTTCATTAATAAGTAAAATACTGCATCATTATTGTGTCATAAATAATATTAATTATTAAATGTCTAAAAATTATAAATAAAATACCATTATTTAGTAAATCCTTTTAGATTTCTAATTAATATTTATAGTCTAAAATCCAACATATATAACCCTATGTAAAAATTGTTTTTCTAAAAGATATATGTTTATGTCATTTTTGTATTTATTTTAACTTAATTAATATAAAGTGTCATTATCACTTACAAGTGGCTCCATGGGGTCCCAAAATCGACCCAAAGATGATCATGGTCGTACATGTATCAACCAATAAGGTTAGGACACATTTTAGGGTAATTTATTATTATTATAATATTATTTTTTTACCCTTATTTACCAGATTTACTCTTTAACCATGGTAAATAAAATATTTACCGAAGTAAATATTAAAAATTTCTAAAAATAAAAGTTACCTATTTAAACAATTTGTACATCATGATTCCAAATATGGAATCCATTTTTCCAAATTCAAGACACAAAAGTGTCAGAAATTAATTTAAAATTAATTCCTGTTGTTAAAACAAAAGGCGTGTTTTTAAGAGATAATAACTATCAAAAGATTGACACTTGTTCATGTTCGGTTTAATTGTGAAATTATGTCCAATGACCAACATTGTACTAAATGGTAAAAATATATTCTAAATATACTTTAAAACCACTAAAATTCATAATTTATCGCTATTAATTATTTTGATTAAAAAAAATTTTTTAAATTAAAATTTATTAATTTTTACTATTCATAAAAATATAAATGTTATCCGAGAAGTTCAAAAAATTTACCGTAGGCTAATTTCGATATTCCGAATCCAAAAATGAAGTCAATTTTGAGAGGTAAAATTTATTAAATTTCAAAAAGTGGGTATTACTATTCATAAAGGCTAGTTTGATTGGTTGTAGTGTGTGTTAGAACTCGAAGTTGTGTACAACACACGCTACTGTATTATTCAAAGAGAAGTGTGCCGTGGAAGCTTGGGTTGTTACATTCTCCCCTCCTTCAAATAATTTCTTCCTTGAAATTTCAAGAATATTATTACATAAAAAGAATCGGGTGGTTCTTCATCATAAGTTCCTTGGGTTCCCACGTTGCCTCTTCCATCTTATGGTTTCTCCATAGAACTTTTACCAGACGAGTCGTCCAGTTTCCCAGCACTTGTTCTCTTGTATCAAGAATCCTGATGGGCTCTTCGCAATAAGACAGATTGGGTTCCAGTTCTAATTCCTCATCGGTGAGTACATGCGTTGGGTCAGGCATGTATTTTCTCAACAGTGATACGTGGAATACATCATGAACTTTGGAGAGATTTGGCGGCATTGCCAAATGGTAAGCTATAGCCCCAATTCGTTCTAGAATTTCGAAAGGACCGATGTACCTGGGACTCAATTTACCTTTCTTTTCAAAACGTATAACTCCCTTCCATGGAGATACCTTCAAGAAAACATGATCTCCCACCTGAAATTCCAAATCCTTTCTTCGATTGTCAGCATAGCTCTTCTGCTTACTTTGAGCTGCTTTGATGTGGTTTTGGATTACCTTCACCATTTCCATCGTTTCCTCCACCAGTTCTGGGCCTACAATTTATCTTTCGCCAACGTCATCCCAACAGGTTGGTGTACGACATCTTTTTCCGTATAACACTTCATATGGTGCCATCCGAATACTTGAATGGAAACTATTGTTATAGGAAAATTCTACCAGAGGTAAATATTGATCCCACATACCCTGAAAGTCAAGTGAAAAAGATCTCAAAATGTCTTATAAGGTTTGAATAGTCTGTTCCGATTGTCCATCTGTTTGAGGGTGGTAAGCAGTGCTCAAATGAAGTTCAGTATCCAAGGCCTTCTAAAGACTCTTCCAGAATCTCAAAGTAAAATGGGGATCTCAATCTGAAACAATCGATAGAGGTACTCCATGAAGTCTCACAACTTCATTAATATATATTATTTCTAGACGTTCAAGTGGTAAATCTTCCCTTATAGTAAGAAAATGTGCTGACTTGGTAAGACGATCAACAACGACCCATATTGCATTGTTCCTTCTAGGAGTCTTTGGTAGTCCCATGAAAAAGTCCATAGTGATATTATCCCATTTCCACTCAGGTATGGGAAGAGGTTTCATGACTCCTCCAGGCTATTGCCTTCCATCTTCCACTTGTTGACAAACCATACATCTTTACATAAAATCAGCAATCTCCCTCTTCATGTTGTCCCACCAAAAATGTTCCTTTAAATATCTATACATTTTGGTGCTCCCAGGGTGTATGGAGAAATTGGAACTATGAGAATCGTCTAACAACTCCCTTTTCAAATCAGGTATATCGGGAACACAAAGTCTCTTCCCGAATTTCAAAATTCCTTCTTCATACAAAAACTCTCTCAATCTCCCATCATTCACAGCTTTAATCTTCTTTTGAAATTCTTCATCATAGGTCTGAGAACTCTTAATCCTTTCTAGTAAAGATGTTTTGGCAACCATTTGAAAAATCAATGATGTTTTACCTTCCATGTTTATTCCCATGTCCATCTTCACTAGATCCATGAAAATTGGATCCCTTTAAATTATCATATTGTTCAAAACTCCATGATCTTTTCTGATCAAATCAACTGCCACCTTATTTGCCTTCCCCGAGTGGTAGTGTATCGTATAATCATAATCCTTGAGTAATTCAAGCCATCTCTTTTGCCTCATGTTGAGTTCTTTTTGTGAGAAAATATACTTCAAACTCTTGTGATCAGTATAAATCTCACATTTTTCACCATAGAGGTAGTGTCTCCATATCTTCAAAGCAAAGATCATAACTGCTAACTCGAGATCATGAGTAGGATAGTTTTTCTCATGAATTTTCAACTGTCATGATGCATAGGCAATAACACTATCATTCTGCATAATTACACAACCAAGTCCTTTCTTCGATGCATCACTATAAATAACAAACCCATCATTCCCTGATGGTAGAGTCAATATAGGAGAATTGACTAATCTTCTCTTCATTTCTTCAAAAAATTCTTCACACTATTTTTTCCAAACAAATTTAACCCCCTTACGTGTGATCTTTGTTAATGGGTTAGCCAATCAGGAAAAATTCTGGATGAAACGTCGATAATAACCTACTAAACCAATAAAACTGCGTACCTCAGTTATACTCGTAGGTGCTGGTCATTCTTGGATTGCCTTGGTCTTAGAAGGATCAACAGAGATTCCATCTTTAGAGATAATATGGCCAAGAAAAGAAATCTCCTGAAGCCAAAATTCACACTTGCTAAATTTCCCATATAATTCATGTCTTCTCAGAGTCTTCAGGATAATGCGCAAGTAATTTTCATGATCGTCGTAGCTTTTTGTATTATACCAAGATATCATCAATAAATACCACCACAAAATCATCGAGATATTCCTTAAAAACTCTATTCATTAGATCCATGAATACAGAGGGTGCCTTAGTCATCCCAAAAGGCATTACCGTAAACTCGTAATGCCCGTACCTTGTTTGAAATGTTGTCTTTGGAATGTCTTCCTTCTTCACACACAACTGATGGTATCTAGATTGAAGGTCAATCTTTGAAAAGTATTTATCTCCTTACATTTGTTCAAATAAATCATCAATGCGAGGTAGGGGATACTTATTCTTTATTGTTATAGCATTGATCTCCCTGTAGTCGATACATAACCTCATAGATCTATCTTTCTTTCTAACAAAAAGAACAGGGGCTCCCCATGGAGAAACACTGGGGTGAATAAATCCCTTATTACTCAATTCCTCTAGTTGTTTCTTTAGTTCAACTAATTCTACAATGGTCATTCTATAAAGGGTCTTCGATATAGGCCTCGATCTAGGAATTAAATCAATGGAAAACTCAACTTCTCATTCTAGAGGATGTCTAGGTAAATCTTCCGAAAACACATCTACATATTATTTCACAATAGGTACATCCTCTATTCGAAAATTCATTTCCTCACCCATAGTCATTTCATTATCTTCCTCCCCAATAATTTAATTTAGTTGAGCTACTGGGGGTGGATCTAGATAAGAATTAGGTGGTGACGATTATGCTCTAAAGATAAGGTGTTCCTTATCATCATCATCAAAAATCATAACCTCCTTCTTATTACAATAAATCTTTGTATCATGGTCCGAAATCCAATACATACTGAGGATTATATCAAACCCAATCATAGGTATGATGATGAGATCAGCGGATAAAGAACATTTATGTGCTCTAATGGGGATTGATTCACAAAACTTTGTTGCAATGATACTTCCCTTAGGAGTTTTAACTAACAACTCAATTGTTAAATCAAATTGGAAATATCTAATTTTCTTAGAAAACTGGGAAGATATGAAACAATGCGATGATCCAGAATCAAATAATGCATTTGCTAAACTTGATGAAACCATTAAATTACCTGCCACCACGTCTTTCGGAGGTTCTACCTCAGCAGTAGTGATAGCATAAGATTAGCCTTGATCCCTTGGCCTTTTCTAAGTTAATTTCCCCTAATGCTTAGGACATTCATTTTCATAATGTCCCATCTCCCTAAAATTTTAGCATTGTACATCGGTAGCTTCCTTCTTCCCCTTGAAATAATGATCTTGGTGGCCTTTTTCACCACACTTGTAACAGACTCCCATTCATTTTAAGCAAGTACAAGGGTGTTTCTTCCCACATTTACTGCAGGATGGATATTCAACTTTTCCTTTATTCCCCTTATTTCCATTCCCAGATTGATCATCCAATCTCTTCTTCTCTTGATTTTCTTCAAAGTAATAAGACTTAGAGAATTCCTTTTCTGTCTTGATAGCACATGAGACAATGTCTTCGTACGACGAGAAGGATTATGAGACTAATGCTCGATGGAGAAATGGTTTTAACCCATCAAAGAAACGATCAATCTTACTTCTTGGGTTATGTATATAATCTCCAGCATACCTTGCTAACCTTGTAAAGTTAGTCTCATACTTTGCGACATTATCATCCTCCTTTTGTCTTAGACTCAGAAATTGTCTTTCCATATCTGCTCGATGGTCACGAGGAAAGTATTTTTCTAAAAACAGATCTTTGAACTCCCTCCATTCCATATTTTATACTTCATCATCTTCCTTCGTGTTTTGAATCAATGACCACCATTGATCAGTATCTCTAGTGAGGCGGTAAACCACCATGACAACTTTTACCCTTTCACTACTCCCCAAAGCCTGAAATATTTTCTCTAGGGAATTTATCCATTGCTCAGCTACTAAGGGATTTGTACCTCCATTGAACGTTGGAGGTTGTTTCCTCATGAAGCGATCTAACATTGATCATCCACACTGTGGACCAGGGTGCTCCATACGGGTAAGGTTATTATTCATAACCTGAGTGAGTTTTCCCAGTATGGTGATTAGCTGATCAGAACCAGTTGCATCACCAGCTCCACTATAATTATCTTGAGCAGGAGGGAAATCCCTACATGGAGTGTGTGCATTGATATGGTTTCCATTTCTTCCACTAGGCGCCATTTCTAAACAATGGCATAAACTAGATCAGTTTATGAATCAAAATACATAATTCCATACTTATAAAACACTTAACATAAATTTAACAATTTATGGATATAATCCATAATCATAAAAATGTTTTCTTAGAGGAATTATATAATCATAATCCCTTCATAATTATTTTTAAAGAAAATGAGAGTTATCCTAAACATATCTCCAGGGAGTGTCGTAACCAAGAGTGCAGCAAGGCCCATTGTCATGCACCAATTCCCGTTCGAGTCTATCTCAAAGTGGTGTTTTCAAGTTTTACCCCTAGGTACATCTGTGCCAGAGCTACCTCTACCTGCTCATATCTAGACAGGGATGTATTTCTTGGAAAACTCAAAAAATCTCTACAATACCAAAATTCAAGGAAGTTCTTCTATACTAATCCTCAAATTCCATCTTAGGTCTATGTTCTCTAATCAGAGTTTATCTAAATCTAGTTTCCAAGATTTGTACTAAACTTCCTTTGATACCAATTGTAACGCCCCGACCCTAGTTACCTAGAGTCGGTGCATTATTACATAATATTGGCATGATCACAAGAAAGACCAAGTCTTGAAAGACTGATTAGTTTAGTAGCCTTGGAATAACTAGATACATTCATAAAGTTTACATTACATCATAAAATGAAAACTACAACAATATAGTATCCATAGACCACAATCTTATCCCCTCATACTATCCTTACAGGTCATTCATAAAATACTTCTTCACATCCTGGGAAAAATAAAACATAGAAAGGGGTGAGCTCAAATGCCCAGTAAGGATAACAATATAGCGGAAACTTTCATAAATAAGCATAAACATTTAAGGAAATGTATAACTAAAACAAAAGCCTTTTAAAACATGAACTTCATCATAATATGGCATAAATAAAATGAAATAATGTCATATACTTATTCACATGGATATTTTACTAGTCGAATAATCACATGCAATATCAATAACCACTTTCATAATGATGGAATGCATAATGCCAGGCTATCATAACCACATAGTCAAGGCCTCGTGCCATGACTACAAATAAGATTTTTTCAATGCCTTATGCCAAGACACTAGTTTGTCTCATGAGACCTACCGATGCATTGAGGAGCTATAGCGGGCTCCACCCATCACTTATTAAGTCCAATGCATTCCCATATGAAAAGGTTTAAACATAACATAAACATTCGTATTAAAACTAGCATACGAAATGTAAATACTTCATACATAAACCATGAATGGTATAAAAATAACACATACACAGTCAAACATATCACAAAACCTTCAATACAATATAGAAGTTTTGTATTATAATAAATCAACTTCAAATAATCTTAAAATCCATCAAAGGATGATGACATAGATAAAATCAAAACTATTTGAGGGAAATATATCTTTTTTGAATTCATTTAAAATTAAAATAATTATAAAATTAAACATTTACTTTGAAAATTTTCTTATAAGATTTTAAGGGAAGCTTCGAAGATTTTATAATGGTGGAAAATAGCCGCACCTGCCGTATAAGTTAAAAAAGACATTCTTACCTTAATTCTGTCGAAAAGGTTAAAAAGGACCTTGTTTGGAAAATGACGGAAAGATTCCTTTATAAACCTCTTATAAAAATTCAAACAAGGGTATAAATGACTTTAACCAATATTCTAGTAAATAGTAAAAATGTTTTGAAATACATTTTTAAGAAACATGGATGTGGATGATAAAGAAGTCCCAGTAGATTATTACGTATAAACAACCTCGGATAATGAAGAGATTGAGAAATAAACCCTTACCTTGTACTTTTCCTTAGTTGGGGGTAGGTTAACCTCCTGTATAATGGTGAACTAATTGTTATTAAATTATACAAGAATCATATACATTAATATTATATCATATATGATCTTTTAACATTGCTTTGTTAATAATATCTTAGTATTATCGTCGTTTCGAGTGTTAACTTACTCGTATATGTTTTGTTACATAACCTATGTTTTTTATGGATAGGTTGTATATTATTCATATCCAGAATGATATTAAGTCCTTAAACATTATTTTTAATCATCAAATTATAATTATACTTGAATGGATACGATGGAGAATGAATCTCATCGCGTTCGTGGAGACAGTAGTTCGTACGTACGCACGAGCGAAAATATCATTCTTTTGATATTAAAATAATATATAATTGGATGGTATATCATATATACAGAATAATTATCATGTTATATTTATTATTTACATGAATTACACATCATTATTATACCCATCCAAATAATAATTTATTGAATAACAATTACACCACAGCGTGGAGACGGTAAGCCGTATGTACGCACGTATGGTGACATGTCATTAAAATGATAGATAGAATACTGAATATGGTTGTACCATATTTATAATAACATAATATTATATATAAGATACTGGAGTTATTATTTTATAATGAGAATAACAAATAAATAAGAAGTTGAAGAAGAAAGGAACTTGAAAGAGGGTGGTGAAAACATTACCTTTTCTTCGGGTTCTTCCTTTTGATTTGATCAAAAGGGCTCCTTAGGTTGGATTTATGATCAAACTAAGGCCTCTAGGTTGAAGTGAGGGAAGTTGAGAGAGTATTTGGGTAGGGTTTGGCCGAGTCAAAAGGCTTTGAATGTGTGAATTAGTGAGAAGGGGGAGTTCCCTTTTATAAGAGGGGCGAGGGGCACCTTTTGAAAAGCTAGAAATATTATTTTATAATAAATTAATATTCGGTTTCTAATGGCTAAAAAGTGGATTAATTAAGGGTTAAGGTGGGGATGGGTCGAAAACCACTCAACCAATATAATTTAGACAGGTTTGGGTCATTATATTGACCTTATATTTTAGTTTTAACTTTTAGTTAATTAGTTTGACACTTACCATGTCACTTTGTATTTTTATATTATATAGTTAATAAACTTACTATATTCCTCCAAGAGACCCCCAAGTGGTCCATTAATGATACACCTATCATGATATAAGTCTCTTGGCCGAACCTTATATCTTTAGGAATTGAATATAAATTAATAATATAATATTTGTTTTAAAAACTCTTTTATGTCAATTTTGACACTATTCAATAATTGATTTTTGTTAAAGTCTTAAAGACTTTATTAATTCAAAAAAAATCATTTAAGAAATATTATAATGTCATATTAAGAAATAAAATTCATGGATTTCATAAAAACTTTCAAATTATATTAATTTAAACATTTATAATACCAATTATTTGATTCTTTCACTAATAAGTAAAATACTGCATCATTATTGTGTCATAAATAATATTAATTATTAAATGTCTAAAAATTATAAATAAAATACCATTATGTAGGAAATACTTTTAAATTTCTAATAAATATTTATAGTCTAAAATCCAACATATATAACTCTATATAAAAAAATTCTAAAAGATATATGCTTATGTCATTTTTGTATTTATTTTAATTTAATTAATATAAAGTGTCATTATCACTTACAAGTGGCTCCATGGGGTCCCAAAATCGACCCAAAGATGCCCATGGTCGGACATGTATCAACCAATAAGGTTAGGACACATTTTAGGGTAATTTATTATTATTATAATATTATTTTTTTACCCTTATTTACTGGATTTACCTTTTAACCATGGTAAATAAAATATTTACCGAAGTAATTATTCAAAATGTCTAAAAATAAAAGTTACCTATTTACGCAATTTGGACATCCTGATTCCAAATATGAAATCCATTTTTCCAAATTCAAAACACATAAGTAGAATAAATTAATTCATGTTGTTAAAACAAAAAACGTGTTTTTAAGAGATAATAACTATCAAAAGATTGACACTTGTTCATATCTGGTTTAATTGTGAAATTATGTCCAATGACCAACATTGTATTAAATGGTAAAAATATATTCTAAATATACTTTAAAACCACTCAAATTCATAATTTATCACTATTAATTATTTTGATTAAAAATTTTGTTTTTAATTAAAATTTAGTAATTTTCACTATTCATCGAAATATAAATGTTATCCAAAAAGTTCCAAAATTTTACCCTAGGCTAATTTAGATATTCAGAATCCAACAATGAAGTCAATTTTGAGAGATAAAATTTATAAAATTTCTGAAAGTGTGTATTACTATTCATGACGGCTAGTTTGATTGGTTGTGGTGTGTGTTAGAACTCGAAGTTGCGTACAACACACGCTACTGTATTATTCGAAGAGAAGCATAACGTGGAAGCTTGGGGTGTTACACATGGCCATGAAATCACCCATTCCCTATAAAACTCTAATGAAGGTTATCAATATTGATCTACTCTCGATGACCAACACCTAACCCCAACATTCAACCTAGAAAATATGGAAACAAATAATTGATCATTTCAAATCCATTAAAAATATGAACATTGCCTTAGAATATATGAGAGTAAACCAAAAATTAGAGCAATAAATATGAAATTGAATGTAAAGAACCATTTTATTTCTTATATTACACAAAGACACTTATAAAATAGATAATTTCACTCAATCTATACTATAGGTAGGTAAAAGGGACATGGTGACCAATTTCAGGTCCCTTGATATCCCATTACCCACAATACATATTGAAGATCATCCCATGAGACATTATCTCTCAAAAAAACTACTATTTCCCTTACACACACTACATATATCACCAAGAAAAAAGTATAACCATCACAACATATTTAAGTACATGCAACCATTATAAAGATAAGAAATAGAGAAAAAGTTCAACAACATGAAAACACCAGTAGAATAACAAGTGAAACAAAGATAACTAACATAACCAATAGATCCAACACACAAGTGTAATCAGAATAAAAAGAACTATAAGTTCACTTTCAAAAAAATATAATTAGTATAACCATAACATAATCAAAACCAATATCATAACCAAATTTAGTATCCCAAATCCCCCAATGGTATCTCCAACAACATATTTCAAATTAATGTTCATATGTACAGCCCATTCTATCTATGTAATATGAGAGTATCATTTTTAAATTCACCATGTTATAACAGTTCAAAGACCAGATGAAAAAATTTCAAGTTCTCAAAGAAATGATAATATTTTCAAATAATATGATCATTTTCCAAAAAAAATAATTTAAAGTGACACTTTAAATCCATTATAAAAACCAAACACCAGTAAAATAATTTTAAAATTCATTTTATAAAATCTATTTAAAATAATCAATAAAAAATTACACCTTTATAAGAAAAAATAATATAAAATCCAAACAATTACAAATTTCAAAAAAATAGAGTTTTTTTTACTCTTTATCCAAAAATTCACTTAAATAAGGGTCATTAAATCTTTCACTGAATCAAAAATATAATAATATTTTCATAAAACATTACAAAAAATAATTTCTTAAATATATTTTGAGTTTAAAAAACATTTGTGAAATATATATTTCCAAAACCATTATATAATTTAAAAACCTCCTTTTCATTGAAACATGTATCAACAATTCAATTCACATAAACATAAGAAAACCAATCATGTAACCAACAAGAAGAAAAATAACATGAACCAATCATCTCAAAATTTTACTTGTTATTATACTTATTATTCTAAACATTATTTTTTAATTAAATACATCATAGAAAATAACAATAAGCAATTATTTTTATTTAATTCTAAAAGTGATGAAAAATAGTTACAGTTTTATAATTCTTTCATGACCTGTAACACAATGAGCATAATGTTCCAAAAGAAAGATATGACAAGAGGTTATTGAATTTAGCTTACAAAAACTCTAATTTATATGATATTTATTATACTATATATTCCTTATGAATTACATTCATAACAAAGAATAAAAATATTCTTATCTTTTTAACATACCAAAAAATTATCTAAGGAAAAATATTTCAAAGTTATAGCATGATCATTGTTAAATTATAGTCAATAATCACGGATTTCTAAGTCATTAAATTAAATTAATACATGGCATGTTATTGAATGCTTAAATTTTTAAGCTAATAAAAAATCACTCAAACATATGTAAAGATTCTTTATGGTACTAACATGGAAATAGTTACTAAGCACAAAATGGAAAACAATAAAAATAGAATTATTCATTTAAGTACTCAATCTAAAATGGTGGAAAATATCTTAAAATAACATGGATTATAATTACCATTTAGCTAATTATCAATAATTAAATTCATTTTTATCTTAGATTCTAGTTCTATATGATTTTCATGTTCCTTTAGACAATAAACCACAAAGAAGTCCTTAACACAATTCAATTCTAATAAGAATCAACACATGAAACAAAGGAAAATCATACTTACTATGTTCTCAAAACCATTTATTAGAAACTATCAGTTTCATCGGAATCACAGTTACTCATATCAGCAAACAAGGTCATCATGTCACCCTTTCCAAATAATCACTAAAAAATCACATGAATGATTCCATCCTAATAGGTGGTCATTTGACTAATGCATGATACAAAAATCCCATCAACTAAACCCATAATAATGTGGTGATAAAAACTCTAGAAGTGTTTCTTCACACTTTTGGTACCCAAACCATCCTATTAACTTTAAGTTCAATATAAAGAGGTTAGTTATACCTTTTTATTCTCTAAAATTCAAGTTTCTACATTTCCTATCTCTAGAACTACCATTCCAATAGATAGACCAGACTAAACTGATACTATTTATAACATCCCAACCCTAACCATTGGCCTAGAAAGAGTTGAGGTGCCACTAACCTTAGGTGATGTTCCCAATACACTAAAGGATAATAATAAATACCAAGATATTACTGAAAAGTTGGTGAATTTTTTTCCTTTAAAAAACCACAACATATCAATAAAAAATCAAAATAACCAAACCTGACTACATGATGCATGAAATATAAACAATATAACTCAAAAAATACTAATGAACTAACAATATTAGAGTACAATATTACTAAAATAAAACTATAAGATTATAGAGCCAAGATGGAACTCAAAGTGCCAAAAGTGAAACTACCTTGAGCTCCAAATAACATCGAACACTAAGACATAATATCCATAACCAAAGACAATAACATCCCCCATGCTCCACTAAAAAAGTGAGATATTCCACCTTTATCTATAGAATGTCAAACAATGTGTTCATACGCACCAAATCCCATAAATAGGGGGTGAGTAATTATACCCAATATGAAACCCAATAAAATATTTTCCCACTTTCCATATGACCAAAAACAGGTTATATCATAGGATTGTAAAATAGGTAGACAGGATATCAAACATTGATAAAGTAGTTTCCAAAATATTAAATGAATTGGATGAGTATATTTTTCAAAATAAGTATAAATAAATATGTTTTTTACTTTAAAGTATCAAAAAAAATCATTAATTTCAATGTGGAATAACCCACCCATGTTTTCACACACACACGCACAAATTAATGACTTGGACCTCCTTATACTCACAAGTGGTGAGTCATCCTTTCACCGAGCCATCCCTTAGTGACCCAATTTAATGGTGGAACTTCTGACCATGATCTATCTCATGTTTCCCTATTTTATGGTGTCACTTATAACCACAAATTTTCCCTTGTTTCTCTTTTTGAGGGTTTCACTTCTTACTATGATCCGTCCCATGTTTCCCTATTTGAAATTGGAACTTTTGACTATGATTGATCCCATGAACATGAACACACGCAACCCATCTATACCAAGAACAAAAGTTAAAAACCATATTTCTTTGAGAAACTCATTCAATCAATTTCTCAAATATGTTGTGGGGTAATTCACACACCCTAGATTTCAAGAACCAACTAGTAATAGAAAATATATCAGAGTTTTAGTAGGGTAAAATCATTCAAAATTATATTATTTAAATAACACCAAGATCCTTTGCATTCTAATAAAAGTGGAAAGAGGTAGAAACCACATACCTCACAATGGGTGATTAAAAAGGTGAATGACAATATAAAACCACTAGATCCTAGCTCAAAACTCTTTTATTAAATAAATACAAACAATATCTCATCAAAAATTATCATAGATTATAGATCTATCCATAATAAATGAGATCCAATGTTCAGTGTGAGAGGATATGGGGAGATCTAGAGAAAAAGAGAGAAAACATATACTTATTGTTGATTATAAAGATCCAATGCACCTATATCTATTAAAACCAGCTTTTGGATCAAAGATATCCACCAGTAACACTTAGGAGAGGACTAAAGTTTGAGATACTAAGAGGATAGGTGATAAATGAGGGTTTCAGGGTCTTAAAACCAAATTGAGATCTATTTTTCAGAGCATTAATTACACGTAGCATGGTTTGGCCACACAGTTTGGGAAACTATGTGCTAACCAAGCACCAACCACTCCCTCTAAACCCCCTTCTCGTATGGTTGGTTCACATGTTTTGAAAAACTAT
This sequence comes from Viscum album, assembly GCA_963277665.1. Classification (NCBI taxonomy): domain Eukaryota; kingdom Viridiplantae; phylum Streptophyta; class Magnoliopsida; order Santalales; family Viscaceae; genus Viscum; species Viscum album. The sequence continues at coordinate 1,647,986,994 of OY728152.1, forward strand.
GTTCCAACCATGTTTTTCCCTATTTCTACAATTTAATGGTCTCTCCTAGGAACCCTAATGGTTTGGACAAACTATACTCACCCTACCAAACTTTTAATACTATCACATGGTGACCTAGAGAAATTTTTACGGTTTCCACTAATTGTGCACAAACTATACACCCTTAAACACACCAATAAAAAACATCCATAACATATCAGAGGCTTCAAAAACCCATACAAACCAAATATCAAGAGACATTATAATCCCAACATATACACTTTGGTGGATTTTCTATTGGGTATGATTACTCACCCCTACATATTCACTTTAGTGCATATGAAGACATTATTTGACATGCTATAGATAAAGGGGGATATCTCACTTTTCTAGAAGATCATGTGGGATGCTATGGTCTTTGGTTATGGAGCTTGGGGCTCAGCGGTCACTATTATATATATCTAAGGGTATTTCCACATTTGGAAATTTGATTTCTATTTTTGTTCTATTCTCTTATAGTCTTATTTTAGTACTTCTGTTGGTAGTTACACTCTAAATTTGTTCTTTTGTTGGTATTTCATGTGTTGTATTGTTTTTATTTCATGCATCAAGTAGTTTGGTTTGTTTTTTTATTCTTTCTTGATAGTTTGTTCATATTTAAAGTGAAAATTTTCCACAAATGTTTTATTAATTCCTTAGAATTTATTTCTAACCTTTGGTGTCTTGGGTAAATCAACTAAGGTTAATGGAATCTTGGATCTTTCCAAGATAATGGTTAGGTCTGTGATGTTGCAGTTGAAATGCATCATTTTTCAAATTGTGAACCAATAATGAATTTTCTATTACCTTAAGAGTTATTAGAATACATGGCTTATTTAAAACCATGTGGAAACCATTTTGAACCCGTATATTGTATAGAAACATCCAAAAATTAGTTATAATGCCTCAAAACTAACACTCCCCCAAAACACACCCTAACACCCCATGACATTTACCAAGGTAAATATCCTTTATTTTAGCCACCAAAATCATTCAAAATCAAAATAAAAACACCCTAAAAACCTATAATTTTTTATTTTATGCCCCTTAAATGTTTTTCATCCATGAAAATCTAACATTTATACCACCATATAACACTTCAAAAAAGGGATGAGTGTTTCATGATTTAATTATTATTACACTAGATCATAGTTAAATCATACTAAAATCATGGATATTTTATACAATAAGTCTATATGATGCTTGTATGTGAAAAATTTCATATCTTCTCTCCATTTTTATTGAGAAAAATGTATAGTTTATTTATTCTTTTATTTTCATAAATTTTTGGATAAAATTAATTGATAAATTGAGATGGTAAATTCATATTTTTCTTATAAAGGTAGTAGGAGTTTTTTATGAGCCATCTAACCTTATTTTTAAGGTTTCAGCAAGGATATGTTGCTCAGTGACTTTTAGTGAGCCATGCCTCGTTTTATTAATTCTGAATTAAATATTAAATTAATTATAAATATTTTATTATTAATTTTATTTGGTAATTACTGGAGATAGTTGTAAAGACCCCAACCCCAATAGCTCAGAGTTAGTGGTTACTTTATTATATTGGAATTAGATACAAATAATTTCATCCCAAAGGATCAAATAGCTTAGTAGTCTTGGAAAACTAGATACATACTTGAATCTTATATTATAATTGAAAACATAAAATATAACATATTAATTACTTTTAGACTGCCATTATTCTCTTAGATTATCCCTGAATATCAATCATAATATACTTCTTAGAATATTGGGGAAAATAAAAATAAGAAAAAGGGTGATCTTAGATTCTCAATAAGGGTATTCATGTATAAGAAACTAAATAAGTCATGAATAATATGGCAAGAAATAAATTGAGGTTTAATAATTCCATATAAATAATCACATGATCTAAAAACTATCCATGGATATCATAACTAATAAAATTATCACATGGAAATCAATAAATAATATCATAATGAAGTAAATTCGTAATTACGGACATCATAAACATACCTTTGAGTCCTCATGCCAAAACATCTTACTTAAATAGATAAGGCATCATCCAATACCAAATCAAGTTTGTCTCATGAGACCTACCGATGAATATAGGGGCTATAATGGGCATCACCCATCACTTAATAAGTCCATTGCAATCATCATATGAAATGGGTGAAACATATTCAATATAAACCTTCATATTGAAACTAATATATGAAATGTTAATGATTACCCCAATCAATAAACATAATCAAAACCCATCCAATATAATATGGAGAATGGTATTAAAATAGAACATCTCCAATCAAACTAATAATAAATCATTCAATAAAATATATTAGATATAAACATAATAGAATAACCTTTTTAAAGCATAAATTTTAAAAAATTATGTTGGAATAGATGAAAATACTTTAAAGATATTATTGGAAAACTTTTGATTAAAATACCCTTTTCACTTTAAAATCAATTATTTTTTTAAAAAAAAATATGCACATATAAAAGAAAACATTTTATTTGAAAATAACCTTATAAAATTATAAATTAATCTTCAAATAATATATTAGTCATTAAATTGGGAAAAATAATTCAATCCATATAAGTTAAAAAACATTCCTTTTATATTTTTGTTGGAAAGGTTGAAAAGTACCTCGTTTGGAATATAACAGGAAGATTCCTTTCAACACATTTTATAAAAATTAAAACATAGGTAAAAATAAATTTAAAAAATCATAGGATAATATTAAAAATATTTTTAAAAAACATGGATATGGAATATAAATATTCCCTATAGGAAACTTAAACATAAACAATCTCGAATAATTATGAGATTGTGAAATAAACCCTTACCTTAGGTTCAACTTCCTTTGTACGTGTTCAAACCTCATGTATAATAAATATATATTTATTATAAATCTATTTAAAAAATATAATTATATATATCATTCTATTTATTAAATATTTATAGTCTTTTATCACTCGTTTCTTAACAATTCTTTGTTAAAAATCACTGTTTTGATTAATAATTGCTTTATTTTTCATGTATGTTTTAGTTTAGTAATTTTGGTATCTATACTTTGATAAAGGTTAAATCATCTCCATAATTTTAATAATGATATAAATATCATATATAAATATTAAATCCATCATAATTCATATTCATAAAAGATGGTAATGAAAAAGGATTTGTATAACCATGTGGAGACGATAAGTGGTATGCACACACAAGTGATACTTTTATTTCTCATTTGATGGGAAAGATGCTGGATAATGGTGTTACAATATTCATAATAAAATTTTATTATATTTAGGATACGTAATTTAATGTTTTTTGATAATTTATATAGATATGGAATATGTGTAAGAAGGAATAAACTAAAAGAGGTCGGGCAAGGCAATTACCTCTTCTTCAGGAGACCTTCTTTAGATCCTTTATTAAGGAACATAAGGTAGTTATTTCAGGTTTAAAATAACCTTAATAAATTGTATAAGGATGTCTAGAAAATAAATTTTGGGGTATGGTTGAGCAAGATGGCTTAATGTGGTGTGAAAAAATGACGGAGGAGGAGACCTTTTATAATTTAGGTGAGGGGCACTTTTGGAATTTCTCAAAATATTAAGTTATAATAAGTTAATTATCATGAACAATTCCTCAAAATGTAAGGTTATTAAAAGATATGTTAGTATAGGTTTTTAATACCATAAACCAATATAATTTAGACAAGTTTTGGTGTCATTTTAAACCTTATCATTTTGTTTAACCCTTAGTTAATTAATTTTAATTTTAACTATCGTTACAAGTTTTTTCATATTAAAGAGTTTTAAATTTACTTATATGGTTAAAATTGGGACATAAATGGAAAATTTATGACATTATATAACATATCATATCCAACTTTTCTTATTTCAAGATTTTTTTATTTTTAAATAATTTAATAAAATATTATTTTGATAAAATATCATTTTTTTCAATTTTGATACTAATCAATTAATTTGACTTCAAATACATAAATAAAGATGGGGAATTCGAATATAATTCTTTAAAATCTCTCTAATATATTATATAGATCTATAAAATTCATTTTACACATTAACACATTCAAATTATATCAAAATTAGTATTTTTAAAATCATTTATTTTATTTTTATGTTAATTAAATAAATATTGTATTAGCATTGCACAACCATTTAAGGTAATTATATAATTTTTAAAAATTAAAAATTAATTTATATAATTAAAATAATTTCATTAATCTCAAAATAAATATTTATTTTCATTCTTATATTTCTTTTTTCCCTATATGGACACATAAAAGATATCAAAAATAAAGAGAGTGACATTTTGTAACTATATTTGATTTAAATAATATATAAGTCATTTTCATGGAAAAGTGTCCATTAAAAAACTAAAATTAGAGACTAAGGTGATAATATTTTAATAATATTCATCCAATGAAAATTATGATGAACAATTATGGTCTTATAACTTAGTTTCAATCTAAATTAACCCAATTTACCCTTTACCAAGGTGATAAATTTTACCATGGTTAATATTCATTTTTGACCAAAAATAAAAGGGGCCCAATTACCAAATTTGAACCTCATGATCCTAAATATGTCATTAATTTTATCAAATTCAATACATATAAGTTTCAAAAATTAATGTTAAAATAAGTTCATAAAAAGTGACAAAAAACTCTTTTTAGAAAATGATGATTTTAAGAATAAAACTAGATTTATTCTTATCCCATGCATAATAATATTATTAAATAAATTTAAAAAAATATTATATATATATATTTCATTAAAATCATTCACTGATAGTTACTAATTCAATTTATTATGATAAAAATATATTGCGCGCACAAAAATATTTTTTCAGAAAAACACTTCTTTTAATTTTTTTTAAATTCTAATCAATTGATAACCAATAAATTTATTCTATAAATGTATAAACCATATATTTTTAAAAATTATTTAGTTCCATTTATACCCACCAATTTAACGACTATGCAATAATTTTCTCATAAAAATATATCACGGTTTGTTTGAACTCAGTGTTGAATGCAACACAAAATATCGAAGAGATTAAATTTATTTAAAAAGAGACATGCCATAAAATATTGGGTTGTTACATTCTTCCCTCTAAAAAATTTCATCCCAAAAATTTCCATAATTTCACTCATAAATATATTTGGTTAGTTCTTCATCATATTTTCCTCAATTTTCCACATCGCCTCTTTTATCTTATGATTTTTACAAATTACCTTTACCAGTTGAGTCATCTGATTCCTCAATAATTATTCTCTAGTGTTTAGAATCTAGATAGGATCTTCATAATAAGATAAATTAGGTTCTAAACCAATTTCTTTAGAAGTGATAACATGTTTCAGGTCTGACATGTACTTCCTTAATAAAGAGATATGAAACACATTGTGTACTTTAGAAAGGCTAGGTGGAATTTTCAAATGGTAAGCCACGGATCCAATTATTTTTAGGATTTAAAATGTACCGATGTACTCAGGGTTTAGTTTTCCATTCTTAACATATCTTATAACACCCTTATATAGAGATACCTTCAAAAAAACATGATATCCTACTTGAAATTACAAATATTTCCTTCAGTTGTTGTCATAGTTATTTTGCCTACTTTGAGATGCTTTGATATGGGTTTGAATAGTCTTTACTATTTTCATTATTTCCTCTACAAGTTCTTAGCCTACAAGCTTCCTTTCAGAAACTTCATCCCAAAAAAATGGTGTATGGAATCTCTTTCCATAAAACTCATTATATGGTGCCATTTGAATACTTTAATGTAAGATATTGTGTAGGATAACTATACCAAACGTAAATACTGATCTCACATACCTATAAATTCAAGTGAGAAGGACCTAAAAATGTATTATAAAGTTTGGATAGTCCTTTTTTACTACCTTTCAGTTTGAGAGTGATAAGTGGTGTTAAAACAAATCTCAATATTGAGAGCCTTCTTAAGACTTTTCCAGAATTTTGATATAAATATTAGATCATGATCGGACACAATTGAAATAGGTTCACCATAAAGTATTAAAACTTCATTAATATAGATTCATTCAAGGAATTCCATTGAAAAATATTCTCTTATAGTGATGAAATGTGCAGATTTGGTAAATCGATCAACAATAACCAATATCACATCATTCTTTCTTCGATTATTTGGTAATCTAATGAAAAATTCCATAGTCATTTAATCATATTTCTATTTATAAATAGTTAAAGTTTGTATGAATCCTCTAGGTTGTTTTAGATCATCCTTCACTTATTGAAAAACCAAACATCTTGACACATAAGCAGAAATTTCCCACTTCATATTATCCCACAAAAAAAATATTCCTTCAAATCCCTATACTTCTTGGTCCTATTAGGGTGTATAAAGAAATTCGATATATAATAATCATACAAAAATTACCTTTTTAGCTCAGGTATAAAGGGAATATAAAACCTCTTTACAAATTGCATAACACCATCTTTATATGCAAAGTTTTCCAATTTCCCATCATTCATAGCTTTAATTTTCTATTGAAAATTCTCATCGTCAGAATAAGAAATTTTTATCTTTTCCAATAATGATGGTTTGGAAATCATTTAAAAAAGGAGTGATGTTTTCCCTTCCTTATTAATTCCCATATCCATATTTACTTGATCCATGGACACAGGAGCCCCATAAATCCTCATTTTGTTCAGAACTCCATTATCCTTCATGATCAATGCATTTTCTACCTTATTTTCCTTTCCTAGGTGATAGTGTATTGAGAAATATTAATCCTTGAGTATCTCAATAAATCAACTTTTTCCTTATGTTGAGTTATATCTATGATAAAATGTATTTAAAATTATTATGATCTATATATATCTCACATATTTCATCATAGAGATAGTGTCTCCAAATATTCAGAGAAAAGGTTATGGATGCTAACTAAATATCATGAGTTGGATAGATTTATTCATGAGCTTTTAACCACCTTCATTCATAGTAAATAACTCTATCATTTTTTATAAGGACAGAACCAATTACCTTCCTTGATGCATCACTATATATTACAAATCCACTATTTCTCAATGGTATAGTCAAGATCGGAGCATTCACCAATCTTCTCTTAATTCCTCAAAACATTCTTCACATTCCTTTGTCCAAATAAACTTAACCCTTTTATGAGTAAGCTTTGTTAACTGATTAGATAATCAGGAAAAATTTTGAACAAATATCTGATAGTAACTTGCTAAACCAATGAAACTATATACCTATGTTATGTTGATTGGTATAATACATTCTTGGAATACCTTTTTCTTTGTAAGATAAACTGATATTAAATCCTTTGAGACAATATGGCCAAGAAAAGAAAATTTTTGAAGCCATAATTCACACTTACTAAATTTACCAAATAACTCTTTTCTTATAAGATAATAAAGAATTATCTGAAAGTAGTTCTTATGGTCCTCTTAGTTCTTGGAGTACACCAAGATATCATCAAAAATCACCACAAAAAAATTATCAAGATATTCCTTGAACACTCTTTTAATTAGATTCATAAAAACATAGGGTTTATTAGTCAATCCAAATGGAATTACTATAAACTCGTAATGTCCATACCTCATTCGAAAAATTGTCTTTAGGATATCTTATTTGTTTACCCACAGTTGATTATATCTATAACGAAGGCTAATATTTGAAAAATATTGAGATATGTAAAGTTGGTTGAATAATTCATCAATGTGAGGCATCAGATACTTTTTCTTTATCGTAATAGCATTGATTTCCCTATAATGAGTGCAAAGCCTCATAAACCCATGTTTCTTCTTAAAAAAGAATAAGGGATAACCAAGGTGAAACACTAGTGAATATAAATACCTCACCACTCAAATCCTCTAGTTGATTCTTTAACTACACTAACTCCATAATGGCCATTCGATAGGGAGACTTTTATATAGGTCTATTATTAAAAATTAAATCAATGGGAAACTCAAATTACCATTATGTTGGATATCTAGGTAATTACATAGGAAATACATCAATGCATTTTTATATAATAAGTACATACTCAATTTGAATATTACATTTTTCATCAATAGTTAGTGTCTACTCTTCTTCTCCAATAATCCCATTTAGAAGAGCTACTAGAGGCTGATCGATACATGACTCAAATGATTAATTCTTCCCTCTAAGGAATTTCAAATATTCATCATGAATCATAATTTCCTTCTCTTTGAAATAAATTTTTTCATTATATTTTAAAATTCAGTCCATATCAAGGATTATATCAAATTCAACCATAGGTATGATAATAAAATCAGAAAATATAGAACATTTATGTGTCATAATAGGAAATTATTGACACATATTTGTTGAAATGAGGTTTCCACTTAGATTTTTGACTGAAAACTCCCTTCTTAATGTGAATGGGAAATGTCTAATTTTTTTAGAAAATAGAGAATATATAAAAGAATGTGATGATCTATAATCAAATAAATCATTATCTAAATTTGATGATATTATTAGTGTACCTTTTACCACATCATTAGGAACTTCAACCTTAGATATAGTTATCATATAAGATTGGACTTGATCCCATTGAATTTTATGGGGAAAGTTCCATTGACTCCTAGGACAATCATTTTCATGGAGTCTCTCTCTTAAATATGAAGCATTTTACATTTCTATATTCCTTATTTCCCTTGAAATCATGGACCTAGTGACCCTTTTCTCTACACTTATAAAAAACTCCCATTCCTAATAGGCATGATCCATAATGTTTCTTTCCACATTTATTGCAAGTTGGAAATTTCACCCTTCCCTTATTCCCCTTTTCCTTATTTCATTTTCTAGAGTACTTAGCATCCCTCTTCTTATCTTGCTTCCCTTCTAAGACATAAGACTTGGAGAATTATTTATCTATCTTAATAGCACATGATACTATATCCTCATCTGATAAAAATATTTGGGAGACTAGTGCCTTTTAAATAATTGGCTTAAGCTCATTAAATAAATGTCCAATAGTACTCTTTGGATTATGTACATTGTTTTTGGAATGCCTTAATAACCTTATAAAGTTGTCTTTATACTTAGAAACATTCCCATCCTCCTTTTGTATCAGACTCAAGAAATATCTCTCCATCTTCACTCATTGTTTTCAAGAAAAATATTTTTACAAGAAAAGTTCCTCAAAATCCTTCCAATCCATGTTTTTTATTGCATCCTCCTGTTTAGTTTTTTGAATCAATGGCCACTATTGAACTAAATATCCTGAGAGATAATAAAATTTCATGACAAAATTATCCCTTTAATTACTTCCAAAATTAATAAATATCTCTTCTAAGGAACTTATCCATTGATCATATAGAAATGGGTTTGTAGTCCCAATTGAATGGTGGAGATTTTTTATGCATGAATCAGCATAAAATTGTGGATCAGTAGGCTTCTCCATATATGAAATGTTATTTCTCATAACCTGAGTCATCTATCCCAATATAATTATAAGTTTCTCATATCTAGCTACATCCCTAGATCCAACATCATTATATTTCCTAGGAGGGAAATCCCTACATAGATTATGTGCATTGTTACAGTTTCTATTCCTTCCACTATGAACCATTTCTAAACAACGACATACACTAAATTAGATTATGAATAATAATGTATAATTTTGAAACTAGTGAATCTCTTAACATAAATTGAAAATTTATGTATAACTAATTTCAAAATCATAAACTTGGTTTCTTTGGGAATATTATCAAAGTCCATTATAGGATTACATTTACCTAATATAGTTCCCAAGTTTTCTACAAAACATCCTTGGATACCAACTGTAAACACCCCAACCTCAGTATCCCAGATTCTGTGGTTACTTTATCACATTGGAAGATACAAATAATTGCATCCCAAAGGACTTGTAATGACTCGGATTTTCTATGTATTAATTTTTGGATACTATTTGGATTATTTTCGAGACCAGGTACTGAGATGGAATGTGATTCCAAGGCCCGGTGTGCCCAGAATAAATGTTTGAAATATATTAAATAGAACACATGCACATTTTTCCTAAAAAAATAGAATAACTTCTAAATAGAGGCCCATATCAGACATATAAGGGCACCATTGAGTTCAGGATATGGGTTTTACCCTAGGCATGACATAACCTTTATCTACATGGGTTGTTTGTGAAAAATTCATCGCGGGCATAAAATTAATAGAATAATTAAATAAATTGTTTAATTTATTCATTGACTCAGTGACCTGTATTATCCTTTAAATATATGGTTATAGAGAATTCTCAGGTTTATCCACTAAACACTGGAGATCCAGAGAATCATTGGAGATCTTTTGGAGGAGATTTCTATTGGATATCGATATGTGATATATTCATATTAGGATCAAAATAATGTATTTTTTAAGGATATATTATAATAGGGGGTGAATTGTAGTTTAAAAAAATTTAGTTTAAAAGAATTAAACTAAAAAAATCACAAAAATATTTATGTAAAAAGATAGATTTGGACTTGGCCTTCAGTTTGATTGCTAAAGTATCGTAATCAATGTGATTCCAATAATATCATAGTATAGAAATCATAATCACAAATGATTATATTAATACAAAGTGAACATATCATAATCATAATAATTATGATTAAATTATAGTGTCTCAGATTCATAGAGATCCGATTAAATGTACAGATTCTTTTTATCGTATTTAGAATTGTTACGATAAAACAATTACAAATAAGCATAGTGGAATTAAAATAATTGTAATAAACAAGTATAACAATAGAAAAATATATAAGAATGAATTATAGCTATTTTAAAATAATATATCTCTTTTAAACTTTAGATTAAGGTAACCAAAAACCTTGGATAAAGGTATCCCTTGTCTTATACTTATAATAAAGTTTTTCTTTCCTCAACAAGGAAATCCCTCGATATGAATATCAGATTTCCTTTATCTGCCTATCCATGATTGCCCTCGATCTGATGGATTAACTCTATGTTTCTATCCTTATAATACCTTGATCAATACAATGATCATACAAATGATTAAAACATAAAATTATTCTCAAAGAGATAACCTAACAAGGTTCCCTTAAGAATACAAAACTCTAAAACAATTACAAAAGACTAAGAACAAGCCCTTCACACTTTGTAATCTTCAGAGCTCTCAAAAAATGAGAATTTGAAAATTAAACCAATCAGCATTGCATCAGATCCAAACTATTAAAATGACTGGGTATTTATAGGTGAAATCCCAATAGTCATATTTTCTTCCCAATGGTCATATATTCTCCAATTTTTTCATAAGGACTTGGACACCTCACACTTGACTGCTCATGATTCTCTAGCATAACTGAATATCCAACATTGTATTGATTTTACACCATCATAGTGTAAAAGATGTTCCATTATGATAGAAATCAGTTTTCCATATTCAGAATTTAAACTTAGTCAGTCTGGTGTACTTCCTTACAAATGTCACTACAATAATTTTTATGAGTGTGAGTCTGATGGTTATCAGTTCCATCATAAATCCAATTACAAAGACTTTTTTTACCACGAAGACAAGACAAAAAAATATTAAATATGATCTGATAAGGTGAATCTGATGTTTATCAAACTCATTATGATAATCATAATGAAGAATATAAGTTTATATTCTAAATATTTTATAAATAATTCTAAGTATGGTAAAAGTTTACATTTTCTAAAAAAATATTCTAAAACATTTTGTATATTAAAAGTTAGGAATCAATTATTTAAGAAAGAGTTTTTTTTTCAAAACAAAAGGAATGAAAAGGTCATTAGTGTGACTTTTGACTCAACAATATCCCCCTTTTTGGAAAGCACAAACCACAAAACTTAAATAGAAAATAACTTTGAAAAACTTACAGTCCATTTACTTTAAAGAACTTCATATTCAGAATTAAAAATTAATTCTTATGACCTCCTAAGTTAATAACTCATCTGAATGTGGTGATGAATATGAATAACTCCCCCTTAGGATAAAATATCCCCTTGAGAATTGTATTCTTCTCTTAATAAAATCTTCTGATTTTTAAGAAATAATTTATCCCCCTATCTAGAGGATTCTCCCTTATGAAAGGTTTTTTTACCCCCTTTGAATAATTTCTCCCCCTTTGTGATTTACAAAAAGAATGGGGAAAAATCTTGAGTTTCCTAAAAATGGTTAGAAAAATAATAATACGAAACAATATTATTAACTCCTTAATCATCTAAATAAAATGAAATAATATTCAACCAATTGGAATTGGAAAAACATTCAAACAAATCATAATGGGATGAAAAAGTCATTCATTCAAAAACATGTTTTTCAAAATTCAAAAATGATTACAATAAGAGTTAAAAAGAGAAAATACTTAAATATTTCTTCATCATGGATTTCACAATAGACTTCATCTTCTTGAACTCCTTTCTATCTTCTTCAAGCTTTGTAATGATTTCATCTTGAGACCAATTTTTATCTTCTTGGATCTAAAGTCTTTCTTCCAAAAACTCTTTCTAATTCTTCAAATCGATGAATTCATCGTTGTAATATTTGAGTATTGAAAAATTATACTACATATATTTTATCTTCCCATGTAATTCCTTTACTTCCTAGGTCTGGTAATCAATATAATCTCTGAACTGTTCCAAAAATTTCACCTTATCTTTCAAAAGTTTAGATAAATTTTTGAAGGCATATGATTAATCATTCAAAATCTTCTTCATATATTTAATAGTATATTCATGTGACTTAACATCAACATCAATATTTTGATACCATTTCACAACTTTATTGAAAGCCTTCTTATTATATTTATAAATTTCTTGAATAACTTTGAGATCATCCTCATTTTGTATCATCCTATCTATCAAAACATTGATGGATTCCATTTTTTGAATTTTATTTTCATGAGTCAATTAAACCTTGTCTTCTAGTCTTGGAAAGTATGGAATATTTCCTTCAAGTATTTATAAATCTTGAATAATATAATCAACTCCTTGTGTTGTAATCATATTCACTAAATCTGGTACATCAATATCAGGGATTTGAGGATGATTGGTTCTGGTTTCCACTATTTTTCCTTTACCTTTATCATATTTCTTTGAGATGTATTTTTCAACTCTATATTCAACTTACTTTCCATCAGAAATTTCAATTATATCTTAATTATCATTATCTTCTTTATTAAATTATATCTTTGAGTTTTTATCTTTCTTAAATTTTTCATATGAATATTCGGCTCCATCCTTTGAATAAAATTTTTCTTTCTCAAAACATTTAGGTTCACTATACTTATCAGTCTTGGAAGGTAAATTCAACAATGAAGACTCTGTTTATTTTTAGGAAAATATATCAGATTGAGTATTTTAATCTTCTTCTTCATCTTCATCCCCTTTTCATATTCATCTTCATCGTTTTCATCATCAGGTACTTCTTCCTCAATATATTATTCTTCTTATTCACTTTCTTCTTGAATAACTTCTTCTTATTTTTCTAACTTATCAACTCTTACAGAAACTTTGTCCATTGATTTAATAAAATTCTCTTGGAGTTGTGACTCTATTATTGAATCATCCTTACAATCTAGTACCAATTCTGATTTTTTTTCTTGTACTTGAGGTGGTACTAATTCATCAAAAACTTTTTACTTTCCCATGTCTATGATTTAGGGAACTTCAGCATGAACAACAAAAGTCTCTTTAAAAGACAATATGACATCTGGAATTGGTATATCGGATTATGAAGGAGGTAAAACAAAATTTACTAAGGCTTCCACAATGACTTTCATAAAAGATTCAAAAATTATTACACCTTGTATTTTCTTCTTCTATTTCTTTTCATTTTATTATTTTTCTAAAGTATTGGAAGCATTAATGTTTATAGATAAATATTTAGAGAGATAAATATCAATATTTGGATCTCATTCTTTCCTTTTAGACTTATTTCTAATCCATTCATCTCTTACTTCATCTAGAACTTCCTTTTTTATTTTATTTCTTTGGAGGAGAAATCTTGGCCTCTCTTTTCTTCTTTTTCTGAGCACTCTAGTCAGCCTTCTTCTTCTTCTTCTGGACACTTTTCTTGGGTTTCTTAGAGGTTTCTTCTTTTTGGGAAGTACCAAAAGATGCATCAATAAACTTATTTGAATCTTCATAAAAAACAAATCTCATTCTCTTCATAGTATCATCAATGATGAATTGGATTTTTAGTCTCTTTAGAGTTGACTTATTTGTAATGTTAAAATATTTCACATATTCTATCATTAAATTTCTTAAAACATCCATAAACATGATAATTTTAGACTTAATATATCTAGAAATTATTTTTCTAATTGTAATGAAGATGAATTTGATAAGATCTATTTTTCTTATATTCACAAGAAAATCCAAGATGAAAACATTAGTAACTTTTAAGGTATCACAGTCTACTTTTCCTAGAATAAGGAACCCTTGCATCCAAAGGGTTATCAATCAATTATCCAGTGTGAGATAAGTCACATTCCAAACTCTTTAATTATGATCAAATAATGATTCCTTTTCCTTATTCTTATTAAAATAACCAAGATTATCCAAAAACTTGTGGGAAGGAAAAAAAGTTTCTCAATCTGATGGTAATTTGATCATACTCGTAGATTTATTATATGAAATTTTATACCCTTTTTCATATATCATGAAAGAATTTTTTTTTAATATTCTATGAAAAACTTAACAGTTGTATAGAAATTTTGAATAAGATCAAGATAAATCGGATCAAAATCCTTATCAAGATTTCCTACACAAATTGACACTCATTTCTAGAATTCTATAATCCTTCTTAATGAGGATTCATAATTATCATAAAAATATCTTTCAATTAAACTTTCTGGAAAAAAAATACCACTATTTGAAATCCTTATCAGTTGGCATCGTATTTGGAGATGAAACTGGTGATTTTGACATAAGAAGAATTTTCATACTAGAGACTTTTTAGGACAATAGGACTTTAAGGTAGTAAGATTGATATTTACAATGTGGGACATAAGGGGTACAATTTATATAGGTTATGGGTTAGATGGTTCAAATTCAAAAATAAAATCGAAAGGGTTATAATTAACCTAATCTGGTCTGATGGTTGGAAATTATCCGAAGAAATATTTATGGAATTTTGAACTATTGAGGTTTTAAAAACATCTATCATATTGAAAATTAATATGATTAATAAAAGTTAAAAAACAAAAAAAGTTTTAATGAAAACTAAAATGATTAATAACAATAAAACGTAAGAAAACTATTGAAATGATATAGTGAGAAAATTAAAAAAGATAAGAAGAGTACCTTTCAAAGTTGGAAAAATACATCGATATGATAACCTATTCTTCTTGACTTTTTTTAAATTAAATAGATTACAATAGTTTTTAAAAAAAATTAATATGATAGTTTTAAAACGTAATAAAAAGTTTTTAAAAGAAAATAGTTTTTATGGATATAACTGAATATGATATTTCAGAAATAAAAACTCATTATAAAAAATTTATGAATCCAAAAAAATTAATAAAATTTAAGTTTGTAAAATTTGTAATAATTTCTGATTCTGATGATTATTTTTAGAATATTAACTCTGAAATTTTTTTAAATAAATATGAGTCTGAAAAACCCATTATGATTTTTTTTAAGAAAATTAAATTTTTTAAAACAAATTTTGAAAAACAAAAAACATATATACCCCCCCCCCCCACATGAAAAGGAGTTTATTAATGTAAAGATATGGTTAAATAAGAAGTATATATGAAATATCACTTTAAATTGATCATTCCTATCTTCTGTTTAATGTATTCAAATATATCGAAAGGTAAAGTTTTTGTAAAAATATAAAAAAGTTGATCTTGTGTTCCGATGAATTACAAAATTATATATCATTTAAGTTAGTGATACCTAAGAAAGAGATGCCTAATATCTATGTGATTTTCATGGGAGTGATGTGTAGGGTTCTTACTTAAAGCAATGGCACTAGTATTATCACATAGTATTTGAGTTTTAGTAAATATCATTCCATAGTTGGTGAGTGAATGTTGCATCCACAATAATTAAGCACAACAACTTCCATCTGCTACATATTCAGCTCCAGTAATGGAAAGTGCTACTGAGTTTTGTTTCTTACATGACTAAGAAACTAATGAGTCTCCTAATAAATTACATGTTTTTGAGGTACTTTTTCTATCCATTTTACAACCACCAATGTCAACATTCGAAAAAAAAATTAGTTCAAAAAAATTCCAGAATAATAGAAAAGTCTTAAATCCATAGTTACCTTAAGATAAAGAAAAAAAGTGTACGTATTTTAGGTGGGATTCCCTTGGATTATCTTTATATATTGCACAAAATCATACTGAAAACATTAATTTTGGTCAATTAGTAGTTAAGTATAGTAAACTTCTTATCATACCTCTAAAAGTATTTTGATCAATCGGTTGCCCAGCCTCATCAAGATCTAGAGTATTTGAGGTACATATGTGAGTATTAATACTTTAAGTATTATTATATCCAAAAATTTTAATATGATATTTAATATAGTTATGTTAGGATATATAAGTTCCTTCTTTTTTTGAGAAATTTTAAAACCTAAAAATTATTATAACTCAACCATCACACTCATCTCAAAATCATATTTCATAAGATCCTAAAAGGAATTTGTTAAATATTGTAGAAGTGATTTTAATATAACCCCATTAACATATATTTTAACAATCAGGATGTTTTTATTAACTTTATTTATGAAAATATTTGGATTAGTAGTTCTCTTAACATAATTATTTTGTAACAAAAATCATTTTAATCTATCATATCAAAATCTAGGGTCTTTTTTAAGCCTGTATAAATCTTTTATAAGTTTATAAATGTATTCATGATATTTTTTATTTTCAAAACCATGTGGTTATTCAACATAAACTTCCTCCTAAACATATCCATTAAGAAGATCACACTTCACATCCATTTTAAAATGTTTGAAATAAATAATATTGTAAAAGGATAGTAGAATATGAATAGCTTCAATTCTAGATACTAGTGCATAGGTTTATTCATATTCTATACCTTCTTGTTGGTTATAACCCTTAAAAAGAAGTATTTCCTTATTTCTGATAATAATGTCATTTTCATCACATTTTTTTCTAAAAACCCATTTTACTCCAATTATAGAAGTTTATTTAGGTATTTTAACCAAGGTTTATACTTTGTTCCTCTCAAATTCATTTAGATCATATTTCATAGCCTTAATCCAATCCTCATTACTTAAAGCCTCATTAGGATTCTTAGGTTCAAATTGAGAAAGGAAAGAAAGATGATCTATTTTATTTCTTAAGGAACTTCGATTCCTAATAAGTTGATAAACATCACTGATGATACTATCACTAGGATTGCCACGAACCAAGTTGGGACACCATCCGACCCGGCACCCTACCCAGTCCAATACATGGCCCGAAGGGCATTCCCGATCCCCATGGGCAAGAACAAGTGCCTGGGTATCAAAATAGTATAAGGGAACGATTTACCCGAAAGAAGAGACATAAAAATAACTAACTACTTAAATGGAAAGAAAATGATTTTATACAACCAAATAGACCTTTAACACATTTCATAATTAAATATCTACAACTAGAACCAATAACCCAAGAGAGATGATAACAAAGGAAAATTAAAACTCTAAGGAGACTTCAATGGAAGAAAACTAACACATCCATCTGCACCTTCATGCAACATGAGGAGCCACCTACTCAAACCACCATCATCAGACCTGCATGGGAAAAACCATCGACAACCTGAACCACTGTCACTAAGAATGATGCCTCAACCTATGACACACAAAGAAAAAGTTATACATACACTCAAAGGTGTATGTAGGGTGTGAGCCAAGAGCCCAAGAGGATTCCACCGGGAGAAGATTCCACACATAACCATTTAAATGATGAATGCATTTTCCCAGTCAAACAGATAAAAGGAAAATAAAAGTTTGAATAGTATTTAATGAAAACAATTTTTAATGACAGGTGCTTTAAATGAAAACAAATTTAAATACAACAACTTAAATTAAATCACACACGTACACTTACTTTTTAAAATAACCAACGAGCGTAAAGTAACCAATGAGCACCAATATGGGATAGGCCTTGTGGGTGTTAGATAGCTTGGGTCCCTAGATCTTCATGTCTCGGTGAATCGTGGCTTAGAAACCATGACCCTCATAAAACATGGCTTAGAAACCACAACCCTCAGAAAACGTGGCTTAGAAACTATAACCCTCAGTCATTCATATGTTTAGTTAGTGTTGCAGTCGTTAATCCTGCTAAGTGAAACGGAGCCAAATCCACCCTGAATCACTATCCCACTAGTCTAGTCCACCCTCCTAGCTACCCAGGATTCCCTCCTTGTGCTCAAAAAAATTTCAAGATCATAATAGGTGCACATCACATAAACATGCCAAGAAAAACACCATTCATGACAAGATATCATTTACACCATCAATTCCACGTTTACAAATCAAGACCACATCACATGTCACATTTATGCATAAAATCCAAACAAAGTACTTACACACACTGAACCATTATTTTCACACCCAAAATTCATTTAGAAATATTACGCACGCAAAAAAATTATCCAAAAAAGTTTTTCACCATTGATATAATTTGATAAACCCTTTGAAAATTTTCATAAGACAGTTCTAAAAGAGTATCACTAGGATTTACACATGAAAAGACACTAAAAATCCCCATGTTGAATTAAGCGCACACCCAAAATATTTTTAGAACATAATCCACATCGCTTACGCCATCAATTAAACCACTTTTAATTTTCAAGAAAATAGTTTTACACTTGGACAACCACCAAGAAAATTTATTGAACAATTTAAAAAATGTGTTGCACAACTTTAAACACCAAGACGCACACAAAACCTCTTTTATGACAAAACTCACTTTGATGCCACACCCAAAACACACATTTCAACACTTTCATGTTCAAACAAACTAAATTCACAATCTTGAGAACACTGATAAATAGATCAATGTAGGTTTTCACAGAAAAAACACATTAACATCACATAAACACTCTACTAAAAAAATGTACAACAAAACTTAGACAAAATCACTTTGGCAACATGTAAAATACTTAACAATTATGCTAAATTAATTAAATTAACAAACTAATTCACCAGAAATTTTATGAAACAATTTTCAGAATATGCCACATGACTCAAAATACTAAAAATTCAACCAAACACCTCTCTATGAATCAACACATACTGATGCTAAACCAAAACACAATCTGCGTAGTTTGTAAAATGCAAATAAACAATTCAGCATGGTTGTTCACAAAAAAACACACATGTATCATGTATACATATCAACTTCAATTAAAAACTAGATTCGTATTTAACAAACTAATGAATAAATATGCTAAATTAATTTAAGAAGAAAATTAATTCATCAAATAATGGTTAAGCATGGAACCAAAAACCAGTGTGTAGCAACTTCCGAAAAAGGATGTGAAAACACCGTTGCACCTTGACCGCACCACAAGCGGCCACGAACGGACCCTAAAACAAGAGACTGAGTTAACAAGATTTAAGATCAAACTCTAATTTGAGCCCCTTACCCACGGTATAACCAAAATTAAAGTACAAAAAAAGGAAAGAAGACTCCACCAGCGGGTTTCTCACACGGAAGTGGGAAAGGCGTCGGCCGACATGGTAGGTGGAGTGCCAGAGTAAGTCATGGCTAGCAGGGGAGGGTGTGGGGTGGTCTGGCGGCTGGCTGAGGACAATGCGACGGGATGTGGGTGAGCAGGTTGGGAGTGAGAGCAGGGCATGATGCATAAAGATCAGCCAGGAGGGGGTGCGACAATGGAAGGATGAGGGGAGCAGGGGAGCCGGAAGAGACGGTCGTCGAACGGGAGTGTGGGGCGACGACAAGCAGACTAGAAAGGGAGGTTGGTAGGGTTCGTCGGTTGGCCATGGAGGTAGGAGGGCGCGATGTGAGGTGGCCAGCTGGGGGAAGGGCAGCGGCGCAACCGGGGTACTGGGCACAATGGATAGAGGGGTGAAAAGGCAGTGCGACGGTTCATGGGGGAGGCGTCGAAGCCGGCTAGCAGGGTGTTAGGGTTAGAGGAGTGCGACGGGATAGAGAGGGGGAGGAAGAGGGAGGGAAAGAAAAGAAAAAAAAAAGAGAAGATAGAAAAAGAAAATAAAAGAATAAAATAGAAGGAAAAAAAGAAATAAAATAGAACTTAAAAAATAGTTTAGGCCAATCAATATATATATATATTTTTTTTATAAAAATAATTGTAAGTTAATAATTTTATAATTATCACCATAATTTTATAGTATTAATGAAATTAAAATACTAACTGAAATAATAATTATAATAATAAACACATTAATAATATTAATAATAATAATAATATTAAGAATTATAATAAAGAAATAAATAAAAAAACCTACCACTTCCATTATTATCAAAATAATTCTTTAAACTTCATTTATTTATTTATTTATTTATCTATTATGTTACTTGAGCCTCATTTATTTAATTTTACTTCATTTATTTGTTCTAAACATCATGCAGGTCGTGTGAGAAACCGAGTGAGGTCACGTGGTGCCCTGGTTGAAGTCGCGCGGCTTCGACCATTGCCCGCCCATGCGTCGGACACTACCAAGCCCAAAATATTCATTTATCACAAAAATGTAAAATTTTAATCAGGATAATCCCACACTCCAACCAAGAATTTCAAAAGAAAACAAGAATAATAAAAATAATAAAATAAAAATCGTTTTAGAAATCAGGGTGTGACAAATCTCCCCACCATAGCGCTTTCCATCCCCGAAAAGCCACAGCTAAGGCTAAACCCCGAAGTAGCAACTAATACCCCCTTGGGGTTCAAAAAGGATCCCTACAAAAAGCATGTGAAAAGAGGAAAACACATTGTTCTTAGAGAAAGTGACTTAAATGATAACCCCAAGAAACCCATAAATAAAAGACTTACCACTATGGGTCACCCACCCCAAAGAGATAGGACACCTCTAGTTGATCAATCAAGGAGAGGAACTCTCACACCCATGGAAACCAAATTCAAAAACTAAAACACCTCAAGCACCATTGAACGAGAACTGTGCTATTTGTCTAGAAGGAACAAAAAAGACCAAATCATATCCAAAGAATACTATTGTCACTTATCACCAAGCCATCTTTAGGAACGGAACCAAATGGCCAACATGAGGAAGCCCGAAGGGGCTCCCCGCCATTAGAAACTTACTGAGGACCAAGACAAAAACAGACATGAGGAGGCCCGGGCAGACTCCCCACCATTATGAAAAGGCCAACACTGACTCATTATAGAGACATTTGTGCGATACCCACCATGGGTCTCCCCGCCATTAGAACTGACAGAAGGTGCAAAACATTGAAAATTTTCCAACGGTGACCAAACACCCCACCACAAGGGGCGGGGAGGGAGGGACCTAACTACTGGGGCATCAAACCATGACCTAATACCAACCATCATCTCCACATCCCTGTATGAGAACTATTCAAATTTGAGACCGATTTACCCAACATACCCCATAAGGACCACTATAAGTGATTACATTCGATGGGATGCAACCCAGGACTTAGGTAACGAGACGACCACGCCCTCACATAGTCATGAAAACCTTACGCACCCAAACAGTTTGTTCGGAATGGAACAACCATAGAAAACAATTTAAAACTGCTTTCACCATCAATACCAACGACAAAAATAAAGTTAGGATCCCATACACTTATGGGGTTCTTGACTACACACCAGCTTCACTCTGAGACCTATGGCTGGAGCCCTGATGTTTGAAGCCTCTCCTACCTCATAGTCTGGTATTGAAGACTCCCGAACAGAGCTTCTCCTTTTGGTGTCACACGCAACCACACCGCAACTAAGACAACACCAAAAAACACAACATACCCCAACCTCCAAATACTCCCTCACAGCACCATCCATCAAAATAGGGGAAGATCACCCCTTCACCTTAACCAAGAAACATAGGAAGGAAAAATGCATGACAAACACTCCCCTAAAAGAAGGTATTCTCATAGGGTTCTATGAAATCCACCTTTGTACTTCTAAGAGAACTCACAATGCAAGAGGTCACCAAACATGACCCTTGCAGCCGATGAAAACACTGCAAACCATTCAAGACATCAGTAAGCATTGATAACTCTGAATCACCTTCACCCTTCCTCACTGGAATTCCTTTCACTGCTTTTAGGGGGAACCATCAGAATCCATGATGTCAAGCGTCATACCCAACAACTCAGACAACTCAAAGAGACCAAAACTCCATTCAACTCCCCCTACATCTATCATCTCGCTGTGAGAGGATCTGCTTAGTTGTAAAAAGGAGAGGTGGGTTCAACTCTAGAATTCAAGAAGAGAGTCCTTCGATCAACTGGAGGGTTGGTAAACAATGAATTGATTATGGCCGCACTTCAATATCATGCTAACACTTTATGGGGGGAATACACCAGTCAAGAAAGAAAACCAAGGACCCAATCAAACTGGTCCATTGGCCAAGATATACAGAAATTAAACACTAAACATCTAGGGGGAACCACTGCAAGGGCTTCCCAAAGCACTTTTCAAAAGAAACCATTAACCACATGCTTTCACACCAACTTACAAATAAGAATTCAAACTCATGACACAAATCATTCAAAAAGGATTCTCAGCTCAAAACGCCTCACATCCAACATTTCAAAAACACAAGGACACACCACGCAATCACCGGTTACTAAAACTCCAAATTTTCCCTTAACAAAACTTTTTGAAAATGAAGGCAGCTAGTGGGTTTCACAAAAACCAATGGTGTCCCATGGGTTGCACACATGCATGTTCCCATGCCACACTGGCACCCACATCATGTCCATCTAGGCACCCATCCAATCATTCCATTAACCATTTCTCTTTCCATATACACTCATGCATGTGGTTTCCCATGAGAACACCAATAATCAAAACCAAAACTTTCCATTTTTCAAAACCAAACATTCAACCCACACTTTTCAAACCTTACACATCATTTCATTTTTAAAGAGCTTCATTTGAAAACATTTTCCAAGACCAAATCATTTTTACTTAAAAACCAGATTTCCACAGATCCAAAACAAAGAGACAAGGAATTATGCAAGAGGAGACTAGTGTTGGTGGGTGACTGAGACATATGGTTGGATGTTATACACCAATCACTCCAACAGAAAAGAGAGTATTCTAGGTTTTCATCCTCAACTCCACATGGATTTCTAGACCCTGTGAGCTCACTGGGACCACTAACCCTACTCCCCATTCATTTATCCTAAAAAATATTACTCATAATGAACAACGACTCAGACAAACCTCAACTTACTCTAGTAACTTGAGTCCCGCCACAAGGTGTGATGGCCAGGCACCATGCTCGTAGCTAGAACATCGAGTTCCAACACCCTTAACTTTATTTTACCCGACTCTATCCCAAAGGGACACGACCCAAGAGAGAAAACCTCCCTCTGATACCATTTTGTCATGAACCAAGTTAGGTCGCCATCTGACCCGGCGCTCGACCCGGTTCGCAACATGGCTCTAAGTGTCACAACCCGTCCTCAGGGCCCGTGCCGTGACTACCCCAAGCCCGCCTTCCATAGGCCAGGGGCTGGCGACTAGCACCAAGGTGTAAATATCGGTAAAAAGGGAAGGAATTGCCTTTGTAAAGTAAACAAGAACCACAGAGTAAGCAAGCGGAAAAGTAAACACTAAGTAAAAACAGAGTACAACTGAAAGTGCGGAAAAGTAAATGGGCCAGTATACAAACCCAAACTGAAAGTAAAGTACAACTCGAAAGGGAAAACAGAAACTGTAAAGTAAAAGCCGCTACATCGAGCTGTCCATTGGAAATCCCACATGAAGGGTGGGTACAGATAGATCCACTGCTCCTCGGGTCCCGCCGTCCGCTCCGAGCACGTTCCGCCCAGTGGTCCACCTCCAGGTACCGTCCTGCTCTGCGAGCCTCAACCATGATCAACGTTGTCCGTCGTCTGCAACCAACACAACGTAGTACGGGCATAGCCCGTGCAGGGGTGAGTATAAGCTACTCAGTAGGGACCCCGAGACCCCCTAAGGTCTCCCAAAATCCACAAAGGATAAACCACAAAAGAAAGATACAATCACGAAGTAACAACCGACACTACTTAGGTATATGCCCATACATATACCTAAGTCATCAATTCCAAAATGCTCCAACCTCCGAGCCCAAGTACAACTCAGTCCACACAGGAAAGTATATGTATTCCACACAGGAAAGCAAAACGTAATCCACACAGGATAGCACAACACAATCCACACAGGAAAGGGAAACAGGATTCATCTCACACAGGTATACTTCTTCTAAAGATGATAGAGATGATCATTAATCCATCTAAGTCATCGGACCCACAAAGGATCGATAGGTACTAACCCCCGCAAAGACCCACACAGGATCGGACCCACACAGGATCTGTAGGCGCTAGTTCACACAGGACCGCTGAGCGCTGACCCACACAGGATCGAACCCACACAGGATCGGTAGTACTGATCCACACAAGATCACTGATTGTTGTAGTCGTCGTCGTTGAATCCACTGAGGATCTCTGCACAGTCGTCGTCGCAGTCACAGTAGCAGTCGCAGCCAGCACTAGGGTTCCCGCACACAGCAAGCTCGTTCGGGAGGGTCCGCTCCATGAGCCGAGAGGCTGATACATCAACTGTCACAAAGTCCAGAGTTGATGTATCCAAAATTTCTGTATCGTCAACAAGAACTCAACGCAACAGACGGCGCGTCAATCGAACGCCCGGTCTGAGAGTTATTGGCTTTTTCGTCTTAGGGGCCTGGTTGGTTTTTAAGACAAAACCAACCCGACCGTACTCCACCTGCGTCCAAACCTTGGGTGTAGTATGTCAAAAGATCCATATCACTAATAGGAACTCAACAAAGTCGACGGCACGTCAATCGGACGTCCGTAACTCAAGATATGAGTGTTTCCGCTCCGAGGGCCCGGTTGGTTTCGTGGACGAACCAACCTGGACGAACTCAAAGTATTCCGAAACCTTGAGTGTGATATACCGAAAAGACCGTCTCGATCCAAGGATCGCATCGCCGCTGACGGCGCGTCGTTTGGAGGTCCGTAGCCCGAGTTATGGGTATTTGAACCCAAACAGTCCGATAACGGGGGTTTCGGGCCCGGGCCGACCCGACCCGAGACCCCCCGGTTGGCCCGAACCGGGTCGACCCACCCCGGACAGGGTAGGCCCGGCCTGGCGCTGGTCCGGCTGGACGCAGCGCGCCCAGCGCGCTGCCAGCTCGGCCTTCGGCCGAGCTGTTGGAAAAAAACGGGGGGGCGCCTGCCCCCCTGTGTAACCCCCCCCCCCCCTCATTTATGGGGGGTCGTTGAAGCTGCCCGAGGGAATTTAATTCCCCCGGTTTTCTCCTTTCAGGACGGCCCGACATGGCCGACCGGCTCCTTCTCAACGGGACCGGCAGTGGCCGGTACCCTTCCAGCTCCGACACTGGCGGCCCGGCTGGCCGCCGGTCACCATGCTCCACCGCGGCCCGGAACCGGCCGTGGCCCTTGTCGTTCAGCGCGGTATGACGGCACCGCGCCCCTCCGCCGCGGCTCCGCTCTGGTCGCGGCGCCTTCGACTTCCTTTGACTCGGCGCGACGGCATCGCGTTCTTGTTCGACTTCTCGGCGTGGCGCAACGGCGTCGCGTAATACTTTGCTGAGCGATTCTTGCATGGTTCGACGGCACCACGCCATCCCGTTCCATTCACAAAGAAACAAACATGAACATAGGAGGGGGTTAGGTCGTGCTTGTGCGGTCCGGCCCCCTCTCGTTAAACGATAACATTTAGTCGATTAACCACGAAGTTCAACATGCTAGAATCAAGAACGGAAACAATTAATAAAATAACAAATATACCCTACCTCGGTTTCAAGAGAGAAGCACGTCGTCGATCTTTGGAAACACACTGGCTGCGAAGAAGAGAAGATACGACACGTCTTTCTCTTCTTATGGTGACGGCGTTCTTCGTCAGAGCCTAAGTGATCTTCGCGTTCTTCGTCAAGGTTGAATAAGATGAAGAATGCTTCCCAATCCTATCAAGGTGGCAAAAGATACTAACCAAAATAAAATAAGTCTAAGCCTTATTTTATTTACACATCCTAACCTCTTTGAATTTCAAAAGTTTGAAATTAAGTAACTCATCTCAATTAAAAACTCAAGTTGTCAAAATTAAATAGAGTGGATTTATTGGGGAGTTTAAGGGAAGTTGAAGAGTTAGGGCTCGTGTGGGACCCACCACACATAATCCTCTCAAGGGAGGTTATGTAGATTTGGGTCCCACCTCTAACTCCCTTTGGGAGGAAATAACCAACAAAGTTAAAAATAAATTGTGTTCCACAATTTATTTAACTTCTTCTAATTTCCCCCAAAACTAACTTTTATCCCGCATAAAATGCAACCTCGGAAAAGGTCTCCTTAAGCGAATATCGGCGCTGTGAGTTCATCGGTGCCCTTAGAATTCGATTCCGGGCACCGATTCAAAAGTTAGAAAAACCCGCTCGTTCGTTCACTGAACGTACCCGAGCCAAACTTCGGAAAATGATTCCGGGCACACCGGGCCTCGGAATCAGGTGCTGTCAGAAACCGCGCTCTTGTAAAATTCCAAAGAAAATTAAGAAAAAATTTCCCTTGATATTTACGGGTCTTTACACTATGGGCGTTCTCAATCCCCATGGACTAGCACAAGTTCCCGGGTATCAAAATAGTATAAGGGAACAATTTACTTGAAAGAAGATACATAAAAACAACTAACTACTTAAATGGAAAGAAACTGATTTTATACAACCAAAAAAACATTTAACACATTTCATACTTAAAGATATACAACTGGAACCAATAACCAAAGAGAGATGACAACAAAGGAAAACTAAAACTCTAAGAAGACTACAATGGAAGAAAACTAACACATTTATCTACACCTTCATGCAACATGAGGATCCACCTCTTCAAACCACCATCGTCAGACCTTCATGGGAAAAACCATCGACAACCTGAACCACTGTCACAAAGCACGATGCCTCACCATGTGACACACAAAGAAAAAGGTCTACATACACTCAAAGGTGTATGTAGGGTGTGATCCAAGATCCCAACAGGATGCCCCCAGGAGAAGATTCCACACATAACCATTTAAATGACGAATACATTTTTCCAGTCAAACAGATAAAAGGAAAATAAAAGTTTAAACAGTATTTAATGAAAACAATTTTTAATGACAGGTGCTTTAAATGAAAACAAATTTAAAGACAACACCTTAAATTAAAGCACACACGCACACTTACTTTTTAAAATAACCATCAAGCATAAAATAACCAATGAGCACCAATATGGGAGAGGCCTCATGGGTGTTAGTTAGCTTGGGTCCCTAGATCTTCATGTCTCAGTGAAGCTTGTATTAGAAACCATGACCCTTAGAAAATGTGTCTTAGAAACCACAACCCTCAGAAAATGTGTCTTAGAAACCACGACTCTCAGTCATTCATATGTTTAGTTAGTGTTGCAGTCGTCAATCTTGCTAAGTGAAATGGGGTCAAATCCACCCTGGATCACTAGCCCACTAGTCTAGTCCACCCTCCTAGCTACCCAGGCTTACCGCTTTGTACACAAACAAATTTCAAGATCATAATAGGTTCACATCACATAAAAAAGACAAACAAAACACCACGCATGAAAAGATATAATTTACACCATCAATTAAACTTTTAAAAATCAAGACCACATCACATGTCACATTTATGCATAAAATCCAAATAGAGTACTTACACACACTGAACCATCATTTGCACACCCAAAATCCATTTTGAAATATTACACACACCAAAATTTTATCCAAACAAGTTTCACACCATTGATATAATTTGATAAACCCTTTGAAAATTTTCATAAGACAATTCTAAAAGAGTATCATTGGGCTTTACACATGAAAACACACTCAAAATCCCCATGTTGAATTAATCGCACACCCAAAATCTTTTTAGAACTTAATCTGCATCGATTACACTATCAATTAAACCACTTTAAATTTTCAAGAAAACAATTTTACACTTGGATAGCCACCAAGAAAATTTATTGAAAAATTTCAAAAAATGTGTCGCATGACATTAAACATCAAGACGCACTCAAAACCTCTTTTATGAAAAAAACGCACTTTGATACCACACTCGAAACACACATTGAAACTCTTTCACGTTCAAAAAAACTAAATGCACAATCTTGAGAATGCTGATAAATAGATCAATGTAGGTTTTCAAAAAAAACACATTAACATCACATAAACACTCTACTAACAAAATAAATGCACCACAAAACTCAGTCAAAATCACTTTTTCAACATGTAAACTACTTAACAATTGTGCTAAATTAATTAAATTAACAAACTAATTCACCGGAAAATTTATGAAACAATTTTCAGAATATGTCGCATGACTCAAAATACTAAAAATTCAATGAAACACCTCTCTATGACTCAATGCATATTAAAGATAAACCAAAATGCAATCTGCATAGTTTATAAAATTCAAATAAAAAATTCAGCATGGTTGTTCACAGAAAACACACATGTATCATGTATACATATCAACTTCAATTAAAAACTAGATTCACATTTAACAAACTAAGGAATAAATATTCTAAATTAATTTAAGAAGAAAATTAATTCATAAAACAATGGTTAAGCACGGAACCACCTACCAGTGTGTGTCAACTTTTGAAAAAGGATATGAATACACCATTACACCTCAACTGCACCACAAGCAACCACGAACGGACCCTAAAACAAGAGACCAGACTAAAAATATTTAAGATCAAACTCTAATTTGATCCCCTTACCCACTGGATAGCCAAAATTCAAGGATAAAAAAAGGAAATAAGACTCCACCCGGGGGTTTCTCATGCGGAAGGAGGGAAAGGTATCGACCGGCATGGTAGGTGGCGCGTCGGAGTAAGTCGTGGCCAGTAGGGGAGGGTGCAGGGTGGTCTGGTGGCTGGATGAGGATAATGCGATGGGATGTGGGTGAGTGTGCTAGGAGTGAGAGCAGGGCGTTATGAATAAAGATCATCCAGGAGGGGGTGTGATGGCGGAAGGCTGAGGGGAGCAGGGGACTAGCAGAGACGGTCGTCGGATGGGAGTGTGGGGCGATGGCAAGCGGACTGGAGAGGGAGGTTGAGGGGGTTCACTGGCTAGCCATGGAGGGAGGAGGATGAAATGTGAGGTTGTCCAGCTAGGGGAAGGGCAGTGGTGCAACCGGGGTACTGGGCGTAATGGATGGAGGGGAAAAAGGGTGGCGCAAGGGTTTGTTGGGGAGGCGTCAAAGTTGGCCAGCAGGGTGTTAGGGTTAGAGGGGTGTGATGGGATAGAGATGGGGGCGAAAGAGGGAGGGAAAGAAAAGAAAAAAAAGAGAAGATAGAAAAATAAATAAAATAAAAGAATAAAAGGAAAGGAAAAAAATAAATAAAATAGAACCTTAAAAAATAGTTTAGGCCACTTAATATATATATATATATATATTATAACAATAATGGTAAGTTAATAATTTTATAATTATCACCATAATTTGATAGTATCAACCAAATTAAAATATTAATTGAATTGATAATTATAATAAAAAAAACATTAATAATATTAACAATAATAATAACAATATTAAGAATTATAATAAAGAAAGAAATAAAAAAATAAAAAAAAACCTACCACTTCCATTATTATCAAAATAATTCTTTAAACTTCCTTTATTTATTTATTTATTTATCTTTTATCTTACTTCAGCCTCATTTATTTAATTTTACTTCATTTATTTGTTCTAAATATCATGCAGGTCGTGTGAGAAACCGAGCAAGGTCGCGCGGTGCCCCAGTCAAAGTCGCACAGCTTTGACCATTCCCCACCCATGTATCGGATGCTTCCAAGCCCAAAATATTCATTTATCACCAAAATGTAAATTTTCAATTGGGTTCGGCCCACACTCCGACCAAGAATTGAAAAGGAAAAAAATAATAATAAAAATAATAAAATAAAAATCTTTTTAGAAATCAGGGTGTGACAAGGATGATTTTTAAGAAGCAACTAATTTATTGTGTTTTGAAAAGGTTTTTTCTTTAATATAAGGTAAAAAATATTCCTGAGGAATAAATTTAGAAAAAATTTCTTGAGTTTTTCCTTTATAAGAATAATTTTCTAACATAGGTTGAAAATCAGTTTTAGAAATAACATTTGTGGATGTTGGTTGGGGTTGTTTGAAAACAAAATGATCAATTTCATCAAATTTAACATGTACAATTTCCTCAATGGTATAAGACTTTTTTGAAAAACTCTATATGCCTTAGAAGTATAGGAATAACCTAAAAATATTCCTTCATCGTATTTGGGTGAAAATTTATGTAAGTTATCTTTCATATTCGGGATAAATACTTTGTATCTAAAAACTAAAAAGTAAGAAACTTTTGGTTTTCTACTAGTCCACAAATCATAAGAAGTTTTATTAAGAAAAGGTTGAATTAAAACTCAATTTATAGTATAGCAGGCAGTACTAACTACTTCAGCCCAAAAATATTTATCAATTGAGTATTCACTCAACATGGTTTATGTTATTTTTTTGAATAATATGATTTATTATTTCAACAAAACCATTTTGTTGAGGGTTTTTAGGAGATGGAAGGTTATGTTCTATAGATTTCTTACTATAAAAAGTTTCAAAATCAGAATTTACAAATTATCCACTATGATCACTATGAATAGTTATCAAGGGAATTTTTTTCTTATTTTTAACTTTGGATAAAAAAGTTTTGAAATAAAAAAAATGGCTTCATCTTTCTTTTATAGAAAATAGACTCATTTGTATCTAGTGTAATCATAAACCAATCCATATACATATTATTTTCCTCTAATAGTCCTAGTTTGTGTAGGAAATAATAAATCCATTTGAACTAACTATAAATCATCAATAGTTGATACATCACTAATAGATTTAAAACTAGACTTATTTTTCTTACTTTATTGAAAATGTTCACAGACTTCTGAAGAATCAAACCTACGTTTTGATAGATCCTTAAAAGGTATTTTCTTAGTCAACTTACATAAGTTTCTAAGATTATAGTGTCATAATATTATATTTTATAACCAATAATGATATTTTATTTCACTAATACAAGGTAAGTCTTGGATATTAATGTCATCTAGGTTAATTATGTAAACATTCTCATTCTAATTGGAAGAAAGAATGTATTCATCCTTGGAATCGTATACAACACATTTATCATTTCTAAAATTTAAAAGTTTACCTTCATTACATAATTGTCTTATGATTATAAGTTGGTGCTTAGGACATTTAGAAAATGAAACATTAGAAATTAAGGACTTACCATGAAGAACAATATTACCCATTATGATAATCTCTCCTTGAGCATTATCTCTGAAGGTAACTTTTCCACCTTTCATCTTGAGTTTCTTTTTGAAAATGTTTCTTCTACCAGTCATATGCTGATAACATCCACTATCCATATACCACATATTATTATTGTTGATACTTTATTTCTTTTCCTAGAAACAAAAACATTAGACTTTGGGAACCCAAACCTTCTTGGTTCTGATTGAGACAGAAATTAAAATTTTAGGAATCCATATTTATTTTGAAAAATAGTATTTTTGAAAACCTAAGGATTGGAATTTATTAAGAGAACAATTTTTCTTCCAATGTCCACCACTTTGACATTTAGTACAAAAGGGTTCACTTTTTGGAACAAAATAATTGTTACTGAAAGTAGGTTTTTTATGAGTAAACACTATTCTGGAATTAGTACCATGAGCAAAAAATTGTTTATACATTTTTTCAAAGTCATATTTACTAGTTGTAAAGTTTGAAAAAAGTTTATTAAGAGAATAAATTTCAGATTTTAGTTTTAAAACTAACTCTTTATCCTCTTTAATAGAAGTTTTGGTATTGAGTTTATCAAAACTAGTTTGTAAAATATCTTTTTCAGAAATCATTTTTTCTAAATATTTAGAAATAGTATATTTTTAAAAATTAGATTTATCAAAATATTTAGAGATATATGATACTTATTTTTTCAATACACTTACCCTAGAATTATCTTTATCAAGTTTTTTACTAACTTTTCAATTTTCATTTTCAATGATTTTAGCAAAATGAGATACTTCATCATAAGAAGGTAAATTATTATCTTCATTGTTTGATGAATATTCTTCATCGAAATATTTATAATTTTTCTCACAATCATATTTGGGATAATTTTTATTTAAATATAATTTTGTAGGGTTTTAAGCAGTGCATACCTTAGCCATAATACACAGATTTTCTTTAGGTACTCAAGCAAGAAGACCAATGTTTCTCTATCTGAAACAATTATTATTAGAAGAGTTATGTGAGGAATATCCTCCACTTACACTCCAAGAATAATTAGATTTAAGTAATTTGTTTCCTTTTTACTTATAAAATATTTTCTAATTCCTATCATAATGTCTTTCTTTTCTATCTTTCTTTTTAACTTAGGACAATCTGGTTTTATGTGTCCAGCTTTCATACATTCATAACAAGTTACTTCAGAGTCTTTCTTATCACTTATTTCCTTGTAACCTTTCTTATATAGATACTAAAAATATTTCTTACCAACTATCTTATTCATCCTCTTAACAAGATTATATAATTCATTTTTAGAATGTTCTGATGAACTTGAGTCCGATTGTATAACAACCTTCTCCTTTTGAATGATTTCACTACTTTCTCAGTAGACTGAACTTTAGGGGGTAAGGTAGGTGTTGTAGAAAAGGTAACACCACCATTTTTCTTTTTTTCTTTTTTATAATATCTTTTGAATATACTATTATATTGCATAAGACTTACGATAAGATCATTTAATATAAGAGTACTCACTTTTCTTGTTTCATCAACAACTGTCCTTTTATATTCCCATTCATTTGGTATGATATCAATGATTTTCTCAACAATAATTTCATCATATAATCCTTTTTCACCAATATATTGTATACTATTAATAATCATCATGAATCTCTGATGCACCTTAGAAACTGATTCACCAGGTAAGGAATCAAAAGCTTGATAGTCATCTTTTATCATTTCTCTTATAGTTTTAATAACCTTAGATGTACCGAAATGTGTAACCTATAACTTTTTTCAAATACTATTAGTAGCTTCACAAGATGATATTTTACTATAAATGCTTCTAGTTATGAAAAATAACAAAGTTTTTTTTATTCTATATTTTAGTTGATACTCTTTATTTTATTGATTGGTAAAGGCAGTGACATCCTTATCAGGAATCTTATAATTTCTGGAGAGCATCACAAAGTTTTCAACTCCTATGTTAATCACAAAAGTCTTCATTCTGTCTCTCCAATATTCATAGTCAGCACCATAAAAAATTGTTAGTCTATTATGATTGAGATTATCAATGGATCCAATATTTAAATCTACCATCTTAAAGAAAAAAATTATTTTCCACAAACAAGTTAGTGTAATATAGTTTTATAAACAAAAAGTTTATAAGAAAATTTAATAGACTTACAATAGTAAAGGAGATAAAAACATAGAAATTATTTGAGTAGTGTAATCCTTCTTTGATACCAATTAAAATAGAAATAATGTATTCTGTATGGATCTATTAAAAGAGGGGGGTAAATTGTAGTTTAAAAATATTTATTTTAAAAGAATTAAACTAAAAAAATTCACAAACCTCTTTAAATAAAAAAGATCAGATTTGGACTTGGCCCTCAGTCCAATTACCAACGTATCATAATCAGAATGATTTTGATAATATCAGAGTACAAAAAAAGTAATCACAAATGATTCTATTAATTCAAAGTAAACAGATTGTAGTCAAAATAATTATGATTAAATCAAAGTGTCTTAAATTCACAAAGATTTGATTAAATGAATAGATTGTTTTTATCATATTTAGAATCATTAGGATAAAATAATTACAAATAAGCACAACGTAATTAAAAGACTTTTAATAAACAAGTATAACAATATCAACAATATAATAATGGATTATATATATTTAAAAATAATGGATCTCTTTTAACATTAAGAGTGAGGTAGCCACAAACCTTGGATAAAGATATCCCCTGTTTTATACTTACAAGTAAATATTTATTTCCTCGGTAAGGAAATCCATCGATATGAATATCATATTTGATGTGTTTTTCTATCCCCGTCAGCCCCCAATCTGATGAATAATATTTGTCATGTTATCCCCACAATCCCTTGATCAATACGATGATCGAACGCATAATTACAACACAAAATTATTCTTAAGGAGACAACCTAACAAAGTTCCCTTAAGAAGACAAAACTCTAACACAATTAAAAAAGACTAGGAATAATACGGTCATGCTTTTTAATCTTCATAACTCTCTCAAAATGAGAATTTTCACATGAAATCAATCAGCATCACATCAGCTCAAAACTCTTTGAATAACTAGGTATTTATAATTTAAATCCCAAAAATCATATTTTCTTCCCAACGGTCATATTTTCTCTGAGTTTGTTGCAATGACTTAGACACATGGCACTTGACAGCTCATGCTTCTCTGGTGTAACTGAATGTCCTACATCATATTTATTTTACACCATCATAGTGTAAAAGAGATTCCATTATGATAGAAATCAATTTTATGTATTCAAAATTTAAAATTAGTCATTTCGATGGGCTTCCTTAAAAATTTCATTATGATAATTTTTATGAGTGTGGATCCAATGGTTATCGGTTCTATCATCATTCTGATTACAAATAATTTTTCAAAACAAAGACAAGACAAAACATATTCAATATAATATGATAAGATGAATCTAATGTTTATAGGATCCAGGCTCATTATGATAATTTTAATGAATAATGTAATTTTATATTCTAAATATTTTAGAACTAAATCTAAGTATGGTAAAATTTTATGTTTTCTAAAAAAATTCTAAAATACTTCAAACATGAAAAGTTTGTAGTCAAGTATTTAAGAAAGAGTTTTTGATTTTGAAAACAAAAGGAATGAAAAATTTATAAGTGTAACTTTTAACACAACAATTTTGTGTGAGAACGACAACTAGATCAGGTATCGATGACCAATGTGCAACAAAATCAGATGATCTCACCAATGACAATGATTCAGCTTCATTCTTTATCAATGATCAATCCAAATTGAAATAGGGTATTTTTTATTTGGATTTATTCCCCATTGTTGATTTCTACAATCAAAATAAATCAATCGACCAATGAATTTATTCTCTGATCGGTTATATTATAGTATGGGTTTACCTATAGGGATTTAATGGGAGATTTGTTTGATTATTATTGGTTCTTCATTTGTCATTCTAACAGAAATGGATTGAGGCCAACCGAACACAGTCGAGGTTCATTCCTCTTTTGCATGTTTCTTGGTTTTCTCTCATTGTTTTATTTGCATTCATCATAGAGGTTTCATTTTCCCTACAGTTCGACCCAAGTTTTTTTTATTTTTAAATAATTTAATAAAATATTATTTTGATAAAATAGCATTTTATTTCAATGTTGATGCTATTCGTTTAATTTGACTTCAAATACATCAAGATAAAGGGGAAATTTGAATCTAATGCTTTCAAACCTCTCTAATATGTCATATAGATCTATAAAATTCATTGTACACATCAACTCATTCAAATTATATCAAAATTAATATTTTAAAATCATTTATATTATTTTTATGTTAATAAAATAAATATTGTATTAGCATTGCAGAAGATTTCAAGATAATTATATAATTTATAAAAATTAAAAATAAATTTTTATAATGAAAATAATTTTATTAAGATCAAAATATACATTTATTTTCATTCATATATTTCTTTTTCCCTATTTATACACATAAAAGATATTAAAAGCAAAGAGAGTTACATTTTGTAACTATCTTTGATTAAAATTTTATATAAGTCATTTTCATGGAAAAGTGTAAATTAAACAACTCAAATTAAAACCTAAGGTGATAGGGGTCGAATCCCATTCATCCAATCCAAATTAAGATGCATAAATATGGTCTTATCACTTAGTTTTAACTTAAATTAACCAAATTTACCCTTTACCAAGGTGATAAATTGTACCATGGTAACTATTCATTTTGACCAAAAATAAAAGGAACTGAATTACCAAATTTGAACTTCCTAATTCAAGATATTTAATTGATTTTATAAAATTAAATACCTATAGGTGGTATAAATTAATTTTATAATAAGTTCGCAAAACGCGATAAAACCTGCTTTTTAGAAAATACAGTTTTTAAGAATAAAATTGGATTTATTCTTATCCCATGCATAATAATAATATTATATGAATGTTAAAACATTTTATTGAATATATAATATATGAATTTCATTAAAATCATTCACCAATAGTGACTAATATAATTTATTATTATATAAATATATTTCACGCACAAAAATAGTTTTTTAAAAAAACGCTTCTTTTAATTTTTTTAAATTTTTTATTTATAATCAATTGATAACCAATAAATTTATTATATAAATATATGAACTATATATTTTTTAAAATTTATTTAGATCTTTTTATACCCTCTAATTTAATGGATATATTATAACGGTCTCATAATAATAAATCATGGTTTGTTTGAACTCGATATTGCATGCAACGCAAGCTATCAAAGAGACTAAATTTACTTAAAAATAAGACATACCATAAAATATTGAGGTATTAAAATAGGTAATCATGAAAAATTTCTATGATCAAGATCATCTAGGTGAGCTTGGTTGAATTATAATCATTACATCTAGAATATTACTTTGTACTAGTCCCTTTTATTTTCCACTTTTATATATGTCTACATATGTTATGTGTTATTCTATCATTGGTAAGAAACTACGATAGACTCAACTGAGAGATGATAGGGAATAAGTAGAGTCATGGTTACAATCTCTCACATGTTCATTTGGAAATTGAGTTCCTATGTGACTCTAGTTAGGTGATATACTTGATGTAAATGGTTAAATACCCTCATGGAGGTTGTTTATATTTGGGTAACAACTTGAGTGTACTAGTTTGGTATTGATTGTTGGTGTGGTATACTTTATGGAGAGAATTAATCTATGTATGGGTTGATAAATAAGCTCACTTATAAACCTATATCAAAGATTGATTCATTAGGAGTGGTAACCTACCATTTGAGATGGGAATCATCAGGAGATACATTAGGAGGCCAATTATGACCTAGAAAAAGGTTTTAAATAGTTTGGTATATTAATTTAACCACCTTAAAATTGATTTTATATGGGGGTTAGTGTATGTAATGACTAAGTGATAAGACTTATGAAAAATTCACCATGTGAGAGGTGACTTGTGAGATGAAAATGGGATAAAGTGTTATAAGTCAAGGGAGATATAATAAAATTTTAGGTGATGAAAAAATGAGAATATAGAATCTTATTAGTTAGTGGATAATGGGTCCATCCAGATATTGTGGATATGGGACTTATGGGTTATGGCTTAAAAGATGTAATCATCAATGCAGTGACTTCCAAGAGTAACGAGATAATCCTTAGATGGTGATCCCTATAAAGTGTATCATTTTACATGGTGAATGTAATGAAATAGTAATTTTTATCAAAGGTATGAGGGTTTAATAATGTGTGGATTTGATTGTGATGAGTCACCCAATTTATTTTGTTAATGTGACATGCCAATTGATTGAGGGATAGTAGTGAAGACATTGATCCTAAAAATTGGGAATCGATTGAGTGAGGAATATTTGAATGCCTCCAATGAAATTAAGGGTAATAATCAAGTGGTATTATCTACTAAATAGTGGGTTTGTAAAATTATTATTGTTTTTTGTGTATTTTCATCCTATAACCCAATTGAGTATATCCAATTTGGGAGCACTATTAACCTAAAATTCTATTGAACATAACTAGGTTGGGCACATTGAAAACTTTTTACCTAATAGAACATATCTAGGTTGGATTCACTACTAAATAATTATTTTGTTGATTGTATATAGGAATTTCTAAATTGTGATCTAATTCAGCATATCCATTTTAGGTTCACTTCCAACCTGTGATTCTATTGAGTAAGTCCATATTGGGTAAATTTCCAACCTATGACCTCATTGAGAATATCTAGGTTGGGTACATTGAGAAATTATTATTCTATTGACTATTTTTACTCTAGTAGTAGTAATAATATATAATAGGAATATTCATACTAATTAAGAAATGAAAAATCTCTCCTCACTATGAAATTGGAACATTTATCCCACCCATGATATGAGACTTGGGTAAGTGCATTATTGACACATTGGGAGGCTCTATTCCATTGGATTATTAGACCTTATGAGATGATAATATCTAGATTATAAGATTAGATATTAGTAAAATTCACTTCATATATTATCACTATCTAATGTAGGTATGGTTTGACCATCACAGTGGCTCCTTGACACCTGATGACATGACTAATGCTATGCATATAATATTCACAACTTCTATTTTATATTATACATGCACACACATATATTATGGTTTATATTAAGGTTCTCATTGGTAGTGTCTTAATAATTTTTATTCTCAAACCCTGCACATTCACCTCTATGTATTTTTAGTTGTATTTTTTGTCTTACATGTCAATTCAGTATGCTTTGTGTAGGTGGATGAGTTTTAGTAGCTTAGTAGGGATTGGGAGACAATACCAAGGAAATGTCTAAGTATTTTTATAAGTTTATCCTTCCATTTTTTTATTTTTTTCTTATATATAATCATTATTTTAGGTAATCTATGTTTTTTATATATTATTATTTTTTTGGTCATGAGTTTTATCTATTGCTGTATGGGGTATTATTTTTCTTAATATTGATTTACCATTTTAATTCTATGTGTTTCGCTTTTATATTATATTTCATTATGTAATTTTCTATTATTCATATATTATTTTATTTAATGATTTTGAGGGTATTTTATCCCCATGAAAATTTATTTGACCTTTGGTTCTAGTTAGAAGCCTTTGATGTGCGGGGAAGCATGCTTGAGGTCATTTAACACTCAGACATAGGTCATCGGATGGTTACATGTTTATATATGTTATAAAATGGTATCAAATCAATTTTTTAATTTGTCTTTAAGTTTGGGGAATTATATATATATATATATATGATTGGTCATAACATGGAATAAATCTATTCTTAACCTTGGACAAAATATTTATGACTCTAAATCCAAGTAACTAAGGATTTTATATTGTTTTTATAGTACTTTATGATTATATATGGGTGATTTTGATAATGTGTGATGATTATGATTGGATTTTATTATTTTACTCTTGTACTAAGATAGAATGAGGTGTAAAACATGAATCATGCTTGGAAGGTGGGTTCATGTGACATGTGAATTCTTGGGTCTGATTGATAAAATGGTTTCCAAAGAATAATATGGGTTTTGGTTACTTAAAACATCAATAATAACTTATTTTGTGTTTTCCAAATGACTTATTAGTGGTTCCTTACTTAACCAAATGTGATATTGTATGACTTGATATGAATCACTTGATGGTGAAATATTTTATATAAACATATATGTGATGATGATGACCCCATAGTGGGTAGTATGGGTATAGGGATACCTGATATGGATAAAACCCCAGATAGGTGTGAATAAAATGGATGATTTGGTTTAAGTGAGACTGAATCATGAGTGAATTCTTTAATATTTACAATATTTTTTGATTCATAGACTATACAGGGGAGCCTAATGGTGATAGGATTCATATCGATGAGGCCCAGGTCAAATGGGTTAGTATAATATCATAGAACTTTCCTATTTCTTATTGAGATGTAATGAGATTAGTATGGATAGCCTAAGAGAAGGGTAAATTCTTGGACATGGATTACCTAGTGTTAAAAAGCATGGATAAAATATTTGGGATATGAGAATGACATACAATAAATTTGTGATTAAGATATTGGAAAAGGTATGTGGATTTCCTTAGGTAAGTATTGGGAATGAATGCATAGATAGTGTATACATGAGTGATGTATTTGACGTGATTGGGATTCATGATCAATTAATTATTCTTATGAGCCTAGTATCACTTTGATATGACTCATGGAAGCTTAGGTTGATTGGGTTGTAGGGATATGCAGAATTGTATTCCCAATTGTTAGTAGAATTCAATAGAAAATGGTGTTAGTTATATAATATTATTAGATTAGTTCTTTAAGAACTCTCTTACTACGGGAAATGTGAGAGTGGTTTTTTTATAAAATAAGTTCTATATGGAATGATATGACCTAATATCCACCTTGGAAGAGTGATCTCTGTGATCATACTAGATTCAAGGACTCTTTAAATTCACCAACTACTCATATCTATGTCATGAGACTCTAATAATACTTGGTGATCAATCAAACTTAGGTTGTACCTAGCTATGGAGTCACCATAGGTAGGTACATCACACCTTGGATTGACTGAGAAATGGATAAGGGAATTGAGCTTTGAAAAGTTACACTAAGTGTGAGTAAGCGAGAAAGATACCATGAAAATAGTCATATATATATTTATTGGTGAGAATTGGTGGACCGAGGCATAATGGATGTGGGATTCAGGATCTTGATAGTGTTGTTCAAAAATTAACAAGTGTTCATAAGGGTTGTAGCTAGTTAAGATAGTTAGATCATTTTTGGTAATGAGGAAAGACATTTTGATGAGTGTGAAGGGTGGTGACTTGATTGATGAATTTTACATAACTCTAAAAATGCAAGTGGACCAGCATGATTTTGAGGAATCCATAGTGTAACTCAACTGTGATGAGTTAATCACTAGTGAAATTTGAAAACTTCTTACATGATAATATGAATCCCATAATAAGTTTTAATGTGAGAGTAGTGTGAAAAATGTAGGTTCTCTTATCTTGAGATAGATCCTTCAGGACATATGTTTTGTGATGATATACCTTCAAATGAATTAGTTTTTTGGTACAATAAACTGCCAAGAGGATTTTAGATTCTTAATAGAGGCTTTTGGGATTTATTCTATTTGAATAAAATGAGTGTGGATTGTGAGATATATTGCTAATGTGATGATGGGATTATATTAATTCGGTCCTCATTGATTAGGTATGAGATAAATCCTATGGCGAGGAATGCACTATTAATGTATTAGTGATATTATTTTCATTTTGGTTGGATAATTCATAAATTTTGGGAATAACACATATGATGTATCCAACCAAATATCAGTTGAGATTTTGCATCGGTTCTTGGATACACATGGCCAAGGTACATTGATTGAGTGGGTAATAACCAAGTATAGGTATTGATCTAGGATTATCATGTATTTTTAGTGCATTTAGTAACTAACTAGGTTTGATATTGAAGAATTGGGCTGATATGGTGATTATAATTATAGAACATCAGTACTCAAGGGAGAGTGTGATATTTATCTTATTGGAGGGAGACATTATACAATGAATTGAGTATTATTTAATAGATAAAGAATATTAATGTGTATATTTAGGAGATTATTTAGTGTTAGTCCAAGCTGGTGGTGGTTTGGTGCAGAGTAGAAATGACATTTATTATAGTATGATGTCAACAATGGGGGTTTTATATGAATACCATTGTAATCAGGGTATCATTTTTGGTAGTTGTTGATGTAGTGTAAAGGTTGTTGATACGTATGAGGTATCCAATGTAGCATAGTATTGAATGATATTTTTTATGACAAATTGGTGGTAATAACATAGAATTTTACTCTAGTGTGTTTTTCATGGAATGACTAGTGCACAGGATGGATCAAAAAAATAAGTCTTTAGAGAATGGATAGTTATTTTGGTTTAGGTTTTTTAGTAGGATTTCCATGAATAGTAGGATACTCAGAGATAGGGATCATTCATTAGATCTTAGTTACTAGTAAAATATACTAAATATGATTGAGTATGTATCTCAAGGATGAAAATCCATATGGTGGGAAGTTCATAATGATCTACATCCTTATAAGTCAGTGGAATTGAAAGAAATTAGACTCCTATAGGACTTGAGTCAAGGATGTTTTGATTTCTAGGATTTAGAAGGAATTATTAGATTCTGGGTACTAGAAGGGGTATGATTTTAGATGCATTTGAAGGTTTTAAATAAATTTTTAAGGTTCAATAACAATACTGAAGGGGTGGAATTGGGTACCTGATGGAGGTACATTGGGTAACCAAAGAGTATTGTGGTGTTTCTAAAATTATGTCAGTCATCACATAGTACCTGGTGGAAGAAGTTATTAGTTTTCTAGTTAGTACTACTAGTTGGGGAAGAAAATTTCAAGGATGGATACCAAATATCTATTATCCATCTATTGGGAGCTTTATGGAACTAGGGTTCATTTTTTATAATAGGTGGTAGTTTGGGGATATATCCTTTTAAAATAAGGAACCCACTTTGGGTTCTTCATTTGGGGGATGCTAAACCAGAAGGTGAAAAATCTCATCTCTTCATCCTTACCCCCTCTTTCTCCCCTTCGATTATAATTTTATTGGACTCATTCTTAAAATTGATTAGAGGAAACATTACCACCTGTACTCCTCATTCATATTCATCATATTATTCTTTAATTTCAATGTGATAGAATATTTTACATAATTATAGTTCCACTGAATCATTTTTGAATAATGTCGAAATCTTGGAACTTTTGTATGGCAAGTCTAGATGAGGTTTATGAGTGATAAACATTGTGGTTCCTCACAATATCTTTAGAGGTAAATAATCATTTGATTTATTCATGGGTATTCATAAACATTATAAAAAAATTGATATTGAATTAAGAAATGAAATTAGTGATTTTGATCTTAGAGGTATTGTTAGCCATCTATGAGCCATCTTCCCTTAATTCTTGTGGTTTCGATGAGGATATGATACCTGGTGAGTTTTAACGTGATAAGCCTCACTGTATTAGTTATAAATTAAAATTGAAATTAATTTTAAATATTATTTAATTAATTTTAATTGGTCCTTAATGGAGATAGGGACTCATGAATAATATGTATTATTGATGGTTATCAAGGAAATCATGGTTGAATAACGGGAATTTATTATAGGGGATAACTCCTTTTTGAGGTTGGCGGTCCCTTTTATTTTATGCTTTTATATATGAGTGAATATGTTATATGTTATGATAACATGGGTAAGTAATTTTGATTGACTTGAGTGATATCTAATGATGATTGGAAGATTAGGGGAAATTAGTCATGACCTAATAGCATCATAGAGGCAATCCCATACATGTTTCCTTGAAAATTGAGTTTCTTTATGACTCATATAATATATATATTTGAATTAAATCATAAATAACCCTAAAAAGGGTGTATAGATTTGGTTAATGGATTTAGTGACCAATTGAAGTCTTTATTGTTGATGTAGTATGCCTCATAGAGACCAGAGAGCTCTACCTATGTTGAGAAATAGGTTTTCTCAAGCACCTGTATTAATGATGGATTCACTAAGAGTGATGAATTTCCATTTGGGATGGGAATCATCATGAGAAAACTTGGGATACCTATTGTGACCTAGAGAAAATATATACCTAGGTTTTTATTGTAAGTTAACTACTTTATAATCATATTTCTAGGAAGGTTAGTGTATGGAATGAGTTAGTGATGGACCTTATGGAAAAGTCACCATGTGAGAGGTGACTTGTGAGATGGAAATGGGATAAAATGGTATTTTCTAAGGGTAGTCTAATATGATTAAGGGAAATAACCTATTGAGAGTACAGTATCATTTTAATCAGTGGATTGGAAATGTGACATATGTATTGTAGATTAAGAGCTCACATAATCAATTATTAGATTTCTGATAGTAATGGGCTTAGACTAGGATGGAAAATCCCCAAAAATTACATCAAGTTATATGATGCCTATAATGAAATAATTAATTTTAGATGAGGTTTGGTGGTTGGTCAATGTGAGACCATAATTTTAATGAGTAACATGATGTTTTGTGTTGATTTGATACACTAATTTCCAAAGGGATGGAAGAAATGATGTTGGGTATTCTAATTGGAAATCGATTGAGAGAAATATATAAATAGGTCACCTATGACATTGGTTAGTATTGAAGGATATATTCCCTTAAACATTTTAATTTTGAAGTGTAATGAATATATCATATTATACAATTTGGGCATATTGTATGGAATGATATAAAAAGATCATGTTATTGCTTTCACTAATAATAATGTATAATTGGGTTTCATATCATGGTTGTGAATCATATAGTACAATCCATATGGAAACCCTATGGTTGATATGGAATTGGAACACTAATGTATTAATGTTTGAATCATTCTTCCACATTGGCTATCAAAAATAAGAATGTTTAACATAAGGAAATGTATGGGAGGTGCATTCATGTGATGATTACTTGAATGGTCATATGTTATTTAATCATGCATTATAATGCATGATTAAATGCATGTAACTAAATAATCATCTTAGATATATTATATAAAGGGGGTAGTCACTATAAGATATTGACTATTTGATCTTTCCTTGCCTCCTACTGATTCCCCCTCTC
This sequence comes from Viscum album, assembly GCA_963277665.1. Taxonomy (NCBI): domain Eukaryota; kingdom Viridiplantae; phylum Streptophyta; class Magnoliopsida; order Santalales; family Viscaceae; genus Viscum; species Viscum album. The sequence continues at coordinate 1,648,031,707 of OY728152.1, forward strand.
CTAAAAGATCTCTTTTTCCACCATGTTTTCTATAATAGGTGCTAGCATGTCATGGAATAAAGGAAAGTTCCACCCATGTGATGGATGATTTACATCATCCCATGGATACACCATGGAGAAGAGAGTTTGATGGATGCCTTTGAGTGATCTTCCTCCAACATGTTGATGAAGAAAGTAGAAGAGGTATGTAAGATGAAAGGTACACAAATATGTTATTTATTTTATATAATACATGGTTTCAATTTCATATCATGGTTGATCTTGTGTTTTAAGGTTTAAATTTGATTCCTCTATGCTAAACAAGTTTTTTATCCTTAGAAACCTTTCGGTGGTTTTAGAGATTTACCATGATCTTTGATTCTTGAAATCATATTGAAAATAAAAAAAATATAGCATGACATATTTTATATCATAAGAAACTATTGATAATTTGTTCTTTAGATGGGTTTTTGATATGTGATTTCATAAATAGAGATTGGGCCATGCCATATAATATGGGATATCAAAGGAAATGACATAGTTCAATCCAATGGGTTTTTTTTTATCGTAATATCTGATATGTGATATCATATGGAGTAGTAGTTCTGAAAGAAACCTATAAAATAGAGTGTCGTAACGCTTAAGATATATCGCGACATACCATAAAATATGGTATCCAAATCACATTACACAAAGTTTGTAACACCCCGAGTTTTTATGAATTTTTTTTTTTTGAATAAATCATATTTCTTTGATATCTTGTATTGTATTAAACACCAATTAAATATTTCACTACACACAACAATGGATTAGCTTTTGTTACACATGACACTGAGTTTTAACAAAACCACGATATACTATTAATATTATTTTTCAAATGCGATTATTATAACCTAGTCGTTGAACTTTGCAAGATGAATAGTAATAAATAATTTTAAAATATTATGTATAATGGTTTTATATAAGGAAAACATATTGATAAAAAATAATCAATTTTTGTTAAAATCCTTATATATTTTGAAAGTGTTATTTTCTCAAAAAAAATGTTTTTTTATTTATTATTCCTTTTTGTGTAAAATAATAAAATTAATTTTTCAAAAATTTATAAAATTAATTTTATAAAATAAAATTAATTTTTGAAATCATCATGTCAAAATTATCTTAAGGTGAATTTTTTGGATTTTCTGAAAAGTTTCATTTTTTATGAATAATGAAAAACACTGAATTTTAATTGAAAACAACATTTTTGTTAAATTTTTTATAAAGTTAAATTATATTTTAAATTGGTTTTAAATTAATATTAGTTCAATTATACATCAATTGATCCAATTTAGGTCATTAGAATCAATTTCATATTGAATTTTGATATAAAAACTTTGTAAACTTTTGAACATTTTCTCTTTAAAAACATACTTTCTCAACGCGTCTGTGTGATTAATTTTAAATTAAATTTTGAAAATTTTGTGAATGGAATTTGGAAAAATGGATTCCATATTTGTAATCAAAATAATATATATTATCTAATAATTTCAACTTAATTTTTGACCAAAATTAATATTAAAAATAGTAAAAAATATTTATTGCGGCTAAGGTAAAAATAAGTCTACCTAGCGTTAAACTAAAAATATAAGGATTAAAAATAACTCAAAAATTTTCCAACACCAATTATATGTCCATATATAGAGATTATATCTTCTATACTAAATAATATTCCACTATTTTATCCTTGTGACATGAAAAAACATGGTTGGAATTCTTCCTTTTAAAAAATTACAAGTGTGTCACTCGTCTCGCTAATAAAAGGTCACCCCTTATCCTCTCCTCTACACACCTTAAAACATTTTTGGTTCAGCCAATACCTGATCATATAACTTCTCAACTTCCCACAACTCATCTTAGAAGCCTTATTTTGGATAAAAATCCAACCTAGGAAGGATTTTGGTGCAAACCTAAGGAGGATACCCGAAGAAAATGTATCGTTCATCAATGAACATTTTTGTTTTATTTCTTAATCCACATACTTAAATTATTATTATACCATTATTATATAATAAACTTAGTATATTACATATAATGATATTTTTTATGTTAATTTCATGACCTAAAGCCATCTCCACTTCTATCAAATGGGTTATGAAATCACCATTCGTGTGTACCGTGAACTACTGCCTCGTGAACCGATGTCATTTGTTTTTCCATTACCATATCTCAAGGCTAGACATAATTATGGATTTATTATTTATTTATGATATTTATTATATTATTATACTTCTGTAATTATTATATAATTCATACCTTCATACTCTCCATTTTGTGGCAATACGATAACGCTGCTCATGTGTACGGCGGACTACTGCCTCGCGAAGCGATGTGATTTGTTCACACTTTACATGGAAAGTAATAAAGATGGATTTAAGGAAAATATGTGATATATATGAAATAAAAAATATTTTTTAATGATAAAATATCATTTACCTTTTGTTCTTTCAATCTGATAAGAAAATGGAAAATGCGTTCATGCATACGTAAGACCTACTGTATCCATGAATAGTGTATTTCATTTTCTATCACTAAATTTTATAGAATACTATAAATAAATATATACTGAATATATATGGTATTTATATCATGTTTAACATTATTTATATTATTAAATCATGATCAAAGTAAAAGTACCAAAAATAAAAAATCAAAACATATAATAAAAACAAAGCGGTTATTACCCGAAACGTAACTTTAACATGGAATTGTAAAAAAAACATGTAATAAAAAGTCATAAAAAATAATATATGGTATGATAAATAAAAATATTATTATTTAATAGAATTATAATAAAGTTATATTTATTATATAGGAGTTTTGAACATGTATGACGGAATTCAAGACTTAAAGTAAGATATTTCTAGTCTCTATTTTATTTCTGGGAGACATGAAAATTCACCACTTGTTTCCTTTTTGTGGTGTATATACTACCCCTTTTAAATATTATATCATGAATAAATTACTTTTCATGATATTCAAATTTTCATTTGATTTTATGTTTTATTGGGGATTATGATTCAAAATATTACTAAAAGAGGTAAGGGATTTCCATCTCACTTTTATTTTTTTGTGAGACACATGCCATTATGTGGTGTATATATTTCCCATGAATGTATTTTATGATTATTATAATTAAAATTATTGGTATTTAAATATTTATTTGATTTTCTATCTTTCATGGGGTTTTTGTTCAAAATTTACCAAATTGATAAGGGATTTTTGTCTCAATTTTTCTTCTTTGAGACGTACGTTATGTCATGCACCTATATTCTTTAATGAGATGTATATAAAAACCCTTTTAAATGTAATATCGTGAATTTATTTATGATCATGATAATTTAAGTTAAATTTTATTTCATTATTTCATGGGGATTATGATTCAAGGTTACCAAAGTGATATAGATTTTATGTTACAATCTCATTGTTTATCAGGATTGTTTATGATATGTTTCTGATGATAAGATATTATGATCAATATCTCAAGAAACTCATGAATTTTATTCTCCTCTGGTTATTCATGATATTAATAGTACCATTTTCCACTCTTTTATAATTAAAATAATTGATAAAATATTTTTAAGAAAATCTAACTTTGTTTATATCTTTGTTCGGAAATCTATTTTCTTCCAAAACCATGTTTTCTAAAAAAAATTCAAAAATATTTTACTATTCTCCTATAAATTTTAAAAGACGTTTTCATCCATGTTTTACTTTTTACAAAAAAAAAATTAAAATGAATCCTCGTATCATTTTCCAAACAATGCTCATTTGGAGTTTACTGAAAATATGAAAGGAATCTTTATTTTGACATTCATGGAATTAACATTATTTCCCACTATTATGACTGCTCAATGATTTAAAACTTCCCTTACAAGTTTTAATGGTTATTTTCAAAAGAAAAATATTTTAAAACTGTTTTATTTGGAAAGGATGTTTTCCTCAAGAATTGTTTTAAAATGTTATTTAAAGATTATTTTAGAAGAAAAGGAATTTGAAAATTTTTTATGTTTTAAAAGGCGATTTTCAAGTGGAAAGGATATTTTCCTCAAGAAACAATCCAAGGGATATTTAAAATCATTTTTCATCTCAGATGAAATCCTTTGATGTTACTTATTCTTTACTGAGGATATGATTCAAGGAAATCATTCTTATCCTTTTTATAAATGGTTTATGTTTTGATGATAAGATGTTTATGAAACTCATTCCTTTTCCATGGGTTATGATAAGATGAAATGATGATTGGATTATGAAACCTATTTCTTTTACATGGGTTAAGCTATGATGAAATGATTATAAAACTTGTTTCTATTCCACATGTTATGATGAAATATTTATGAAACCTGTTTCTTTTCATGGGTTATAATATGATGACTTTTTTATGATCTTGTGGCATACATATGTATGATTTTCATTATGTGGTGGGTGGGACCTATATCTCCCTCCAATGCATTGGGTAATTATAAATGTTCTACGAGCACAGAGGGTACACAGGTGGTTAGCCCAAGCCCAGAAAGGATTGTACACTAGTGGTTAGCCCAAACCTAAAAGAGGGTACACAGGAGGTCATCACAAGACCAAAGTAGGTACACGAGTGGTAGGTCCAAGGCTAACATGTTTTTAACATCTTGGTTGGTATCCTTGACATAAGTTTTTTTATACTAATGTGTATTCCATAATTCCATGTCTTGTTCCAATGTTATGCTCTCATGGATCATGTTATTTTATTTCCTTATGATTTATGTCTTATGATCTGCCAATCTTTATGTCATGACTCTAGATTCTGATATTTGATATGTAAGGTATGGTTTTCATATGTTATGATCATGTTGTCATTTCCTTATGTTCATGTTATGCTTATGTATATCCCTTGTTTACCCTTACTGAGCATCTGAACATGTCATTTCTTATGTTTCCTTTCCCCAGGTTATGAAGAAATGTATTACTTATGATATTTCTAAGAAGAGTGCTAGTTATGAAGATCATAGTGGGAGATGATGCAGTTTACCTATGGACCAGTTTCTTATGTTTCCAAGTTTCCAAAGATGCTAAAATATTGTAGTCCTTGAGCATGTGTTTGTGTAATGTAATGAATATTCATTAAAAATGATGTAATATCTATATATAATAAGCATGGGCCTTTATAAATGGTATCAGATAATAGGTTTAGTTAACCTTTTGAAACTAAGATGATAAAATATTAGTGAGAGCCCTAAGGACATGTCTAAGGATGAGTCAAAGTATAGAAAAATGTCCTGGAATTTTGGTAAAGGATAGAGCGAGTGGTTTATAAGAAATTGAATCTCTATCTGGATACTACAAGTGTGTGTGGCTTTGGTACAGAGGTACTTGTGGTTGTTAACTCTGAAAAAGGTGCATTGAGCTATAATCGATCACCACCTAGTGTAGACAATTATTCTTGTTGTATATCTAGGTTAAAACTCCTGGGGTATATGCTTTGGAATTCCATAAACTCTATGAACCATCATGAAGGATTTAAATAGATGAGGACTATGAATGACCTAGGATAAACCTAAGGTGTCATATATTAAAGAAGGTGTCATTATTTAGACATATTATATGTGATTTTTAATGATTATGTGGTTCCCCATCATGAATATTGTGATGGAACCCAAAGGAACTATGTTAATGTTGAGTGTGATGGACAATACAATGATTTTCCTCTTGGACATCCAAATTTTATGGAAGTTGGAATGAAAAATCTCATTGCTATACTCACACAACTTTCTCAAACTATCACCACTATAAAAATGGGTTTTAAAAACACTATAAAAGGGCCTTTAACGGCACTTATAAAGCGTTGTCTACACAAGTGATGTGACTTTAATAGCACTTTGTTAGTGTTATTAAAGGGGGCCTTTAACAGTGTTTTTTAGCACTGATAAAGGCACCCTTTTTAGCGCTAAGAAAAGAATTTTAAAGTGGGTAAAATTATATTTTTTTCATCCCTATATGAGCCCAACCCTTTTAACAGCGCTCCACCCCCTATCAGTGATTTTAACCCCACCACACCTTTAATAGTTCTTTCCAAATTTTCAGCCTCCTGCGCATGCCTATATTCGAACCCTACACCTCTCCTTTGAAGATGGAACACCTTTACCACTACACCATGTTGTTTTGTTGTCTGTTTAATGATATTTCTATTTATTTATATATATATTTACATATATATTTTTAATTCATATATTTATATAATTATTTGTAAATACATTTATAAAATATATGTTTGTGTGTGTGTGTGTGTGATATATATACTTATATTTATTTAAACATATTATATATTATATTCATTTACATATACTAGAATATAATATAAATATATATCTATTTATTAATATACACATATATGTATATATAATCATTATATATATATATATATATATTTGTATAATGTAAAAAAAGGTTAGATATTGTTTTAAATACATTTTTAGAATATGTATATATTTACATATATATATATGTGTTTATTGACACAGACATGTTTATATATAAACATTACTTGTATAGGTATATATATAAATATTAGTGCATTTTTATAAGGTAAATAAAATGGATAATTTTTTACTTTAAATAAAATGAATAATAAATATTTATTTTATATATTTAAAAAAAATACGTAAATATGTTGAGATATGTTTTTATACAAGTGATTTATTATAAGTAAATATAAGAAAATATGCATATATTTAATTACAAATAAAACTACATTGTGAAAAATAATAAAATTTCAAAACCATAATATCAATATGAGTATAATACCTGAGAATAAATTTAGTCCGAACCAAAAAAAGACAATAATACCCCCTTAAATGAGCCTGAAATTCCATCAAATGTTAAAAAATTGGGATACCCCGACTAAAAACTCAGTTTTGGAGGCCTTATGGGCCTTTTTTACCTCAAAAAATGTGATCATGGATTTCCCCTAATCATTAGTGCATAGAGATCATCATAATTTTAGATTTGATATGTAGTTGAGCCTAAACAGACACCCAAATCAAAAGTTATGGTTGTTTGAAGTTCAAGTCATGTTTTGAATTTATCTTAGATCGTTCATTAGTCCATTTAATTTTTATGTCATCCAACTATTATTAAATAACTATTACTTGATAATAATTATCAAATTATTAATTAATGGTATGTTTAAATTATTTTATAATCCATTTTCACTAAATATGTTATATATTAAGTGTAAATTCCTATTTAGACTTATTTAAATCATATTTAAAATATATATATTATATTTATATCAATATAAATATATTTATATATTAATATATTATTTTTAATGAAATATATTTTTTATGAAATATAACCTTTATCGGTGCTAGAAAAAAAAGCATTGATAAAGGGTAGACCTTTATTATCACTTTTTTTAGTGTTGATAAAGACACCCATTTATCAGCACTTTTTTTCTAGTACTGATAAAGGGCCCCCTTTAATAGTTCTTTTTTTAGTGCACTCTTAAAGACCCCCTTTAACAGTTTTAAAAAAATAATTGTTAAATGCCCACTTTAACAGTGTTTTTACTAGAACTGACAAAGGGGATCTTTAATAGCACATTTAGCTAGAGATGTTAAATCTCTAGCACTGGATAATATCAATTTTGTAGTATTTTATGAATCATGCTAGACTTATAAAGTAATAAAGAAGGGAACAACATTTTTTGAGTCCTTCATGAGGTAATGTCCACCTTCTTTCAGTGGGTCTTCTGATCTACTGGTTTCTAAAGAATGGATCGATGCCACTGAAAATATATTTTTTGTTCTCCAGTGTTTAGAAATTGAAAAATACATTTTTTTTTGTCTACCGTTTGGAAGGTGAAGTTGATCAATAGTGGACTCTTATCAAGAATAAGAAGAAATGGGATGAAATTAACTTCATGGATTGGGATGAGTTCAAGAACTTTTTTTAATAGGTTTTTCCTCATATTCTTCATACGAAGATGTATAAGGAGTTCCTTGGGCTAAAATAAAAAGATGATGAATCTATTGGTACTTGTGAGAAAAATTTTACGAGGCTTGTGAACTATACTTCTGGTATTATCATCCAACCTAAAAGTAAGGTTGATCGATTATTTAGTGGATTAAAACCAATTCTCAGAAGGGCATTAGTCATAAGAGACTTTAGTGGTTATGAAGAGATTGTTCGATGTGTTATCAAGTCAGAAATGGAGGTTGGAGTTATGTATAAATATCATGGTTTTGATAAGAAGAGAAAAATGGAATTCAAAGGAAAATCTAAGAACCATGGAGAGAAGAAGATGAGATTTCCTTTATACCCAAAGTGTGGGAAGAAACATAGAGGAAATTTTATTATGAGGATTTGTAAATGTTTTAAGTGTGGAAGGAAATTTCACTGGGAAATTGAATGCCAAAGTGATGGGAAGAAGTTATCTAATGTTACAAATAATGAAAAAGATCCATAGAATGCACCACCACGCTCTAGTGTTTCAAATTCTAGGAATTTTACATTATGCTAACAAGTGCCCAAATCTAAGGGTTGATGACGAAGATCAACACTAGCAACCTATTAAGTTGTGGGGCAAGGGGAAATATCATGCGATAACTATTTCTAACAAGGGGTTCAATAACAACATGGTGAAATGTACACTTAGTATCCTCTTTAGAACTAATAATGTCTTATTTGACTCTGGATCTACCTAATATTTCATTTCTAAAGAACTTTCTAAGGGTATCAAGATTCCACCCAAATGATTAGATGTGGAATTAGTATTGAAAATCCCTAATGGTATGATGATTTCATCTCAAGTATATGATTCTTCTTCGATTGAAATTGGTAGGAATGTGATTCTTGAAAATCTTATTATTCTTCCTCTAGTTGAATTTGATGTTATCTTAGGCATGGATTGGATTTCTCTACATAAATCCTATATTAATTGTCGAGTAAGGGAAGTTACATTTGATATTTCAAACCAACCTATGATCGTCTATCAATGCGATGATAAGTACGAACTTCCAATAGAGATTGCATCCATTTTATGGGTCTTAATTCCCATTCATAAGGGGTTTTTATCTCAAATAGTTGGGGAGAAAATTGACATCAATGATATTCCTATTGTGTGGGAAGTTGTTGATGTCTTTTCGAAAGAGTTGTCTAGAATTCCTTGAAAATGTGAAGTTGAGTTCTCAATAAAACTCATATCTGCTGCCATACCAATTTCAAAGACTCCATATAGAATAACCATGATTGAGTTGTACTAATTGAAGAAGAAACTCCAGTAAAACCTTGACAAGGGATTAATTCAACCAAGTTTGTCTCTTTGGGGTGCACCTGTTCATTTTTTTAAAAGAAATATGGATCAATGCGGCACTGTATTGATTATCGGGAGCTGAAAAAGATCACAATTAAGAACAAGTATCATATCTCCCATATTTATGACTTGTTTGATCAAATATGCAGATCTAAATACTTTTTCAAGGTTGGACTTCATTCTGGATATCATCAATTGAGGGTCAAGAAGGAGGATATACCCAAGACAGTATTTCATACAAGGTATGGGCACTATGAATATATAGTTATATCATTCAGTCTTACTAATGTCCTTGTTATCTTCATGGATTTAATGAATAGTATTTAGATATTAACTTGATCAATTTGTGGTGGTCTTTATAGATTATATTCTTATATATTCAAAAAGAAAGGAAGAAAATGAAGACCACTTAAGAATTGTAATACCCTAAAGAAGAAGAAACTATATTAAGAATTTACAAAGTGTGAATTTTTTCTTCAAAAAGTTTCATTTTTTGGGTCATATAATCTCAAGAGAGGGTATATTGGTATATCCATCAAAGACAGAGGCTATTGAATGTTGGTCCAGACCAACCACAGTGAATGAGATCCTTAGTTTTCTTGGTTTAGATGGATATTATCGACAGTTTGTGGAGAATCTCTCATGACTACTAATCTTTTAACCATGTTAACTCAGAAGGGATCCAACTTCCTCCAAATAGATGAATATGTGGAAAATTTCAAGGAATTGAAGAGAGGATTAGTCAACACACATGTGCTTACATTACCCTATAGTGGATAAGGGTTTTTAATCTATAATGATTCATCCAATAAGGGATTGGGGTGTGTTCTTATGAAGAATGACATGGTTATAGCTTGTTGAAAATTAATTTTTTACTATTCAAACACTTATAAGGAAAAAGTGAGAAACCATTCATTCAGCCACAAAAGGATATAATGGAGTCATTATAGGATAGATTAAGGCTACAAGAGTTGATATATCTAAAAAATTTCTAGGATATAGAGGATACATGAGTGTTTGTTCCATCCCTTATCTGATCTTCAAGCTCATAGGCCAGCTTATCTCAGGACTGGATGTATTCCTCTAGGATAATATTCCCATTATTGAAGCCCCCAATGAGAATCAGATCCTGTTTATTGATCCAGGTGTATTTCTCCTCATTCAGAGGCACCCTCAAAGGTCTCCCCATCATTTTAGCAGCTTCCTCCTCAATGGAGTTGAGTAACAGAACTTGTTCGACCACTTCCTCATATGAACTCAAAAGAAAGTCCAAGGGTTGTTCGATCACACCACCTGACTTCCCCTGGGGAACGACCTTTCTGTCCATATTTTTGGTGTTATGCTTCTTGCCAGATCGAGTTTCCATTGGAGGTGGTGAGGAAGAGTAGTCCTTCCCTTTACGGGTACCCTTCTGCCTCCTATTCCTCCTTAGGCTCAAAGACGCACCTACAGAAAGACTAGTGTTATCTCTGTTAGGCTCCTTCACACAAATCTCGTCAATAGACGGTTCTAGTTGAACTATGTTCAATCCTTCCACTTCAAGCACTTCAAAATTGTTTCTTAGTTGAACTGAAGTCTGGGTCATTGGGATGGCACCCCCTCGCATTCCAAATGTGTTTTGATTAGCCATGTCTTGGACCATCCCCTGCACCCCTTCCTTGAGAAATTCACCACTTCCCAATCTTAAAACATCAGCAAACGAGGTAGTATTGAATAGGAATGAGTGACCAAATTTCACCCCCTCTCCAGTAACATTTTCCTCATAGCCTACCACCTGTGAAACAACACCATTACACACACCCAGCTGAACCTCGATCTTATTGCCAAAATTCTGGACAAAGCCACTATCATCCCTGTGTTGTACATTACATTCTAAAAGACCAGTCGGGTCCTGTTTCAATCTGCTGAAAATAACTGAGACCACCAGATTAGAAGCTGGTACCCATTCTGGTTTCTTGCCCATTACAACTGTCAAGTTACCTCTACCCATGTCCCTGTCATCCTTTTAAACCAAACCTCTTCCAACCTCAGATGAAAAATTTCCCTCCGCATTCAATAAATCACCAACCTGAGGATCAGTCGAAGGCCGAGGCATCTTCCCATCACTAGTCAACTTTGACCCCCTACACCTGCAGTCCTCCACACTGTATCCCAATTTTTTACATGATGATCAGAACTGAAACCAAGACTCGAATACGACCCCTTGTCTACACCTAAACTCCTCACCCACAACAATCAAAAACGACTCAACAGGCGGTTTAGAAACATCAAGTTTTACACAAATTCTCGGTGAAATCAAATGGAATAATGTCTTAGTCCTACTATCTGAACATAAGTATCGTCCTACCAGATTACCAATAATATGAAGGATCGAAGGATTTTGAAAGGGGAGAGGGAGTCCCATAAATCTTACCCAAACCACCATTTTTTAAGAATCCCTCTTCATATGAAAGTCGTAGGACCACTTGAACAGCATGAAGCGGGTTCCCTCATAGATGTGAGGCGCACTCGACCAGGCAAGAATCAAGTATTCCTTAGATACGAACTGGATCATAATATTCCTAGGATCCAACATCCCAACCATTGCTCGTTCTTACAGACCCCATGTTTCGAAGATCCATCGATCGGAGAAATCCACAGCTGGATGACGATTTTTGAAGCGCGCGATTAAAGTCAGCTTCAGCAGAGAAGATGCATCTGTGAATTCTGATGTTGAAATAGAGACTTGCAGAGGGCCTTCAAAACATTTTAGAACCTTAGGGCTTAAAGAAATCAGGGGGAACAAAGGAAAGTACTCTGGGTTTGAGAAAGGGACGAAGGGATCCGGTCACACTCCAGCAAGAGGCGGCGAAGGACCCTCCCCCACCAAGGGGGGAGGGTCTGGTGTGAAATACATCACCGCCTAGGGCATTGTCAAGTGGAAACTGAGCATCCCGAGCGTGTCAAGAATTTGAAAAGGTATCATGGTTATAGCTTATGCCTCATAAAAATTGAAGATTCATGAGAAAAAATACCTAACTCGTGATTTGGAGTTAGCTATAATAATTTTTGCATTAAAGATATGGAGGAATTATATTTATGGAGAAAATTGTGATATATATATCGATCATAAAATTTTAAAGTATATATTCACATAAAAGGAATTGAATATGTACCAAAGAAGATGGTTGGAGCTGATTAAAGATTAGGATTGGTCAATACATTACCACCCTGGGAAAGCGAACAAGGTGGTCGATGATTTGATTCGAAAGGATCATGCTAGCTTATCCATGATGAGGATTACAAAAGATCCAATATTTTTGGATTTATAAAGGATAGATCTAGAAAACCTAAAGGAAGGGAAAAAACATATCCTGATCATTTGAATGTTCAACCATCTATCCAATTAAAGATTAAAGAGGTGCAGAAGGAAGATGTAGAGCTGTAAAAGAAGGTTATAAATGTTCCTAAGTTTAACCTTGATCATGATGGAATGATAAGGTTTAAGAACCGTGTATGTGTTCCTTCCATACCAGATTTGAAGGAGTTTTTAGAGGAAGCTCGTAGTTCTTCATTCTCTATTCATCAAGGAAGTATAAAGATATATAGAGATGTATAGAGATTTGAAAGAGTATTTCTGGTGGGATTTCATGAAGAGAGATATCGCAGAGTTTGTATCTCGATGTTTGGTATATCATCAAGTTATGGATTAAAGAAAAAATTATAAGGGGGTGTTATATCCATTACTCATACCAAAATGGAAATGGGAAAACATCACCGTGTATTTTGTCATTGGACTCCCCAAAATGTCTAAAGGGAATAGTGTTATATGGGTTGTAGTTTTAGTAATGCAAAACGGGCAGGGTGGGGTTAATGGTGTCATGTGTCGATGCCCATGTGGTGGTGAACTGTTGAAATGCAAAGTAGGTGAATGATCAATGAGGGGTAAAAATTGTGATATTGATTGTGCGGAGATGTGAATGACTAGACCTATGAATGAACAATGACACTTTAAGCAATGATTGGTTCCAAAGGAGGCTACCTTTCATGTTTTCTTAATAAAAAAATTAAATTAAGTAATAACAAAATTAAATCGGTCCAAAAAAATATTATAATTATAATAACTCTTTTAGAATTGAAACCAAGTGCAGGAGAGATGAGTTTCATTTTTCAAGAGGTGGGATGACACACCATGTGAATATGATTAATAATTACTATATAAATATTATAATATCATATTAAAACAATAAATATAGACATATTTAAAATTCACATGTAAATGAATGGTGAATTAGTATGGCTATTACGGTGAGAAATCAAATGTCATGGTTTAATCATGTTTTTTTTTTAACTAAAATGTCAAAGAAGCATATCTTGTAAAAAAAATTAAATTAGACTCACGGGCCAGCCCGCACCCACGCAGGATCAACCCGCTTTGGCCCGCACCCGCACGGGCTCAACCCGCATTGGCCCGTGCTCTTAGCGGTCAAAATTTGTAGGCCTACCCTACCCCGCATCTGCCCCACACCCGCAAATCCCATAGGTCATGGGACCATTTTGCATCACTATGTAGTAGATCGCCTTATTAGGCCATTACACTTCATCGATATCAGAGAATACTTCTCTCTGAATCATCTAATCATGATATATATTAAGGAAGTGGCAAGGTTTCATGGAGGACAACATTTCATTGTGTCTGATCGGGATATGAGGTTTACCTAAATTTTTTTGCGAAGTCTTCATCAAGCTCTTTATACATAGTTGAGTTTTAACACTGCATATCATCCTCAAACATATGATCAGTATAAGAGAATAATTCAAACCCTAGAGGGTTTTTTGAGATTGTGTTATTTGGATTTCAAAGGTGGTTGGGATCAACACCTTCCTCTAGTTGAGTTTTCTTACAACAATATCCTTCACTCAAGCATTAAGATGGAACCTTATGAAACTCTTTATGGAAACACATGTAGAGCTCCAACAAGCTAGAATGAAGTTGGAGGAAGAAAGCTATTTGGACCTGAGATAGCTGAAGAAATGGAAGATATGGTTAAAACCATTTAGCAACACATCAAAGCAACTCAGATTCGGTAGAAAATTTATGTTGATAATCATCAGTGTGATCTAGAATTTGAAGTTGGTGATAAGGTGTTTCTACGAATTTATCCATGGAAGAAGATTATGAGATTCGGGAAGAATGATAAACTAAGACCTAGGTATATCGGTCCCTTTGAAATTCTTGATCGTATTAGGATTATAGCTTATCGCTTGGTACTTCTACCAAACCACTCAATTCCATGATGTGTTCCATATATCTCTCCTAAGAAGTACATACTTGACCCTTCACATGTACTGAACTAAGAGGTTATACCACTGGAGTGAGATATTTCTTATGGAGAACAATCAATGGAGATATTAGATCATAAGAAGAAAGCTTTGAAAAACATGACCACTCATCAGGTCAAAGTTTTGTGGTGAAACCACTAATTTTAGGAAGCTAAGTGAGAACTTAAGGATATTATGAGGTAGAAGTATCCTCATTTTTTTTATTAGAGTGATGAATTTTGATGTCAAAATTCATTTTAAGGTGGGTAGAATGTAACACCCCAAGTTCTTATGAATTATTTTTTCGAATAAATCCAATTTCTTTGATAACTTTCATTACATGTAACACTAAGTTAGGCTTATGCTACACACAAAACTAGGTTATCTTATGTTACACACGACACTGAGTTTTAACAAAACCATGATATACTATTAATATTATTATTCATACACGTTCGTTATAACTTAGTCGTTAAACTTAGCAAGATATATAGTAATAACTACTTTTAAAATATTATGTATAATTGTTTTATATAAAGAAAACATATTGATAAAAAATAATTAACTTTCATTAAAATCATTATATGTTTCAAAAATAATATTTTCTTAAAAAAATGTCTTTTTATTTTTTTATTATTCCTTTTTGTGAACAATAATAAAATTAATTTTTATCAATTTTAGAAAATGAATTTGATAAAAAAACTTCATTTTTTGAAATCGGTATGTCAAAATTATCTTAGGGTGAATTTTTGGAATTTTTCTGAAATTTTTTATTTTTTGATGAATAGTGAAAAATATTGCATTTTTGTTTAATTTATTTATAAAGTTAAATTATATTTTATTTTTTAAAAGTAAGATTAGTTCAATTATACATCCATTAATCTAATTTAGGTCATTTGAATCAATTTCATATTGAATTTTGATATATAAAATTTGTAAACTTTTGAATATTTTCTCTTTAAAAACTCGTTTTCTTATCATGGTTGTAGGATTAATTTTAAATTAAATTTTTTCACTTATGTGAATGGATCTTGTAAAATTAGATTCCATATTTTGAATCATAATAATTTATATTATCTGATAAGGTCAACTTAATTTTTTACCAAAACAAATAGTAAAAACAGTAAAAAATATTTACCACGGTTAAGGTAAAAATAGATTTACTGGGGAGTTGAATTAAAAATATAAGGGTTAAAAATAACCCAAAACTTATCCAACACCCATTGTATGGCCATATTTCAACCTTATCTCTTCTAGGCTCGAAAATCGTCCATTATTAGGGCCTTAAAACATGAAAAAAAACATGGGTGGAATTCTTCCTTTCAAAAAATTACAAGTGTGACACTTACCTCACTTATAAAAGGTCACTCATTCTTCTCTAATCTAAACACATTAAAACCCTTTTGGTTCGGACAATCCCTACCCAAATCACCTTCCAACTTCCCTTCTATCATTCTAGAAGTTTGGACATAAATCCAACCTAGGAATGCTTTTGGTGAAAACCTAAGGAGGATACCCGAAAAAGATGTAATGTTCATCAACGAGAATTTTTATTTTATTCCTTCCTCCACCTACTTCAATTATTATTATACCATGATGATATAAAAACCTCATTATATTCCATATACTAAAATGTTGTTATGTTAAGGGAATAGCTTACAACCATCTCAATTTTCATCAAATGGGTTATGAAATCATCATTCGTGTGTATGGTGGACTACCACATCACGAACCGATGTCCTTTATTTTTTCATTACCACTTCTCCTTCATACTCTCCATTTTATGGGAATATGATAACGTCGCTTGTGTGTACGGCGGACTACCGTCTTACGAAGCGATGTGATTTATTCACATTTTACATGAAAGATAATAAGGATGGTTTAAACAAAACTATGTGATATATATATGACATAACAATGATTTTGGAATGATAATATATTATTTACCGTTCTTTCTTTCAATCTGGAAAGAAAATGGAAATAGTGTCTATGCGTACATACGGTCTACCGTCTCTATGAACAGTGTATTTTATTTTCTACCATTAAATTTTATGGACTACTCTAAATACATATATACTGAATATATATGATATTTATATCATGGTTAACATTCTTGAGATGATGAAATCATGATCAAACTAAAATGACCAAAAATATCAAATCAAAACATATACAAAAAACAAAGCGGTTATTACCCAAAACATAACTTTAACATGGAATTATTAATAAATAGGTAATAAAAGGTCATAAAAATCATATATGGTATGATATATATAAATATGATTCTATAATAGATGTATAATATACTTATATTTATTATACATGAGGTTTGAATGTGTACGACGAAATTCAAGACTTAAGGTAAGGGATTTCTAGTCTCTCTTTTATTTTTGGGAGACATGCAAATTCACCACTCATTTCATTTGTAATGTGTATGTACTGCCCCTTTGACATGTTATATCATGAACCTCCTCCTTTTCATGATATTCAAAGTTTTATTTGATGTTATATTTTATTGGGCCTTATGATTCAAAAGATTACTAAAAGCGGTAAGGGGCTTCCATCTCACTTTTATTTTTCTATGAGATGCATGTCATATTCAGCATGTGTTTCTTTTATGTGGTGTATATACTTCCCATGAATATATTTTAGGATTATTATACTTAGAATTATAGGTATTTACATATCCATTTTAGGATATCTCTTTCATGGGGTTTACGGTTTAAAAGTTGCCAAATCGGTAAGAAATTTTTGTCTCAATTTTCCTTCTTCGAGACATACATTATGTTATGAACCTATATTCTTTCACGAGGTGCATATACAAACCCTTTGACATGTAATATCATGAATTTATTTATCCTCATGATATTTTAAGTTCCATTTTATGTTATTCCTTCATGGGTCTTATGATTCAAAGTTACCAAAGTGATAAAGATTTTATGTTACAATTTCATCATTTATCAGGATTGTTTATAATATGTTTTCGATGATAAAATCTTCTGATCCATCTCTCAAGAAACTCAATAATTTTATTCTACTATGGTTATTCATGATATTAAAAATATTATTTTTCACTCTTTGGTACTTAAAATAATTGAGAAAATGGTTTTAAGAAAATATGACTTTTTTTCTCTTTTCAGTCAAAAATTTATTTTCTTCCAAAACAATGTTTTCTAAAAATATTTTCAAAAAAGTTTTACAATTATCTTATGATTTTTAAGACATTTTTACCCATGTTTTACTTTTTAAAAAAAATTAAAAGAATATTCATGTTGTTTTCCAAGCAATACTCTTGACTTTTATCAAAAATGTGCAAGGAATCTTTATTTTAACGTTCATGGAATGAACATTATTTCTCACGGTCATAACTGCTCAATGATTTCAAATTTTCCTTACAAGTATTCAATGTTATTTTCAAAAGAAAAGGATTTTAAAAAAAAATATGTGGAAATGATATTTTCCTTAATAATTTTTTTAAAATGTTATTTAAATATTATTTTCAAATAAAAATATTTTGAAAATGCTTTTTGTTTTAAAAAGTGTTTTCAAGTGGAAAGGATATTTTCCTCAAGAAACATTCCAAGTGATCTTTCAAAATCATTTTCCATTTAAGATGACATCCTTTGATGTTACTTATACTTTACTAGGGATATGATCCGAGGAAACCATTATTATCCTTTCTCTAAATGTTTTATGTTGTTGCGGAAAACACCAAGAGTCGCAGTGACAAAATAGGTTTGCAGATGAAGAAAATACAGAAGAAAGAATCACACGGGAAAAAGATTTATGTGGTTTGGGAAATGATCCCTGCGTCCATAGAGGCAGAAATATCACTATAGTTAGGAGCACAAAATTACAGGGAGTTTCAGGTTTCTCAAGCAAACAGAAAACCTAGCCTGAAATGGGCTAATAAAGGAGATAAAGCATTATTCCACAATCTGTCAGAAAGTTCGTTGTGCTACAGTGAAAGGTGGTTGGAAGTCTGCATCGCTACAGTACCACATCCACCCAAATCCAAGCTGCTACAGTGGTCGACGGTTGGAAGTCCACAGAGCTACAGTGCCTTGTCGGTGTCGATCGGTCGGCTCTATTATAGTTTGTCAGTGTTTCTACAGTTCCCCAAAATTTGGATCGGGGACCTTCAGCCCTCGGAATAGGGACGCGTTGCCCCCTGCAGCCTCCAACGAGTTCACCACAGAGCTTGATTCGTGAAGTTGCGGCCTGGTGCGTGATATGGGTCACAAGCATTTGGCCCAACAACATCCAAAAAATGATCGGGCTACACCAATGCAACATATGTTTTGATGAAAATATGTTTATGAAACTCATTCATTTTCCACAGGTTGTGATATGATGAAATGATGAATGGATTATAAAACCCGTTTCTTTTCCATGGGTTAAGATATGATAAATGATTATGAAACCTCCTTTTCCATAGGTTATGATGAAATGTTTATGAAACTCATTTCTTTTCATGGGTTATGATATGATGAATGTCTTATGATCTTGTGGCACACATGTGTATGATTTTCATTATGTGACAGGCAGGGCCTATATCTCTCACCAATGCATTGGGTAATGATAAATGTTATATAATCTCAGAGGGTGCACGGGTGGTTAGCCCAAGCCTGAAAATGAGGGTATATAGATGGTTAGCCCAAGCCTGAAAATGAGGGTATACAGATGGTTAACCCAAGCCAAAAGAGGGTGCACGAAAGTTCATCCCAAGCCCGAAGCAGGTACACAGGTGGTTAGCTCAAGCCTAACATGTTATGAACGTCTTGGTGGGTAGCCTTGACATAATATTTTCTATGCTTATGTATATTCCATAATTTCATTTCTTCTATGAATGTTATGCTCTCATGGATCATGTTTTTTGATCTCATTATGATTCATGTCTTATGAACTATCAATCTTTATGCCATGACTCATGATTCTAATCTTTGATATGTAGGGTATGATTTTCATATGTTATGCTCATGTTCACATACCATTATGTTCATGTTATGCTTATGTATCTCCCTTGTTTACCCTTACTGAGAATTTGAGTTCACCCCTTCTTATGTTTCCTTTCCCCAAATTATGAAGAAATGTATTACGTATGATATGTCTAAGAAGTGTGCTAGTTATGAAGATCATAATGGGAGATGAGGTAGTTTACATATGGACCAGTTTCTTGTGTTTCTAAGTTTCCAAAGACACTAAACTATTATGGTCCTCAGACGTGTGTTTGTGTAATGTAATGAGTATTCATAAAAAATGATATAATATCTATGTATGATAAGCTTGAGTCATTATAAAGTTAATCATATGTGGGGCCCTGTCGCAATCCATGATAGTTATGTCCATCGATTCATTCATACACCAAAGTCATTTCATAGGTTTAATCTTATACAGAAACAAGTCATGCAAGATTACTCTTATGCAGAGTCGGTTATAACTTGTGATTTTCGACGCATCGAGTTAATGGTATGTATGCCATTATGCATTGAGTTTATTGCAACGAAGCGATATGTTATAGGCCACGATAGTTAGGTACCATATATTATTCCTATGCAACCATCACACAAATTCACAGCCTTGAATTATTAGTCGTAAAAAATGACTGATGGTATTTAAAAGGTTTAATCCTCAGGACTTATCAGTCATACTTTACAATATACCCATATCATGGAAAATGATATGCTAAGAAAAAAAATCTTAAAATTCAATTATGTATTGAATTAAATGGTTTATAAAATGTTTATAAATCATAATAAAATCTATTTTGGGATTTATTAATTTATAAAAGGGTTTTTATAAATTAATTGACTACAAATTGCTTATAATTAATTGATAAAATGTTTATAGAATATTTAATCAATAAATATTCCATAATATTAAATTTTAATTTTAAAATACATTTTTAGATTATATATAATTACTTATAATTTAAATATAAAATTTTTATATTGAAATTATAACAATAATTTATAAAAAAATATAAATTAAAAAGAATATGGCATAAATTTCCATAACCCGACCCATCGGGCCCTGCCTGGCTAGCAATAAGATGAGTGTGACACTCCAAGCCTGCCTCCAATAGTTCAACGACTGACGACTAGCGCTGAGTAGGCATATCGCAAACACAGGGGAAGCCTTAGCCCAAAGAACATGTATACACACACATATCTTCATACACCATTATAATGCAGAAAAGATAAACAATTGATATTGTATATGCATGCATAACAACTAATCTCGCATCAAAGTACAACAAACAGTACAGAAAAGCAAAGGGGGAAAATACAAGCCCATCAAAATTATAAAACGAGTCCAACCTGCTAGCAAAAGGGGATTGTTGTCAAGATGCAACACCTAGAACCGTTCACGGTCCACCAAGCACAACTAAGTTTCACCTGCTTGTAGTCCTCCTAGGACTCTATCAAAAGGTATGTCATCTACATAAGACATAACATGTCTGGGAAGATCTCATGCAGTGATGAGTATAAACATACCTTGTAAGACACCTCGAAACCACCAAAACACAAAGCATCAAAGAGAGAGTCAACTCAATATCATAATAAAGCGACTCATCCAAAAGGAAAGATAAACCCAGATATTCTCAAAGAAGATACCAAGTCTCAAGGTGAGGTCTATCATCACTGTCAACCTAAGGATTCTGCTTAAGGCTCCAAGATCATGCTCATCTGAGAGAACTCTCTCCTCAGGTCTTGTTAACACTAATGGTGCTCATCTGAGAGATCATAGTCATCGGGGCTCACCATTCACGACATGAACAGGAACTCATAAAACGTCGATACAAAGGTAGGGGATCGCGCCTAGGGCATATGGGGGATACCTAACCCTATCCGGAATAATTTACTAGGAAGGGGATCACACACCCTGGATATTGAAAATGAGATACCCAACCAAACCTAGGGAAGAATGATAGAAGATCACACCATAGGACACATGGAGGGATGCGTGAATCTATCCAGAACCAGCTCATTAAAGGGATCGCTCATCCTATGCTCAGGATGTGATACCACATTGTACCCTCTTAGGGATAGACCAAGGGAACACACTCATACTGATACTAAAATTAGAATGAGGGAAAAAAGAGCTCCAACCTATCCTGGAGGGGGTACACGGTGTGTACTGAGGTTACACGGCATGTCCCGCTAAGTCCAACTCTGCCAGTGTCCATGTAATTTGGTTTATGAGCATGTACTCTGGTCGTGCCCATGTACACTGGTTGTGTTTTTTCCCATGTACCCTATGGGGGTACACATCGATTCATCATCTTAAGGATCACACGATGTGTAGATTGGTCACATGCATGTGTGGTATTTTTCTTCAAGCATAAACCATAGTCACCAAAGAAGGGGGTCTAAACTGAGTGTGTTCTTCCGAACTACATGTCGTGTAGATCGGGATTTCATAGAAATTCTCAGTCTTCATGTGTATCTACCCATGTCGCCTCCTCCCTCACTCCATCCATGATTCTTGCCCACAAAGACTAGATCTGGGTTGACTGAGCATGCATCATCACTGGTGGCCGGATTCTAGCCACCCTTTAATCAAAAAACACATTTCATCATTATCTTGAAGAACTCGCACGATCTGATTCATGAAAACTCCATCACCCGCACCATCGTTGAATCTCTATCATTGTCGTCACCTCTTCTTCATTCATCCGATCCAAAAACTAAACCCACAATAATGATCCATTATGGTAAAGATTGATTTCACAATAATCGGTTCATGGGTATAGTCGAACCATCGACCAAAAGAAATACCAATGGCGATTGTTTAGAGAATGGGGGGAGAAAAAGTATGAAACACAAAAGTTAGAAATGAACATTGCCATTATTCGGTTTGGCCTATGTTCATTGGTGGAGAATTTAGTTAACGGGGAAGAAAAATCAAGGATCAACACTTCCTAAATCTAGGAATAAAAGTAGTCAACCATAAGTCAACAAAATATTCTATGAATTAATTTTATTAATGAATTAATTCGCTTTCACCATAGAGAAATCAAGAACGGGGATTGAACCAACAAAAATAAAATGTCCCACCGCAATATCGGATCGATTGATGATGAAGAACAATTTTTCATTGTTGTCGTTTGTGAGATCCAAGAACACCTTTGAGGATGAAAATTTCCTCGGTATATTGATCGTCGATCCACAATCCTCTTGGCATCCACTAACACTTTCCTCCATGGTCTTATCCTCTGATCTCTAGGGTTATGCGACTAACCCTAGGATTTGGGTATAGCCATGATTTAATAGAGTGGGATTAGGTTACATGAATTTGATAGACAGTAAATTATTTAATTAATTTATTCTTCCATTATTTCACCCGCGAATGCACTTAAATTAAACACCCGAAGCGTACAAAGATTATGTCGTGTCTAGGGTAAAACTTGCATTCTAGATTTAATGGAGGTATCAATTTTCTCATCTGAGACTCTTTCTAGGAGACAAACCATTATTTCAAAAAAACTATGTGCCTGTGATATATTATATTTAATATTTTTAATATATCAACACCAAGGCTCCACGGACCCTGGAATCCCACGCTTACTCCATGCCTAACTCCTAAAATATTATTTAAAATATTTCAAAGTGTTATGGAAAAAAACATAGTTGTTACATCCTCCCCACCTTCAGGGGTTTTCATCCCAAAAAGTAAAATCTTACTCAAAAATATGAGGGTACTAAGCTCGCATCTGGTTCTCCCACACTCAGGTGCTCTCTAAAAGATTCTCGTGCTGCCAATGAACACACACTAAGTGAATCACTCGCCCATGAAGGATTTTCTCTTGTCGATCCTCAATGGTCATTGGGTACTCTGAGAAGTTAGTTTCATCCTCAATATCAAACTCACCCCAGTCGATAACGTGTGATGTTTCATGCATATATCTCATCAGCTACGACATGTGGATTACATCGTGCACTCAGTCCAACTATGATGTGGATAAGTGGTACGTCACCTAGCCAACCTTGTGTATTATCTAGAAAGGGACAATGAATCTCAGAGATAAAGTGTCACCTCAGTCAAATCATTATAGTCCTCACAGAGGTGAGGCCTTCAGGAACACATGATCTCCCTCATCAAACTTCAAGGGCCTCCGTCATTGGTCTATATAGGACTTCTGATAGCTTTTGGCAGTCATCATCCACTCTTGTATGATCTGCACCTTCTCTTTCATCACTTAAACCGACTCTGGGCCCATAAACATTGTCTCACCTAGCTCCGCCCATCACAGCGACGACCTGCAGGGTCTTCCGTACAAGGCCTTGAATGGTGTCATACTGATGGTGGAGTGGTGGTTGCTGTTATATAAAAACTTCTCCAAGGGTAGGTGATCCTCCTAGCTTTGTCCAAAATCCAACATGCAAGAATGAAGTATGTCCTCCAGAACCTGAATGATCTACTATGTCTAACCATCAGTCTAGGGGTGGAACATTATGCTCAACCACAACTGAGTCCCAAAAGCCTCCTGTGATCCTCTCCATTATCAGGATATGAAGTGAGCATCATGGTCCAAAACAATCATCAATAGAACTCCATGAAGTCGGATTATCTCATGCACGTACAGGCATCCCAAACAATCCACTGAACCTTGCTCTTGGATGGCTAGGAAGTGAGCTGACACGGTGAATAGCTATACGATCACCCAGATACCATCATGGCGTTTAGTTGATCATGGAATTCCTGTCATGAAATCCGTGGAGATATCATCTCACTTCCACTCTGGCACCTCAAGGGGTTGGGTTAAACCTAATGGAAATTGGTGCTCGGTCTTCACCTAATGGAAAGTGAGGCATTGAGAGATAAATTCAGCAACACACCTCTTCATCCCTGGCCACCAAAATTGATGTTGAAGGTCCTGATAAATCTTCACCGCTCATGGATGTATCGCTAAGGGGGAGGTATGAAATTCCCTCAATACCTCCTCTCACAGCGTGTTTGGTACCACTGTTTATCCTTGGAAAAGGATGATGTGCTCTCCGCCTTCAAAAAATCTACTAGGAGCATGTCCAGTGGATATCTGGTCAAATAAGACCTCGCAATTAATATCCCCAAGTTTTGCCTCCCTGATACACTATAGAAACATATGGGTAACAATCATTGATTGGAGGTATGTTGCACTACCCTCGTCCACTAGGGACAACTGTAAAGAGGCCAGCTACTCTGACGCCTCACTCAACAACTGTGAACTGGATTTCCTTCTGAGAGCATCAGCTACTATGTTCCCTTTCTCGGGAGTATAGACTATCTCAAAATCATAGTTCTGCATAAACTCCATTCATCGTCTCTTCCTCGGGTTAAGATCTTTCTGTGAAAATATATACCTAAGACTCTTATATTCATAATAGAAGATGAATCGGTATCCCATAAGATAGTGTCGTCGGGACTTCATTATAAAAACTATTACTGCCAGTTCCAAGTTGTGGGTTGTGCAATTCTGATCATAGGGTCTCAACTGTCGGGACCCATAAACAATCATTGCCTACCTCTACATCAAAACACATCCAAGCCTAACTCTAGAGGTATCATATAACACCATAACTCAACACCCTCCTCTAGCAATATCAAGATGGAAGTGCTCCTCGTCCTCTATCGCAGCTCCTTAAAAGCTTGATGACACTTATCTATCTTTATAAAAGGTTACCCCTTCCAGGTCAGGGCAGTCAGAGGTACCACAGTCTTATAGAAATTAGGTACAAATCTCTGATAATAGCCTACCAATCCAAGGAAGCTTCGCACCTTGGTCATGCTCTTGGGTGGCTCCCAAACTAGAATTGTCTCGATCTTTACTAGGACCACTGCCACTACCTCTTCTGAGATGAAATGACCCAGGAAGTGAACCTTTTGAATCTAGAGCTAGAACTTTGAGAGCTTCCCATAATTTTGATTCTCTCGGAGTATGTCCAAAACCATCTTCAAATGTCATGTGTGCTCCTCCACTAATGTTGAGTACATGAAGATTCCATCAATGAAGACCACCATGAACCAGTCTAAGAAGGGCTAAAAGATTCATTTTATGAGTCCCATAAACATTGTTGGGATGTAATTCAAGATGAAGGGCATCACCAAGTACTCATAGTGAACATAGTGGTACCAAAATGTCATCTTCATCATATCCTCCTCTCGAACTCAGAGCTGGTGATAACTCGGCCTGATGTAAATCTTTGAGAATCACCTGACCCCTTCAATTGGTCAAATAGGTCATTGGTTCTTAGAATTTGATATTTATTTTTTATGGTCACCTGGTTCAGGCGATGATAATCCAAACACAACCTGAAACTCTCATCTGAATTTTTAGCAAACAACATAGGGGTTACCCAGGGGGACACACTGGGTCTAACAAAGCCCTTTCTCTACAGATCCTCCAACTACACCTTCAGCTCTCATAGCTCTACAGAGTCCATCAGATGTGTTGACATGGATATTGGGGTATTCCCTAGGTGTAGGTCTATACAGAAGTTGATCTCTCAATAGTGAGGTAAGCCTGACACGTCCTTAGGGAAAACGTCCTTGTACTCCTCCACCATTATAGGAAACCAAAAGGTCATAGAATTTATTGCTCCAAGGGGCATACTACCCAACTACTAATATATTGGTTGTAGCCTCCTACGTATAATCTCATCCTTCCTGTCTAGGATAACTTCTCACCAAAAAAGGAAAATCTCATCTCATCAACCCGGATACATTGCAGCCTCGACATAAAATAGTCAATTTGTGCATGGACATGGATATCTAGTCCATACCTAGAATAACATCATATGGCCTCATCACGGTTATGAAGATATCCCATATAAAACTCTCTACTCCAAGAGTCAGGTCACACTGTCAACAAAAGTGTGTGATCACTAAATCTCCCCTGATAAGAATCTCTAAGTGCAAGGGTCACGTTAACGATTCCACTGGAATCTTTAGATCTCGAACAAGAGATGCAGCAATGAAGGAGTGACTCACACCTGTGTTTATCAAAACTAAATCTAAGGTATAGAAGACACAAATCATAACTCAGATCATACATGAAGCCTCTAGGTAACAAGCCTCCACTGTCTACAGTTTTCCACACCCCTGACCATCAACTCCCTAATCATAGCATAGACCACCTAGGGATGTTAGCGGTGGAAACAGATCATAATGTAAGCCACCACTTGTAGCTCTCCCAACTCCTCTACCATGCTTGCCACCTTACATATCTCCTTTCTCAAGTCGTTGTCTCAACCTTGGCGGCTCATCGACTATTTCCCTATCTGTTGCACGGTAAGTCAGGAAATCCCAAGTGATATGGCCTCACCCATCACAGGAAAAGCATCACATCTCCCTTGGTTGACAGGAATCTCTCTGGGAAACATGAGCGGTTAACCCTGTCTTGAGACTGCCTCCAAAGCTCTCACATGCCTAGATCTCTGAGTTTGATGTCAACTACCAGCTACTGAGGTCTCAGCTCCAGGGTGCCTACTTTCGAAAACAACTTTCAGTGACTGATCCACTAACAATCTCTCTACAACCAAGGCATGCTCTAACACCTTAGTGTAAGAAGGAATGCAAAGAGATACTACTCCAGTTCGGATATCTCGGTGAAGGACATGCTCAAAATTTCATGATTGAAAGTATCCATCATGAACCATATCCATGAAATATCTTAAGAGGTTGGTGAACCTCGACACATACTCTACGACTGGCATGCTTCCTTGCTAGAGATCCAAAAGCTCCTGGATACGTAATGCCTGCAACATCGCTAGTTAAAACTCCTCTCTGAAGAGATGCTCGAACTCGGTTCAAGTGAGAGATGCCTCTTCATGCATCTACAACATAAAGCTCTGTCATTGCCTTACTGGGCCATGGAGAATGCTCACCACCAAGACCACCCTCTGGTCAGGAAGGGTCCTCATAAGGAAGAAAACTCACTCTACCGCCTCAATCCAGTACTATGCTACTTGGGGGTCTGTATCACCACAAAACCTGAGCAGTCTCTGTCTCTGGAACTCATGAAGTGCACTCAGCCTACATGTATCATCTGTTGGTTCCACCGGAACAATCTTCTACTCAATGGGTGGAGAAAACGTCTCCTACATAGGTCCCTAAACTAAAGTCTCATCGCTAAGAAGGTCATCATCACGATCCTGTTGTGGAATCCTAGTTGGCTATCATCATGGAGCCATCCTGCAATAGTCAAGATGTGCCATGATCAAAGAGTGTATCTAGGGAACTGACTCAAGAAAGACATGGAAACCACAACTCATTCATATATGATTCATGTACTGATGTTTTCCCTACAACCAATGCCTACATATTCCAAGTCAACAAGCAAGTTATCAGAGGCATGTTGAATGGATACATTGGTCATTGCGCCATCATTGGGTTCCCAAGCCTGAGAGATAAACTCAAAACACTTTAATATTATCGCCCTAGTTCCCAAACCAATACTCACAGTTAGACTATCTCCAAACTCCAATCTTAAGACAACCTAGGCTCTGATATCACTCTGGCATGACTCAACTCATTAAGGCATGTCTGACTGGCAGTAAGACGAGTGTGACACCCCAAGTCCACCTCCAATAGGTCAGGGGCTAGAAACTAGCATCAAGTAGGCATATCACACACACATGGGAGATCATAGCCTAAAGAACTCGTACACACGCACATATCTTCATACACCATTATAATATGGAAAAGATAAACAATTGATATTGTATATGAGTGCATAACAATTAATCCCATATCAGAGTACAAATAAGAGAATATAAAAGCAAAATGGGAAAATATAAGACCATTGAAACTATAAAAAGAGTTTAACCTACTAACAAAAGGGGATTGCTATCAAGATGTAACTCCTGGAACAGCCTGTGGTCTGTCTAGCATAACTAAGCTCTGTCTACTCCTGGTCCTCCTAAGAATCGATCAAAAGGTCTATCATCTGTATAAGATATGACACATGTGGGTAAAGCTCATACAGGGGTGAGTATAAACATACTCAGTAAGACTCCCCAAAATCACCAAAACACAAATTATCAAAGAAGGAGTCAGCTCAATATCACAATAAGGTGACTCAATCAGAAGGAAAGATAAACCCAAATATGCTCAAAGAAGAAACCAAGTCTCAAGGTGAGGTTTGTCCTCGCTACCAGCATAAGGATTCTGCTTGAGGCACTAAGATCACACTCATCCAAGATAACTCTCTCCTTGGGTATTGTTAACATTGATGTAGCTCATATGAGAGGTCATACTCATCAGGCCTCTCCATTCACGACATAAACTAGAACTCAAAAGACATTGATATACAGATAGGGGATCATGAACAGGGTATATGGGGGATACCTAACCCTATCCAGAATAATCCACTAGGTTTGGTATCACACACCCTGGATGTTGGAAATAGGAAACCTGACCCAACCTAGGGAAGAATGATAGAGGATCAGAGCATAAGCCACACAGAGGGATACCTTAATCTATCTAGAACCAGCCTGTAAAAGGGACCGCTCATCCTATGCTCAGGACAGGATACCACACTATACTCTTTGAGGGATGGACCAAGGGAACATACTCATACTAATACTGAAACTAGACTGAGGGAAACGAGGGCTCCAACCTACCCTATAAGGGGTACACGGTGTATACTAGGGACACACAACATGTCTCGCTAATTCTGGCCCTACTTGTGTCTATGTCCATGTATTTTTTCCCGTGCCTATATACGCTGGTCATGCCCGTGTACAATGGACATGTTCATGCCCATGTACCCTGGGGGTACACGCCGAGTTGCTGGTTTAAGTATCACATGGTTGGTGGACTGGTCACACACATGTGTTATATTTATCTTCATGTGTAAACCCTAGCTTCTGCAGAAGGGGGTCCATATGGTGTGTGTTCTTCTGAAACATGTGCCGTATAAATTAGGATTTCACATAAATTCCCAGTTTTCACATGTATCCATCCAAATCGCCTCCCCCTTCGCTTCAAACATGACTCTTGTCTGCAGTGACCAAATCTAGTTTGACTGAGCCCACATCATCATCGATGGCCAGATTATGGATGCCCTTTGATTAGAAAACGAATGTCGTCTACATCCTAAAGCACCCACACGGTCTGGCTCACGAAAACTCCATCACCTGCACCTTTTTGAATCTCCATTGTCACAGTCATGTCTTTGTCACGCCTTCGATCCCAAAACTAAACCTATGACAACGATCCATTGCACCAAAGATTGATTACACAATGATTGGTTCTCGGGTATAGATGAACCATTAGCCAATCAAAATACAAATGAAAAACATTTGAAGAATGGGGGGGACACAAAACACAAAAGTAAGAAATGAACGTTGACCATTATTTGGTTTGTCATTCGTTCATTGGTGGAGAATTCGATGAACGGGGAAGAAAAATCAACGATCAACAATTCATAAATCTAGGAATAAAAGTAGTCAACAATAAATCAACAAAACGATCCGCAAATTAATTTCCTAAAAAATTAATTCATGTTCACTATGGAGAAATCAAGAATGGGGATTAAACCAACAAAAAACAAATGTCCTACCTTGATATCAAATCAATCACTGACGAAAAATGATTATACATCGTTTTCATTTGTGAGATCTAAGAACTACATTGATGATGACAATCTCATCGGTATATTGATCATCAATCCACGATCTCATTGTCATCCACCAACGCTTTCCTCCACGGTCCTCTCCTCCAATCTATAAGGTTATATAGTTAACCCTGGGATTTGGATACAGTCATGCTTAAATAGATTATGATTATGTTACATGAATTTAATAAACAATAAATTATTTAATTAAATTATTCATCTATTATTTCCCCTTCATTTGCACTTAAACGAAACACCCAACGTGTACAAAGATCATGTCACACCTAGAGTAAAACTCACATTCTATTGTAGATAAATGTCACCAGCATCATTTAACTTAACTTCAAGATAAATATTTGAAAGAAGAAACTTAATATAGGAAACTTCTTAAACTGATATAAAACATAAGAATAGTTCATAAGTAAGAAAAATATATGTGATAGTAAAATGCCTTCTTGAATAAAAAAAACTATTGAAGTGGCTCAACAGATGAGTCTAGATGCTTATGAGAATAATAGAATGATTCACTTAAGCTTTCCTATAAGGCTTATTCTGGCTAGGGAATTCATTCTGCAATCATCGTTGGAAGCATTCTGACAATGTGAATGAGTTAAAGAAATTTTTACCCATTTTTCTTAATGTTTTGAGAATATATGAACTAGGGCATGTGATGTTCGGGTTCTAGTGTTGTATTGACAGTACATACTGATAAAAGTTCAAATCGGAAGAAGAATAGTTAGTTGTAAAGTCAAGAAATGTTTCTTCTAGAAGCCAGTTAAAGTTACTGAAACCTTAAAAGGGGTTTTAAGAATGGGAGTAATGAATCCATATGATGGGATTATTCAAAATACCTGAAGGAGTTTTGGAAACTTTATGGAATGTTCATGTTAGTCACTGATGGTATAAAGATAGATCTTAGTAAAGGATCTATATAATTATCTCATTACTCTTATATGATAAGAGAAGTTGTTTGTTAACAAATTATTGTTATAAACAATATGATGGTGGATTCAAATACAAATGGTTTATGATTCATTAGATTATGTAACATGTTTTGAGAATAAGATAAGGATAAAAATGTTTTATCTAGGATAACCTATATATTCAATATATTTGTTGAAATATGAAGAATATGATTCCACCACCCATCAGTGGAATATTTTAAAGAATAAAATCTTCCATTTAGAATATGACTCCAAACACATAAAATATCATATGAGATATGGTGAACAATAATTTATTTTTCAAATATCCTCAGTAAGAGGAAATAGGTGTTATTTCTTGCACACGTTTGTGTGATTTACAATGATATTCTGAAGAGAATATGGTGTGTAAGAGGTTGGTGAGAGTATGTTTAACAAATACAAGATTATGTCAATCTATGTTAAAAGTGGATATCATTTTATATCCTAAAGGAGTTTAGGATATATTGGTAAGTGATTATTGTAAGGAGTTGCATTAGTTACCACAAGATTTCAATGAAATAGTTTGATAGAAAGGGTTCCAAGAATGACGATGATAAACTTAGAAAGAGTTCTAAGTAGAAAACAACAGTCATTAACATCGTAACATTTAATATTGTGAAGTTAAAGAGTTTAGATACTTGTTTAAGGAGGTAAAGATTAGAAATACAATTCTTAAGTCTCACCATTATTCAAACTTGCTTGCTTCTTAAATGTTACTCGCTAAAGTGTTTAATGGGAGGATTTTAACAAATGGTCAAATAGAGATGTGAAACTCATTAATTTTTAGAATATGACACCAAACACATAAAATATCATATGAGATATGGTGAACAATAATTTATTTTTCAAATATCATCGGTAAGAGGAAATAGATGTTATTTCTTGCACACGTTTGTGTGATATACAATGATATTCTGAAGAGAATATGGTGTGTAAGAGGTTAGTGAGAGTATGTTTAACAAATACAAGATTATGCCAATCTATGTTAAAAGTGGATATCATTTTATATCCTAAAGGAGTTTAGGATATATTGGCAAGTGATTATTGTAAGGAGTTACATTAGTTACCACAAGATTTCAAAGAAATAGTTTGATAGAAAGGGTTCCAAGAATGACGATGATAAACTTAAAAAGAGTTCTAAGTAGAAAACAACAGTCATTAACATCGTAACATTTAATATTGTGAAGTTAAAGAGTTTGGATACTTGTTTAAAGAGATAAAGATTAGAAATATGATTCATATGTCTCACCATTATTCAAACTTGCTTGCTTCTTAAATGTTACTCGCTAAAGTGTTTAATGGGAGGATTTTAACAAATGGTCGAATAGAGATGTGACATGAAGTACATAGATATGTAATGAGTTTAATAAAAACATTGAAAGTGCAACAAATATAAGGTTATACAGACTCTTATGTATGGTTTTGTTAAGTGTTCTTAAATGAATTAAAGAATACAAAAAGTATCATGTTATACAAAAATACAATCTCCACTTTATCAATCTTTCCACAGAGAGCCAGAATCACTTCACTAAAATCAGGAGCAGAATTACAAGAAGGTTTCTGGGTTTTTCACACAACAAAACTCTGACTCGAATGAGCTAATAAAGAAGACGAAGCATTGTGTCACCAACCACGCAGTAAGTCCATTGTGCTACAATGAACAGTGATTGGATGTCTGCACTGGTACAGTGCTGCGACTAAGGGTGTAATTTCAACTCGGGTCGGGTCTTCCCTCCAAAAAACTGGGTCGTGAACCACTATTCGGGTTAGGCTGAGTCGGCCCGAACAACCCTATGAGGCAGCCCAAGCCCGATCTCGGGCAGGCCCAAATAGTCGGGTCAAGCTTTTCGAGTCGGACCACGGGCCGGCCCTTAAAAACGTTTACTTAATTTTTTTTACATTTTGTAACGCCTTTTTTAAGTTTCTTGTAGCGTTTTTCTTAAACATTTGCTTTAAAACATTTTTTAAATTTTCTTTAAAACATTTCTTTTAAAACGTTTGTTTTAAAATGTTTTTTTTAAACGTGTTTTTAAAACATCTTTTTTAAAACTTTTATTTTAAAACTTTTATTTTAAAACATTTTTTAAAACTTTGTTTTTTAAACGTTTTTTCAATTATTTTTTTAAATGTTTTTTTAAACGTATTTTTAAAACATCTTTCTTTTAAACGTATTTTTTAAAATGTTTAACTTTTTTAAAAATGTTTATTTTCTTTTTTCTTTTTTTATTAACATTTTACAGTTGAAATGATTTTTTTTAATTCTCGATCTTTTGACATGTTTTAAAGTGATCACATAATGCATTTCACAACAACCCTCAACCCTAAAGTCACATGCCTATTATACTTATAATATCTTTTTAATTTAATAAAAAACTAAAATATAGACTGGTTCAAAAAATAATTAAAGTTGAAATAATTTATTTGGAAACGTTAGATTAAAAAAAATCTGCATTGATTGTCAAGTCTAAATAAATATCAATTATCATAATAAATAACATTCATAATAATGTGTAAGTCATAAAAAAAATAATGAGGGGTGTGCATTTGTGATTTAGTATATTAATTTTTTTTCTAAATATATTTATATGTGAATATATATATATAATATGTGCTAGTTGTTAAAAAATAACTAGACATTGGAGGTGCGCAACATTTGGTGGGTTAATTTTTTCTTTAAATAGACCTATATATGGATATATAATATATTCAAGTTGCAACATACTTAAAAAAAATTAATGAGCTTAGGGGCGTGCATGAACGTCATTGGGTGACAAATATTTTTTTTATTAATATATAATGAGTTATTGTATATATAAGTTGTAAAAAAAATTAATGAGCGGTGCGTATCAGTGGGTGGGTGTGTTAGTTTTTTTTTTCTAAATAGATTTATATATGTGAGTGTATATATATATAATGTGTGAAAGTCGTAAAAAAAAATAAGGGTTGGGTGTGAACAAAAGTGGGTGGGTTAATTTTTTTCTAAATAGATTTATATATGTATATATAGTATATATAATTTATATAATATATGCAAGTTTCACCATATTTAAAAAAAAATAATGAGGTTGGGGAGCGTACGTTAATATCATTGGGTGAAGTATGTGGAGCTACAATACCGTTGTCACCAAAGTTCGAGATGCTACAGTAACATGTTTTATGATTCATCAGATTATATGACATACTTGTAAAGAAGATAAGGAGAAAAGCAGTTTTATCTGAAATAAGAGAGTTTATCCATATGTTCGTTAAAATATGAGGGATGTGATCCCACCACCCCTCCTTGGAAGTCATTTTTTTTATTATTAGAAAAGCCGCTATGGATTTCATGGGAACCCTTAAAAACTTGACATACATCCCAATAACAAGATTCTCAAACCTCTCAAAACAAACAAAATGTGTCACACCATCAACTGTCGTCACCAATTACGAGCCAAAAGTGTCAGACTGATATTTCTCAGTCAAGTCTTTGACATCATGGCGGAATAAAGTTGAAGGTGGTCTTCGATTTTGCTGAAGATGAAATTAATGATCGCAAGATAGTCATAAAGGGGAAAAACACCAGCATCCAAACCTATAAAACTAACATCCAGTTGTAAATACAGTTGATGGATGTTGGCTTCATCTAGGCCATGTGGTTGTTCCAGCCCTGCTAACTTGGCATCCTCTTCCGAATTCAACTCAAAATCAAAGAGCTCTACCTTCTTAAATTCCTCCTCTGAAGTCTTGCAAAACCTTTCATATATATCTTTAATTTTCTTCGAGAACTGAGTGGGGAAGAAAACCACGGTTACCTAGCCTTTCGGGGGCTCACCCATCAAGTGAGGGCCTTGATCATCAAGTTATGTTGGTGAGGAGCTCTCTTGCCTTCGTACCTTGAAAATTATCTTTAAACTCCTAGGTCCTTTAAATTTTGTCTCCTCAGACCTCTTATCAGTTTCTCCCTTAAAATTGTTTGGGTCAGTGAGCTTACCTGACGATCGAGCCCTCATTCATTTGGGAAGATTTGAATAAACCTTGCGACGTTTGTTTTTCTTTCATGTATTTACTGAATAACTTCCCAAATAAAACCCCCCTTTCTTCCGTTCATTCACTCTGATCCTAAGAAAAAACATTCCTTTACTTGTACCTCTTCTTCATAAGCTAACGATACCTGGGAAGAGACATCAGTGCCTTTGTCAACATTAGTGGAAACATCATTTTTTGTTACTAATGAATCCTTGGTCACTTACTCAGGTTTTGAACCTGTAGCCCGTAAGTGTTTCTTCTTCCTAGACCCCGCAAGTTGGAATCCCTTGTTCTCTTTGTCCAAGGAGACTTCATTCAGCTCCTCAAACCCGTTGTGGATCTCAATGTTGGAGTGAGAGTCATATTCTGAGTTCAATGGATTGACATGTCCAATAGCAACAAGCCAAGCCAAGCCTACCCACCCCCTCGGGGAATATTTTAAAGAATAAAATCTTTTTTTCAAAATACTACTCTAAACACATAGAATGTCATATATGATACGAATATGATAATTTATTTGTTAAATATTCTCACTAAATGAAATAAGTGTTATTTACTAACATAAACGTTTGTTTCTTAGCATGATATTCTGAAAAGAATTTAGTGTCTAAGAGGCTAGGAGTATGTTTGGACTTCGAAAAGTTCAAAGTTAACAAATAAAGGATCTTATCAATCAAAATACAAAGTAAATATCACTTAATATCCTAAAAGGAGTTTAGGATATAACAATAAAAGGACTAATGTAAATAGTAACATTAGTTACTAAAAATGTTTCAAGAAAAAAGTTTGATGAAAGGGTTTCAAGAATGATTATGATGATAAACTTAGAAAGGGTTCTAAGTAAGCAACAAAAGTTATTAACATCATAACATTGGATGATGTGAAGTTGAGTTTGAATAATATGTTCAGAGTTGAATATTTAGAATATGATTCAAAAGTCTCACGATTATTCAAAATGGTTTTCTTCATAAGTGTTGCTCACTAAAGAGTTTAGTGTGAGGGTTTTATCATATATTCACATAGAGATGTGACAAGAATTATATAGAGCTGTAATGAGCTTAGCGAAACCCTAAAAGTACAACAAATGTAAGGCGGATCTGTCAGTCTATCATATATGATTTGATGAGACAAACGCTTATGTATGGTTTTGTTAAGTATTCTTAAAGGAGTTTAAGAATATAAAATGTATCATGTTATACAAAATGCAATCTTCGCTTTATCATTCTTTCATATCGACCGCATAAAATAATGAAGTGAAATGATAATTGATCCCTCAAAATATGACTTTCAGTTATCCCTAATTGATGTTCACCATGGAGTATTATAAGTTGCAACAAAATGTCAAGGTCAACATGAGTAATATTTTTGAATTGAGATGGGGAATATGCTCATGAGCCCAAAACGGGTATTGTGTATTGGATGACCCGCCAAATATACCACGTGGAGTGTCATGCACAATGTCTTTAGTATACTACGGGTGCATGTTTCATATTTGGATTTCCTCATACCTAAGGTTGACGAGATATCTGGCATAAGAACCTTCATACTTTGATATATTTCTTACACAAGAAGTTAATTATGTTGTTGATCATGTCGTCAATTGAAGTTTAAATAAGATGAGATTTGTCATCTCGTATGACAAGTATGACATTTAGGCCCTCGATTGAGATAAACTGAGGAAGTGTACGGGCGTACTTAGATAAGACATGATGTGCTTATCAGATGAGGGGCATGTGATGTGTGCATCCATAAGGGTGAATGATGTGATGTATACATCGACATGAGCAATTTATACTCAGAGAATTGAGAACGTATAAGTAGTTATACGGGATTGACATACTCTATGTCTCGTTGTTACTCGATGTCTTGAACAAATAAATCATATTAAAATGCATGTTTGTATATGATACAACAATTGGGCACGGGTATAGATATACATGTATTTGATGGGTATCACATCAAATCTCCTTGTAGCTTGAGTAACACCAAGACTTTGCTAGAAGCCACTATTTGCTTACATATATGAATTCAAAAAATCATATTTTTGTCAATGGTACAAAGGCCCACGGGGTCAGAGATGCTACAGTCCCCAAACATTTGGGTCAGGGACCTTCGGCCCTCGGACCCCCGGAGCAGGGACGTGTTGCCCCCTGCAACCCCCAACAAGCTCACTGCGAAACTCAACCCGCAAAAGTTGCAGGCCGCAAGCATTCGGCCCAACCAGATCGAGCTACACCAATCCAACAAGCTTATATCATATGTGAGGATATGAGCATGTCATAAGGTACGACATGCATGAATTCAAGGCATATCGTACGTCTTAATGAATGATGTATTGTAAGGCATGATATGTTATTGCTTATTAATCGTATTACACAATTGATAAGGCAGTCGAACATTAACTATTAACGTTTGGGAATCTTCTACCTATGGTATCATAAATAAGTGCTTTATAAAGATGACACGTATGAGATAAATGAATCAGTCGAGGGGTTATGTAGTGTTTGTAACTGCGTGCATAACTTGTACTTTTCATAATATGCGAGTTAATGGATGATCACTCGAGGAGCATCCTCGCGAGCTATATAAAGGAGCAATGGCTATGAGATGGGTTGTGCAAGCCAACCTAAACCCTTATTAATTCCCTTGTTAATTATCCTTGCCCAAAGCTCTTTCTTCCTTGTCCCTTTGCCCAGTGACATAATAGCATACCATGGATGTGAAAAAGATCTCACCTAAGCATTAAGTGATTCAGCTGACCCATGCTTACACCATGGAGGAGGGAGTCTATTGGCTATCTCTCACTGATCTTCATCAAGCATATGACTGAAGATAACAGGAGTAGCCATCATTGATGTAAGGTGCACAGTTTCTTCATTTCTATTTATTCATGGTTTCGGGTTTCATGCATAGTGATCTTGAGATTTGTGGTTTCTAATTGTTTTTATTGCCTTAAACGAACGAGTGTTGTTTGATCCTCAGAAACTCATCGATTATGTCATTTAACAAGCATGCCTTGTGTGAAAAATTATGTTGATATAGAGAATTGCCCATGAGTAAGGCCCTAAGTAATTGTTCAACATAACAGGATGAATAGTGTTTTGGTATAATCATGTCTGTGGGTTAAGACCAATAACCGGTCTGGTGGTCACAGGAGGCCCACTACTCCAGGGACTATGAGGCATGGGATTGTTCGACCATTTTAGTCAATAGGGGATCTCCCCTTTCTAGGGAAGGATGTTATCAGTGTTCTTTTACCTGCTAGCACGACCCTATTGTCACGGGTTGAGCGTCTCAGCACAGCGGTTCGTCCATGCAGCACCCCAACCCCGTCCTAGGTGGGCGGGGTTCAGTCGTCCAACTCTTTATATGATGTGAGATTCACTGGTTTCGTCCTGTCATGGATTCATCGGGAGAGTGGTCTCAACTCCCAACCAATGGTGTCATGACTGACACGCATCATCCTCTACATTGTCGGAGCAACTCTCATCTCTTCAATAAGAACAAACCACATGAACCACAACCTTGATGCTCTTGCTGGTGTGGGACAAGACCCTCATGATTGAGTCGTGACATTCTCTCACCACCATTCCATGCACACCCTCATGCATGCAGGATCGTGGCCTTCTATGTGTCTACAAAATGGTATGTTTTCAACTGACTGTCAAGCGTGGCTAAGGAGACGCTCTTTCCTTATCGTCTACTTCGTGGCCCACCCACTTTCTGAGTCGCAAACCACCTCCTCGAAACTCACCATTCATAGTAGCGTCTCTGCCTCTGACATCTCACGAGCGCGACCTTCTCTGTCGTGTCACCTCCGCCATGACACACCGGGACTCCGCTCCCACCACCAAGGCCCAACCGACAGCATTCCACAAACATCACAAAGCACATTCCCTTTGATACCATTTGTCATGGGCTGAGTGTCTCAGCACAGCGGTTCGCCCATGCGGCACCCCAACCCCCTCCTAGACGGGCGGAGTTCAGTCGTTCGGTTCTTCATATGATGTGAGGTTCACTGGTTTCGTCCTGCCTTGGACTTATCAGAAGAGTGGCTTCAACTCCCAACCAGTGGTGTCAGGACTGACACGCGTCATCCTCCACATCGTCGAAGTGACTCTCGTCTCTTCGATAGGGACAAACCACGAGAACCACGGCTTTGATATTTTTGTTGGTGTGGGACAAGACCCCCATGATTGGTTCGTGACACTAAGGAGGTTTTCGACATGCTTGAGGCACTCATCCCCTCAAGATGCGCCAGGGACTTGAAACAAATATTAATATGCAGGTTTTGAGGGACTTCAAGGAGGCTTGGAGGACTAGTGGATGGAGTCTACTTCAGGACTTGAATTCTGCTCCCGGTAGTCTGAAAATTTTGTTCCTTCCTTCAATGTTTCTAAAAACATTGCACTGGGTCATTCCGGGGGTGATGAACATGGCCGCCATTGCAGACATGGAATGAAGCAAAACTGCTTGGTTCCTGCACCAGTCACCTATACGGCTCCCCTTAGATGACCTACTAGAAAGGATGTGGGTGGCCAATGTTAAAATCACTGCACTAGAGGTGCTCGTATCTGGAAGTTTGGTCAAGAGGTGAGTCTAAGGCTGCGTTTGGTGAAACTCAGGAGGGAAAAAAAACATAAAACAAGGTTAGTGATCAAGAGTTTCACTCGAAGGGAAATAATATATTTGTAGAATGGAGAAACCCACTTGCCTTCAAGGTGAGGTGGGGCTATTCTTTTATAGAATGGAAAAACGGAATGTACAAGGGAGTATTCTGATGTGGGACTCGGAAATACCCATAATAATACAAAAGAGGGTTTAACACTCCCCCTCAAGCTGGACAGACCCAGCTTGGACAACGAGTCCCACAAAAAAGAATAAGAAGACACCACACAAGACCCATAACTACTCCCCCTCAAGCTGGGTGTCAGATGTGGCGGATCCCCAGCTTGGAACTAAGCGAGGCAAGGCGAGCACCAGGGAGGCCTTTGGTGAAGATGTCAGCAAGCTGGTCTGCCGTCGGAATGTGGCTAAAGCTGACATGGTTGTGCTCCAGGTGGTGGCGAAGAAAGTGACAATCCACCTCAATATGCTTCGTGCGTTCATGGAAGACGGGATTCGAAGCAATTTTAGTGGCTGCCTGATTGTCACACCATATGTGAGCAGAAGTCTGCTGAGGAAAGCCAAGCTCCTGGAGGAGTTGCCGAAGCCAAAGGATCTCGGTAGTAATGGTGGCCATGGCACGGTACTCAGACTCGGCACTGGATCGAGAGACGACCATCTGTTTCTTGCTGCGCCAAGAAATGAGGTTGCCTGCGAAGAAAATGGCGAACCCAGAGGTAGATTTCCGAGTGGCAAGGCAGCCAGCGTAATCAGCATCGCAAAAGGCCTCAATATGCTGATGAGGATGCTGGGAGTAGTGAAGACCACGGGCAGGATCCCGTTTGATGTACTTGGCGATGCGGATGACAGCATCCCACTGAGATGTGGTGGGATGCTCCATAAATTGACTCACTTTGGCTACCGCACAGGAAATGTCGGGTCGAGTCATGGTGAGATAATTGAGTTTGCCCACCAATCGACGGTACCGCTCGGGATGGGGGTAGGGAGCCGAGGAGGCATAAAGAGACCGTTCGCCAGGCTCCAGAGGAGTATCGACCGCAGTGGCCTGAGTCAGCCCAGCATCCTGCAATATATCCAAAGCATACTTCCGTTGGCAGAGGGAGATGGTGGCAGAGGAGTAGGAAACCTCGATGCCTAGGAAGTATGTGAGAGGACCAAGATCCTTAGTGTGGAAGTGCTGGTGAAGATGAGCCTTGAGATGGGTGATACCCACAGAGTCGATGCCGGTGATGACGATATCATCCACATAGACGACCAATAAGATGCAGCCATGTGGAGTCGTCCTGTAGAAGACAGTGTGGTCTTTCATACTGCGGGAAAGCCCAAAGTCGCTGACGACCGTGCTAAAGCGACCAAACCAAGCACGGGGAGACTGCTTGAGGCCGTAAAGAGAGCGGCGGAGACGGCAGACACGAGATTCAGCGCCGGCGGCACAAAATCCGGGGGGCTGCTGGAGATAGATTTCTTCCTCAAGGAAGCCATGGAGGAATGCATTCTTTACATCCAATTGATGAAGAGGCCACCGATGATGGGCGGCGAGAGAGATGAATAGCCGGACAGAGGCCATCTTGGCAACCGGGGAGAAGGTATCAAAGTAATCAACTCCGTATGTCTGAGCAAAGCCTTTGGCCACAAGGCGGGCTTTGAGGCGATGGAGAGTACCATCGGGATTCAGCCGGACCGTGTAAATCCATTTGCTACCCACTGCCTGTTTTCCTGCTGGAAGGGAGACAAGATCCCAAGTATGGTTTTCCTCCAGAGCCTGCAATTCATCCCGCATGGCTGCGAGCCACCCGGGGTGAGATTTGGCCTCACCAACTGTGCGAGGTATAGAAACCGTCTCCAGAGCGGACAAACCCCTGTAAGAAGATGCAAATAGAGGAGTACTCTGGCAGGAGCGAGTACCTTTCCGTAGGGCGATGGGCAAGTCCACGGGTGGCGGAGCAGGAGCAGCGGACGAAGCGGGAGCATCAGTGTCACTGGCCGGAACGGGGAATACAGTCGAAGGACGGCGGGAGTAGACCTGACCAAAATGGGTGTCAACAGGGGTTGACGCCGGTGGAGGATGGATGAGGAGAGGACAATCATCGAGGACAGGGTCAGGAGGAGGAGAGGTAGGAGGAGGCAAATCCGGAAGAGGCCGGAGGATGAGGGGAAGACAGTCATCAATGGCAGAGTCAGGAGGAGAGGGAAAGGAGAATGGAGAACTTTCCACAAAGGAGACATCTGCGGAGATGACATACCGGCGAAGGTCCGGGGAGAAGCAGCGGTATCCGCGCTGAGTGCGGGAATAACCGAGGAATATGCAGCGGAGAGATTTGGGAGAGAGTTTGGTGCGGCCAGGACGAGTGTCACGAACATAACACAAGCAGCCAAACACTCGAAGAGGGAGGGAATGAAGAGGGAGAGTGGGGAAAAGAGCCCGAAAGGGAGTCTCCCCCTTAAGGATAGAAGAAGGAAAGCGATTGAGGAGGTAGGTAGCAGTGAGAATGGCATCGCCCCAAAAGAGCAGAGGCACCTGTCGGTGGAAAATGAGGGCACGGGCAGTCTCTAGAATATGTCTGTGTTTCCGCTCGGCCACGCCGTTCTGCTGGGGTGTATCAGGACAGGAGGTCTGATGAAGGATGCCATTCTCCCGGAGAAACTGCCGAAAAGAAGTGGAGAGATACTCGCGCCCATTATCCGAGCGGAGACATTTGACCGAGATAGAAAAACGATTCTTAATTTCATGAAAAAAGGTTTGGAAGGTGGAAAACACCTCGGAGCGTTCCCGAAGAAGGTAAAGTCACGTCATTCGCGAATAGTCATCAATGAATGAGATATAGTATTTATAGCCCAAGTGACTCGGAACGGTACACGGGCCCCAAACATCGGAATGAACCAGATCAAAGGGGTGGGAG
Organism: Viscum album; assembly: GCA_963277665.1. NCBI lineage: Eukaryota > Viridiplantae > Streptophyta > Magnoliopsida > Santalales > Viscaceae > Viscum > Viscum album. The sequence goes on from OY728152.1 coordinate 1,648,074,415, forward strand.
GCCCGTGTATCCGTGCGAGGAATGTAGGAAGAGCGATGATGTTTCGCAAAAGAGCATGACTCACAATGAAAAGTAGGAGTCCTACGGAAGTCCGGAAACATCTGATGAATGGTGGATGCAGGCGGGTGCCCTAACCGGGAATGGAGATCAAGTGCCCGAGAAGAGGTAGATGTGCAAGCAATGGGCGCGGGCCCCTCGAACATGTAGACCCCGTCTCGAAGCCGACCTCGACCAAGTTCCCGGTTCGTAGCCTGCTCCTGAAACACAACACCAGAGGAGGTAAATATGGCCGCACAGTTATAATCCTTAGTCAGTTTACTGATGGAAAGCAGATTAAAGGGACTGCGGGGCACATGTGCCACAGAGGGTAGATGTATCGAAGGAGTCAGGGAGCATGCGCCGAAGACCGCTATGGGGATAGTGGACCCATCAGCGACGGTGATGGCTGAAGAACCGGCATAAGGGCAATAAGACGTCAACATACCAGCATCACCGGTGAGGTGGTCGGAGGCACCTGAGTCCAGCAGCCATGCAGGGGAGCAATGGCTGACCAAGGCAGTGGGGCAAACCGTACAGGCCAGAGAAGCCGAGGAGGGAGCGGGGCAGACAGAGGCCGGTGGATCATGAGGCCGCCTGAGGTCGGCCATAGACAGGGCCAGAGACGGGAAAAGAGAGGCGACAGTCGAGGACACGTCCCGGACCGCGGGCTGTTCCTGCCGCAGGTGCTGAGAGGGTCGGCCATGCAGGACCCAACATCGGGCGATCAGGTGGCCAAACGTGCCACAATGGTGACAGAAGGGACGTGGACGACGTGAAGCACGACCACGTCCCGAGAAGTCCGCCATGGAAGCGGCGGGAGCTGAGGCAGCGGGCTGGCGGGATGAGCGGGCGCAGGACGTGCGCGTGCTGGAAGGGCTGCCGGAACGAGGGCGCTCGGCGGGGATGAGGGCGTGCTGCCGGGAGAAGGGGGCTCTGCCGGGAGCGCGCGGGAGCAGCAGGAGGCGCCGGGGGAATGGAGGGCCGGCGCGATGGAGGGCTGCGCGATGGAGGGCTGCGCGACCGGGAGCCGGGAGCCGGGAGCCGGGAGGCCGCGGGAGGCCGCGGGAGCAGAGGGAGGCGCGGGAGGCGCGGGAGGCGCGGGAGGCCGCCGGGAGCAGCGGGAGGCCGCCGGCGGGGCGCGCGGGTGAGGCCGTCGGGAGCAGCGGGAGGCCGCCGGGGCGCGCGGGTGAGGCCGTCGGGAGCAGCGGGAGGCCGCCGGCGGGCGCGCGGGTGAAGGCGGCGGGAGCCGCGGGAAACCGCGGGGAGGGAGCGCCGTCGGGGAGAAGCGGGGCGCGCGGGTGATGCCGCCGGAAGGGAGCGCGCAGGGCAGCCGGGAAGATGGAGCGCGGTGCGACGGGAGGGCCGGAGAGGAGAGGAGCGCCGGGAGGGAGGGCCTGCCGGGAAAGGTTAGGGCAGGCGGGAGAGAGGCGGGGCCGGGAGAACGCCGGGAAGCCGCAAGGGAGGGAGGGTTCGGGATAAAAATCCCTCTGATACCATGTAGAATGGAGAAACCCACTTGCCTTCAAGGTGAGGTGGGGCTATTCTTTTATAGAATGGAAAAACGGAATGTACAAGGGAGTATTCCGATGTGGGACTCGGAAATACCCATAATAATACAAAAGAGGGTTTAACAATATTATAATAAAAACTTCTCTCTGATCAAACATATTACAATCAGATTATTGTTAGTCTATACAGCAACATTAGACTTTCACCTTAAACAGCTAGATATTAAAACAACATTCTTACATGTAGAATTAGAAGAAGAAATATAGTCACCTGAAGGCTTTATTACTGAATTGGATCCTAATAATAAAGTATGTCTTTCCAAAAAAAAAACTTTAATTCAACGCCATTCTAAAGCATATGTTTATTTATTATTTACAATTTTTATTTTAACCGAATTAACTTATAAGCTAATAATACAGTAACAGATTAATGTTAATTGAAACTTGAAATAAAATAAAATAAAAACTAAAAAAACTTACCCGAGGCGTCACGAGGTCTCCAACAAACTCCTTTCCCATTCAAAGGCACCGCAACCCTCCACGTCCTCTGCCCGCAAAAAAAGCCTCCCAGCAGACGCCCCCTCGCTGAGCAAATTAGAAAACACAAGCAACAGAGATCGGCAGGCCTGCAGCTCCTCCAACCTCTCCCTCTCCGTCTTCTTCACCGACGGATCCTCCCATGCCTCTTCAAAAGACCATCTCCAAAAACAATTGGCTTCCACAGGGCTACGTATGCGTGACAAAAGCAATGCCCTGACATCATCATCATCATCCTCACCTGAAAGCTCGGCACCTGCAGCACGGAATGCTCCAAGTAACAACAGCAGTCCACCGACAACAGAAGGAAGGAAGCAGCACTTCACACCGATAAACCCTTGCAGGTACAAGAGAGCTTTAGCCAATATTCCATCACAATCAAAGCGGCTCTCCTTGATTTCACCATATCCCTTCTTGATATAACACAAGTACGATTTCAGTGTTTCAAACCTTGGCCTTCCCACAGAGCAGTGGTCAAAATCACCTGACTTCCAGGAAAGGCTTCCGAGGATTACCGAAGCAGCTAGCCAGCGTAGAAGTTTCAAACTTAAAGAATCTTCATGGTGTTGTTTTCCCTCTGAAGCAGATTCTGACTGCAGAGCAATGGACATTGATAGTGTAATGAACTTCGACAACTTTTTTTGATCCTGTTACACACATTACAACATTAATAAATGACTTGCCTAGTACTTTTCAAAAAAAAAAATGACTTGCCTAGTAAATCAGCATGGAATAATTTTAGGTCAGCACCAAACCAACAGAATCGGCAAAAAAAAAATCCTGAGCAGAGTGATGAAAAAGGTGATCAATGCTTTCGGTACTGGAATAATAGAACACACCTCGAGGCTAACTGGACAAATGGCTTGCCTAGTAAATAAAGACTACCTAATTCAAAACTCTCCAGGTAAGAACTGAAATTTTAAGTGGTATATCTGCTCCAGATTGCATTACAAGCAACCCAAACAGGATTCTTTTTACATCAGTATGAAAATCAGTAGGAAAATCCTTTTCATAAGTAAAATCATTATTCAAAAACAGTTTTCAAAGTGTTGTCAAACAGAGCCTCAGCATTCCCCCAACACACACACACACACAAACACATTGGGAGGGGATGAGGGTAGAGAGAGAGAGAGAGACCATTTGCAATATGTCTGGAGAAGGTGTGCTCACTAGAATAGCTCTGAGTGACAACTCAGCAGCAGGAGTCCATCTTCCATTTTCAGATGCATCAATGGCTTCGAGCAACTGAAATAGACCATCCAATGAGAGAGTAAAATGCGGCTGGTATATTTCACGTTCTTGCGATATCTTCAATATCGAAACAAGTATCCGCAGACTTGCATTTATGACAATGAAACGGTTCTTCGTGAATTGAAGGCCGCCTACTAATAGTTTGTACAGATGAGAAGCAAATTCTGAGAGCTGCTCAAATGCATGATCTTTCAACCACATGATAATGTTTTTAGAAGCAATTAAGTTGTTGACCACCTATAATCAATACAAAGAAGCAGCCAAACTAACAATTATTTTTCAGAAAAATAATGATGAATGAAAATGACAATTGAATCCAAAAAACAAATGGAATTTGGCAATTACCTCTAGTGTCAAGGCCAACTCAATTGATGAAAAATTATTCTGATCCAAACATGGCCCCCCAACAAAACAAGAGAGAATGGATGGCAGCCATGATAACAGACCGCAACGTTCAACTAAATACCGAGCCATCCTATGCAATTTAACTGACTTCTCCACTATCTGCAGAACAAAACAAGAAATGCTTTTTCACAAGAGTATTTTAAGTAATGGACATGGGTCTATCTGGGATCAGTCTACTTGAATAGTGCAATCCAATCCTGAATTTTGTATTTCCTATCTATTTTGAGTCTAGAACCATATTATCTATCTTTATAAATAGAGTTTCGATCTCATTCAAGATGCACGGTTTCTAGGACTATTCTTTCTACACAGATGAACAATCAAGAAAAGTTAAGCCTTTTGCTTTAGTCATATCATGTAACATGAAAAGCTTTTCAATTTCACCTTAATTCAAAAAATAAGATGGCCTTGGCACACGAGAACTAAATTATACAAAAAAAAAAAACTTAAAAACAAAATGCAGAAGTATAAAACATGAGAACTCACCAGAAGAATAAGCTCCTTTGAGACATTGTCCGAAAGGGGAGAACTGTAAAGGCTTAGTAACATCTCAAAAATGGAATCCCTCATATATATTTGAGCATCATGGTCATAATTAATGCTTGCATAAAGTAGTCGGAGAATCCACAATCTACCTGCTTTGAAATCCATGGAGCCACTCCAAAAAAAATCATGAAATAATGGCACACACTGCAAAAAGAAAAATTCAGAAAAAACAAATCAGGAAAGGAGAAAATAGTCTTCTTTAACATATCCAGTTGATGGGTTTTGGATAATAGCCATTTATATAAAATGTCTAAATCAAGCATCAAAGGTTCACCTTTCATGACAGGTATATATATACCTTGAAATTCACTTTAGGTGAGTCCATCAAAAGCTTACTAATGGTTGAATAGTGACCATGCGAAGGATCCAGCAATAAGACAGAAGCCTCTGCGGCAAAAACAGCCGAAAAGGAAGGAATTTGCTGCCATGGTTTTTCTATGCCATTTTGCAAGTAAGTCAAAAGAAGCAGTGTTCTCATTAGATCCTTCCTCCGATGCTTCTGCAATCGATTATATTGATAATAAATTAATAAAATAAAGCTTGAAATACAAACCAGAAACACAAAAGGAACAGTTCACAGTCATCAAGAAAAAGAACCAGAATTAAAGCCATGCAAAGCTCAAACTAACAGTTTAGTTACCAATGCTTTAGGCAGATTAGATATACTCGCATATAGATGTTGCATTTTCAAGTGCTTGAGCATTAAAAATCATCCTAGAATTGCATTCTAAAATGAAGGTTTACAGTTGCACAGATAAGGCAGAGAGAAAATCCGTACCTCCAGAGCATTCTTGAATCTCCCAAGGGCCTCATAACCCAATTTTCTAATCCCTTCACAGTGGGAAGATATGCTCATAAATACAATTGCAAGCAAGCCCAGGCTAGCAAACTCAAAAGGTTCTAGGTGACCCATTGACAAGCTGTGAATGGAGAAGCGCAAAATGAAAACGGGGTCATATTGTGTCTTCCTCTTAGCTGTTACATATTCTGACTGCAAAGGAGATAATAAAATCAGATACTGTTGAGGATTTTACATTTTCAATATTACAGTAATACATGAAAGGATACCTCAAAACTATTGATCTTCTTCCAGATAGAAGGTCCATTGTCAATGGTCCGATCATAAGGAAAATATAGAACCGTTGCAGCACACATTTTGGGATCAATAGGAAGATATTCTCTGAACTGCCTTCGTTGGTGTTCTCTAATAGCTTCAGCATCATTGATGGCACCCAATTCCTGCACTGAATCATTTTTTAGTTTGACAACAGAGTTACCCCACAGGTAACCCATTTCAGTGATGCTCCCTGAATCCAATCTCCTAGACAACTCAATTTCACGCATAAGTTCATATATCTCCAAGTCAACTTCACCAAGTGTGGCACCATAAGAAGACAAAAGCAAGAAAAGCAGTTCCTTCGAGTCTACACCAAGATCTAACACAGAATCAGTATTGGAACAACAAAGTTTTCTAAGCAACTTAATAACTTCCAACTGTTTAGTTTCATGAACCGATGCTTCTGAGTGTTCATTACTTGAATCAGTAAAAGGATTACTCAGAGATCCCAAAATACTGGCCATGGGCTTGAATAATGGACCCACTGGTGAACAAACAGATTGTCTGGAGACAGAATGAATGGCGGAGACAAATTGTGAATGGGCAAGTAGAAGCTGAAGAATGAAAGCATTGGAAGATTTACATTCAGAAAAACAAACAAGAAGAGTGTGGAGCATTTTCATTGTTGTGGGATCCTCAAACCTATGAAGAAGAGATGACTTCGCCAAATTTTCAAGGGGGGGCACGTCATACATTTTGGGAACTATTTCTATAATAGTGGTCAGAATATGAACTTCCAAAAACTTAAAGAAAACATTTGTACCACTTTCGGCTTGAGAAACATTAGAAACTGAAGGAAATTTCTTAACAATCAACTGCCAGGCATGCATCAAAATGTTTATAAATCGTACTCTAGACAACATCTCCTTCTTAGATCCATTTTTCGATGAAACTGCCTGCTCATGCACCTCTGCTTCCTTTTTCGATGATCCGATCTCATTATTCTCCAGGAAAAGCAGCATCCTGCAGATGGATATCTTTGCAACAGCTCTGTTTACAAAGTTCAAACTTTGGCCAAGTGTATAAGAACCAATTTCACCAATATCATACTCCAGCAGATCATCATGTGCCACAGATGCACAAATGGAATTAAACAGCCACAACCGTGTTTTCAAATTCAAAATATCTGCACTAAAGAAAAGGTGATGGCGCAACATCTGAGCTGCCTTTCCAAGACGACTATCATTGATAACTCTGAGAATTTCCTCAGTGGATGAGGGCAAGGATTTGGAAGCATCTATCTGAAATATGGATCTTGACGCAAAGCTCTTCCAGTCCACAAAACCATCAAACAGAATCCTGGAATAGTAAGAAGAAACACACCTAGAATGGTTGTAAAACAGCTTACCAAATTCCAGAATATTTGAGTTCATGAAAGAAACAGCAGCGGGCAAAAGCATCAAACTGTCCTCATCTGAAAGATTATTGTTAGAAGTCTCAATAAATCTCCCATTAAGAATACTTGTAAACAATTGGCCAAAAATGGACTTGTGAAGGGGACTCCGCTCGACAAGAATAAACAACAATTCAGCTCTGGCCATGCTTGTTTTGCAGATGCACTTATAAAGTATTTCCAGGGGAGTGCTCATTATCACCCTCAGTGCCGCCATATTTAAGTGAAGAAATCTAGTATGTTGCTGCCAAAGCTTTTGTTTGTGTAAAAAATCCACAGCTCTTAGCAAACATAGATCTGCAAGGTCTAGTTTCAGATGCAAGGAAAGCTCACACACCTTAAAATAAATCCTCTCAAACAGAGCAACGTAAGAAATTGTGTCTTTCAATTCCCATAGACAATCATACAGTACTGTTTCCAAGTTTGGCTGATGCGCATAACAAGACAGAATTTCCAAAGCACGGCTGGCAATAAACAGCCCAACCGAGAGTACAGAATCATGAACAGACTTCAGAGCGGCAAAGTCGTCTCGATCAACGCTAATGAACATCCACTCCACTAATTTAAGCAGCTTGAAGGGAGATATATAATGAATAAAAATGTATAAACAGTATAACGGTCCAACCAGTGGCACCACTTCTTTATTTTTCATGCAAATTTCAAAGCTATCCTGGAATCTTAAGATTATTTTCTGCAGTATCAAGTTCATAGCCTTTAAAATCCATTCCTTGGCACATTCATCAATTCCAGACGCTGTCTTTTGGCCATGACAAAGTGTTAAAAGGCAATCAAAAACATTTTTCAGCAAATTCAATGCAAAAAGATCCACTCTGCATACTCTTTGTCCACATAAATTAAGAAGATTCTCAAAATCCATGAAGCTTTTACCTATGAGCTCCTCCCCAAGGCACGGAGGGTAAACTACCGGCATTATCACAGCAGGATGAGTGAGCAAAATTTTGGAAAGATCGAGAAACTCTTGACCTGACAAATAAGCCCCTGAAATTGTTGAACATGCTGGGTCCAAACAACTGTCCTGCAATTTTTTCAACATGTTATCCACAATAACATGACATACTTCAGAAAGTTTTTCCAGTAAACCAGATGGTTTAGTTCTATAAGATGTTTGTATCTGAGTAATAGAGAACAGAACTAACACCAAAGATGAAATGAAATGGCCACGTCTCATGTCGCATAACTTGACCAAAAGCAAGTCTAGCACCTTTGAGCACCCCAATAAATCCCGATCAACAATGTTCAAAAGCCCAGGAAATAACATATAGAAAGGAGTTCCCTTCAGAAATACACTGGCTGCAACAGATTCAGGGTCCATCAAAACACTCTTAAAGTCAGTGCTTTGGGGAAATAAGAAACTGGTGGACATTGAATAAGTATTATCATCATCACAATTAACATCAAGCAGAGGTTCGAAGCCAGGAGAAAAAATGCAGCATGTCTCCTCTCGTTTTATGTCCTCTGAGAAAAGCAGCAGATTTTTCAATGGCCACCATTCACATTTGTCTCTACAACCATCGTATAGGCAGGAATTGCCCTCAAATTTCTCCAATAAAAGCAGGCTGACCAGAGAAGATAACAACCCATCTTGCGCCTACAAAATTAACTTATGATGTGCATAACAGTAGCAAGTATGACACTCACTGGCAAATGTTTTAACTGGGTTTTCTTACCTGGGTTTGCAAAATGTAAGCTAATGTGTTGGACATGTATGATGATATTGTGGATTTCTCAGCTTGTGTATACTTTCCAGATTCAGAACTGAGCAGTCTCAAGCACTTCTCTAAGGCACATATGGCAAGAGGGCTGAAATCAGAAGATGTCACATCTGGGACACAATGTAGTGTATTGGTAAAAAACTTCCATTAAAGTTGAAATACAACATAAAATACAATGTATCATATTTGTGCATCCTTATAAAAAAAATTTCTGGGTGAGTAAAACCCTGTGCTATTTACCTGTTATCGTTATAGGAACAAAATTTAAAGAAAGCGCCCAGATAGCAAAGCATTTGATTAAACTAGCCAAGGCATGCTTAAACTGGAAATAAATCTTAGGAAATTAAATGCATTTGAAATCAACAAAATCATCTAGAACAATAATGGAGCTCATTGTAATTATGAGATTCTGCATTACTCAAAATTGAAAGTACATATTGACAAAATCACAGAAAAAACAAACCAAAGTTCAGAACACATATAACAAGATAATCTTCTTAAAAATGATTCAAAAAACAGAGCCACCAACTACAACTCAAAAGCCCAATTACACAGGCCTCATTTTAACTGCAATCCTTGATGGACTATAAACACCCAGTAATGGAAGAGACTTCTGATAAGATGCCCCTGGAAAAGATTTGTCTAGCCATTTTTTATTATGTTTAACCAATGCATTTCATAATTTTTCAAAAAACAAGTGCCACAGGGGCGTTTAAGGTAAAATCATTCCACTGAGTGTATCAATTGACCTAAGTGACATATTTTAAAGACAAATGTAACATGCTCATTGAAATGAAGCGACTGCAGCCCAAGAGGTACTGTTTACACAAACCTGAAACTTATATCCTGGATTACAAAACCACGAATCTGCAAGCAGCATGAGAAGATTAGGCATGATATATTTTCATCATGTCCAATCCAAGTGAACAACTTCGATGATCATTTTTCAGAGAACATAAAATGCCCCAAAGTCCCTAAAATTTGGGCAAATGATAATATTGAAATGGAAACCATACCTCACAATGAGGTAGGATGCTTTATTTATAGATGAAACAATGAGTACAAAAGATAACCCATACCGATGTGGGACACGAATATTAAAAAATATCTAAAAATATCTAATACTCTTTAACACTCCCCCTAAAGCTGGGACATATATATTTATCATGCTCAGCTTGTTACGCAAAAATTGAACATGTGGTCCAGGCACCCCTTTTGTGAGAACATCTGTAAGTTGATCAAAAGTGTGAACATGGCCGATGGTGATCTTCTTCTTCTTCTCAAAGTTTTCTCAAACGAAATGATAGTCAACTTCAATATGTTTTGTCCGCTCATGAAAGACTGGATTTGTGGCAATTTTAATAATAGCTTGATTGTCACACAAGATATGTTCTGGTTTCTTGATAGTATAGTCAATCTCCTGTAGAATTTGTTGTGCCCAAATAATCATTGCAATCACATATATCATGGCACTATATTCTGACTCTGTACTTGATTGTGAGATAAACGTCTGCTTCATTCATCTCCATGAGAACAAATTTCCCCCAAAAATTACTGCAAAACTAGACGTAGATCTCCTATAAGAGAGACATCCAGTATAATCTGCATCACCAAATGTCTCAATATTTGTATGTCCGTGATAATAATATAAGACATAAACCCGATTCCTTTTTCACATATCTAACAATGCGAATAACAATCTCCCACTGCATTTTTTTTGGAGGATTTCATAAATTGACTCATTTTGCAAAACGTACAGGCAATATCGGGTCGAGCCATCGTCGAGTGGTTAAGATTCTCAACAAGTCATTTATATCTGTCGAGTGAAGAAAACATCTCACTGTCAGTATGAAGTGATTTCTCTTTAAGTTCGATGGGTGAATCAACTTAGTCAGCTTGAGTCATTCTAGTCTCCTACAGAATATCAAGAACATACTTTCTCTGAGATAGAAAAAAAAAATTGGTACATCTAGAGACCCCAATCCCCAAGAATATCTTAGTGGACCCAAATCCTTCGTGTGAAAAAATTGATGAATGAAGGATTTGAGTCTATCAATGTTGACATCATCACTGCCGGTAATAACAACGGCATCCACATAGACTATCAAGAGAATGATGTCTGCTGGAGAATGATGACAGAAAACAGAAGAATCCTTTATGCTTTGACACATATCAAAGTAAAGCACAACAGTGAAAAAGCGCCTGAACCAGGTATACAATGATCAACAAAGGCGACAAACCTTAGAAAACTCCCCCTAAGCAACAAACCTCGGTGGTTGCTCCATATAAACTTCATCATCAAGAAATTCGTGAAGAAAAGCATTCTTGACATCCAACTGATGGAGAGATCAGTGATAAGAGGCGGCAAGAGAGATAAAAAAGCGAATCGATGCCATCTTGGTCATGGGAGAGAAGGTGTCAAAGTAATCAATATCATACGTCTACACATAACCTTTGGCAACAAATCGGGCTTTGAGACGATTAAGAGTCGTTGGCACAAACGCGCACGGTATAGATCCACTTGCAACCAACCAACAACTTGTTTATCCGTAGGGAGATGAACAAGATCCCAAGTATGGTTGGTTTCCAAGGCCTAAAATTCATCCTGCGTGGCCTTTAACCAACCAGGATTGGATTTTACCTTAGCAACAGTGCGCGGTGTCGAGTGAACAGTCAATGTCGCAATAGTGCGAGAGGTAGCCACAAATAATCCTTGATAAAAAGCTAACGAATTGAGATTTTGCTGACATGAGCATTTACCTTTGCAAATAGAAAAGGATAACTTCGATGATGGATGACTAGGAGTCGGTGAGTCATCGGGTGCGGTAGCACCATCAAGCTCTAGGGTGGCAGGTATGCAAGAGCGGCAAGAGTAAACTTAACCAAAACGGGATCCAACAACTTCATGAGGAAGAGATGATGGTGGATGGAGACAATAGGGTACAGTTATGGCTAAATCAGGAATAGCAGGTGATGGTGGGAAATCAGGAATAGAAAAGATGGAGGATTCAACAAAGAAAACATCAGCGGATGTTACATAATGACGCAAGTCTAGGGAAAAGCAACGATAGTCGCGCTGAGTTCGCGAATAACCAAAAAAGATGCATTTGAGTTTATGCATGAGGGAGAACAAGAACAACCGATCGCGTTGAGTGCGGGTGTCATCAAGAGTCTGTGAAATGGTCCACAAGTCATTGATCTTATCGACAGTTGACTTCCACTCGTTGTAATAAGGGGGAATTAAGCGAGTACCATGTTGAAGAGCGAAGAGCTGCTGAAAAAGATCAGAGATGCAAGTGAGGTTGTTGTCTCAAAAAACATAAACAATAAAGAATCTCATAAGTCCTTGCAAGTATTAGCAGTGTTGTCAACATGTTTAACTGAGCAACTCATTGAGTTAAGCAGCATAGAATAGATTTTGTTGTCCCGCTGTTCTCAGTGTCCGAACGTGACATCTTTTGGATCAGGAGGGGATGCAATAAGATGAGAATAGTAGCACATGCCCTTCAAAGCGACAATAACAATCTTCTTCCACATGATAAAATTGGAGGAATCGAGACGTTCATCCACAAGACATGTGAAAGCGGTGATAGTTTTTGGCAAGGGTGGCGACGTTGCCATAGATGGGGCCCGAAGATCACAATAGGAAGGTGGAGTGCTGAAAATGCATGTTACGTAAGGACAAGGCGTTGAAAGTGTGAAGTGGGTAGAAAGTATGTGCTGAAAGTGCACGGACAGAGCATTCGGGTATCAATTGGGTCATAGGAGTATCATGGATGGCGATGGGGCGAGGCTGTGTAATTTGGGGCGTCGCATAGGGAGAAGGGAGAAGCGATGGGCTGGAGGGATCGGCGCACAGGGAAGGGCGATCACACCTCAAGAGGCGATCGACTAGGGGTTGTGTCGCACAAGGAGAGGCGGCAGGGAGTGTCGTCGCATAGGGAGGGGCGCCGCACAGGGAGAAGGAATCGTCGCGCAGGGGCTCGGTGCGGAAGGGGGTCGTCGCGCAAGGGCTCAGGGCGAAAGCGTTTCGTCGTGCAGGAGGCACGGACATGCAGAGAGGGGCGTCGGGAAGGGAGGGGCACACGCTAAACCCCCTCTGATACCATGTTGAAATGAAAATTGTACCTCACGACTAGGTAGGATGCTTTATTTATAAATGAGACAAGGAGTACAGAAGATAACTCATACCGATGTGGGACACAAATATAAAAAAAAAAAAAAATCTAAAAATATCTAATACTCTTTAACAGATACAAATCATCCCATGCACTGAAGACATATGAAATAATAATTAAATGCGGTCACTGGCATTATGTAATGAGATACCTAAAAAAATAACTCACCTTCGGTTCTTTTCAACTGATGAGCAAAATGCCTTACACGATCCCAATATCTGAATAAATTATTGCCAACACTGGAAACAGCATCACATAAAAATGAAATGACTACTGAAGCCATATTCTTGAAGGCTTCCACTCCTTTGTCTTTGGCAGACTCGGCATCGCTGCTATAACCGGGTAAGAAATAGAACCAAAAGCCAATTTCCCATGATTTTTTCTCAAAAGCACCTGTACTGAGCATGGCTGCTCTTGCCAGAGTATCTGCTTGATCCCTTATGTCCTTCATTGGTGAATACAGTAGTAATTCAATAAATGGTCGCAGATGCTTATACATCAGGGGTGCAGCTCTGGTTGGAATCCCGCGGTTAGGACACCATCCAATGTGATCTGTAAGTAGAGACAGTATGGACTGCTGCAGGGTAACAGGGGATGTCATGGGATTCTCTGGGAGAATTTTAAAGAAATCGAAGGACCCCTCAAACAGACCAGGCACAATCCGCTGCAAGAAAATGTAACAATGATAGCTTAAAGAAACATATAAACAGTAAGCATTTAAAAAATTAGTATGAAACCAAATCTTTAAGCCAATCAAACTGTAGAATGAGGAAACCCCCTTCGCCTCCTTACCTCAAAGTGAGGAGGAGGCGTTCTTTTATAATGAATGATAAACTCCACATCGAACCACAAGTCCGATGTGGGATACAGACTCCAACACTCCCCCTCAAGCTAGGTGTACCTAACTTGGACACATAATGAAAAGAAATCAACAAAACAGACGCTAACACTCCCCCTCAAGCTGGACATGCCCAGCTTGATGACAAAACAAGACAAAGCAAAAATAAAAGATAAAAGCTGCAAGGATGATGCTCCCCCTCACGATCGCAGCTCCCCCGCAGGATGATGGATGGATGATGGTGCGGGCGCAGCAGATGACCACTCAGTCCAGCTGGTTGACGGAACGCCAGGAATGCCGCACGAGTGGGGCCGGTCGATGAAACGCCGGGAAATCCAAACTAGCACCGGGAAAACCGCACTTGCGGGGCCGGCGACGGGAAGCGTGGATTCCGCAGAATTGTTGCGGGGTTTGGGCGCCAACGGGCCCAAATCCTAGGTGGTCGAGCTGCTGCGCCAGCGAATGGGCGTGCCGGCGGATAGAGATGCGGCTGTCGGGAGTCGTCGGGAGATGTCGGTGAGGCGGGGATGCCGCAGGAGGTGCCGGAGAGCCCAAACTTGAAGCAGGGCAGCCGCGGGGAGAACCTGGAGCCAGCTGGCTGCCGGAAGAGGAGCGCAGGAGGAGGCCGGCGAGGGAGCAGCCTGGACCAGTTCGCCTAGAGGGAGCCGGTTCTGGACGGGAAGAAACCGGACGGGCGGGCGCCGGCTCGAGGGATCCGCCGGGAAGGGAGCAGTCGGACGGAGAGGGGCAGACGTCGGAGAGCCGCTCTGATGGAGGCGGGCCGATCTGCTAGGGCAGGGAGAGGTGGGCCGACCAGAACCAGGCGCCGGCGCAGGGAGCCGTCCGAGATGGTGCCACCAGGAAGAGAGCAGCCGGACGGAGTTGGGCCGGCGCGAGGGATCCGCCGAAGAGGGAGCAGCTGGGCTGCTTGGAGGGGGCCGCCGGAACTGGTTCGTCGGGATGCACCGGTCTGCCTCAGTCGCCGGGAAGGGCCGGGAGGGTGCGCGGGAGCCAGACGGAGTCGCGACGGAGGGTCGCCGTCTGGAGGAGCCGCGGCGGGGCATCGGGAGTGTCGTGCTCGGGAGGAGCCGCGACGGGAAGGGAAGGCGCACCGGGGGGAGTCACGACGGGGAGGGCTCGTGCGCAGGAGGAGCGCGCGCCGGCTGGGTCGGGAGCAGAGTCGCGCCTGGGTCGGGAGCCGAGTCACGCCGGAAGGAGAAGCGGGTGCGACCGGTCTGCGCGCCGGGAGTTGCGGAAGTGGTTGCCGGCAAGTGCGGAAGTGGTTGCCGGCAGGTGCGGGGAACCGGAAAGAGCGCTGAGGGGAAACCGCCAGGAGGGGGATGTCGGCGATCGTCTGGAAGCCGAGCAGAGGTCGTGCAGAGCAGAGGAACGCCGCGGGAGGGCAGCAGCGATCCTCCGGGAGAGGAGCCGTCGTCGCGCCAGGATCGGGAGTAGAGGAACGCCGCGGGAGGCGGGCCGCCGGGGAAAGCCACAGGAGGGCGGCCGGGAAACCGCACAGTGAGGCGGTGCCGGATGAGACGTCGACGGAAGCCGGGAGAGGGCCGACGCGCAGGAGGGAGATCCGATGGGAAGGAGTTCCCGGCAGGGGGGCGAACTGCCGGGAAGAAGCGCCAGGCGCTGAGGGAGATCCGCTTAGGGCAGGAGGGCCACAAGGCGGAGGGGCGGCGGCATAAAACCTATGGCCACCGAGGCCGCCGCCCCCCGCGGGGAACTTGACGTCGGAAAACCCTAGACGAGAGGGAGGGATCGGGTTAGAAAACCCTCTGATACCATGTAGAATGAGGAAACCCCCTTCGCCTCCTTACCTCAAAGTGAGGAGGAGGCATTCTTTTATAATGAATGATAAACTCAATATCGAACCACAAGTCCGATGTGGGATACAGACTCCAACACAAACAAATAAATCACTAGGGATTACCAATCGTGAAAATATGCACATCATTTCATTCCATAAAATCACATGTGTGTGACTATGTCACGCCCACAAGGGTCTTTAGTGAGAGATACCCTGAGATCAGGGTGAATCGGGGTATAAAATTCGTTCCAACTTAATCATTTGTTCCTCAAACTCTCACCACCCTAACTAATCTTGACCTTATAGTTAGTAGGGTCACACTTTAGTTCTTTAAATGATGATCTGATTGTTATATGTCTTGCCTTTAGCCTTTAATCAGATTTGATCTATGATTTCTTAACCCCCACTCACCAATCATGTCTTGCAAATGCACACACAAGACACAAGTATTTTACTTGGTTCATCCGCACTGGACTAATCTAAGGAAAAGACACCTGGCGATGTACCGGCGCACCAAAATCCACTAAACTCATTGTTTGTTGGTGGGTTTAGGCTAGGGCACTCCTAGGCCTAGGGTCACTCCTCTTACAAGGTTTAAGGGCAGCTCACCACCTCCCAAGGATCACTCTCTTCACTCCTCTCCTATTGCTCACTGCTATAGGAAAGGAAAACGGTTTTGGCACACAGGCCAACACAAAACAATATCACCACTATTGTTGATGCACCGTTGATGCACCGAGTGAAGAGTGGTGCTCTTTGATCTCCACGCTACAGGCCTGTTATGAATATCACCATGAACATCAACATCATCATTCCACGAGTCGGTCATGGAAATTCACCTTCCTCTTTGGCAAGATCTTCAAAGAGTGTTGTTGGAGTCTGTGTCCCACAGCGGACGTGAGTGTTTTGTCATCTTTATATTTCATTATAAATAGACACCAAGGTCTCTCTTAGAGAGGCATCTTGGGTATTGGTTTCACCTCTTTATCATTCTACATGGTATCATAGCACGTTCTCTAACCCTACCCTACCCTACCCTCTCTATTCTCTAGGGAGAAAACCTACGATTTTTCCGAAAGGGGGCGGCGGCCTCCATGGCTAGGGAGCCATAAGTCCTGTCGTCGCCCCTCCCTCCGCCTCCTGCGTGTGGCCCTGGTGCGATAGATGTCGGTCATCCACCTCTCCTCCCAGGCCGCGACACCTCCTCCCGCGGACGCCCCACCTTCGGCACCGGCCTCTCCTCCTGCGGACGCCCCGCAGTCGCCGACCTCTCCTCCCGCGGACGCCCCACCTTCGTCGCCGGCCTCCTCTTGCGGACAACCCGCCTTCGTCGCCAACCTCTCCTCCTGCGGACGCCCCTCCTTCGTCGCCGACCTCTCCTCCTGCGGAAGCCCCTCCTCTGTCGATCGAGAGCGCCTCTACGCCCATTCCCGACGGACGAGCCCCATCGCGGTCAACTCCTCGTCGCGCGTCTCATCCCAACGTGTCTCCCTTCTCACCGCTCCGATGTCACCTCTCCCAGTCGTGAGCGACACCATCAAGCGATATCGTAAGTCGAGTCTCAACTCCCACCCACCGCCGGCAACCCTCGTCGGGTTCTCTTCGCTACTCGAAGACTAGTTCGCCGACTCGCTGAGAATTCCAGGCAAACATTCGGCGATCAGGATGAAGATGACGTTCCCGAGACTGACCTCGCGATTGCAACTCAGTCTTCTGCTTCCACGACACTTCTTCATCCTTGGCCACACCTTTCCAGAGTCTATTGCCTCTCCCGTCTCCGACCCCTCTTGTGTGGAATCCCCGACCCCCCTCACCGGCCCCTCCTGACAGGCCGCTCCTCCCTCTTGTTGTGTGCGACGACCCTCAAGAGTCGTGCCCACCGGCTCCTTCGCTGTGACACCAGCCCGCCCGCGCGGTTGCCCCGCGTCCTGCTGACGCAGACTCCTGTGCGGCTTTCCCGATGCTCCGTTGACCGGCCCCACTTGTGTGGCTTTCCCGGCGCTCCATCGACCGGCACTGCCTGTGCGGCTTTCCCGACACTCCGTCGACTAGCCCTGCCTGTATGGCTTTCCCGACGCTCCGTCGACCGGCTCCGTCGAGAGGGAGTTGTGATCGCGGATGATTTATTTTGTTTCGTCTTGTTTTGTAATCATGTTGGGTATGTCCAGCTTGAGGGAGAGTGTTTGCAGTTCTTGTTTGCTTTGTTTTTCTTTGTTTTGGGCTTGTTTTCTTTATGTATCCAAGCTAGGTACCTAGCTTGAGGGGGAATGTTGGAGTCTGTGTCCCACATCGGACGTGACTGTTTTGTCATCTTTATATTTCATTATAAATAGACACCAAGCCTCCCTTAGAGAATCATCTTAGGTATTTGTTTCACCTCTTTATCATTCTACAAGTGTCAATACTATCTTCAATTTTCTCTTTCTGTTTCTCTCTAATATTTCGTTCAGTGCTTCCCTTTTTCTTTTATGAACCAGATATGTCGATAATGTTCAACTTCTCCCTATTCCTTCTGCCTTTGCACAGTAGAAAACTCTATTATTTATGGAGATAGATATCTCCATAATTCCAGCTTTCCAGAATTTTTGTTTCTCTATTCAAAGAGAATTTCTTCATGTTGCCCTCATTAAAGATCTTCAATTCTCCATGAGAATGATGGGAAAAACCGTCCAACAACCTCCTTTTTAAAGATATCTCTCCCCTTTTTACACCCAGAACTGTTGTGAGCAATTGTTGTGTAAAGTCTTCTAATTGGGTCGTGTGTCAACTTCCTGAACTTCACGCCATACCTCCTCATTTTAAATTCTAACAAAATCTGGAAAAAAAACAAATCACAGCGTGATAATTAATCAAAAATCAGATCCACGAAATCTGCACATTATCTTATACTTAAATCATTGAAGATCGGGTATGATTCTCCAATCACTTTTCAATCGCGGTGGGAACATCTATATCACGGCAGGGACATCTGTATCATGGCGTGATCCATTCATCTTCCACAAAACAGCGCTACACATTGTTCTCACGGCTAAGTGTCACAGCGTGATCTCAACCTGCAATCCATTCTTTCATTCTTCTGTAATTCCCATTGCAGTGTAACCTTCCATGACTAAGCCAAATTATCAATTGTATTTTACGATTGATAGTGTTATTATTAGGAATGTGAAGTCTGATTTCAAGTTCTGATTCAATTGAACTTAAGGAGAAACTCTAATGAAGAGAGAGGCAACGAAAATCCAGCAGTGGCAAGTGTTTCTGAAGTTCACATTCCAGATGTCGTGTACAAGCAATCATGTTCAGGATGATGCATGTGCGGAACTTACAGCTACGTGAAAATTCTTCTGATGTTTACGTAAATGTCATTCCTCATGGTTTTGCGGCAAAGGATGGAGCATAAGGGTCATCAGAGGATACGTAAGGATAGCTTCTTCATTTCACCGGGAGTCAACGATCGAAGGCATATTGCTATAGGCGATCAGAAGTCACCATGGAAAACAGTGGGACCTCCATGATTATCGGAAGTCGATGGAACTGGTTAATCGGTTAGGACCCACTATAAAGGTGGTGTTGGAACTCTTGTACACATGTGTTGAAACGATTAGTAATCTAGTTGGTTGACTTGTCAACAAGGATTGTAATCTTGTAACTTCCGACTAATGGAATGCGAAGCAGTGCTCTCCTGTGGATGTAGGACTAACATCCAAATCACGTAAATCCTTGTCATTTCTTTATTGTCTTTTGTAGAATGGAGAAACCCACATACCTTCAAGGTGAGGTGGGGCTCTTCTTTTATAGAATGAAAAAGCGGAATGTACAAGGGAGTATTCCGATGTGGGACTCGGAAATACCCATAATAATACAAAAGAGGGTTTAACACTCCCCCTCAAGCTGGACAGACCCAGCTTGGACAACGAGTCCCACAAAAAAGAATAAGAAGACACCACACAAGACCCATAACAACTCCCCCTCAAGCTGGGTGTCAGATGTGGCGGATCCCCAGCTTGGAACTAAGCGAGGCAAGGCGAGCACCAGGGAGGCCTTTGGTGAAGATGTCAGCAAGCTGGTCTGCCGTCGGAATGTGGCTAAAGCTGACATGGTTGTGCTCCAGGTGGTGGCGAAGAAAGTGACAGTCCACCTCAATATGCTTCGTGCGTTCATGGAAGACGGGATTCGAAGCAATTTTAGTGGCTGTCTGATTGTCACACCATATGTGAGCAGAAGTCTGCTGAGGAAAGCCAAGCTCCTGGAGGAGTTGCCGAAGCCAAAGGATCTCGGTAGTAACGGTGGCCATGGCACGGTACTCAGACTCGGCACTGGATCGAGAGACGACCGTCTGTTTCTTGCTGCGCCAAGAAATGAGGTTGCCTGCGAAGAAAATGGCGAACCCAGAGGTAGATTTCCGAGTGGCAAGGCAGCCAGCGTAATCAGCATCGCAAAAGGCCTCAATATGCTGATGAGGATGCTGGGAGTAGTGAAGACCACGGGCAGGATCCCGTTTGATGTACTTGGCGATGCGGATGACAGCATCCCACTGAGATGTGGTGGGATGCTCCATAAATTGACTCACTTTGGCTACCGCACAGGAAATGTCGGGTCGAGTCATGGTGAGATAATTGAGTTTGCCCACCAATCGACGGTACCGCTCGGGATGGGGGTATGGAGCCGAGGAGGCATAAAGAGACCGTTCGCCAGGCTCCAGAGGAGTATCGACCGCAATGGCCTGAGTCAGCCCAGCATCCTGCAATATATCCAAAGCATACTTCCGTTGGCAGAGGGAGATGGTGGCAGAGGAGTAGGAAACCTCGATGCCGAGGAAGTATGTGAGAGGACCAAGATCCTTAGTGTGGAAGTGCTGGTGAAGATGAGCCTTGAGATGGGTGATACCCACAGAGTCGCTGCCGGTGATGACGATATCATCCACATAGACGACCAATAAGATGCAGCCATGGGGAGTCGTCCTGTAGAAGACAGTGTGGTCTTTCATACTGCGGGAAAGCCCAAAGTCGCTGACGACCGTGCTAAAGCGGCCAAACCAAGCACGGGGAGACTGCTTGAGGTCGTAAAGAGAGCGGCGGAGACGGCAGACACGAGATTCAGCGCCGGCGGCACAAAATCCGGGGGGCTGCTGGAGATAGATTTCTTCCTCAAGGAAGCCATGGAGGAATGCATTCTTGACATCCAATTGATGAAGAGGCCACCGATGATGGGCGGCGAGAGAGATGAATAGTCGGACAGAGGTCATCTTGGCAACCGGGGAGAAGGTATCAAAGTAATCAACTCCGTATGTCTGAGCAAAGCCTTTGGCCACAAGGCGGGCTTTGAGGCGGTGGAGAGTACCATCGGGATTCAGCCTGACCGTGTAAATCCATTTGCTGCCCACTGCCTGTTTGTCTGCTGGAAGGGAGACAAGATCCCAAGTATGGTTTTCCTCCAGAGCCTGCAATTCATCCCGCATGGCTGCGAGCCACCCGGGGTGAGATTTGGCCTCACCAACTGTGCGAGGTAGAGAAACCGTCTCCAGAGCAGACAAACCCCTGTAAGAAGATGCAAATAGAGGAGTACTCTGGCAGGAGCGAGTACCTTTCCGTAGGGCGATGGGCAAGTCCGCGGGTGGCGGAGCAGGAGCAGCGGACGAAGCGGGAGCATCAGTGTCACTGGCCGGAACGGGGAAGACAGTCGAAGGGCGGCGGGAGTAGACCTGACCAAAATGGGTGTCAACAGCGGTTGACGCCGGTGGAGGATGGAGGAGGAGAGGAGGACAATCATCGAGGACAGGGTCAGGAGGAGGAGAGGTAGGAGGAGGCAAATCCGGAAGAGGCTGGATGATGAGGGGAAGACAATTATCAATGGCAGAGTCAGGAGGAGGAGAGGGAAAGGAGAATGGAGAACTTTCCACAAAGGAGACATCGGCGGAGATGACATACCGGCGAAGGTCCGGGGAGAAGCAGCGGTATCCGCGCTGAGTGCGGGAATAACCGAGGAAAATGCAGCGGAGAGATTTGGGAGAGAGTTTGGTGCGGCCAGGGCGAGTGTCACGAACATAACACAAGCAGCCAAACACTCGAAGAGGGAGGGAATGAAGAGGGAGAGTGGGGAAAAGAGCCCGAAAGGGAGTCTCCCCCTTAAGGATAGAAGAAGGAAGGCGATTGAGGAGGTAGGTAGCAGTGAGAATGGCATCGCCCAAAAGAGCAGAGGCACCTGTCGGTGGAAGATGAGGGCACGGGCAGTCTCTAGAATATGTCTGTGTTTCCGCTCGGCCACACCGTTCTGCTGGGGTGTATCAGGACAGGAGGTCTGATGAAGGATGCCATTCTCCCGGAGAAACTGCCGAAAAGAAGTGGAGAGATACTCGCGCCCATTATCCGAGCGGAGACATTTGACCGAGATAGAAAAACGATTCTTAATTTCATGAAAAAAGGTGTGGAAGGTGGAAAACACTTCGGAGCGTTCCCGAAGAAGGTAAAGCCACGTCATTCGCGAATAGTCATCAATGAAGGAGATATAGTATTTATAGCCCAAGTGACTCGGAACGGTACACGGGCCCCAAACATCGGAATGAACCAGATCAAAGGGGTGGGAGGCCCGTGTATCCGTGCGAGGAATGTAGGAAGAGCGATGATGTTTTGCAAAAGAGCATGACTCACAATGAAAAGTAGGAGTCCTACGGAAGTCCGGAAACATCTGATGAATGGTGGATGCAGGCGGGTGCCCTAATCGGGAATGGAGATCAAGTGCCCGAGAAGAGGAGGATGTGCAAGCAATGGGCGCGGGCCCCTCGAACATGTAGACCCCGTCTCGAAGCCGACCTCGACCAAGTTCCCGGTTCGTAGCCTGCTCCTGAAACACAACACCAGAGGAGGTAAATATGGCCGCACAGTTATAATCCTTAGTCAGTTTACTGATGGAAAGCAGATTAAAGGGACTGCGGGGCACATGTGCCACAGAGGGTAGATGTATCGAAGGAGTCAGGGAGCATGCGCCGAAGCCCGCTATGGGGATAGTGGACCCATCAGCGACGGTGATGGCTGAAGAACCGGCATAAGGGCAATAAGACGTCAACATACCAGCATCACCGGTGAGGTGGTCGGAGGCACCTGAGTCCAGCAGCCATGCAGGGGAGCAATGGCTGACCAAGGCAGTGGGGCAAACAGTACGGGCCAGAGAAGCCGAGGAGGGAGCGGGGCGGACAGAGGCCGATGGATCATGAGGCCGCCTGAGGTCGGCCATAGACAGGGCCAGAGACGGGAAAAGAGAGGCGACAGTCGAGGACACGTCCCGGACCGCGGGCTGTTCCTGCCGCAGGTGCTGAGATGGTCGGCCATGCAGGACCCAACATCGGGCAATCAGGTGGCCAAACGTGCCACAATGGTGACAGAAGGGACGTGGACGACGTGAAGCACGACCACGTCCCGAGAAGTCCGCCATGGAAGCGGCGGGAGCTGAGGCAGCGGGCCGGCGGGATGATCGGGCGCAGGACGTGCGCGTGCTGGAAGGGCTGCCGGAACGAGGGCGCTCGGCGAGGATGAGGGCGTGCCGCCGGGAGAAGGGCGCTCTGCCGGGAGCGCGCGGGAGCAGCGGGAGGCGCCGGGGGAATGGAGGGCCGGCGCGATGGAGGGCTGCGCGATGGAGGGTTGCGCGACCGGGAGCCGGCAGGGAAGAGGCGGGAGGTGGAGGCGTAGCGGGAGGGACGACCGCCGGGAGGGTGCAGGCCGGAGAGGAGAGGAGCGCCGGGAGGAGAGTTGCGCCGGGAGGGAGGGCCTGCCGGGAAAGGCTAGGGCAGGAGGGAGAGAGGCGGGGCCGGGAGAACGCCGGGAAGCCGCAAGGGAGGGAGGGTTCGGGATAAAAATCTCTTTGATACCATGTAGAATGGAGAAACCCACATACCTTCAAGGTGAGGTGGGGCTCTTCTTTTATAGAATGAAAAAGCGGAATGTACAAGGGAGTATTCCGATGTGGGACTCGGAAATACCCATAATAATACAAAAGAGGGTTTAACATCTTTAATTTCGCTTGCATGTGTTTGTTTCCCGTGCGTTTGAGTGTGTGAGTGTCGGGCAACTCAGTGCGGTGGCTTAGGTGCTTTTGTCTTCTAAGTTCTGAAACACTGAAGTCGAGCGGTTCTTCTAGTTTAGGGAGTTTACAATTCTTTGTTCCGCACAATGAAGTTTTGGTCGTTAACTTCCAGTAACCGGTGGTCGTTGAATCCCAACAAATGGTATCAGAGCTCGGTTCAGCAAGGCTCAGCAGCACACTCAACAGCAGACTCAAGTAACACATTCTTGTCAACGTTATTTCAATTCAGTGGAAGTAAACTGTTATCGGAAGGTATAGCGTCGGGAGAAAGCAGGGTCCGAATAGACAAGTTCGATGGGATAGACTTCGGCTTCTGGAGGAATCAAATGGAAGACAATCTAATTCAAAATGATCCTAAAGTTTCGTTGAAGGGGGGCAAATTGAAAGGCAAGGAAAAGGGGGAATGGGAAAGGCTGGACAGAAAGGCACAGGCACTTGGGTTGATTCGGATATCATTGGCATGGAACGTAACCTTTTAACATCCGGGAGATGAATACCACAGTGGAGCTAATGGAAGCTCTCGCAAACACGTCTGAGAAGCCGACAACAACGAACAAAGCGTTAATAATGCAGAGGTTATTCGGCATGAGGATATCAGAAGGAAGACCCGCACTTAGTCATGTGAATAACTTTAATATGATTTGGAGTCAACTTGAATCAATGAAAGTCAAGTTCACGAAAGATGTGTGAACGTTATTGTTGTTATCATCGCTTCCAGAGTCTTGGGACGGAATGGTAACTATCATAAGTAACTCTTGCGGAAAACCCAACTTGGAGTTTGAGGATGTCAGAAATTTTTTTCTAAATGAAGAGCTCGAACGAAGAAAAGTCCAAGCACCTACCGAAACAGTGTTGAATGCAAAAGGTAGAGAACAGTCTCCTCATCAGAAGTCGAATTAGAAGAAATCAAAAGATAAATCGAGTGAGATGAGTAGAGGTAAATCGATCAGACCTGGTCTCGTATTATTGGAACTGAGGGAAGAGAGGGCATCTCAAGAAAGATTACAAGGATTGTAGGGTTAACTCCAAAAGAACAGCTTCTGGAAGTTCAAGTTCTGTTAATTCAATTGAAGATAACAACAGTTTATTGTTGAGTGTCAATGTTTCGGTGGGATCATGGATCATTGATTTTGGAGCATTG
Source organism: Viscum album (assembly GCA_963277665.1). Classification (NCBI taxonomy): domain Eukaryota; kingdom Viridiplantae; phylum Streptophyta; class Magnoliopsida; order Santalales; family Viscaceae; genus Viscum; species Viscum album. The sequence continues at coordinate 1,648,098,990 of OY728152.1, forward strand.
TTCCATTCCATAGGAGAGAAGGGATACATGGTAAATCATGCATTCAAAAGTTTCAGCAAAGTTCTCTTAGTTGATGATGAAGCTCTCCAGATCGTGGGAAAGGGAAATGTTAGAGTCCGAATGAAGAATGGAAGTTTTCGTGAGTTGAAGGTTGTTCAGCACATACTAGGTCTATAAAGGAACTTAGTTTTTGTTGGTCAGTTGGATGAAGGAAGATTCGGAACCAGCTTCGTGAATGGAGTATGGAAAATAACTCGAAGTTCCATGGTCATGGCCAGAGTGAAGGACGGGACGTTGTATCTAACGGGAAAGTCAAATGAGTTACAATTATCAAGGCATCAATGAGAAGAACATGCGAGTTCTAACGGCAAAGAGTATGTTGAAGCTCGATCACATGAAGTTTGGAAGTTGTAAGAGTTGTGTACTCGAAAAAGCAGAGAAAGTTATCATTAACTTGAACGAAAAGAAGCCAGTCTCAAAAGTTAGAGCTTGTGCACACAAATGTTTAGGGTCTGGCATCAGTTCATTCCCACGGAGGATCCTTGTACTTCGTCTCATTCATTGATGATGCAACTAGGAAAGTATGGATTTACTTCCTGAAACACAAATCTAAGGTGATCGGAGCGTTTGTTCAATGGAAAGCCATGGTTGAAAAGGAGACTGGAAGAAAGCTTGAATGCTCAAGGGCCGATAACAATGGTGAATACAACAATAAGGTTTTCGAAACTTTTGCAAGCAAAAGGGAATTGGGACTGAGAAAACTATACCCGAAACACCAAAGCAGAACGATGTTGCAGGGCGGATGAATCAAGCTTTAACGGAGAAGGCACGGAGCATGAGACTACATTCTAAGGAAATTTGGACGGAAGTGGTTAACTACGCAGCGTACCATGTTAATAGAAGTCCTTCCGCACCAATGGGGCAGGAGATTCTGGAACAACTTTGATCAGAAAAACCAGCGGAAGTTAACCACCTCAAAGTTTTCAAAAGCTTAGCCAATGTCCATGTTGATGCCAAGAATCGAGACGAGCTTGAAGCAGTCCAAGACATATTTCTTTGTGGGATATGACGATGAAAACTTTGCTTTCGACTTCGAAATTATGATAATTGGAAGATGATCACAAATCGGAATGTTCTCTTCAATGAGAAGGTCTTGTGGAAAGAACAAAACTTTGTGGAAAGGGAAGTTAGAGAACAAAAAATCAACTGACCAAATCCAAGTTGATCTGAACAAAAGTTTCGAAAGGACACAAGTTCTGAAAAGTTCAGGGGGCAAAAATTGTCAAAAGGTTAGGCTGACGGAAGATTTACCAAAATGCTCAAGGACTGCAGAAGCTCGGATCAAAGTTTTGGAAATTGCACTTCTGAAAAGTGCAGAGCCGCAAGTTGAATTGCAAAGATCTACCAAAGTCAGATGACCGGTACACCGGTACAGAGGTTCAAAACTGACTTGTATTTCCTACTTCTCATGAATAGAGGAGAGCCCGGAAGAAGCGATTAGTCTCAATGATTTCGAAAAGTAAGAGTTATTTATGAAAGATGAGTGGGATTCTTTGCATTCAAACAAAACCTAGGAGCTAACATAATTATCACAGGGTAAGAAAGCGCATAAAAACAAATGTGTCTTTCGTTAGACTGGTTGTGAAGGGATTCCAACAAAAGGAGTGGATTTCACCGATATCTTTCCATAGGTAGTTAAACATACTACCATCCAGACGGTGCTGAGTTTGGTTGCTTCCAAAAGATTTCATCTGGAGAAGATAGACGTAAAAACAGCATTCCTTCATGATAATTTGGAGGAGGAAATCTACATGAAGCAATCGGTTGGTTTTGCGGACAAGCCGAATCAAAACTTGGTGTACAAGCTAAAGAGGAGTCTCTATGGCTTGAATGTAAAACCCTGATATTTTAATATATGATTACCTTTAAATAAGTCAATTTGTTCGATAGTTTGCTCCGCACGCAATATCGAACTTTAACGAAACCACAATATATTTATATAAAATATAAATATTCAAGTATGACCGTTAAAACCTAGTTGTTGAATTAGCAGGAATGGATAGGAGCAACTGCTTTATGAAATATTTATAGAAAGAAAATAAAGGCTGCTTTTAATATAAATGAAATTCAATTGGTATGGCTAAAAGGACTAAAAATATCATTTTAAGCTTAGAATTGTATTTTTCTAAAAATCCTTTATGCGTTATGCATTTTCATCACAAGAAACTGATGATTAATTGATGGTAATATATATATGAATAATTGGTTAACACTAATTAGTAAATGATACGAAATAAAGAGTAGATTGTGTTCTAAAATTCGTTTTCCCTATAAAAACAGTTTTTCGTTATATTTTATAATTTTATTTCAAAATTTTAGAATTTGAATTTGACAAGATGAACATTATTTTTAAATTCATCATAGTAATATTTGCTTAATGAATCTTTAGAATTTTTCTAAAAAGATTGCTTCTTAGACGAATAGTTCAAATACCCTTTTTACAAATAACATTACTTTTATAATATTATTAGTATATAAGTATGAATTGGAAATTCATGAAACTTTTTTTTAAGACCAAATATGTATTTTATAATTGACTAATTTTAAAAATGTTGATTTTAATTTACAAACTCATATTTGACATTATAGGACTTACGTTATATTTTTCAAAAAATTGTTTCCAATACATTATACACTTATTATTTTAAAATTAATTCTTATCACTTGAAAATTTCATCTTAATAAATGGATTTCAAATTTGGAATCAGTAGGTTCAAATTATGTAAAAATAATCACTTTATTTTCAAGCATAAAAGAAAAATTACATTGGTAAAAACTAGTTATCTCGATAAAAACCAAAAGGGTGGGTGAGAAGGGTTTAATCAAGAGGGAAGACAACAAACATGTTTAAAACATATGTGGGAATGGGTGGTTGATACCTTACTCAACCTTATCTCTTCTCTTCTCCATTATTTATCAATTTTGGACCCACTTGCCCTGAGTGTAACTTCAAATTATTGAAAAAAAATTGATATTTACAAAAATATCATCTATTTTCACTTATAAAATGGGGACTCATCTCTTCACTTCCCCTCACACAACAACCCACTTAGTTCAGCCCAAACTCTATCCAACCCTCTTCTAACCATTCCAAGCCACCTTCAAGAGATTATGATCTTCTCAAAAGACCATCACTCAAAGGCTTAACCCCATTTGTAAAGGAGATAATCAAAAAGTGAAGTATAAATTTTTAACCACTCTTCCCATTTCTATTTCTTTATATGCATTTCTTCTTCCTCAAATTTCATTATACCGTCTTAAAATGCTAACAACGGTATCATTAGTATACTGATGTGTTATTATAATGATGTTGCAATCATTAACCACCTTTCCTTTTTCGATTAAGAAAAATGAAACTGTCATTCATGCGTTGTGTGAACTACCGCCTCCACGACATTGTTGGAGTTAGTGGCCTAGAACCAACTACTTTGTATTTTATGATAAAATTGTATTCATGGATTTGAATATTAATAAATACCTTATCGCATATTGGTTGTTCTTCTGTGTGACAATGCATATGATAATATCCTAAGGACAGTTGTTGCACTAAAGGGTCATAGCGGATCCCTGCTATGATGAGAACCCGGAAGTGCAATAACATTATTCTTGATTATATGTTCTATGGCTAGATGATGTTATTTGAGGGACACAAATAATATAGGTCATTAGGGGTGAGGACTCGTAATACTTTGAGTCACCTTCTCATGGTGTGCGTCCTTGGTAATATCTAGGAGGATATTATGAGAACGAGATCCGCCAGTAGGATATCCACATTTCATAGTGTCATTGGATGTTCCTATCTGCGGACGTGTGTATTGGTCCTTCAACTTTAAAATTATTATTAATGGGTATTACGACTCGCGCACTTAGATGTATTGACGACACACTGTTCACAGCGAGGTAGGATATGTTGGGTGTGTCACGAGTAATACTGCATTAATAGATAATGCGAGAAAGGATTTGTCCCTTTTGTTCAATAACGGAAGTTGATATCTCAAACTCTTTGATGAAATTGATATAGCCTAAATAAATTCATGGCGATGGTAAGGAACGGACAAGTTCAATTCTGGGAAATCAAAAAAAGAATAATCGAGCACATGAGTTGATGGCACTAACATGCAACCCGCTAGATTAGAGATATCGAGACAAATGGATTACATTACACGGTAAGCGTTCGTATGAGGTGACACGGCATTGCGGCATTAACTTCTTTCTCTATGGATGCCTTGACGTATTGCTAGACGCTAACCTTGAACTTTAGACAGGTTTCATTTAATGCCACTGAGAAAGAAGCCTAGAGGGTCACACACTAAGTGTGTCAAAGTATCTCAGTTAAATATTCATTTAACAAGTTAAATAAAGATTATTCCTGATTGTGGTTTAATAATTATTCAAGGATGTCTAATCGCATTTATTTCGACGCTAGTTATTCGAGAAAATATATTGTGGGCAAAATAATATATTTATTAGCGAGTAATGCAGTGATCTTTATTTAAGAAATAAATAGTCATTATTCAGGTCTAATAAATGTGGTGTAGGAAATAAAGAAAATGGAAAAAACAAAAGTACACGTCGTATATATTAATATACACGCCGTGTAGTTTTTCTGGGGATTTGTGAAAAATAATATTATTTATTTAATTAAATAATATTAGGTGTAATTCGTTTGGCGCATGTCAAGTGATAATAATAGTCAACTATTATTATTAGACATGGAGTCTTACTAAGAATTAAATGAAATGAATAAATGTTTTCGGGTAATTAATTCATTTTATTATTCTAAGTAATAAAATCTCAATTACATTATTCTCATTAGATCTAACCATTCTTTGTGGTTGTGCACAACGGATCTGGAGAAAGCTCTCAAGCCAAGAGTGAATTCCTTTCCTCCAAGAACGCTCTCAAGTTACGAGAGAGATCATCCTCCACCGGATCAAGGAGAGCGCTTTGGAAGCGACTCTCAAGGCACCCGGAGATCCCTTCGGCAACGTCCAGAAATACATGGAGCACGTGTGGATCACCGCTAGAGGAAGCCTACACTTGGCTTCTACGACGCAACTACAAATCACTTTGGATCGTGACCGGAAACATCAACGGAGAGAGAATTCCATCAAGGTAATTCTTGTCTTTTAATTAAATTAATTATAACCAACATATGATGATTTTCTCTATGTTTCTGGGACTTCCCTCTTTCATTTTCGTTCTTTGTTCTATTCTAAAGATCTGGCATTTTATCATCGTGACGGATCTCGGATTGATCATTGTTAACGGTAAAATCAAAGTTGGGTACACCCATCCACGCGCTTCCGCTGCACCCGGAACCTATAGACATAATGCGTCATTTTCCTTCATTGCCCTACAAGGTTGGTCCTGATAGATAATTGAATACATAAGTATGATATTTATGACATGTTTTATATTTCAAAATGATTAACCATATTACTCTTTCTCCGTTCTATGGAAAACAAAATTATCATCCATACATACGTGTGGACTAACGCCTTCATGGAGTGATTGATTTCCGTTTTTCTTTTCATCACCGCCTTACATGGCTGGTCATGAGAATGGGTTTAATGGATAAATATGTTGTTTATGATATCATTAAGGTTCTAATATGACAAATTGGAGAACTTATTAATAATATGATCAACAAACGATCATCATTAATTCAATCATTTAAAACAAGCGTACTAAGGAAAATATTTTTATTCAGATTATGTAATATTTTCATATTCATTATTTCCTCTACTTCCAATTCCGATACATCACACTAAAAAACACTGAATAAGATCATCATGCTTCTGTTATAATGATATTACAACTAAATCACTTCTTAATCATCCATTAATTATGGTATGTTCTTGTTTGGGTTGGCTTAACCACCTAATTGAACAATGCTATAAATTAACATCATGGATGACTATGGGAATTTAATTTTTGATAATATATGATATAAATAATTAAATGAATTGTTTTTGGTTCTCGAATAGTAACATTATTATTAAACTCATTGATTAATAACACCTTTCATTCGCTAAGAATCACCGAAACGTGATCATCATTGATTTCATCTTCATGGTTTATAACCAAAACTGCCATTGAATGAAATCATACCTTTATAACTATCATTGAATATCTATTCCATACATTTAATGATCTTGGAATAATGACCTTTGTAGAAAGAATGAATAGCAACGTTGTTTTTACGAAACTAGTTCAAAACGACCAAGATTACTCACACCCAATATCAAAAACAAATAATAACTAACTAATATACATGTAGAGAATAATTATAAATGAAATTTATAAAAGGTAATGGATATGAAAAATGTTCTAAAATTGGTGATCAAGATAGTGACTTTTGTTATAAATGAGGTTAGAGCGCATTTTGCCTAAGCAAAAATTAGGATAATGGTTTATTGTCTCAATTTTCACTCCTTGAGACATTTATTATTATACACTATGTTTTCTTTGGAATGGTGTATGTATTGTCCCTTTAATATTTTGTATCATGATTCTTTCATTATTCGTGATATTTAAAGTTTCATTTGAAATTATATCCTTCAAGGGATTTTGATTCGAATGTTTCTAAAACCATAAGGGTTTCTTGGTCTGAATTTTGATTCTTTGAGACATGTTGCATGTTATGTACCATGTTTCCTTGGAATGGTGTTCTATTGATTTATTGTCCCATAAATGTGTTGCAAAAACGTTAGGGAGTTACAACGACAGAAACAACGAAAAAAACAGGAGTAAAAGGGAAAAAAAGAACAAGGACACAAAGATTTACATGGTTCGAGAATAATCCCTACATCTACGAAGAGGCAGAATATCCACTATAATTCGGAAGCACAATTACAGAGTTTTTCAGATCACAAACCCTAACCCGAAAATGGGCTACAAATGGAGAAGAAGACGATAATTGTTCCACCAACCGCACAAGAAATTTACGTCGCTACAGTGAAAGGCGGTCACCCAAGTCAAAAGTCTACAGTATAGTTGACTCCGAAGTCCGCACTGCTACAGTGTCTGTCGGTGTCGGTCGGTCAACTCTGCTACAGTGGTCAGAGATGCTACAGTGCCGGAAAAAATTGGGTCGGGGGCCTTCGACCCCCGGAGCAAGGGCGCGTTGCCCCCTGCAACCCCCAACAAGCTCACCACGGAGCTCGACCCGCGACAGTTGTGGGCCACAAGCATTTGGCCCAACCGGATCGGGCTACACCAATCCAACAGTCCAGCACAACCCCCATCGGGGAGTGAAATAGAACATGAAATCGTAAGCTCCCAAGCAGTGGAAGGAGCTCAGAGCTCTAATCGCATGCCCGTTGAAAAATGAGTCGGCGACTCATGGAAAGTGGCTTTGTTAAGGTAACCCACCGGAGTCGTAGCAAAAGCGAGTCATCCTCTCGAACAAGCTACTGATCGTCGCCTTGGTAAGTCGTTGTCTCACCAACTAGCTAATCAGACGCGAGCCCCTCGGGGGGATTCCTCCTTTTGCTCCTCGGCCTTATTCTGTAGCAGATAAAAATAATTGACCATTCGTGATGGAAATGACATTAGTAGGAAGATACAGTAAGGCAAACAAAATGCGAAAAATATTCAAAAAGAAAAAAAAGAGAAGAGAATAGCGAATCAATTCTACTAAATTGGTTAACCGAAGGTCTTCAAATAAAGATACTATTCCCTTTTTGGAAATTTTTCAGGGGTCCATAGAAACACCCTCTTGAGTAATGTGATGGCCCAGATACTCAACCTCAGGTCGGCCAAAGAAACATTTCTTACTGGATTGCAAGCACGTGTTCCAAATGCCTCAAATGCTCCATCCAACTGTTGTTATAAACAAGTATATCATCAAAGAGGACTAAAACAAACTTTGGCAAAATTGGTTTAAAGAGGAGATTTGTGGTAGCTTGAAATGTGGCAAGGGCATTCATAAGCCAAAATGGCATAACCAAAAATTCATAATGTCTTTCATGGGTGCGGAAAGCAGTCTTTCCAACATCCTCCTCCCGAACATGTACTTGGTGGAAACCTGATTTAAGGTCCAATCTTGAAAAGTATCGAGCCCCAAACAATTCATCTAACAATTTGTTGATAATGGGTATAGGAAATCTATCCGAAATATTTTGCTTGTTTAATGCCCGATAGTCAACACACATACACCAACCGCCCTCTTTCTTTTGAACCAAGATGATCAAACTAAAATAAGGACTCATACTGCCGCGAATTACCCCCTGTTGTAACAAATCAGCTACCTGCCTCTCAACCTCATCCTTAATTAGATAAGTAGTTTTGTAGGGTAGAACATTAATCGAAAACACTGGTTCTTGCAGCCTTATAGCGTGATATGTCGCACGTCGGGGCGGTAAACCCCTGGGCTCTTCGAAAATCTGAGTAAACTCTACCAGCAATTTGCGTAGTGGTGTAACAAATTCATGTACAGTCGAATGGTCGTTCTCGGTTTCAGGTATTCCTGGGTGCCACTGGATGCCTTGTGCGAAAAAGTTTCGATCGGCCAGAATTGTTTGCAACGCCAGTAGGGCGTCCTGATCGGCTTGAATCTCCAGCAAGGTTACCGACTAACCGTTAAAAACAAAGCTCATGGCTAAGTTCTTTCAATGGGAAGTTACATATCTCAAAGTTTCTAACATGCACAAAAAAATGGTCTGGACCAGAAGTGTTAAAAAGGGAATCTTCCACTTCGATAGCCAAACTGCCCAGCTAAACTGGCAAGGACCTGCATATTCCACTACAGGTTATCCGTTGGCCATCTCTCAAACGAACTCCAAAAGGTTTAGGTTGGGTCACTGGTACAGCCAAAATCTTAAGCAGTGCTCTCGAAACAAAATTATGGCTTGCGCCACTATCCACAATCACTAATATAGGCACGCCTGAAATCGAGCCTTCGAGAATCATTGACTTAGTTCCTTGAACTCCTTGCTCGGCCAACGCACTGAAACACAAGGCTTGACAGGTTGCCTCCCAATTATCTTCTTCTTCAACACAATATGGTGGTTCGGGTGCTGACAGGTCTTCCACCTCCCCTTGAGGCTCGATACACTCCCACGCCAACAGTCAGAAGCCTTTGTCAGGACACTTGTGAGCTTGACCATATTTCGCTCTGCAAGAATAACAAAGCCCTTTGGCCTTTCGTTCTTCAAATTCAATGCAAGAAATATTGCAAGCCCCCTTCCACCTCGGGACATCGTCCTTTCTTTCTACATTTCACGCCCTGTCAAAACTCACCTGAATAGGGTTGAATTTAACTGTCCCTTTGCTGCCAGTGCGTCCATATGACAAAAGTAATGCTGACCTCCGAACTTCCTGTCCATGAATAACCCCTTAACTATCAACTCTTGGTTCACACTCTATGTCAGCGAGATAGGTCGCGCTTTAGTTTCAGGTTCATGAATAGTCATTGTGCTCTCAATTTCAGGTCGCAAAACTCCCAAAAAAAACTTATACACCAGGCATCAAGCAAACTTGGTATGCGCAAGGTGTAACAAACCAACCCGGGTCGTCATCCGAACCGGCGCCCGAACCACTCCGCCACATACCTGAGGAGCATCCCTGATCCCCCGGGCTGACGACAAGCGTCAAGGGTATTTGACATAACCGTTGGGGACGGTTTCACCCTCAAGAAGCCAAACAAACACAACATCCAAACATGGCATAACATAAATAAGCAGGCACACACCAAAAAGCGCATCTCAAATAAATAACCAGCTAATACAGAGTTACAAAACTACAACGGAAGCTAAAAGAGACAAAACGGAAGACCAAGGAGGCCAAAAAAAACTCGAGTCAATAGGTTATACAAACCGAAGGTCCAATCACCATCTCCTCATGACACTCAAGTCACCACCACGATCCCAACAACTATCCGCTTCCAAGGAAGACGGCACTGAATCCAACCTGAAAGCCAAGACCTGAAAGACCTGCACAAGCCATAAAGACTACATACCCACCAACGTGAGTATGTAGGGTGTGAGCCAAAGCCATTAGGATACCACCATGAGTCCATTTCACTTCTTTTATTTAAGAAACCAATTATGCTAGTTTGAAAACAAGGCGTGGCAAAATAGGTTTTTCATTTTCACTTTAAAAGTATGGGAGCAAAACAAGTTTAAAACATGCACTTCTTCAAAGATCCCCTTTGTAAAACCATTTCACGAGATTGGTGCTATTTCAAAACAAAGCCAATTCCAAGGGCAACAAAAACATTATCTCAAACACTACACTTTTGAAAATAAACCCACACAAGGTTTCAAATATTTCAAAAGCCTCTTTTTAAACTAAGCGTGCCATTTGAAAACCATTTTCCCTTTTTCCCATGAAAGCAAATACTCAACTCAAAGCAGACAAGGAAATAGGGGCAACGATGATGTCAACATGACCAAAAAGGGTCATAAAGAAAGTCATTAAACGGATGGAATAAAACTAGTCAACAACATGGCTAAGCCATAAAGGATCACACATGAAACAAGTCCATCCAAGCAATAAACTATACACACGCCAACATATAAATAAAAGTGGCATAACGTAGATACATAGCATGAGACAACACCACGAGGACTAACAGGACACCATAAAACACGTATAGGTGGACCTACTACCAGTGGGTCATGAAGCGAAAACGATGATAGTCGAAGCAACAGAAATGGTTTGCATATGAAGAAAAAAGACAGAAGAAAGAAACACGCAAGACACAAAGATTTACGTGGTTCGGAAAATGATCCCTACGTCCACAGAGAGGCGAAAGTTTCACTAGTTTCGGGAGCACAAATTTACAGGAAGTATCTCAGAGTTTCTCACTGAGAAACCCTAACCCGAAATGGGCTACAAAAGGAGGAAGACAATCCATTGTTCCACCAACCATGCAGGAAGTCCGCATCGCTACAATGAAAGGTGGTTGGAAGTCTGTGCCGCTACAGTGTCGCGGTAACCCAAGTCAAAAGTACTACAGTGACCGGCGGCTGGAAGTCCAAGGAGCTACAGCACTGTTGACTGCAAAATCCGACCAGCTATAGTGTCATGTCGGTGTCGGATGGTCAGCTCTGCTACAGTGGTCATAGTTGCTACAGTGCACCAAAAAAATGGGTCATAAACCTTCGGGCCCCCCGACCCCCAAAGCAGGGGTGTGTTGCCCCCTGCAACCCCCAACAAGCTCACTTCGGAGCTAGACCCACGGAAGTTGTGGCCTGGTGCACAGTACGGGCCACAAGCATTCAGCTCAAACATCATCCAAACTAAATCAAGCTACACCAATCCAACAGGTTAACGGCCACACATCTGTCAACAAAATCACTCTTAAGTAATCTTCTCGATAACAACCCCCTGTTGGATTGGTGTAGCCCGATCCTATTTGGATGATGTTGAGTCGAGTGCTTGCAGGCCATACTGCGCACCAGGGGGGGCTAGCCAGTGCTAAACCTCAACTAGCCTAACAATGCCCCACTACTTCCCACTTAGCAGCCTCGGTTTCCCCATAAAATAATAATTGAGGTAGGTCATGAACAATAAATGCCATCACATGACAATAACAGGCCCCTAGGGCTAACACCACAATCACGTCATTCCCACCTCCCACTTCACTTATCACATATAATACATATACTTCTGGAAATCCCTTTTTTAAAACCATTTGGAATCCAAACACATTCCAAAGAAAACATAATTATCAATAATCACAAACAAACCACTCAAGGGAAATTCCAATCCATTTTATAAAACACCACCGCCCTCTAAAAAATGGAACCCCTTTAAAACACAAAAAATGAAACCAACTTTGAAAATCCCATTTGGCTTTAAACCCAAAGAAAAAAGTGCATTTCTCAATGAAAACCAACATTGGCATTTTATCAAATATGTAGAATGCATAAAATACCATTTCGCATCAAGATGCCATTTCAAGCATGAAATTTCACCCATTTGCCACATGAAAATCAATCAAAGTCAATGGAAGCTTTAGCAAAACAACCCTATATAGTTCACACAATGATTATCTAGGCCAAACATGAATTTAGAAAACCCAAGCAACAATGGAACTCTTGAATAAAAGGAAATGAAACGGAAACGCCTGCCTCAAGTAATGGAACCATGTCGCCTTTGACAAAATCCACCAGAAAGGGACTCCAAGGACGGCTCACAACCATTACAAACCAAAAGCCTCAATTCTAACCAACCTTAACTATCAAAATCGGCCCACATGGCCATTAGGGTTGGAGGAAGAGGGAAAAAGAGAGAAACCAAGAGGGGAAGAGAGGAGAAGAGGAAAGGGAAAGATTTGATGAATAAATCATAAAGAATCACTAACCTTTGATAAGAAATCGCCCAAAAAGTGGCCCAAGACGAAGGAAAACGAAGGGGGGCGCCCTCTGGTCAATACCTAACTGAGAGGGGGTTAAATGGGAGGTGGAATCACTTAAATTGGATTTTTAAAATAAAAGTTATTTAGGTTTTAATGGGTTGCACGGTTTTATAAACCGTACGCAAACCGTATAAATGTTACTAGAAACATATTTTCAAATTGCTAATTTAAGTTGCACGGTTTCGGCAAACCGTGTGACCTGAAAAATTGCCCAAAAAACCTCAAATGGCACCCCAAACACTAAGGGAGACTACCAAATGATCATTGAATGACTTAAACACAATGTAGCGACACCATGGGTGTCCCACAAGGCAACTCTCAAAATCATTGATGCATTCCTCCACAGTTCTTGCCTAACGCCTTTAAGCTCCTTCAGTGGATCATTCTCTGTAGCTAAACCAAGCTGTCCCAAGAGCTCCACTTTGAACTTCATCCACACAAGTGTCGGCCGCATCTAAAGCAAAAAAAGTATTCAGTATTGTACTTGTCCTTCCATACACAATTGCACAATAGGTACCCGTAGATGATAATGAGTTTTATGGATCATAAAATATGTCTTCGTCCGTGCTGTCCACACTATAGGATCTTCCCCAGAGAAAGTAGATAAGGTAATTCATCACGCTTGGCTAAAGTGCTCAACTACGGACGCATGACCTCTCCTCCGTCACTCCTCTCGCAACCAGACCGCTCCATTGTTCCCAAATCCTCACATTCAACTACGCGTTCTTCAAAGCAAGAGTGTGGACAAAAACAGGAATTAGGTTAAGAAGTACAAGATGGAAATGTGGCTACAACATTTAAATGAGACATTCATAAGAATATCACCAAAGTTTGTCACCGAGATGTCATAAATGAAAATCGTCAAGGTTATTCACCAAGATATTGTAAAACATTTCATATCTAGAGATTAAATTTTTTACCCAATGCATTGGAGCGGTATCGGGATGCACTCTTCATATGTCTTAATTAATGCGAGTCACATAATCAAACATTTTTATAAATAACCCATGGAGAATAAAAAACAGGTTTAATATCAAAATCCTGACATTTCAAAAGTGCTTAAAAACACGATCATTATATCATTTTCAACCCACAAAAAGGGAATGTGGGTTTCATGTATGTTAATCCCAGAATCAAATAAATCATTTTTACATTTAGATGAATACCCTTAGAAAAGAAGGAAGATCGGGTATTCACAATAAGAAAATAAAAGAGAATTTCTTGAGAAGACGGAAATTTTGAGAAGTAAATTCAGCAGCATAACGAATATAAAATGTGGTTTTAGAAAAGGGTAAAATAAAAGGGGACAAAAGTCTCTTATTCATAAAATACTCTTATTACAGTAATGGGATAAAATAAAGCGAACAATATAACTTAGTTTGGAAATTGGAAGACATACCACACAAAAGGGAACTTGAATGAAAAAGAGAAGTAGAGATTTCTATTACCTTAAAGAGTTACTCCTAAATCTTGATGTTGGATTGGTGCAGTTTGATCCAGTTGGGTCGAATGCTTGTGGCCTGTACTGTGGACCAACCCACAACTTTCGCGGGTCGAGCTCCGCGGTGAGCTTGTTGGGGGTTGTAGGGGGCAATGCGCCCCTGCTTCGGGGGTCCGGGGGCCGAAAGTTCCCGGCCCAAATTTGGAGCAACTGTAGCAACTCTGACCACTATAGCAGAGCTGATCGACCGACACCGACAAAGCACAGTAGTAGCGCGGACTTCGGAATCAACAGTATTATAGCTCCTTGGACTTCTAGCCGGCAGCCACTGTAGCACTTTTGACTTGGGTGGCCGCCTTTCACTGTAGCGACGCGGACTTCCAGCCATCTTTCACTGTAGCACAACAGACTTTCCGACAGTTGGTGGAATAGTGCTTCGTCCTCAACATTAGCCCATTTTTGAGTTAGGGTTTTTATGTGTGTGAGAACTCTGAAAAAACTCCCTGTAAATTGTGCTCTCGAATTATAGTGATTTTCTGTCTCTCCGTGGACGTAGGGATTATTCTCGAACCACGTAAATTCTTGTGTTCTTGTTTTTTTTCCCTTTTAATTTTCTCTGAATCGTTGTTTTGTCGTTGCGACTCCCGGCGTTTCCACAACACTTGAATGGAACCTTGGAGGCTTGAGGACACCTTGGAGGGACTACTTCGGAGGAAAAACTACCAGAGCTTCGTGGAGGATGGATTGTGAGTGAAAGGAAATGGAGAAATGGGTGTGTATTTATAGGAAAAGTGGAGGATTTGTTTAATGATTTCCAAATATAGGTCTTGAAAATCTAAGTTGTGGAAAATGCAAAACCATGGGCTTGCCCATGGTTTTTTACCATGGTTTTGGACATTTGGGACATGTTTTATGTTATTTTAACCCACAAGAACCGAGCATCATTTTATATTACTTCTTTTGACATGGAAAAGTAAAGTTTCCACAAAATAAGATTTTTAATGTTAAAGTTTCCATTTTAGACTTTGGAAAATAACTTATAAGTTTGGAAATTGATTAAAATCTATTAAAATACTTGATATTAATAAAATAACACATTTTAGGCCGTGAATTGTGGTTAATTAATTATTACATCATTATGACATAATTATGAAGTCGTTAAACATACCAAAAACCTCAAACTGTATTTTTACAATTCATGGAAAAATAAAGTATTTTTAAAAAATTCTCATAAATTCACCCTAACCTAATTTCGACGTGTTGATTTCAAAACCGATGTTTATTTTATCATAATAATTCTCTAAGTATGATAAAATTAACATTTCAATATAAAAGTCCTTATTAAAAAAAATAGCGGGTTAAAAATGCATAGTAAAATTTCTGACACTTAAAAATTTTCAATGACATAATAAAATTATTTTATCATTTATATTTAAATAAGAGTGTTTTTATCATACTATTTCATTAAAATAAATATTATTCATAATAGCTTAGATAGTTATAAAAGATTTACATCCTTTCTGAAAAGTACAATTTGTGTCTGAAAATCAATTTATCATATTCGTCATATTTAAGAAAAACTATTCTTAAAATGGAATTGATGGAATAACAATTTTATTTATACAATGGAATTACATTTTAAGTCATTAAGGTCTGGACACGTAAACCCTTATAACACCCGCATACGACTTAAGGGTAAGGTGTGCGATAGTGATAGATTCATGGGGTGGTTCGGCTAACGTCCGAGTGGTAATTTTCACTAACTTGAACTTCTCTCATAGACGATTTCGTTTAAGCTTCACTTGTTGAACCTCAGCTTGGACTTGGTCAAGGTCGAACCCCGGTGACGCTACCACCCTCCCCAGTTATAACAAATAGGCTTCATACGGCATGACTCTACCAGTTAAGGTCATCGCTTCTCTTCTCTACATTAATTATCCTTTGTCATATCTACTTATAAGCACTAATTATAAAATTAAAATTATTACCAAGAGTATAATTCCCAACGGCCATATTGACCAACGGCCATATTGACCAACGGCCATATTGACCAACGGCCATATTGACCAACGGCGATATTGACCAACGGCCATATTTGACCAACGATCATATAACGGTCGAATTCTGATAGTCACATTTCCCTTTATACTCTATAAATATCACTTCGTTGTTAAAGAGATATGGTCTTGTTGTGTAAAATAAAATAACACACATTTTCAGGAAAAAAATATCATTTAAAAAGTTTGGGTCGTTACAATGATATATCCATATAAAATATAAATATTTAAGTACGGTCATTAAAACCTAGCAGTTGAATAAGCGGGAATGAATAAGAGCAACTGCTTCATTAAATATTTGTTCGTGATCCGTCATGTGCTTCTTGTGGTTCCCAGTGGTCTCCATCAAAATTACTTTTACCCCCTCCAAAGGAGGGTGTGGGAGCGGCATGTGCTACTGCGTGGATGGCGGGGCCGATGTTTGTCGAAGCGAATGTGCGGCCACCCCCACTGTGCATTCCTGATGGCGTAATCTCCCAGGTGTTGAATGTCGCGACCGTTAATTCCACTGTCGATGCTTGGCCAGGCAACACCGCTTCATCACACTGCTTCGCCGCCATTCCACTCAAAGTTGTGGACTGTGTGGTAAGGAACGCGGACGATTTAGCAGTCGGGAACCCCGCACAAGCAAAAGTAGGGGCATCCTGCTTTGTTTCTTCAATAGCAAGCTCGTGGTGCTGCGGCTTCTCCTGTCGTCGCATCCAAAGTATCATTGTGTGCCAAAATTCTACCTCCTCACGCCAGTGGCAATCCCATTTTTCCTCCCACGTTAGTTGTTCGGACTGCATTTGTAAGAGGTGAGAGTTGTCCTCCAGCAGGAATTTTTTTTTTTTTTTTTGAGTTACATAACGGACAAGCGGGCATAATTTTTTTTTTTTTTATCGTGCGTCTGCGGCTTTCACAGTAGCGCCGCAGTCCTGCAGTCGGTGAAAGCGGGAACACCGGCAAGTCAAGCGCGCTTCCTGCGCGAGTGAAAGAGTGAAACACGAAGGACGATAGTGCGCTCCTCAAATCTCGAACTCTCAACTGCTTCTGTGAAAGGTACCGGCAGTGCGCGGTGGTGCGGCGGGATGTGTTGGTGTGGAAAGTCAGGTACACTTCGGCCGATCAAGACAAGAAAGCACGCAACGACGTCGCGTCTGAGAGCATCGAGCTCAGGAGTCCTCATTTGCAGCAGTCATGCCCTGTGAAGTCGACGTCGCGGCAGTGTTCGACGCAGATGGAGAGTGTGCACCCCGGCTAAGCGGACAATTCACACGAGTCGTCTCGTCCCAAACTAGCAGCGCGCCTCCTTTGATCAACAAGAAGGCATTCGGCAGCAGCAGGTCGTGCGTCTGAGGGAGTGGAAACAAAACGACGATGGGTCTGAGTGAGAAGTCGTCGTTCGCGCCTCCTCACTACGCCTCCTCCAAAACGAGCGGAAAGTCTAACAGAGCTCCGCCGACGGGGGAAGTCGCAGTCCGACAAAAACGCGAAGAAGCAGCAGCAGTTTACGCCTTTGCTGAGTGTAGGCTCCTATGTGAAAGACGATCCAGTCATGCGCCTTTGTTGAGCAAAGAGGCGTACCGGCATGTCGGACCAATTGTTACAACACAGTCCTTCGAAATCAACCTCCTTGGAATTATAAGAAGAACTACAAACAAGAACAACGCAGAGAACTACAGATGCAAAAGTGAAGAAGACGAAGAAGAATAGGGGAAGAAGAAAGAAGAAATCGAGAGGTGTTGTCGCGCTCCCGCCGAAGCCAACAATGGCACACGTCCCAAGCCCAAAGTCGAACTCCAACAAAATAACTCCCCCATGCCCCCTTCTCTCCAGCCCCTCCCGATCATTTATAACCTCTTTGTCTTACACCCTACATGCCAGTTGTACATCCCCCTTCTAGTGTATTCTGCCATCTGTGCATTCCCCTTCTAGAGTACTCCCCATAATCCCTTTACACCTCCTCTATTCGCGGTCTCTATCAGAATATCAACCGAAAAGACTAATCAACGCTAGATCCAAAAATCACAACAGGAGTGAAAACATAAAAACAGAAACCCAGGGTCTTTGATTTCTGTTTTCAATTTCTAGTTTTTGAAAACAGAAAAACACAAAAACTCGTTTCATAATATATTTTTTGCTTTTGATTTCTGTTCTAAATTCAAAAAACACGAGAACTTTGGCCTGTTGGTTTTTAATTTTTTTCTACCCTAAAAATGGATATAATGATAAGTGTATTTATTAATGATATAAACATAATTATCATCAATTAGGGTTTCAGTAGTGATATTTCTATAATATTCGTTCATTTTATTTTTTTTAAATTAATATCAACAAGCATATTTTTTTATTTTGTTTAAAAAACAGTTTTTAAAAATTGAATCTAGAAAAGGGTTTTAGAAGTAAAACAACAATCAAACAAACCCTTCATCATATCTCCACTGTCAACCAACTGTTTGGGTTAAATTAAAATGGGGTGACCCCAAGACTCAGACAAGTATAGATCAAGATGGGGGGTCAACCACATTCAATGTTTTTTTATGAGTAGAAAAATGTCCTTGAAGATCTAAAAATATGATTGACTTGATGAAAAATGTGTAAAAGTAAGAAACCGAAAATTGAAACATACATCGTAAAGTTTGACAGCATCAAGCAACTTTGAGTACAAAAGTATTTCAACATCCTTCAGCCCATTCACAGCCATGGAGCATCCGTTTAATTGCCAGAGCTCTGTTACAATCTTTGTAAAGTCATCAATATCAGATGTTTCTGCAGGAGCACCTCCAAGTCCTTCAGAATCCTCAGGCAAAGAGGGTTCACGAACAGAACACAACCCACCAACAAGAATATCTGCATCCCCATTTACTTCACTGCTTTTAAATTTCTTCCTACCAATCTTATTGTATTTCAAATCTGCTGCTCTCTTCAAGCCCGAAAGAGAACCCTTACAATGTGCACTCAGAGAAGAAACAAGAGTCAACAAAACTTCAGGACCTGGAAGTGACAACTGTGCGGTATCCTGGATTTCTTGCTTCAGAGACACCAAGCCATGCAGATCACCGATACAAGAACTACACTTTATAGCACTCATGAAGGAATCCCACAGGTTCAATGATTCTAAGAGAAGCCTTAAAGTTCCATGTTTCAGAAGCAAATCAGAGTGAAGTAACCCTTTATTGATAACTGATCTGTTGAAGGAACGAGGACATGCACATTTCATAATATACTGCATAGGTGAGGAATCAAGGGAAAGTGCATCGTGAGATGGAAAATCAAGAAACCCAACAGGAAGGCTAGTGCGCACTGAGGAAATCAAATTTGCAGCCAATGAAACAGCAGAAAACCTGTGAATAATTTAATCATACCATGAGAATGTCATGCAAAATTTAAAGGACAGAAGAAAAAATCATGAAAAATAAATAAATAAATAAACAAATAATCAAATCCTAACCAGGTAGTCGACTTGAGATCTTCAAGGCTGTAAGGAAACTCATCCATGTATGCTGCAGCAAGGTGAGGTTTCCCATTGACAATGGCCAGAAGCAGGTCTTTGTGATAGTCAACCTCTGTGGCTCTGAGCTTCTTCATAAGACATAAAAGCCGCTTTGGATTTCCCCTCAGTGGAGTTGGTTGCCTGTTCTCATCTGGCATTATTCCATTACAAGGGTCGGTACAAACCATCACAAGAACACTGTGTGCCAGCTCTGCAGCAGAACTCTCCCTCCAACAAATGTTCACCAGCTGCTCCAAAGTAACATTACCAAAGAGAACGCTTCTAAGAGGAGGAGGCACCAACGACTCTTCGTTCAGAACCCTATCCCGCAATGTGGAAAGGACATGTGAAACAGTCTGATCATTATCATTCTCAAGTCCACGGAGGACGCTAGAATACATTTCCTTCTGCTGTAAGATCCATCTTAACAATCCTGGCTTCCCCACTTCCAAAAATGACACTGCAAATCCAACAAAGGCTTCCCTGGTTGGGCACTTCATTTTTCTCCCACTCTGCTTTCTTTTACAGTATGCGATCCTGGAAAATGCGGAGAGTTTGAAATCAAAACGTTTTGCAGCCTCAGAAGCTAGACTTGAACCACGCCGAACAATGGAAGCCATTAGAAGAAGGGCAGCATTCTGGCGCTTCGCTTCCTTGCTGCTCAGTTCTTTATAGACATCTTCTAACTTATCTTCAATGATTGATTGCGCAAATTTGTCAAGTTCCTTACTTGTGGAAATGTTACCCGCACAATTTGCTTTGTATTTTCCATCGGGGTGACTCAAGATGGCAGCAACTAATGACACGATATAGAACATGCCAGGTTTCTCTCTTCTAAACTTCCAAGCTTCATTGAGCTCTGAGCACTTGGGTGAAGTCTTCACATATTGATTTAGCAATTCACCCCCAGATTCTTTTCTAAGCAGTTTAATGAAAATCTTCGAGGCTTCAGAACATAATTCAATTTCAACAGAAGTGATGTTCCTCAATAGTTCTCGCAACTTCACCTCATGGGATTCCTTGACTAAAGATTTTGGAATTTCTTCCATCAACTTTCCTTACCTAGCACTTCCCATTACTGAAAAGTTCCAAGAAAAATAACAACAATGCACAGATAGAAGTTGTGGCTGGCAAAAAAAAATGAGCATGAACCGGAAAAGACAAATTCATGATGCAGCCAAATCAAAATCACATGACATAATTTAATTTTCAAGCTCCTTAAGAATCCCTAATGCAGACAAAACATAACTCGTGTGCCATTATTTGTTGGAAATGTCCGACCAATCAACACGAAACGCAAGCGAAAGACTTGGAAGGATGAAGGAAACATGCTAGAACACGGGAGATGTTTTTGCGCACCACCAATTGGGATGTTTTTCTAGAGAGGTTTCATTACTTTATATACACACATAAAAGCAAGACGTATTTCCAATGTGATTAAACCCACGCGGCAGCCTTAATGGTTTCAAACCGGGTTGAGCCATAAATGAGGGAAAATAATGAGGGGAGGGAAAAATAACTGGAATTAATCCCATTATTGAAATTAGTCAACATTATTTAGAGAAAGACTCGGCCTTATTTATTTTATTTTATTTTTGGCACTGACAAATGAAGAATGTGTGTGTGGTTCAAGAAGAAACGGTGAGGTAAGATGAGTTAAGGTTTCCTTGGTGAGGTAACATGGTCTTGGAATCCGGCTGCCATTGATAAATAGCCCTTCTAATTTAGGAGAAAATTAAACAATTCTGGGTCGGTGGAAGGGCGGTTGCAACCCAAAATTTCTTAGCTTATCAGGAAAAAAGCATACACACCGATGAATAAAATTTCCATATCTGTTTTCAATCCGCCGAAAGGTGCATTCAACCATAGCAACCTGGTTCTCAGCTCCTCACTCATTCCCAGAAGTGACTGCCCCACCCTACTCCAGCTCTCACCGTAAGATCGTGATACAAAGAAATCAAAAATAAAATATTCTGGATAGGAACACAGAGATCAAATGGAATAAAGACTAACCGTGAGAATCCCCGACACCGGGCATCGTTAATGCTTCGCCCATTTTTTCTCAAATCACTCCGATGAAGGTCAGCTGTTGGGCTCAGTACAGGCTCGATTGTTTGGGCTCTCAGTTTCGGAGTCTCCGGCTCCTTTGCCGTCTCCAGCTCCAGCAGTACTGCACCGCCTTTCCCACCCACTTTGACGAAAAACCTACCCAGCAACAATCGCCACTACAGACCACCCCTCCTGCCACGCCCGCTGCACTACACCGCTTCACCCCCGACAACTGCTCCCGAAACAGGGAATTGGGCGGGAGAGGTGCTGGGAAGCGATCGTCGCGGGGGAGGGGGGCCTAAATTTGGAAGAGTGCCGGACACCACCCGACCCCGGTTGAATCGTATTTGGTCATTTAAAATGTCTAAAAATATTGTATTTATATGGTTAGGGTATGAAATTTAAAACCAATTGGCAAGGTGGTAGAGTTGAGGTGGTACTCTTAGCTGATATGAAACCAAACCAGCTTTTACAAATTATTGTTAATTAATCAATGATAAAATTTTAAATGACATTACAATTATAAAACTTCTTTATTTATTCAAAAAAATATATTTATTTATTTTGATTTTCGTTACTGTTATATTTATAAATAAATTATAAATTTTAATTCATTTAAATTAATGATTATTAATTCACTAACTATATGTTATTAAATGAATATAAAATTACAAAATATATTTACGTAGTTCTTTAACATGTTTATTTTAGATTTATAGATAAAATTTAAATATTTGTATTTTTAATCAGGTAATTAAAAATGTTGGGGTAGTTAAACGGATAGTTAAAAATACGATAGGGTGGAGTCGGGGCAGTGAATTTAAAAAATAAACGTTCTAGAGTTCTATAGAAACAAACGGGTTAGGGTTCGGATACCCCAGATTTCACGGGTACCTAACTTGTTGTCACCTTAGTTTGAGCTATTGGATTGATATGTAAAATTTTATCTGAATATACTTTTAGCAGTTTTTAAAGTTGAATTGTTTCAATATTATTAAATAAACTTGGATTTGAGTATCTATATATGGCATAGAATCATTGGGTAAATTTTGTTTTAATATAAAATAATATGTAGTTTTAACTAACAATGGATGATTTTAAACGTTATTTTTTGTTTTATTTTTCTACATTCCCTCATCCATTTCGTTTTTTATTAAATTATCTACATGTATCAAGAAATGGTTAACATACTAAAAACCTATATTTGAGTCTCCGACATCAATCATCAACACTTACATTTTTTTTGAATCACTCCATTGAAGATTACTTCAGAAAACACACTGATCCCTTGTGCAGTTTCTTATATTGAGTTGGATTATAATTAATTAACTATTGATTAAGTAATTTTTAAATGGGATTAATGTATAATTTTTAAAATTAAAACAAGTTAATCATTGTAAATAATACGACAAGGGGGTGAATAAATGAGAATGATTAGTTAAAGTTGAATAACAAGTAGATTAAGAGTTGCACCACGCAATATTACTTGAACTTGTTGCACTATTGTAATGAATAACACTACTAGAAAAAAATGGTTTCTGCATTTCTGGGAACGGGCGACCGCTTTTGGCGGTCGCTATTGATAGTATTAGCGACCACTATTAGCGGCCGCTAATGCTAAAATAAAATAGGCGGGATTTTTTCCACCCCCCGCCGTTGTCTTCCCCAAATCATCACTGCAACTTCCTATTTATTTCCCTGGCCGCCCTTTCCGCCGCCCTACAACCCTCGGTCAGCCCCCCATTTCCACCCTCCTTCGCCTCCCTTCACCCTCATAACACCTGTCGTCGAACCCTACAGCCCCGGATGTTCAACCGCACCCCATAAACCCCTCGACGTCGCACCCTCCCCTCCCTCCGGCCGTCGCGGAGCTGCCATGGTCGGCGGCCAGACCATGAGGTCCCTCCTCGTCCGGCCTTGTCCCCGCATGTCCCACCTCACACCCCACCGGTGTCCCGCAGGCGGGAAATGTTGCATTTTTTTAAAGGAGCTATAGCGACCGCCATTGGCGGTCGCTGTTGGTCTTTACCGACAGAGCAACAGCGACCGCCAAAAGCGGTCGCAAGGCGGTCTCTAAAGCCCTATAGCGACCGCTTTTGGCGGTCGCTATAAGGCTTTATTGTAGTAGTGTAAGAATCGCTGAGAATCGTTATGACTTCTTTATCATATGTAGGGTTAAGAATGTAAAAAATGATCCACAATTTAATCTATATAAACAAACCAATGTTGATATAATTAGTGAATTTGACCATCGAAACACTAATTTTATTTCTAATAGCACCACTTCCCCCAACCATTTACTTAATTGAGAAGTTGCCTCATCACATTTTCACGTCAACCACTCATTAAAAGAGCAACCCCATATGCTACAAACCATCTTTGGATAAATGGAAGAGGATGGTAAACATGTGCTACAACTTTCTAGGATATGTGATGCCTTAGCTTGAATCATAAACCATAGGGATGAGTTATTCAGAATATGTTGTCAAAATACCTCACAAGTCCTGACCCTTCAAAGCTTCTAACACAAAAACTCCAAAAAGAGTTAATCATGGTCTAGAAGCACCACTCCTTTGACTTTCTATGTTTACAATCAACCAATCCTCAAGGGGTGGTAAAAAAAGGGAGGTAATGTGATGGTTTAAAACCAAGTAACGCTAAACCTCCCTCATTTAAACACATTGTTTGAAGACATGATTAAGACTATATCCCCCAACTCAGCATTTATTGAAAGGACTATTTGAAGCCAGGTATCTCCTTTCTCACTCCATGAATGTGAGAAGAACATCTCTCAAGACCAACCAAAGAAAAAACATAACTTGTCAAGGTCTTCTATACTTCGAGGCAATGCCCCATTTGTAGTAAGTTGCATCCAAAGTTCAAGTATAAAACCAATGAATTTAGATCCAAGTACAAAAGTTTATCCATTTTGATGTCCTTTAATGACAAAATCAGATTTCATCTTTAGACATAAGGACCTTGAATCCTACAATTGGATCAAGAAATTACAAGGAATGAAGATGTTGAAAAGCCACATTATTCTAATTACAATAACCTGTTATGAACTCCTTGGTATGTTTATATGGATCGCCTTTAATAATCGAAGCACGAGTATAGTTAAGGATGGCCTTGCGATGAGTCATCAATGTACTCCCAAATAAGTCATAAATTAAGATAATCCTAAACTATAAATATTTTTTCCAAATATGATATCTTTACTTGCCTTTAAAAATATCAATTTCATCCACCAACTATAATATTTTATCTTAAGAACCTAAATCCATGAGGCTTACAGTCTCATAGTTAACCTGTAACCAACCTTGTTGATACCATGCTCGTTTTGTAGTCCATCATCTTGATACCATAGTTTCTATAATTTGAACTAATGGGTTCTAATGATCACATGGTACTTGCGTGTTTGTTTAATTCATCTATAGTGGAATATTATAGCTTGAAAATGACAGATCATAGGAAAATTGAAGAAAAATAAATGGAAATAGATCTATAAAGAACATGAAATTTCACACCTTGTGTTATACCTATCATATAATTTTTCAAATGGGGCTTAGGAGGTTTAGAACATTTCATAAAATGGAGCATCAATCCTCACAATATGAATTACACCCTAGTAGATCTCACAACGCTTGGTATATGGGAAATATACAAAATTGAATGATAAGAAGGAATATTGGAGTGTCCATGAAAGTATTAGAGACTTTTGATGACATTATCAAGACTTTGGTGGTTGTACCATCCGATTTCTAAGAGATGTCGACATGAGGATTTTTGGTATGTCCAAAAAAAAAGTTTAAAGTGAAATGACCACCTTTGTTCAACTCAACATCGCCTCTAATAATTATAATTATCCATGCTAAAAAGGTCAAAGATTCATTGAAGAATTTAGAAGCAAAAGAAGAGATCAAATACTGAATAATCAAGCCAAAAAGTCAATATCAGCGTACATATTTCCAACTGTAATAACCCACACCTTTACGATTTGTGGAATTTAGGGGGAGTTTGAATATTTAGTCTCAAAACAAGGGATGTTCTGAGAATTGGGACTCAGACCAGGATTCTGATGGTTGGTATGTCTCTCAGAGATGTTTTTTTAGACATGTTTAGAGATTTGAGAGGTGTTTTAGGTGATTCGGTGAATGTCAGAATAGTGTCAGGGTGCCCCTTTATTGATTTTTTTATTGCATATGGTGCATCACTCCATGATGGGGAAAGTCAATGACATGATGAGGCCTGGTTGAGGAGTCATGTCATGGACAAGGTGGAACCACAATGTGGAGGTTGGAGGTCATGTTGTGATCGATGTGTGCACTACTACAAAACACACATTTAACAGTGCTAGAATAGGCCTTTATCAGCGCTAGAAAAACACTGACTACTTCAGTGTGGTTAAAAGGTAAAGTCTTTTATCAACGTTTTTATTTAGCGCTGATAAAGAGATCCTTTATCAACGCTTTTAGAAACACTGATAAAGATACCTTTATCGGAACTTTAAAAGGCTATGATAAAGGAATCCTTTATCATCGTATTTATCAGCACTAATAAAGTTTATCTTTATCAGCGCATTTAGTAGCATTGATAAAGGTAAAAACTATAATGTGATGCTACAACACACTATAACACCAGAAACAGGTGTAGTGTGTTGTAACAACACACTACATCACTATAAACAACAACAGAAATTACCAAAATATTGAATATAAATGAAATAAATTTTATAACAAAAATACAAGAAAAAAACACTATTATAGAGTATGTCACCTATTTTTTTACTAAAATTAATGTAAATTTTGAATAAAAAGGTGCACTTTGAGTCATATCAATCACACCATGAGTCGAATTGAGGTGTCACTGATTCCTACACATTACATATGACTTATGGATTGTTTTTCTAAAGTACCAAAATAATTTAAATGTGTTTTATTAGTTTTGAATATGGTAGTTTTGAATAAAAAGACACAATTGTAGTCATATCGGTCACACCTTGTATCGGATTGAGGTGCAGCTGATTCCAACACATCACAGATGACTTATAGATCGTTGACCTAAAGTACCAAAACAATCCGAATGTGAAACCTATGGTCCCTTTTTATGAAAAGTTATTTATGTTTCTTATGAAAAGGGGATAAACCCACAAAAAATTTCAAATCGAACAACAAACCCGAACAGAAGGCACAAAGAGTGATTTCCACAAAAATAGACATCTCCAAATAGGTACGATAGAAAATGGGGAACTAATTCATGATAGGATAACCATTTAAAGGTGCACATTCAGAAAAACAAAACCATTTGAACTACGAAAGGATGATTCTATCATACTTTTATAATGAAATATGAACTTAAAACAACCAGAAAACAAAAATGAGTAAACTCTGAATGTCTTCACCCCAACACAGGAGACAACAATTGAGCCAATGTGTTGTATGATTCTTTCACAAAAACTCAGCCAAAAATTCTTCCTCCACCAACTTCTCAAAATGGAGATACTTGGAGAATAGGAAACACTCCATGATCCCTGGATGAAGACCCCCAATGAAAATATAATCTTTCATTAGATCCCGCGACACCACTTCCGAAGAAAAGGAAACCAACTATTTGAAGTGTTCAACATAAGCCTTCACTGTCTGCTGACCTTGCTGGACACCCATGAGATCTTCCCTTTCTCTATCTTCACCTCCTCAGGTATAAACCATCAGACAAAGACAGACTTAAAAACTTCCCACATCATCCCAACTTGCATCACTGGAGGGGCAAACAACTCCCATTCTTCTAAAGATGGACCCCCAAGAAAACCCATAACAACGTGAACTCTAATAGCTTTGGGAGTTCCCAACACTCTAAAGACATGCTCAACTTCCTCAAGACACTTCACTGCCTCTAATGAACCTTGATTTCCATGGAAGATGGGAAACAACTGTGGAGAACCAAAAACAAGGTGATACCCACTAGAAACTTTGGGGACCTTTTTGGGCGGCATATTCTGAATAACAAAAAAATCATAAAATTAGGTTCAAAATCAATTACTCACATACCCACTCATATAAAAATGCTCATAAGGAATATCGAGGGTCACACTCACCACTTTATCACTGAACCCAATAATTTACCAAATTTTCAATTCAAAACATTTCCCTTTAAAACCCATTTTTTTCTAATCTATGACTATTTGAAAGAAATCATTTTAATTTTCAAAATCGTTTTTATTTTAAAAGTTGACTCACATTAACTGATACCAAAACAAGACATAATTCACGTTAAACCACCGAAATGAGGAACTAGTAGTCATGCTTAACCCGACGATATGGTAGTGGGTCATAGTTTACTTAGTATATGAGATTACTATGATTAAGAAGATAAAAAACCCTAAGCACTAATCAAATCTCAAAAGTACCACCATATACATAATTAGGCCACCGGGTTCTTGGTTGTGTTAACAGTGACCCTACTTATACTAACCTATCAACAGGTACCTGGTTCCATTCCATTAGGTACTCAGTGCCTACCGCACAAGGGTACCTCTATCTCTTCACCACACTCTCCTATCAAATCCTCTAACCCCTATTTTAACTTCCCTTTAACACAAAATACACCCAAAATGAGACTAAGATACTAACATTAAAGGGGATTACATGGTTAGATTGGATGGGGAATTTAAAACCTCTATAGCCTCAAGCATTTCATGCTCAATAATATTTAACCAAATTCTTGAGGGAATAGATTCAACCATTGGGTTTTCATACGTGTAAGGCTAGTTGTTAAGAAATTTCCTAGACTTTTCCAAGATTTTTAAAAGGTTTGATGTATTTCGAGGTTAATTTCCTCTTCTTTATAATCCATTAGTGAACCAATACCAAGGAAACATAAATAAACACATGATTATCAACATTAAATTACAAGGGTCACCTCTAATGGTTACTATAGGACATTGGTTGACTTTGAGTATTTTAAAAATGTTTTTGAATTAACATCACTCGGTCTATTATTTATTGGACAAGACTAGGGCTATTTATAGGAGATTCTTATATCTTTATTCAACATAAAGGAGAGTGAAAATGTATTTAACATAATTCCTCATATGGTTCCATCTGGATAAGAGAATTCCATCAAGGAAAGTTAATCCTTCCAGGATCCACTGAAGTCAAGAATTAAGGATCAAATAATATCCTCTAATATTAAGATAGTATGATTAGAATGGTTGTTAGTCTATGGAATAATGGAAGTATAAAATTTCACCCATAACCTCATTGAAAATTAATGCCCTTACTATAACCAAGATAAAAACATCATATCCCTATCAGATACAACACTAAATGGGACACTTAGAAGCATTGTTATCTCTTTTACATATAATTAATCAAGTTCATCAACTGAGGAAGCATCATCCATATGTAACAAGTTGTTCATCTTAGTTAGGTGATACACTATAACCCACACTACATCTTTCTATTTATTTGATCTTGAAAAACTGGTCAAGAAATCTATCGTGATTTCATCCCATTTCCTAATAGGAAAATAAAGTATTGAGAGTACTTATTGGTTTTTTGTATTTTTCCTTCATCGAATTATAGGTAAACAATTTATCAAGGAATAATATGATTCATTTCATCATTACAGGCCACAAAAATTGGTGAATAATATCATGGTACATCATTATAATCCTTACGTGAACCTAGAGGAGTCGCGCCGATAGTGGTGAGGAGATGAGATGTAGGGTTCATCATGGTTAAGAACAGTGAAAAACAAAAAACGCAGAACCCAAAAGATAAAACATTGATAGAGGAATAGTATAATATAACATACATTTGATTCTAGCCTTGATTCATCCGAGGGAACGTAGAGGAGTCGCACCGGCAGTAGAGGAGTTCAGTGAGAGCTTGAGAATTGCGACTGACTGAGTACCAGTTAGGGTTTTTCTAAATAGATCGGTAATAATTTTAACAACGCTTTCAAAAAAGCACTGATAAATATCCATTTTATCAGCATTAAATTATTAAGCGCTGATAAACCTTGAGATTTATCACTGCTAAAAAATCCCTGATAAAAAACATCTTTATCAGTGCTAATGTTTTAGCGCTGATAAAGATTTTTTTAACAGTGCTTTTTCAACACTGATAAAGGATTTATTTAAATAAATTTATTATAATTTTATAATTATTAAATATATATAATTATTTATTTATAATTATATAAATACTTATTTAAAAAATATTTATTTTTTATTTATAATAATTATAAATTTATAAATATAATAAATATACATTTATAAATATATTTATTTATAAATATTTATTTAAAAATATATTTTTAACATTATTAGTGAATATATAATCTTAAATACATGCATTTTAAAAATGAGTGAAATTGAATAATTCAAAATGAGTACACTTTAAAAATATTGAAAAAATGGATAAGTTTTATTAATTAAATATAAATTATTTAAAAAATATGGATATATGTTTATTGAAGTAAATATGAATACATATTGAAAATACTAAAACATAGTAAATAAATAAATATAAATAAATAATAGAAAATGATCAAATTCAAAAATAAAATAAAAAAATAAAAAAATATTAAAAATGAATGCCCTAAATGTAATAATATTAAAAATAAATAAATAAACTTAACTGATTAAAAACGTAATATATTAAATGTATCATGTTATAATGAAATTATAAAATATACTAAAATTTGAATAGATTACATAAATATTATGTGTATGTGTTTCTATATATTGAATAAATATATTTGTGTGTGTGTTTGTATATAAAACTACATTAATTACACACACACACACACACACACATGTATACGTGAAATTAATGTAATACACGACGTTTTATATATTTTAAATTGAAAAATCAAACAACATTAAAAATGAATAAGATGTTAATATGTTTTTAATTAACATTTTATTCATTTTATATATATTTATATTTAATATATATTATTTATTACTATTTATAATTTATATATATATATATATTATACTTATTCACTTTTATTAATAATTATTTCATTAATAAATTTTTAAATAATTTTGTAATTTATTCTTTTTTAATTTTTTTGTTTAATTGTATATTCATTTATATATCTACATTTAATATATACTATTTATCAATATTTATAATCTATATATATGTATATTAAATTTATTCATCTTTATCAATAATTATTTAATTAATAAAATGTTTAATATTTTTCTCAATTTACTCATTTTAAATTTTTATTCATTTTATTATTTCATTTTATTCATTTTACATATCTCTATATTCAATATATACAATTTATTAATTTTTAAAATTTATATATATGTATATTCAATTTATTCATTTTTAACAATAATTATTTAATTAATGAAATTGTTAAAAAAATTAATTTTATTTTTTTAATTATTTCATTTTATTGTGGACTTTTTTCAGTGCTAATAAAGCACTGATAAAGGTTACCATTTATCAGTGCTTTATTTTTAGCGCTGATAAAGGGTACTTTTTATCAGTGCTAAAAATAAAGTGACGATAAAGGGTAACCTTTATCGGTGCTAAAATAAAGCACTGATAAAGGTGACCTTTTATCAACGCTAAACAAAAAGCATTGATAATAGGTTCCTTTTACCAACGCTTTTATTTAGCGTTGATAAAGATGAACTTTCTCAGTGCATTTTTCTAGCGTTGATAAATTTTGACACTATTAAAGGTGTGTTTTGTAGTAGTAGAGTCACGGTGTGGTGGAGGTGTGATGGCAGTAGGTCACACTATGACCAGTGGGTGTCAAAACGTGGTGGTTTTTGTGGGGTTTTCACTAAGGCAAGACCCTTATATATGGTCATCACGCTGTGGCCAGGGGTGTTGTGCCATGATGATGACCTTTATATATTGGGTGATGACCCTTACATTTAAAACACATTGTGATAATTGGTGCCATGCCTTGGTGGAGAACCTCACATATGGGGTCTGGTGACTCTTATGTATGGGTCTGAGGACTCTTATGTATTTCCTTTTTAATTTTTCATAGAGAAGGTTGGTCACACCACGATCATTGGGTTGCACCGTGACAACTTACCGTGAGGGGGGTCATGGAGTGGAGTGTGAATGCCACACCCGTAGAGGGTGATGGCCATGCCATGGAGGGCAAGGGATACACTGTGAAGGAGAGGACACACTGGCCATGAGGATTTTGGTTTGTCTTGGGAGAGGCATGCCACTCTAAGACCAGGGAGGTCATGCTGTTAAGTTAGGGGCCTTGGGATTTTGGTTTTTGATGAGGGAGCTATGTCACATTGTGATCCAAGGGGCTATGTCATGAAAAGTGACCTTAATAGGGTTTCATGCCATGACCCATATAAGTCAATCCATAACGAGGCCTTTCCAACATTTAAAAATAGGGGAAAAACCATACTTTTAGGGTTTCCCCCCTTCATGATTTATAGGTAAAGTACATCAGGAGAGGGATATTTTGGCTGAATATCCCCCTTTAATTCCACTTTCGATTCCCCTTAGTGATTGGATGATCTCACAGTGGATTTAAGATAAGTTCTTCCTCTTATTCCACTATATTAGACATTGATTTTCGCATCCTTGGCTAGAATTTTAGTGACAATTTCATTGAAACATGGTGGAAATCATACCAATCAATGAGGATTTTTCTAAGCTTGGTTATAGGATTAAGATGCTGGGTTTTGTAAGGATCCAATGGTGTGACATTTCTCGATGAGTTTTTATGCTATTATGCCTCACTTGTTTGAATTAAATAATTAATTATAAATTATCATAATTAATTATTTAGGTGTTGTGCATGAGATAGGAGCTCGAGTGTTTGTACAAACTTGGGTGAGGTATGAATGAGCTTAGATTATGGTGGTCAAACTTTCAAAAAAGGAATAACCCCAAATGAGGTAGGTGGTCCTTAAGCATATCCCAAAGTTTTATACATTGTGTTATGTGTCATGTGATATGCGGTCTCACCACTCATGTGTGGTTGACCTTAACTTGAAAACGAATTGTTTCCTTGAAACTCCCATGAGAAGAATGTAAGTATCTTTGGCCATGATGGGCCCTTAAACAGTAGTTCAGTGCTTCAATCACCAATAGTTGAGGTCTTTATCATAAATGTGTGTTATGCAATAATGAACCCTATAGAGGTATAAACTTAATGAATGAGCATAGTGGACTTGGAGACAGGTTCCCCTGGTTCCCTCTAAGTAGGGTAGAATGATGGATTGGAAATAGTTGGCCTAGGGGTCAACCATTTGGAAGTCTTGGGATGCCTTATAGCCTCTTGGCTAGTTGAATGGTGTGTGGGGTGAGTGTTCCTCCTCAACTAGTAGATGATTCCTTGGGTGGGTATGCCATGGGAAAGACTTATGAGTAGGCTGGGAATAAGAGGAGCAACCTAGCTTAAATTTGGAAGTGGGATGGGAATTATGACATCCCTTTTGTGTGATGCCTATGTTACATTGCACGTGTGACCGATCGTGACATTATGTGATCATGGTCATGTTGAGAGATGTTATGCCCTTAGAGTGACAGGCCTTGATCCTAGAGTTGGGAATGTGATAGAGGAACCCATGTGGGGTGTTTGGATTGTGATGTTCCTTGTGGGACTACAGTGGGTACCCCGATTTTGTATTGAATCTAAGAAGGATTATAACAAGGGGATAACTCATTTATATCCTAGTATGAATGTTTTTATGGGAATAGGTTGTGTTCTTGAGAGTCTAACCTCATTAACGTGTACTGATTTTGGTTGATCTTTCATCCTAGGTGTTTATGATATGTGATAGGGTTCTAGGGTAGGATTTTCTTCCCCCTGGGTGTGTGCTATGGTGTTATTACTAGGAGGTTTACTTATCCCCTGATGATTATGATATATGATGATATTAATGGGAGAATCGCTTTTCCCCTAGAGTGTTTGAGATAGGATCTTCCTATGTGGGCCACTCCCCCAAGGTGTTTTACATGAGACATTTCTAGGTGGGTCGTTCTCTCCCATGTGTTTGAGATGTGATATTTTTGGGTGGGAAACTCCTCTCCACAGGTGTTTTACATTAGATAATTCTGGGTAGGTCGATCTCTCTCCTAGGTATTTGAGATGAGATCTTTCTGGGTACGTTTCTATTCCCCCCAAGTGATTTACATGAGATAGTTTCAGGTGGGCCACTCCCACCCAAGTGTTTATACATGAGATATTTTTTGGGAAGGCCACTCCCCCTAAGTGTTCCTAAATGAGATATTTATGTGTATACTGATCTTTCACTTGGCTGGTTATAAGTGTGATATATCATGCTCATAGACATCTAGTACTAATTAAAGTAAGTATACCCAACCTCAGATGGCATATTAGAACCGAAGGATTGACGATGATTATTTTATTTCATTTTTATATTTTATTTTATTATTTTGAGTATATCACATTGCACATGTACTATGTATACTTGTTATGTTAGGGACACCATTGGTGGTGGCCTGCTGAGTTTTACTCACACCCTGCTCAGGTGTCCCTAACACTTTGGCACTCAAGCAGACCTCATGATCACTGGAGTAGGCTGGGGAGAGGCTCACTGTTGGTTGGTTCATCTAGATATCTTGGATGAATCCAAGAGATTAAACTTGGTGGTTACTTGAGACCAACTGGTAGTTTTTTTTTCATTTCTGTTTATTTTAGTTTGGGGTTGTATATGACATGCCCATGAGAGATATTATTAATGGCCTCCTGACTCATGTGAAATATAGATAGTTCATTTGTTACAACATGGGTTTATTCTTTATTTATAGTGGTTTGGGATACGTTTTTTATTTATTCCTGTATATATTGTAATGATTAATCATATAATATTTTCTTTATTTGTACTACTCTGATATGAGGGTATAGTCTTCTCATGGTATTATCTTAAACCCTCACTATTAGTTGGAAGCCTTTAGCATACGGGGATGTATGTCTAAGGTTACATAATGAACCAGTCTATTTATTGTAGAGTGAGCTATTTAAGTATGTTAAAAAATGGTATCAGATCATTGTCTCTATTATCTTACTATTTGGGATGTGTTAGACAAGTGATAGAACTAGTCGAAACTTGGGATAAATGCTATGTAGTGTGCCTAGTTATCACCTACATGACTGAAGTCCAAGTTACTAGGGATTTGGGACTATTGTTATGGTTTTTGATGTTATAGTTGAGTTGATTATTATTCAAAAGGATATTTTGAATTTATTGATTTTTGGTTTTGGATCTTGGATTTGTGTGGCAGGAGATGTGTGTTCATATATCATATCAGGCATGTAGGTTCACATGAGATGTGTATGCTTGTGTGTGACCGTGACATTGGTTTTGTAAAAGAAAATAGGTTCGGTTACTAAAAGTGTCAATAATGACCTTTATTGTGTTTTCCCATATAGATCATTGGTGTAATTCTATGTAACTGAAATATGTGATTATGTCTTACTCGATACAAATTTTCATATGATGATATCATTTATATGCATGTGTATGTTATTGTGGGATCCTCAAGGGGTAGTTTAATACACAAATGATCAGTGTGGATCTATACCCTACAATGGGTAGTTTTCTTGAGTGTGAGATGCCTATTATGTCTATAAGAACCTTGGAGAGGGAGCATTGGCCTCTTGGTGACATTTGATATCTAATATGGGAGTATGGATGTTGTTCCATGAGTTGTGACCCATGTGGGATGTGACATATGGTCTAGATGGGAGAACCTAGTGAAATTGAGATGTTACCCAAGATATTGGTGAGTTGGGTGTTATAATGAAATAGGAGGATACTTTTCCTATTATTGGCTGAGATAAGTTATGATGTATGAGGGTAACCTGAGAGAGGGGTTAACCCAGACTTGTGAGTGCATTCAAAAATGGAAAGCATGGGTAGATGCTCTGTGTTTGAGATTAATGCATGTGAGGTGTTTTTTAGTATGTGATATAGGCATGGTGATGCCTTAGGTTTTTTAAAGGTGTAAGAATGGGTGGTGTTGCATTGTGATGAGTCTATCATGTAATGAAGGCATGGTAAGTTGGTTTATAGGCCAACGAGCCTAGAACTGATGAGGAAAACATGTGTGTAATGTGTGGTTAACCAATGGATTTGACCTATGATCCAATGAATAATGGTATATAACTTGATATTACATGATTTGAATTGTATGGTAGGGTAACACCGGGGTGTACACCTACTGAATATATATTGTTTTGGTAACGGGGGATGCTAAGCATCATTATGAGATTGGTTTGATGTATACTCTCTTACCAAGAGTCAAGGGAGTGGACTTTTGTTTAGCCTACACGGTAGGTGGATTGGTGTAACCTAAAATTTTCCCAAGCTAGGTAATCTTGGTTTCTATTAGGCATAAGTGTCCTTGAATGATACGTGGGAGTTGTCGATGGGTGGAATTTAATAAATCTATGAGATAGGAATATTGAGTTGTGTAAGTTACATGAATCCTAGAGTGAGGTCACAATGATGGAGGGTGATGTATTATGGTTATATGTGATACTTTATGGTGTGTGGATATGCCATTTTTGGGATGTGTGTGTTTGGTCTCTCCATACTTTTTTGGTTATAGGACCTTGAGAGGAGCCTATGTGTTGTGATGGGGTCTAAGACTCATTAGTTTCCTGACTATATAGAGTTATGTCATGGGTTATCGATGAGTTCAATGGAAAATCCAATATAGATGGTGATGATATATGATATAAAAGTGTAAAAGTGTGAGATACCTTGTTGCGATAGTGAAAAAAGGGTGTTGACCCTTGATACAATGATGTGTGTTGGTTAAAGTAGGTGTTTCTTTGGGAGTTAGTGAAGTGTAGATTTGATTAGTCGAACCGGTGCATCTAGATATGACCTGTGAGTGAGATGAGAACCCTGTGGTGTAATGGTGATTTAATCAAGGGGTTATGATATTATAGATATTTCTAAATGATTAGTTCATATGTGTTGGGCAAAAATCCCTCAAGTCATCATTAAATCATTTTTGAGGTGATTGTGTTTGTTGACAAAGCATGCCTCCTTATTGTGTTTGGTGACAATGCAGACCATGATATATGTTTGTGTCTATAAAGGGGGTTTAAATGGTGATTTTTAGAGTTCAAGGGATGCTTTTAGTAATCGATTATTGAATGAAGAACCTCGATAAAGGGATAGATGATCTGGAGGTGGTACAAAAAAGAGCAGGTACAAGGTGGCGCCGTTTTCCAGTGTTTGCCAAATTTTTGGGCCTGAAAATCATAAAATGGAGAGATATGTTTTCTGCAAAGGGTGTGGCATGAAAAAGGAAATAGGTGGGTGGAAAAATTATGTGTGGCGCTCAAAATTAGCGAGATGCATGAAAAATTTAAGTGGCACGTGGAAAACAGTGGGATGCGTGGAAAACAGCGGGTTGCGCAAAATAGATGGATGAAGTATTTCATGCAAGAGGTGTTTCACGGTCCGAAGCTCAAAAATTGGCAAAGGAATGAGGTGCGTGAAATTTTGGAGCTATGCGTGAAAAATGGTGTTGCGTGGAAGATTTTTTTTTCACGCTCAAAGTGGATTACGCGCTCAAGGAGGGTTTTTCGCGCAGGGTCGATTTTTCCTATAAATATGAAGTGACCCCCCTCCATTCAGAAGAGTTCAATAAATCAAGAATACCCAAGATCTGGTGCACGAAATTGAAGTTTGAAAGGGAGTTGCGCGTAAACTTTAATTTTGCGCGTAAAAATTGGTGTTGGCGTGGAAAAGTGGTGTTGCGCGAAAAGTGGATTTCACGCAAAAGAAGAAAATTGCACGCAAGATAGTTTCCAGGCTGTGCGAAAAAGGGAGTGGTTTCGTGTAAGAAAGGTGTTGCGTGAAAATTGTATTTCGTGCAAGTCAAAGGAATTGCGCGCAAGGTGTCGTAAGGGTTGCACGTAAAAATTTGGGTTGCCCAGTACACCTGGTGAAAAGTGAGATTTATCTACGGGTGAAAGTTGGATGCCAACAGAGCATCTATAAACAGTTAAGGATGCAGATTTAATTAGTGATAATGAAGAGAACTACAGGTCTATAAATTGTGAGTGGATTCCTTCCAGTGCAGTGAGAAAAGAAGAGGAAGAAGGTGATCCTCTCCACCAGCAGTGAGCCATAGAGAGAGAAATAGGGAGTGACCCTTGGGAAAGTAGTGAGCTAACCCTAAACCTTGTAAAGACAGTGATCCTGGGACAGAGTGACTATTCCCAAATCCTTGTATCCACATCTATTTAAGATTAGTGGAATTTGGTACGATCGATAACTTATCGGCGTATGCTCCTTGGATGTAGCCCAGTGAGGGTGAACCATGTAAAAATCATTATGTCCTGTGCATGCTTTACTTTCTATTTATATTGTGAAATGGGAAAGAGAGAGAAGATTGTTTTTATTAATAGCGAAACAAGATCTGAACAAGCTTTAAATTTAAATTAGTCATACCCTGATTCACCCCCCTCTCAGGGTATTCATCCTTGTGGACCTAACAATATGAGAGATGAGTTGTGATCCCTTATGGAATACAATATGATGACTATTGGGTCATGTGGAATTCCAAAGGGCTAAGTGGAACAAAGTAATGGGTAGGTAATTAGAGAGTTCCTTAATTATAATGAGTTGGGTATTGATGTGATTGAGAAGTGCTAATAAGACTAGATGGGGCCTATAGTAGAATGGAACATGAGAGTTGCGTGATTATGAGCAAGGTCATGGACCATTGGATAGAGGTTGTGTGGGTGTTGTAGTATCATTAGACTCTCGATCATGGATTAAGATGTGGACCTATTCAAGAAATAAGAGTGAGATTCATGGGTGGCATTCCAACATGTGTAATGAGGTTGGTCCTTGTAATATGGATGTATTCTCATAAGTGAGATTGTGGATTCTGATGAGAATAGTCGGGTGATACTTGGATACGACATCGAGTGAGTGATAGACCGACATAGACCGGTAACATCAACTGGCAGGGTGTGACATTAGTAAATTGGGAATTTATGAATTCCGTAAAAATGTGGAATTATTATGGAATTAGTGGAATTATCAGTGTCACAATGCGTGAGCCAGTGGGATTTTGAGTAGTAGAGCTAGTTTAGATGAAATGTTGGTGTGACTATAAACAGAAGGTCACCTATAATTTGGGTCATGTATTGGATATCAATTACTAGGATGGTTTATAAGGATTCAAAAGGATACTTATTTAGGATAATAAGTGTTATAGTGAAGAGTTTGTAATGACTTATTTCATTACAGTTTGTGAAATTTAGGAGAAGTTTGAATTTTTGGTCTTTGAGCAGGTGATGTTTTGATAATTAGGACTTTGATATGGATTCAGAGGATTGTAAAATCTATGGGAGATGTTTTTTGATGTTTTTAAAGGGCCAAGAGATGTTTCAAGTGCTTGGGTGAATTTCAGAGTAGGTTTGGGGTGACCCTTTACAAAATTTTCTACTATAGATGGTCTATCATGCCATGATATGGAAATATCACACTACAATGAAGGATGGTTGAGGAGTTACATTGTATCTAAAGAGGAACCATGATGTATATGTTAGAGGTCATGTTATGACTAGTGGGTTTCATGGTGTAGTGGAGGCGTGATAACAGCAGGTTATGTTGTGACTAGTGGGTGTCACAACGTGGTGGTTTTTATGTGGATTTTTCACTAAGAAAATACCCTTATATATGGGTGTCATGTTGTGGTTGGGGGAATCACATCGTGATTATGACCCTTACATATTGGGTGATGACCCTTACAATTAGATCATGCCATGAAAAGGGGTGTCACACCATATTGGTGACCCTTATGTAAGGGGGCTAGTCACTCTTATGTATGGGTTTGAGGACTCCTATATATTACCTTTGTGGTTTTTTATAGAGAAGGCTGGTCAAACTATAACTAGTGGGTCACACCATGATAGATTTCTATATGGGGTACTACAACATGGAGCGTGAATGCCATGTCTGTGGAGGGAGATGACCGTGTCATAAAGGGTAGGGGCCATGATGTGAAGGAAGAGTTCACGCCATGAGGACCTAGCCATGGGGGTTTTGGTTCAATCTGGAAGAGGAATTCTATTACATGATTAGGGAGGACACAACATGAAGTAAGGGGCCTCAATATTTTGGTTTTTTACTAAGGGATCTACATCACACCATGACCCAAAGGGCCATGTTGTGACAGGTGACCATGGGAGGGCATCCTGCTATAACCCATCATATCATGACAGGTCCCTTTCCAATTTTTAAAATCATGGGAAGACCCATAATTTTAGGGTTAACCTACTTCATAATCTAAAGGGAAAGGTCATTGGGAGAGGTCCATTTCAACCATCTCTCTCTCCTTTCATCCCCCTTTCAATTCACTTGGGAAAGGGATGGGTTTTAGATGATATCATTGAAAATTAGAGGTAAGTTATTCCTCTTCTTACTTCAATTATTCTTCCACTTTGTTATCCATTTGGAATTAGTGTCCTTGGCTAGGGTTTCAATGATTATTTCACAAGATCACAGTGAAAATCATCCTAAATAATGAGGATTTTACTCTAATTTCATAGAGGACATCCCAAGAGGATGAACACACAAAGTTTTTGTGCGGTTTCAGTGGTACGATGTTGCCTTATGAATTTTTAGGCTATTATGCCTTGTTAGTTTAAATTAAATAATTAGTTATAAATTATTATAATTAATTATTTAGCTATTATAGAATAATATAATAGGTTGGGTGTTAGTATGAGCTTGGATGATGCATGGATGAGATAAAGCAATGGTGGTCAATATTGAAAAAAGGGAATAACTTCAAATGAGGTAGGTGTTCCTTAAACATCTCCCCAAGGTTTAAAAAATGTGTTATGTGGTATGTGATATGTAGTCTCACCACTTGTGTATGATAAACCTTAAATTGAAAATGAATTGTGTCATGACCCGTCCCAGAGAGACCCATGTCGTAACTACCCTAAGCCCACCTTTGATAGGCCAGAGGCTGGTGACTAGCACCGAGTAGGCATATCCCAAATGGGAGGTATTTGCCTAAGCACCTGTATAAATGAACATATATCCAAGCCCAAAATTTTGGAATGTAAAAACACTAAGTAAACAATGCATGTATACACTAAGATACCAACCATAGAATACAACAAATAAGAAACTAGAAAGTAAACATGTCTATAATACAAGCCCGCTATCACACCTGGACTTCGAACCTCAGTAATATTTTTATTTTTATTTTATAATTTTACTTGGATTTAAAAAAATGTTTCATTGAAGTGAGGGCTGGACCCGACTTGAGTTTGTATGCTTTTTCTGATAAGCGAGCGTTTTTCACTAGTAGAAAAATACCCTATACCAATAGTTTGAAACCATTGGTATAGGCCTCCAAACCATTGGTATATCTTATACCAACAATTTGGAGAACCGTGGCCAAGTAAGCCGTGGGGATAGGTCTATACTAACGGTTTTCCCAAAACCATTGGTATAGACCTATACCAACAGTTTTCAAAACTGTTGGTATAAGTAATATGAAAAATCTATACCAACGGTTCCATAAAACCATTGGTATATGCATTTCAAAAAAGAAGCATTCGGTGGGTTTTGATCCCAGTACCTGCAGTTTATGATTGAACAAACTAACCACTAACCTAACTTGACTTTTGTGAACAGAATTTCATATATATATATATATATATATATATATATGTATTATCATAAATATTTTAAATTTTTATTTATTTAATTTTCTTTGTAAGAAGATTCCATAAAAAATACATGTAACTATACCAATGGTTTTGAGAACCGTTGGTATAGATTCTTTGATTTTGGGACCTATACCAACGGTTTGGGGAACACCGTTGGTATAAGGTCTCTATTATGGACCTATACCAACAGTTTGGCCAAAACCGTTGGCATAGGTCCATATAAGTGACCTATACCAACGGTTTTCCCCAAACCGTTGATATATGTCCAAATTAGTGACCTATACCAATGATTTTGGTCAAAACGTTGGTATAGTTCCATATAAGTGAACTATACCAACGGTTTGCCCAAAACCGTTGGTATAGATCTTATTTTCAGTAGTGTTGGCTTGGCAATGTACAACATACACACAAGGCATGGTCGAAGCCATGTGGCTTCGCCAAACCACCATATGGTCTATCTGATGCGTGATCAGTTAATTAATTAACCAAATGAATAGTTAAAGTGAACACTAAAAGTAATGATAAAAATAAAATTATTTCAGTGTTG
Organism: Viscum album; assembly: GCA_963277665.1. NCBI lineage: Eukaryota > Viridiplantae > Streptophyta > Magnoliopsida > Santalales > Viscaceae > Viscum > Viscum album. The sequence goes on from OY728152.1 coordinate 1,648,140,690, forward strand.
TTTTAATAATAATAATATTATTATTATTAAGATTATTATTATTATTATTATTTTGTTAATATTTTAACTAGACTATTAATATTAAATTATTTCTATAATTATAAAATTATTAACTTATTATTATTAACATTATTATTATTACAATTTTATTCATTATTTTATTCTCTATGTTTGGGTATTTCTTTAGGGTTTTTATTTCATTTTTTAGCTTCCTTTTCCTTTTCTTTTTTCTTTTTTTTCTTCTTGTTTCCCCTTAGTGGCGTCATGTTGTAGCTCTTCCCCCTAACCCCAGGCCACGTACAAGACCTCCCCTCTCCCTTGGCCTCTCTAGCACCTGGTTCTCCTCCCCTTGCCTCCCTCCAGCGACGCTGCTGACCGGCGCACCTCCCCTCGTTCGGAGGATCTCCTGTACACACCGCCCCTGCTACCCACGTCGCACCTCCTCCTTGCATCCAGAAATCATCAGTGTGCCACCTCCCCTTCTTGGACAGATTTTCTGGTGCGACGTACCCCCAACAACCCTCCTCCTTTCTCGGTTATCCTCCTCCACCCTCGCTATAGGTGCATTCATCTTTGATTGACGGTTTCTTCCTTTGGGAGGTTATCGAGTTAGGGTTTAGTGTGATGATTAGTTCGATTATGGAATAATTGGCATGATGTTTTGATTTTAGGGCATAATCGTGTTTTTTGAGGTGTGGTTGGCATACAATGGTCTTTACGCACCAAATTTCTAGAGTTTTCCTATACCGAGGTAGGTGGTTCCATGCATAATTATCATTTGATGAATTAAGTTGCGTGTTTAATTAATTTAGCACATATATTAGTTAGTTTATGTGGTGTGAGTCTTGTTTTATTTTAGATTTAATGTGAATTTGTTTTTTTAGTAGCATGTTTATTCGATATAAGTGTGTTTCTCTATGAAAAACCATGTTGAGTTGTTTAATAGTGTTTTATAAACTGTGCAGTTTGAGTTTTGGTGTAGTGTCAATATGCGTTTTGTCATAAAAGAAGATTTGGGTGGGTTTTTGGTGTTTAAAGTCATGCAAAATATTTTTAAATTGTTTAGTAAATTCTTTTAGTGGGTTGTCTAATTATGAAAGTGCTTTCTTTGACTGTGCAATTGTTTTAGTTGATTGTGTGGGTGATGCAGATTAGGTTTTGAAAGGTTTTTGGTGTGTGTAATATTTCAGAATGGAATTTGGGTGTGAAAGTGTGGCGTTGGGTAGAAGTAGTTCCTTGTTTGTTTTTTTATTTTAATTTGACATGTGACATGGACTAGGAACCTCTTGAGCACAAATGGGAAGCCCAGGGACTAGGTGGGTAGACTAGGACTAGTGTGATAGTGATACAGAAGTGGCATTGTCCCATTTTCACTTAGCTAGATTGATGACTACAACACTAACAAAACTTTTGGATGATGGTTGGAGACCAATAGGCCTTGGGTCGTGATTACCCCCTAGTGGCTCGTGCATGAGAACGTAGTTGGTCATGGTTCCTATACCACTTTTCATCGAGACGCGAGGTTTTAGGGTCCCATTACTAGCTAGTACCCTTAGGGCCTCTCCAATAGTTTGTGCTCTCTGATTACTTTTCACTCATCGTCGGTTTATCATGTGACTTTTGAGATACTATAAAAGAAAATGTGTTTTATTTAAAAATTGTTTTTCCTTTATAAAGTTGTTTTTCACAAAACCTATTTCTCTTTTAAGTTGTTCCCATTAAAATTGTTTTCATTAAAATTGTTCAAGCATTTAATTATTTCCATTTATTAAAATTGAAAATATATTTGTCATTTAATATTTATTATTGGAATATTTTCTCGGTGGAATCCTATTGGGAATTATCTCACACCCTACTTACACCTTTGGGTGTAAGTAGATTTGGTTATGTCTGATACAGGTAAAGGTAAAGTTTTTGGAAGTGGTGGTTCAGGTTGCTAGTTGTATTCTTGACGTGGCATTGTGGAGATGGCTTGAGGGTGGTTTCCTCTTTCTAAGTGGTAGTTTTTGAGTTGTTTTTTGGTCACCCTACCTAGTGGTAGTTGTTGTTTGGGTTTTAGTTTACACATGTAACTCAATTTATGGTTTGTCTAAAGGCTTGTTTGGTTGTGACTTCTAGTTTTTGTTAATTTTACATTGTTGGTTGTTTTATATTTATTTATTCAAGTAAATTTTTCCTAAAATTTATTTTGATACTTGGGAAATTATGTCATCCCATGGGGGTCAGGAATGCCCTTTGGGCCTTTCCGTGGACCGAGTTGGGCATCAGTTGGATGGAGAACTGACTTGATTCATGACAAAATGGTATTAGAGATGGTTAAATCTATTTGAGTTATCTTAATATTTGGGATGAGTCTAGTTAGATAGGGGCTAGTAATGTCAGTAATCAGTGTTCTGGTTGTGATTATGGTGTCTGGCCAGCACACCTCGTGACATACCTCAAGTCCCCATGGGACGTTGGGATGCCTGTTTGACTTCTCCTCCAGGTGGGACATGCAGGATGGAGACTGTATAAGGAAATCGGGTGAGGGAGAAGTGGGTTGGTCATTTTTTTGCTTCTTCATGTTTGGTTTACTGATGTTTATGGTTCTTTATAAAATTTTATTTTTTAATCCTTATGTATTAATGATTTTCTTATGTCATTATTGCCTTCTGCAATAACATTCCTCTCTAGAGAGATCCCTTTCACCTATGGGAGGAATCCAGAGAGAGTTCTCCCTTACCACTTGATCAAAGGTTGGTGGAAGATGTAGTCTGGGTTGTTCATTCTTTAATACAAGGAGAAAATCCTTCTCCTACTCCTGCTCCAGTTAGTGAAGATGAATATGGTCCAAAAAAGGACAAAGCCCATGAATTTATCAAGAACAAACCCTCTTCATTATGAGGTAGTACCGAGCCTCAGGAAGTAGAGGAATGACTAGAGAAGATAGAGTTCATGTTCGAGTTCCTTGATGCTCCTGAAGAGGTTAGAGTGAAGTGTGCTTCATTTCTTCTAGAGGGTCCCAGTCGTAGGTGGTGGGAATCAATGATTCAAACTGGGAAGAATGAGCAGATGAGTTGGAAGGACTTCAAGGTGGTCTTCAATGACTAGTATTGTCCTGAATTCTTGTTGTATGATAGATCCTAGGAATTCATGGATCTTGTTTAGGGAGACCAGTCAGTGATGGAGTATGCCAACCACTTTGTCGAGATAGTCTGATATGCACCTGAAATAGTTTCCAATGAACATATGAAGGGTCAACAGTTTGAAAAGTTTTTGTGATCAGATATCTATTCTTAGGTATTCCTGTTCAAGATGAAGACTTATGCTGAGGTGGTTAACCAAGCTTGTATGGTGGAGATTTACTGCAAGGGTAGGTCTGGTTCCTTTGGGGCTATGTCAGTGGTTGGCCTTGGTAGTTCATCCAAGAAGATGAGGAAGCGCGATGAGAAAGGGAAGAAGGGTGGTGGTAGCTCAGAACATTCTTCCAGGAAAACTTCATCTATGGCTCCTAGTACTGGGTCTATTGTGTGCCATCAATGCAAACAGGTAGGGCACACCTGACCTGTATTTACATATCCTCCTAGGCCCTCTCACCGATGTGGGATTATGTGACATCTGCAGTGTTTTTGCAAGGTGGCATGCCCATATCAGAGTGGGGTAGGATTTATGGCTCCCAAGGGAGTGTTAGTTTAGTAGGAGCTGACTAGGATGATGGGATCTTGGTTTGGTGGACATGGAAGTAGGGCCATATTGTCTTCTGGGCAGAGCCAGTTCAGGGTAGAGCCACAAGAGAGCGACCTTTCTCAAGTAGAGACTAGGAATCTTCATGCTATGGATCAGGCACCTACTGGATCTAATGCAGGACCTTTGACAGTATGAGGCAACATTCTGATTCCATCCTCTTTAGCTATTATTCCTTTTGATACTTGTGTGTATGTATCTTTTATATCTTCCTGTATTTTGAATCTATTGAACCTACCAACCGACTTGTTTTCTTTTTCAATGGATTTGGTAACATCGTTGGGTAAGAAGAAGAAGCAAGGCCTTAGGTGTCAGTCGTGTGCGCTTCCCGTGCTGGGAGTTGAAATGGAATGGGTTTTCATAGTCCTAGATATGGTTCTGTTTGATGTGATCCTCAGCATGGGATGGATGGTGTGTTTCTAGGCACACATTTATTGATATTGGTGGCGAGTCAGTTTCATGGCACCTGATGGGAGTGATTAGGTTTTCTTTAGAGAATGGGATCCTCAGTCGGGTAGGGTTGGAAATCCACTCCTAGAGTTGGGTAATATTACTCTTCAATTATCATCGCTCGTGTTGGAGGAAGATGGAAATTCCCCTAAGGATGGGTTACCTCACATGGTGGATGAGTTCCTGGAGGTATTCCTAGATATTTTTTTTTCAGGGCTACCCTCAGAGTGGGATGTGGAGTTATTGATTGAATTGGCACTGGGAACACATTCCATATCTATTCACTCATATCACATGACCCCCATAGAATTGAGGGAATTAAATATATAGCTGGATGATTTGGAATCCAATAGGTTCATTCACTCGAGAATCTCTCCTTGGGTCACCCCGGTATTATTCATGAAGAAGGATAACAAATCTATCTGGTTGTGCATAGATTAACAGAAGTTGAATATGGTAACCATTAAGAATAAATACCCTTTACCCCGAATCAATGAATTTTTCAACCAGCTGAAGGGGGAAAATTGGTCCTCTATAACCGACTTGCGCTTGGGTTACCACCAATTCAGGGTGATGCATGCCCTGAAAACTTGTCGCGTCTATCTTTTTGGGGAGAAATTTGTAGACTAATCTGATCATAAGAGCCTACCCCACATCTTCTCATAGAAGGATCATAATATGAGTCAACACCATTGAATCAATTATCTTTAGGGGTTTGACTTTGATATCATCTATACCTTGGGCAAGGGTAATGTGGTGGTGGATGCCTTGAGTAGAAAAGTGTTAGTGCAGGCTTTGATGAAGTCCAATTATGAATGGACTTTGGTGGGATTATTTACCCATATGAACTTAGAGACCAAGGATAACAGTGGAGGTGCATCCTTGGTGGGTGTGGAATTGGCTCCATCTCTTCTAGATTTGGTTCAGTGGGATAATCCTGGTGATGAGTTGTGTTAGCGGTATAAGTAGTTTCCTCATGGTGGGGAGATGTCCTCTGATTGGTCATTGTCTTCCGAGGTAATTCTATGTTTCAAGGGTCATTTCATGGTGCCATTAACTTTTATGAAGGTGAAATATAGGATAAGTTTACCTTCTTAGTTGACGTCGATTCATGAAATATTTCATGTCTCCTAATTGAAAAAGTATAATATGGATTCATATCATGTGTTGAACTGGGAGGAGTTGGAGATAAAGCTCGATTTATCAGTGTTTGAGTGGCCAATGTGGATACTAGATTCCCAAGAGAAGGTGATTTTTGAGAAATCCAATCCATTGGTCCATATCATTTGGAAGCATGTGAATGATGAGAATGAGACTTGGGAGCAGAAGTCTTGGGTTGAGCAGATTTACCCGTTTTTATTCTCTGATCAGGCTTCGAGTTGACTTTATGAAGGCAGAAATTTTTCATGGTGGGGAGAATTGTCACACCCAGACTTAGAACCTTAGTAATATTTTTATTTTATAATTTTACTTGGATTTAAAAAAAATGCTTTGTTGAAGTGAGGTTCAATCCTGACTTGAGTTTGTGCACTTTTTCTGATAAGCGAGCGTTTTGGCTTGGCAATATCTGGCACACGCACATGGCACAGTCGAAGCCGCGTGGCTTTTCCAGACCACTATGTGACCTACCCAGTGCGTGGTCTATTAATTAATTAACCAAATGAACAGTTAAAGTGAACGCTAAAAGTAATGAGAAAAATAAAACTATTTTAGTGTTGTTTTAATAATAATAATAATAATAATATTATTATTATTATTATTATTTTGTCAATATTTTAACTAGGCTGTTAATATTAAATTATTTCCATAATTATAAAATTATTAACTTATTATTATTAACATTATTATTATTATTACAATTGTATTCATTATTTTATTCTCTATGTTTGGGTATTTATTTAGGGTTTTTATTTCATTTTTTTACCTTCCTTTTTCCTTTTCTTTTTTATTTTTTTTATTTTCCTCTTATTTCACTTTGGTGGTGTCACGTTGTAGCTCTTCCCCTAACCCTAGGTCGCACATAGGCCTTCCCCTATCCCTTGGCCTCTCCAATGCCTGGTTCTCCTCCCCTTGCCTCCCTCCGGTGATGTTGCTGATCGGCACACCTCACCTTGTTCGGCGAACCTCCCACATGCGCCACTCCTGCTACCCATGTCACACCTCCTCCTCGCATCCAAAAATCATCCACATTCCACCTCCCCTTCTCAGCTAGATTATACGACCTGACGCACCTTCGGCAACCCTCCTCCTTACTTGGTTAGCCTCCCGCACCCTTGCTGTAGGTGCACTCATCTTCAATTGGTGGTTTATTCCTTTAGGAGGTTATCAAGTTAGGTTTTAGTGTGATTATTGGTTTGATTGTGGCATAATTGTCCCGATGTTTTTATTTTAGGGATTAATCGTGTTGTTTTAGGTGCGGTTGGTGTGCGGTGGTCTTTGCACACCAAATTTCTGGAGTTTTCCTCCACTGAGGTAGGTGGTTCTGTGCATAATTATCATTTGATGAATTAAGTTGTATGTTTAATTAATTTAGCATATATATTAATTAGTTTTCATGGTGTTAATCTTGTTTTATTTGATATTTAATGTGCATTTGTTTTGTTAGTATCATGTTTATCTGATATAAGTGTGTTTCTCTGTGAAAAATCATGTTGAGTTATTTACTAGTATTTTATAAACTGTGCAGTTTGAGTTTTGGTGTAGCGTCAATATGCATTTTGTCATAAAATAATATTTGGGTGTGTTTTTGGTGTTTAAAGTCATGCGATATATTTTGAAATTGTTTAGTAAATTCTTTTAGTGGGTTGTCTAATTATGAAAGTGTTTTCTTTGACTATAAAGTTGTTTTAATTGATTGTGTGGGTGATACAAATTAGGTTTTGAAAGGTTTTTGGTGTGTGTAATATTTCAAAATGGGATTTGGGTGTGCAAGTGTGGTTTTGGGTAGAGGTAGTGCCTCGTTTGTTTTTTTATTTGAATTTGACACGTGACATGGATTGGGAACCTCTTGATCACAAATGGGAAGCCCAGGGACTAGGTGGGCAGACTAGGACTAGTGTGCTAGTGATACAGAAGTGGAATTGATCCATTTTCACTTAGCTAGATTGATGATTACAACACTAAAAAACTTTTGGATGATGGTTGGATACCACTAGGCCTTGGGTCATGATTTCTCTTAGTAGCTCATGCATGAGAATTTAATTGGTTGTGGTTTCTATACCACTTTTCATCGAGACACGAGGTTCTAGGGTCCCATTACTAGCTAGTACCCTTAGGGCCTCTCCCATAGTTGGTGCTCTTTGATTACTTTTCACTCACTGTCGGAATATGGTGTAACTTTTGAGATACTATAAAATTAAAGGTAATTTATTTAAAAATTGATTTTCCTTTAAAGTTGTTTTCACAAAACCTATTTCTCTTTTAAGTTGTTCCCATTAAAACTGTTTAAGCATTTAATTATTTCCATTTATTAAAATTGAAACTGTATTTGTCATTTAATATTTATGCATGGAATATTATTTCAGTGGCATCCTATTGGGCGCTATCTTACATCCTACTTACACCTTTGGGTGTAAGTAGATTTGGTTATGTATGATATAGGTAAATGTAAAGTTTTTGGAAGTGGTGGTTCGAGTTGCTACTATATTCTTGACATGTTGTTGTAGAGATGGCTTGAGGGTGGTATCCTCTTTCCAGGTGGTAGTTTTTGAGTTGGTTTTTGGTCACCCTACCTATTGGTAGTTGTTTTTTGGGTTTTAGTTTACACATGTAACTCAATTTATGGTTTGGTTAAAGGCTTGTTTAGTTGGGACTTCCAGTTTTGGTTCATTTTATATTATCGGTTGTTTTATACTAATTTATTTGGGTAAATTATTCCCAAACTTTATTTTGATACTTGGGAACTTGTGCTATCCCGTGGGGATCGGGAATGCCTTTCAGGCCTTGCTGCAGACTGGGTCGGGCGTCGGTTAGATAACAACCCAACTTGGTTCATGACAAAATGGTATCAGAGTAGGTTAAAGATCTTTGGGTTATGTTATTATTTGGGATGAGTCTAGTTAGATAGGAGCTAGGAATATCAGGACTCGAAGTTTTGGTTGCGAGTAGGGTGCCTCACCAGCACACCTCGTGACATACCTCGAGTTTTCACGGGACTTCAGGATGCTTGTATGAATTCTCCTCCTAGTGGGATGTGCAGGATATAGACTATATGAGGACATCATGTGGGGGAGAAGTGGGTTTGTAATTATGTTACTTATGTATGTATGGTTTACTGATGTTTATGTTTCTTGTTGAAATTTTATTTTTCAATCCTTATGTATTAATGATGTTCTTATGTGACTGTTGCCTTGTGCAGCAGCATGCCTCCTTAAAGATATCCCTTGAATCCATAGGAGTAAGATGAAGAGAGTTATACCTCACCACTTGGTCAGAGGTCAACGGAAGTGGTAGTCCAGGATACTCAGGCTTTAGGACAAGGAGAAACTCCTGATCTAGTTAGAGAAGATGAATTTGGTCCAAAAAAGGATAAATCCTAGGAATTTATCAAGAACAAACCCCCTTCATTCTAAGGTAGCATGAATCCTCAGGAAGTGTAGGAATGGCTAGAGAAGATAGAGATCATGTCCGAGTTCCTAGACACTCCCGAAGAGGTTAGAGTGAAGTGCGATTCATTTCTGCTAGAGGGTCTTAGTTGCAGGTGGTGGGAATCCGTGCTTCAAATTGGGAAGAATGAGCAGATGAGCTGGAAGGACTTTAAGGAGGTCTTCAATGACCAGTACTACCCTGAAGTCTTGGTGTATTCTAGAACTTTAGAATTCATGGAACTTGTTTAGGGGGACCGGTCAGTGATGAAGTATGCCAACCGCTTTGTTGAGCTAGTCTTATATGCACCTAAAATAGTATCCAATGAATACATGAAGGCTCAAAGGTTTGAAAAGGGTTTTTGATCATAGATCTATTCTCAAGTATTCCTATTCAAGATGAAGACTTATGTTGAGGTGGTTGATTGGGTTTGTATAGTGAATATTGGCTGCAAGGGAAGGTCTGGTTCCTTTGGGGCTATGTCAGTGGTTGGTAGTGGTAGTTCATCCGAGAAGAAGAGGAAGTGTGATGTGAAATGAAAGAATGGTGGTGGCATCTCAGACCATTATTCCAGAAATACTTCATCTGTGGCTCCTAGTGTAGGGTCTATTGTATTCCATTAGTGCGGACAGGCAGGGCATGCCTGACCTGCATGTACATCTCCTCATAGGCCTTGTCACCGATGTGGGATTATGGGATATTTGCATCATTTTTGAAAGGTGGAATGCCCATATCAGAGTGGGGCAGGATATGTAGCTCCTAGGGGAGTGTCAGTTTAGTTGGAGCTGACTAGGATGATGGGATCTTGGTTTGGTGGACATGGAAGCAGGGCTAGATCATCTTCTTGGTAGAGACAATTCAGGGTAGAGCCATAGGTGAGTGACCGTTCTTAGGTAGAGACTAGGCATCTTCATGCTGTGGATTAGGAACCAGCTGGATCTGATGTGGGGCCTTCATCAGTTGAGGTACCATTTAGATTTCATCCTCTTTATATGTCGTTCCTTTTGATACTTATGTGTATATGTATTTTATATTTTTCCATCTTGTGAATATACTAAACCAACCAACCGAGTTGTTGTCTTTTTCAATGGAGTTGGTAACACCGTTGGGTAAGAAAAAGGAGCAAGACCTTAGGTGTCCATCATGTACACTTTCTGTGTCAGGAATTGAGATTTAATTTGATTTCTTAGTCTTGGATATGGATATTTTTGATGTGATCCCCAGCATGGGTTGGATGGTGTGTTTCTAGTCACACATTGATTGATATCAGCGGCAAGTCAGTTTCATGGCACCTGATGGGAGTGCTTATTTTTTTTTTGGAGAATGGGATCCTTGGTTGGGTAGGGTCAGACCTCCAATCCCAAAGTTATGTAATATTTCTCTTCAATTATCATCACTCGTGTTGGAGGGTGAGAGAAGTGCCCCTGAGGATGGGTTACCTCACGTAGTGGATGAGTTCTCAAAGGTATTCACAGATAATTTTTTTCCAGGGATACCCCTAGAGTAGGATGTGGATTTCTTGATTGAATTGGTTTTTGGAACACAACTTATATCTCTTCCCTCATATTACATGGACCCCAATGAATTGAAGGAATTAAATATACGACTAGAAGATTTATAATCAAAAGGGTACATTCTCCCGAGCGTCTCTCCTTGGGCCGCCCCAGTCTTATTCGCGAAGAAGGCCGAAAGATCTCTCCGGTTGTGCATCGATTATCAGAAGTTGAATAAGGTAACTATTAATAATAAATACCATTTTCCCTAAATTGATGAATTCTTCGACCAGATGAAGGGGGAAAATTGGTCCTCTATAATCGACTTGCGCTTGGTTTACCACCAAGTCAGGGTGATGCATGCCCTGAAAACTTGGTGCCTATATCTTTTTAGAGAGAAATTTGTGGACTACTCTGATCATAAGATCTTACCCCTACATATTCTCATAGAAGGATCTTAAAACGAGGCAACACCGTTAGATCGAGTATCTTTATGGGTTTGACTTTGATATCATCTATACCTCAGGAAAAGGTAATGTGGTGTCGAACACCTTGAGCAGAAAAGTTCCAGTGCAGGCTTTGAGGAAGTCCAAGGATAAATGGACTTTGGTCAGATTCTTTGCTCATATGAACTTAGAGACCAAGGAGCACATTGGAGGTGCATCTCAGTGGGTGTGAAATTGGATCTGTCTCTTCTGGATTTAGTTCAGTAGGATCATCCTGGTGATGAGTTGTGTTAGCAGTATATGTAGTTTCTTCATGGTGGGGAGACGTCCTCCAATTGGTCGTTGTCTTCTGAGGGAATTCTGTGTTTCAAGGGCCGTTTCATGGTGCCGTTAAATTTGAGGAAGGTGACATACATGATAGATTTACCTTCTCAGTTGAAGTCGATTCATGATGTATTTCATGTATTCCAATTTAAAAAGTACAATCTGAATCCCTCTCATGTGTTGAACTGGGAAGAGTTTGAGATAGAGCTCGATTTATCAGTGTTTGAGCAGAAAATGCGGATAGTGGATTCCCAAGAGAAGGTGATTCATGGGAAATACATTTTATTGTTCCGTATACTTTGACAGAATAATAATTATGAGCACGAGACTTGGGAGAAGAAGTCTTAGGTTGAGCTAGAGTACCTGTTTTTATTCTATGATTAGGCTTCGAGTTGACTTTATGAGGGTAAAAAGTTTTCATGGTGGGGAGAATTGTCACACCCAGACTTTGAACCCTAGTAATATTTTTATTTTTATTTTTATTTTATAATTTTACTAGGCTTTAAAAAAGGTTTTGTTGAAGTGCGTGTCGGGCTCGACTTGAGTTTGTGCACTTTTGCTGATAAGCGAGTATTTTGGCTTAGAAATGCTTGGCACACACGCAGGGCACGGTCGAAGCTGCGTGGCTTTGCCAAATCACCGTGCGACCTACCCAGTGTACGATTAGTTAATTAATTAACCAAATGAACAGTTAAAGTGAATTCTAAAAGGAATGAGAAAAATAAAATTATTTTAGTGTTGTTTTAATAATTATAATAATAATATTAAGATTATTATTGTTGTTATTATTATTATCTGTCAATATTTTAAATAGTATATTAATATTAAATTATTTCCATAATTATAAAATTATTAACTTATTATTATTAACATTATTATTATTACAATTGTATTCATTATTTTATTCTCTATGTTTGGGTATTTTTTTAGGGGTTTTATTTCATTTTTTACCTTCCTTTTCCTTTTCTTTTTTCTTTTTTTTTCTTTTCCTCTTGTTTCCCCTTGGTTACGTCCTATTTAAGCTCTCCCCCCTAACCTTAGGTCACACATAGGCCCTCCCCTATCCCTTGTCCTCTTCAGTGCTTGGTTCTCCTCCCCTTGCCTCCCTTCAGCGACGCCGCTGACCGTCGCACCTCCCCTCGTCCGACGAACCTCCTGCGCACACCACCCCTGCTACCTATGTCATACCTCCTCCTCGCATATAGAAATGATATGTGCATTGCCTACCCTTCTCAACTGGATTTTTTGGCGTAGCGCACCTCCAAAAACCCTCCTCCTTACTCAGTTAGCCTCCCGCACCCTCGTCGTAGTTGCGCTCATCTTCGATCGATGATTTATTCCTTTGGGAGGTTATCAGGTTAGGGTTTAGTGTGACGATTGGTTAAATTATACAATAATTGTATTGATGTTTTTATTTTAGGGATTACTTGTGTTGTTTGAGGCGTGGTTGGCATGCAATGGTCTTTTCATAGAAAATATCCAAATTTTTCCTACACCGAGGTAGGTGGTTCCACGCATAATTATAATTTGATGAACTAAGTTGTGTGTTTAATTAATTTATCATATATGTTAGTTAGTTTTCATGGTGTGAATATTGTTTTATTTGATATTTAATGTGCATTTGTTTTTTTACTAGCATGTTTATCTGATATAAGTGTGTTTCTCTGTGAAAAACCATATTGAGCTATTTACTAGTATTTTACAAACTGTGCAATTTGAGTTTTAGTGTAGCGTCAATATGCATTTTTTCATAAAAGAATATTTGAATGGGGTTTTGGTGTTTAAAGTCATGTGACATATTTTAAAATTGTTTAGTAAATTATTTTAGTGGGTTTTATAATTATGAAAGTGCTTTCTTTAACTATGTATTTGTTTTAATTGATTGTGTGGGTGATGAAAATTAGGTTTTGAAAGGTTTTTGGTGTGCGTAATATTTCAAAATGGAATTTGGGTGTGTAAGTGTGGTGTTGGGTAGAGTTAGTGCTTCATTTGTTTTCTTTATTTGAATTTTACATGTGACATGGACTTGGAACCTCTTGATCACAAATGGGAAGCCCAGGGACTAGGTGGGTGGACTAGGACTAGTGTGTTAGTGATACAGAAGTGGAATTGGCCTGTTTTCACTTAGCTGGATTGATGACTACAACAATAAAAGAAATTTTAGATGATGGTTGGAGACCACTTGGCCTTGGGTCGTGATTTCCCCCTAGTGGATCATGCACACAGTTGGTTGTGGTTTCTATAACACTTTTCATCGAGACGTGAGGTTATCAGATCCCATTGCTAGCTAGTACCCTTAAGGACTCTCCCATAGTTGGTTCTATCTAATTAATTTACACTCACCATCAAAATATGGTGTGATTTTTGAGATACTATAAAATTAAAGGTGTTTTATTTTAAAAAAAAATTCCTTTAAAGTTGTTTTCACAAAAACTATTTCTCTTTTAAGTTGTTCCCATTGAAACTTCTTTCATTAAAATTGTTCAAGCATTTATTTTTTTTTCCTTTATTAAAATTGAAAATATATTTTTCATTTAATATTTATTCATGGAATATTTTCTCAGTGGAATCCTATTGGGAGTTAGCTCACACCCTACTTACACCTTTGAGTGTAAGTAGATTTGGTTATGTTTGATACAGGTAAATGTAAAGTTTTTTGAAGTGGTGGTTCGGGTTGATAGATGTCTTATTGATGTGGCGTTGTGGAGATGGATTGAGGGTGGTGTCCTCTTGCCATGTGGTGGTTTTTAAGTTGGTTTTTGGTCACCCTACCTAGTGGTAGTTGTTGTTTAGGTTTTACTTTACACATGTAACTAAATTTATGGTTTGGTTAAAGGCTTGTTTGGTTGTGACTTCTAGTTTTGGTTCAATTTAAATTATTGGTTTTTTTATATTTATTTATTCGGGTAAATCATTCCCAAACTTTATTTTGATACCCAGGCACTTGTGCCATCCCATGGGGATTGAGAACGCCCTTCAGGCCTTGCCACAAACTGGGTCAGGCATCAATTGTATGGTGAACTGACTTGGTTCATGACACCCACCAAAAGAAATATTCTATCAAAGTTAATGCACAAGTTCTTGAAAATCATCCATAGAAAACCCTACCTGAAGGGTAGGTGTGGGACAGCTGTCTGAAGCCATAGAAGCACACCTTATCTGTCTGATCACTCTAAGCACCACCTGGTCCTGGTCCACCTAGGACTCCATCAAAGCATTGATTGTCTACCCAAGACACGAAACATGTGGGTAAATACTGTGCAAGGTTTAGTAAAATAATACTTAGTAGGATACCCTGAAACCACAAGCAATACCACTAAGAAATACAAGAAGTACACCACAAGAAATACCCGAAGTATACCACAAGAAATACATGAAGTATACCACAAAGAAATACGCGAAGTATACCAAAATAAATACAAAAAGTATACCACAAAGAAATACACTAAGTATACCATAAGGAAATACAAGGTCAGCTCACATAGGTATTAGTCTATATAATGAACAGCAGGATTATCATATGTATTCCACATAACACCAAGTATCGATAAGACAAAAAGTCTTGGTAAGACAGGGAGTCTCGGTAAAGAAAGGAGTCTCGGTAAGACATGGAATCTCAGTAAGACACATAGTCTCAATAATACAAATATTCTCGATAAGTCACGAAGTATCGGTAAGTCATGCATCCCCAAAGTCACATAGTCTTCAACTCACATAGTTTCAAGATCATAGCCATCCATAGGATTCTACTCATAGAATGCTTGTTCTGAGAGAACCTAGAACTCAATCCAATAGGTCGTATTCCAACTTCTAAAAATACTCATTTAGAGTATCTCAAAAGGAACGTCTCATTACAAGGGTCCCACCACCTCAAACGACTCATTCGACGAACACACAGTTTGAAAGTTACAACTGTTTTTATAAAAAGTTTTGACCCTAGTCCGATCCGAGTTTGACCCGACCCAACGGACCCTGCCGGACCCGACTCAATGGACTCATCCTAAATCATCTTGGCCCATCCCACTGGGCCACTGGAGTGGACTGAATCCCCTATCTGGCTTGCGTTGTGGGTCGTTTCATTGTGCCTCACATAGTCCGTCCTGACTACGTGCCCCCCATGCTGATGCGGTGTCGTGTCACATTCCATGCAACAGACCCGCCACACCACCTACCCCATGGACACACAATCACATGTTTTTATGACATGACACTGAGATTTATCCCCCGGTCCATGTTGTGGTCTCCTTCCATGACCTGTGCCCGCCGACCACACCAGCTTTGACACAGCCCCCCACCTGCCGCGCTCTGCCTCCGTTGGCCGCTCCGCCTCCATTGGTCACTCCGCCTCGCCTCCAATGATCTCCCCACTGGTGGACTTTAGTCCTTCCATCACATTCCGACTGGACCGAAAAGTGTTGCGCCATCACCGTCGTACCTTTATGATGTCATGGGAGTGTCAGATCTTCAGTCCCAGATTGTTGCACCATGAAACGAAGGTGAAACAATCATCTGCCCATACAATCATGAATAATGCGAAGAACACAAAGAAAAAAGGGAAAAAGGAGAAGAACAAAAGCACCTAAAGGAAATATATTGAAATTTATTCGTGTCGGACTCGATGCTTCCTTGTTAGAGGGATCACAAAGAATGAATCAATCACACATATCTAACCCCCGTTTAATTCCCACAAGATAACTCTCATCCCACAAGCGACTGAACCATAAATAAACCTATTCATGAGATGTTACATGTTCATCATCAAATTTAATAATGAGGAAAAAATCAAAAAGAAACAACACCCTACCTAGGATTTTGATTGGTTGTTGATGAAGGACGAAGCTACATCATCATCATCCATCGATCCATTGAATACGAGGTTCATCATTCTTGATTCGCCAATCTGTCAGTGTTCGTTAAAGGAAGCTATGTCTCCTTTCCTCATAGGATTTACAGGGTTATGTCATAACCCTATATTCCTAACAATAAGAAAAATTTAAGATAAACCAATGCAGCATAAAATAAAATATTTTTATTAAATAATTTTAATGACGTTCATGTCCAAAAACTAACTTTCAGGGTTGACCCCCACTGGTTGATGTTATACCCCACCTAAGGTAAAGCCACTGTTCTGAATGCAACGACGCACTTAGATTACTGATCCAGGAACCCGTTTAAGATTTATTTAGTTTTAAATAAAAATACCCATGCATTTTATTAAAAACTGAACATTTTTCATCAATTTTTCTTAGGCACACTAGGCCTAAGAATAACACGCTGTCTCAACACTTGATCTTTTAATTTTACAAATTAATTTATAAAAATAAAATTGGATAAAATTTGAGTCATTACATTATCCCCACCTTAGGGCTTTACATCCTCGAAATCCAAAATAAGGGCTACTCAAGAAAAAGATAAGGGTACTGAGCATGAATATGACCCCCTACTCCTAAGTGCTCACCTGTAGATTATCATGTTGCCACTAAACATGAACTAGAGGAATCAACCACCCACAAAGGATATTTTCTTGTCGATCCTCAATCTCCACTAGGTACTCCGCAAAATTCACCTTATCGTCAATTTCCAGCTCACCCCCATCGATGATGTGTGATAGATCATGCACATACCTCCTCAGCTATGACACGTGGAATACATCATGTACCTGATGCAACTACAAGGGGTAGAGCTAGGTAGTATCCCACCTCTACACCTCTACACAAAATCTGAAAAGGGTTGATGTATCTTAGAGATAACTTGTTGTCCCATCTAAATCTTCACAATCTGTGTCGAGGTGAGACTCAAAGGAACACATGGTATCCTTCCTTGAACCCCATAGGCCTCCGTATCATGTCAGTATATGAATTCTATCAGCTCTGTGTAGTCCTCATCCTCCCCTGGATGATCTGTACCTTCTCAGTGGTAGCATGTACCAAATCTAGACCCATGAGTGCTGACTCTCCTAGGCCAGTCCCGCAGAGTGGTGACCTTCATGGTCATCTGTATAAGGCCTTAAACGGTTCCATAACAATGGTGGAGTGGTATCTGTTTTTGTATGAAAACTTCACCAGTGGTAGGTGATCCTCCCAACTACGACTAAAGTCCAAGATACAGACCCATAACATATCCTCAAGAACCTGAATGGTTCTCTCATTCTAGACATCCATCTAGGGATGAAACGCTGTGCTCAAGTGTAAATGAGTCCCAAACGCCTCTTGTAACCCCTCCCACAACTGGGATGTAAAATGAGCATCACCATATGAAATGATCATCAATGAAACTCCATGAAGCTGAACTATCTCCTGTGTGTATATGCATCCCAGGCTCTCTACTGAACCCTTCTCCCAGATCGGTAGGAAGTGGGATGACTTGGTGAGTCAGTAAACAATCACCCAGATGGTATCATGCCCCCTAGATGTGCATGGTAAAATCATCATGAAGTCCATCAATATACCATCCCACTTCAACTCTAGCACCTCAATTGGTTGGGCCAAGCCTGATAGAAACTAGTGCTCAACCTTTACTTGTTGATAAGTGAGGCATCGATAAATGAATTCTTCCACCGCCTTCTTTATCCTTGACCACCAGAACTGATGTTGGAGGTCTTGGTACATCTTCGCCACACCTGAATGTACCACCAAAGGAGATGTGTGGAACTCCCTCAAAACCTCATCCCACAACACCAATGGTATAACTATGAATCCTCTGAAAAGAACAATGTGCTCCTCACCTATATAATATCCATAAGGTGCATGACCTGTGGAAAACTAAGCACATTGGGTCTCACAGTCGGTATCCCCTAACCATGCCTCCCTAACTCGTTGTAAGAGTAGAGGGGTGAAAACCATCAATTGGAGGTAAAATGCTCCATCTCCATCCATAAAGGATATATGAAATGAAGCTAAATTCTCTGATGCATCACTCAATAACTTCAAGATGGATCTCCTAACGAGAGTGTCTGCCACCACATTCCCCTTCCCAAGAGTATAGATAATCTCAAAGTCATAGTCCTAGAGGAACTCTATCCACCACCTCTATCTCAAATTTAGATCCTTCTAAGAGAAGATATACTTAAGACTCTTTTTGTCAGAGTAGATGGTAAACCGATCACCGATTAGGTAGTGTCACCACATATTTAATGAGAAGACTTCCACTGCTAGTTTAAGATCACGAGTCGCATAGTTCTTCTCATGTTGTCTCAATTGGCGTGAACTATAGGCAATCACTGCTTTCCCCTGCATCATGACACAACCAAGACCGGTTTCTAATAAATCATGGAACACTAAATACCTGACACCCTCCTCTATTAATATCAAGATGGAAGTGATTATCAACCTCCACCTAAGCTCCTGAAAGCATTGTTGGAACTTTTCTTTCCATACGAAGGGTTTCCCATTCTATGTCAAAGCCATCAAGGGTGCTGCTACTCTGGAAAATTCAGGTATAAACCTCTGATTGTACCCAACTAAACCTAGGAAACTCTACACCTCAGTAACACTCTTGGGTGGCTTCCAAGCAAGCGTTGCCTCAATCTTTGCAGGATCTATTGTGACTCTAGCCTCTGAAATGACGTGTCTTAGAAAGTGGACCTCCCAAATCCAGATTTGACACTTCAAGAGATTCCCATAAATATGGTGCTCTTAGAGTGTGTCCATGACCATCCTTAAGTGTATCGCGTGCTCCTCCTCGTTCGCTGAGTACACTAGGATGTCATCAATGAAGACCACCACGAACCGGTCTAAGTAAGGTTGGAAGATCTTGTTCACGAGTCTCATGAACACTACTGGGGAATTCATCATGCCAAATGGCATAACCAAGTACTCATAGTGGTTGTACCGAAATCTGAGGGTTATATTTAGTACATCCTCATCTCGTACATGAAGCTGGTGACATCCAGATCTGAGGTCAATATTTGAGAACCACCTCACTCCCTTCAACTGATTGAAGAGGTCGTTGATCCTTGGTAGTGAATAATTATTCTTCACAGTCACATGATTCAAGTATTGGAATTCCACACATAACCTTAATATCCCATATTCATTTTTGGAAAACAAAACTAGGGTCTCTCATGGTGAAACACTAGGTCTCACAAAGCCCTTCCTCTGAAAGTACTCCAACTATACCCTTAGCTCACGAAGCTCTGTGGGAGCCATCTGATATGCAGGTGTAGATATTGGTGTCGTCCTAGGTTATAGATCAATACATAAGTATACCTCCCTAAAAGGTGGTAATCCTATAACATCCTTAGGAAATATGTACTCGTATTCATCCACTACTACAGGAAATTAGGGACTCATATCACCCACTACACTGAGGGTCAGGCTAGCCAACTGATATTTCATTGACTACATCCTCCTATGTGTGAGTCCATATTGCACTTCTTGGGTTTCCTTTTCTCCGAAAAAGGAAAATTTGGTCCCATCACTATGAACACAGAACAATCTGCACTTAAAATAGTCAATTTGAGCATAGAAAATGGATAACTAGTCCATACTAAGAATGAATTTATAAGGCCTCGCCACTACTACCAAGAGATCCCAACCAAAAGTCTCCCCTACAATAGCAAGGTCACAATATCAGCACCAACGTGTGATCATTGAATCCACCCTGTAGGAGTCTCTAAGTGTAAGGGTCGAGTCAACAGTTCCACCAAAATCTCTGAATCTGGAACAAGGGTCATGGAAATGAAATAATGACTAGAAACTGTGTCTATCAAAATTTTAGATAAGGTGGAAAAGACACAAATCACACCTCTAATAATCCCTGGATCACTGAGGTTATAATCCTCCATCGCCTGCAGCTGGCCTCATCCCTGTCCACTAGCTCCCTGAGCCCATGGTAGACCACCTGGGGGCGGTGGTGGTAATACGTCAAACCTCCACCCACCTCCTACTACCCTACCTACTCCTCTTATACGTTCTCCGCCCTATGGAACACCTTGATCATGCCTCCTCCTCTTCCTTGGTATCCCCTCAAACGTCTCCCAATCGTTCATAGAGTGGGTCAACAAATCTCACGCAATATGTCCCCAACTGCCACACGAGTAACACAACTTATCTTTCAGCTAACTTACTCTGTCCTGGGAGCCCCACACCGCTGATCCTATGTCCTGGGGTCTTCCCCTAAAGTTATTGACTCATTTGGGTCCTGGAGACTACTGTCAGATACCTACCACTTAAGAATCAGCTGCCTAGTGCCTACTGGTAGCTCTGACTGCTAGCGTATACTCCACCAGAAATCTCTACACTAGCAGAGCTCGCTCCAATACCCTAGAATATGTAGGAATTCTATGGATACCCTAATCTCCCAGTGTAATCTCTACTCAAAGGTCTGATATCTGAATAATGGGTCTCATACCATATCTGTGAAGTAGCGAGAAAGATCGGTAAACCTTATTGAGTACTCCACCACAGTCTGACTGCCCTTCCGCAGATATAGAAGCTCTTGTATGTGCACTGAGTGTAACATAGATGGGAAGAACTAATATCTGAAGAGTCACTTGAAGTATACTCAAGAGAGAGTCACCTCATCATGTGTCTGGGTCACTAAGCTCCACCATCGCTTTACTGAGCCCTAAATAAGACTAACAACTAGGACTGTTATCTGGTTGGTAGGTGTCCTCACAAGGCGGAAGACATTAGTAACTGCCTCCATCCAATCCTCATATACCTGGGGGTTTGTCTCAACCCTAAAAATAGGAGGTCACTACCTCTGAAACTCATTCAATGTGCCCAGTCTGCGTGCATCCTCATCCAGTAGTTCTAGTAGTAACTACTACTCGATGAGAGACACTACAATAGGAAAACCACCCTGAGATGACATCTCTGGAACATGCCCTTGTACTAACACCTTGTCACTAGGTGGATCATCCTCATGATCACACAACAGAATCCTGGATGGCTGTATATGGGGAGGCATCCTAAAACAGATAAATATGGTCCATGTTCAATAGAGAGAACCTAGTGAGCCGACTCAAGAAGGACATGATAACACACCCAAATCCTATATGATGCATGTACAATTAATTTCCCACTAACTAGTATTTTCATGTACCGAGTTGAAAAGAAGGTGTCCAGAGTCCGTTTGTATGGATACGTCATCCGCCACACCAACACTGGATTCTTTGGCCTGAAATACAAACTCAAAACACTTAATAATGTTGCCCAAACCAACCTCACAGACCCACGATACTTAAGTAGAACTGACCCCCAATGATACTACTCTGTCATGACCTGTCCCAGAGGGAAATGTTTCGTGACTACCCTAAGCCTACATATGATAAGTCAGGGGATGATGACTAGCACCGAGTAGGCATATCCCACAATGGGAGGAATTTTCCCAAGTACCTGTACACATGAACACATCTCCAACCCTAAAATGCTGAAATGTAAAAACACTAAGTAAACAATGAATGCATACACTAAGATACCAACCAAAGAGTATGATAGTAGAAAACTAGAAAGTAAACAGAGCTAGAATACAATCCCACCAAAATAAAGAGTCTATCAAAGTGAATGAATAAGTTACTAAAACTCATCCACAGAAAACCCTACCTGAAGGGTAGGTGTAGAACAACTGTTTGAAGCTATAGAAGCATACCTCATCTGTCTGATCACTCTAAGCACCACCTACCTATAACTCTATCAAAGCATCAATCATATTCACAAGACATGAAACACACAGGAAAATCCTGTGCAAGGGTGAGTAAAACAATACTCATTAGGACACCCTGAAATCACAAGGAATACCACTAATAAATACATGAAGTACATCACAAGAAATACCCAAAGTATACCACAATAAATACCCTAAGTATACCACAAAGAAATATATGAAGTATGCCATAAGAAATACACAAAGTATACCACAAATAAATAAATGAAGTATACCACAAGGAAATACATAGTAAGATCACATAGGTATTAGTCTATAGAATAGAAAACAGGATTATCAGATGTATTTTGCAGAACACCCAGTATCGATAAGACATAGATTCTCAGTAAGACATGGATTCTTGGTAAGACATAGATTCTTGGTAAGACACAGAGTCTAGGTAAGACATGGAGTCTTGGTAAGAAAATGAGTTTTGGTAATATATAGAGTCTTATTAAGTCATTAAACCCCAAATTCATGTAGTCTTCAAGTCACATAGTTTCAAGATCACAACCAGCCACATAATTCCGCTCATAGAGCACTTGTTCTAGGAGAAACTACTCCTCAATCCAATAGGTCATATTCCAACTTCCACAGGTACTCACTTAGATTATCTCAAAAGTACCATCTCACATCAAGGGTCCCAACGCCATAAATGGCTTGTCAAATAGACACATGGTTTGAAAGTTACAATAGTTATTATAAAAAGGTCTGACTCGGGTCTAGTACGAGTCCGACCCAACCCAAACCGGTCTGGCCAAACCAACTTGGTCCAGCCAAATCAACCCGGTTAGGCCGACCTGACCTATCCCGGTCCGTCTCGGTCCATCCCAGCCAGAATCAGCCCGGCCCGCTGGGTCTGTTGGACCGCTGGAGTGGCCTGTGCTACAAGCCGGTTTGTTGTGCCGCACATGGTCTTCCCCAACTGTATACCCCCGTGCTGATGCAGTGTCATGTCATGTTCCATGTGGCTAGACCATCACACCGCCTTCCCCATATCCTCTCCATTGTGGGTTCCTCCGATGCGACACTGAGCCGCGACCCATGCCCGCTGGCCATGCCAGCTCTGATGCCCCCCTGCCTGTCACACTCCGCCTTCACCTACCATCCCACCGACATCCTCAAACTTATGCTCTGCCTGGACCAGCCCCATTGGTCCATGTCTTGCCACCACCACTGGTCTCCCCATCGGCGACCCACTGTCTTACCCTTACACTCCACCTGGACCGAAAAGCATCATGCCTTCACCATCATGACTCTATAGTGTCATGGGGGTGTCAAATCTTCAGTCTCATATTGTTGCACCATGAAATGAAGGTGCAATAATAATCCTCCCATACAATCATAAAGAATGCGAAGAATGTGAAGAACAATGGGAAAAAGGAGAAGCACAAAAGAACCCAAAGGATAGATCTCGACCTTTATTCATGTCAGCCTCGATTCATCCTTATTAGAGGGATCATGAAGAACAAAGTAATCACACAGATCTAACCCCCATCTAATTCCCGCAAGAGAACTCCCACCCCACAAGTGATCAAACCACAGATAAACCTTTTTATGGGTTAGTCCACGTTCATCATCAAATTTTAGAATAGGGAATGAATCACAAAGAAACAACACCCTGCCTGGGATTTGGATCATTTGTTGACAAAGGGTGAAGCTGCATTGTCATTGTCTGTCGATCCGACAAATTCGAATTTCATCGATCTTGATTCACCAATCTATCGACATTCATTGGAGGAAGCTCCATATCCTTTCCTCATAGGATTTATAGGGTTATGTTGTAACCCTAGATTCATGAAAATAAGCAATATTTAAGAGAAACCAATGCAATGTAAAATAAAATATTTTTAATGATGTTCACGTCCAAAAACTAACTTCCAAGTTTGACCTGCATAGGTCAATGTTAAGCCCCTCCTAAGGTAATTTTTTTTATGAACACAACAATGTCCTCATATTCCTGATCTGAGCACCCATTTAAGAGTTATTTAGTTTTAAAGAAAATCTGCTTGCACATTTTATTAAAAACTGAACATTTTTCATTGATTTTTCCTGGGCACAACAGGCCTCAAAATCACATGTTGTCTTAGCACCTGGTCTCGTAATTTTCTCAATTAATTTATAAAAAATAAAACTATAGAAAATTCGAGTCATTACAAATTGTTTCCTTTAAACTCCCATGAGAATAATAGAAGTGTCTTGGGACACGATGTACCCTTGAACACTAGCTTGATGCCTCACCTACCAATGGTTGAGGTATTAATCATAAATGTGTGCTATGAAATATAAGAACCATATAGGGGTTTAAAACTCAATTAATGAACATAGTATACCTAAAGATAAGTTCCATTAATTCCCTATGAGTAGGGAAGATTAATGGATTGGAAATTTTTGGCCTAGGGGTAGGCCATACATATATCTTGGGATATGTTATTTCCTCTTTCCTTGTTGAATAATGTGTAGGGTGAGTGTTCCTACTCCACTGGTAGATGATTCCCCAAGTGGGTATGATATGTGAAAGACTTATGAGTAAGTTGGGTGTGAGAGGGATGACCTAACTTTACTTTAGAAATGTGATTGGCATTATAAAATTCATTTTTCTATGATGCATGTGTTACATTGCCATTGTGGATGGTTATTCCATGATGTGATCATGATCAAATTGATGGATTTCATTTCCTTAGAGTGACAGGTCTTAACCATAGAGTTGGGTACATGATAAAGGAACCCATGTGGGGTGTCCATGTTGGATTGGTGGAGCTCAATACTATTGGATGAAGTTGGGTCGAATAACTATGACCAGTATTATAATAATTTTGACCCTATAGCAGAGAAGACTGAAGAGGCACTATAGAAATGCATTCTTATTATAAAAGCATGTGTCATGGAACTATATTAGCTCAGACTTATCATAATCATTGTAGAAAGGCTAATTTCCGAAATCGAAAAAGTATTGTATCTCACCAGACTTTGTTGTTACCACTACTGTAACATAGTGGACTTACTATGTGATCACTATTGAAATGCAAGTTATTATTCATCATGTTTCTTTATGAACTCTTTTGAGTTAGGGTTTATGGTACCCCCAAAAAATTTCCATGTGATTATTCTCCCAAGATATAGTGAAATTTTTACCTCTCCATGGACATAGGGATATTCCAGAATCACGTGAATCTCTATGTTCTTAATATTCTTATTGTTCTTTTGTTTTTTCCCCTTTACCCTCATTTTTGGAATCATTTTTCATTATTACTCTTGAAATTTCTACACAGTTCAGATAGCGATGTGACATAGGGGACCACAATGGGTGAACCAATTTTATGTTGACTCTAAGGATGATTATAACAAAGAGGATAACTTGGTTGTAGCCTTGTATAAATGTGGTGATGATAATAGTTTATGTTAAATAGGATAATCTAGGTAACGTGTAATGAGTTTGGGAATGTTTCCAACCCAAGTGTTTATGGCATGTGAAATGGTTTTGAGGCATGATGCACTTCCCCCTATGTGTGTGTTATGATGATATTATCAGAAAGGTTGCTTATCCACCGATGATTATGATATATGATGGTATTATTGGATGAGATGATCTTCCCCCCAGGTGTTTGAGATGAGATATTTCTAGGTGAGCCACTCCTACCTCTAAGTATTTTACAAGAGGTAGTTCTAGGTGGGTTGTTCTTCCCCTTACGTGTTTGAGATGAGATCTTTTTGGGTGATCCACTCCTCCCCTAAGTGTTTTACATGACATAGTTCTAGGTGGGATGTTATCCCCCCCCCCAAGTGTTTGAGTTGAGATCCTTTTGGGTGGGACACTCCTCCCCCAAGTGTTTTATATAAGATCATTTTGGGTGGGCCACTGTTAACCTTGAGTTTTTATATACATGATATCTTTCTTAGAATTCAAAGACCCGTAAATTTCAAGGAAATTTTTTTCTTAAATTCTTTGGGATTTTACGAGTACGCAGTTTCTGACAGAACCTGATTCCGAGGCCCGGTGTGCCCAAAATCAATTTTTGAAGTTTAGCTCGGGTACGTTCAGTAAACGAACGAGCGGGTTTTTCTATCTTTTGAACCGGTGCTCGGAATTGAAATCCAAGGGCACCGATGAACTCGCAGCGCCGGTATTTTCTTAAGAGGAATTTTACTGTATATGCATTTTCATGGGAGAAGAAGTTAAATTTTGGGGTTTAAATAAGAAGTAAATAAAATTGTGTACAATTTTATTTTATTATCCTTGGAAGTTAAACTCTCCCCTGGGAAGTTGTTGGTTGGGCCCACAACCACCCAACTTCCCATGTGTGGTTATGTGGGAGGTAGGGACCACACGAGCCCCACCCTTTTTACATTCCATAACCCCTTAACCCCCCTTGAACTCCCATGTTAATTACATGGAAACTCCCCATTATTTTTTGTATCCTTTAAATGTGTAACTCTTCCTCTCCCCTCTCTCCCTCTTTAGAAAACTTGCCAACCTATCACTTAATTAATTATACAACTCATGGTTTAATTAATTAAGTGAATTAGGATTTGAATTTTGTAATTTTTAATGCATGGAAAATAAAAATAAAATAAGGAGAAGCCTTATTTTATTTTGGTTAGAATTGTTGTGTGAGGAGGAATTGGGGAGAACACTAGTGTTTTTGAAGAACTTCATCCTCAACGAAGGACAATTCTTATCTGATGAAGAAAATTTACCCTTCATCATAGAACAACTCAGCGACCACGGTTCTCATCCTCTTCTTCCTCCGCGACAAGAGAGGAGACACCGACATGGGGAATTCGCCAAAGACGACGCACCTTAATTATCTCTCCTTCGTGACAAGAGAGGGAACGTCGTCCTTCCCTGGGTGCACACCGACGATGATGGAAAAGACTCTATCTTCCGCGATGCCCGGCGAATGACATCGATTATCGAGGTAGGGGTTTAATCTTGAAAGTGGATGTTTACGTACCCTGTTCTTTTTGGAAACCGTTGTTGAATATGGCCGATTGCTATCGTTTTACGCAGAGGGTGCGGGCTGAACGAACACAGCCCGACAACCCTTCGTTCTTCTCATTTATTATTTTAGAATTAACAATTTATGATGGAGGAAGCATGACACCGTCGCGTCGTGCTGAGAACGAGGTGAAGGGAACCGGCGCCGTCACGCCGGTTGTGCGGAAAGAACCACGGCCCGCTACACGGGCCGATTAGGCGGAAGAACCGGCCGGCCCGTCGGTTGGATGGGCGGAGCCGGACCACGGCGCCACGCTAAAGAACCTGAGGCCTGCCGTGCGGTTCGCGTGCGCCAAAGGGCCGGCCGGCCTAGCCGGATGGTTTGGGAAAGGGCGGCGCCGCTAGTACAGAAGACCCCCCCCCCTGGAGCCCGCTCGGCTTCAGCTGAGCCGCTCGGTCGGGCCGTGCCCTGCTGGGCCAGGTTATGTAATTCTTAGGACTGGTCCGACACCCCTGCTGAGTCAGACCCGTCAAACTGGGTCAACCCGACCCGTCAGCCCACTGGGCTAAACGGGCCGTGCCCGTTATTCACTTAAACGTGAATAACGTAAGGACTGCGCGTCCGATCGACACGCCGTCTATGACACTAGGAATCTTTCGATGAGACGATCCTTTTGCGATACTCTAAGTGAGTTTTGGATGAATTTGGATATCATCCGGGTTAGAAACAAGCGTATTTCTAACCGGGCCCTTGGGACGGAAAAACCAATATCTCTCAGAACGGGCGTCCGATTGACGCGCCGTCTGTCGCGTTGAGTTCCTATTGATGAGACAGAACTTTGGGATACATCAACTCTGGACTTAGTGACAGTTGATGTATCGAACCCCCTTGGATCGTTTAGCGGAACCTCCCAGAATCGAGCGTGCTGTGTGCGGGAACCCTAGAGTTGGCTGCGACTGCGACGACGGTGAAGACTGTACTTGGATCCTACGTGGGTTCGACAGCAAGGACGAATGTACTTGGATCCTCTGTGGGTTCGGCAGCGATGAAGACTATGCTTGGATCCTACGTGAGTTCGATAACAATGGTTACTGTACTTGGATCCTACGTGGGTTTGGCAGCGACGACTTTTGTACTTGGATCCTATGTGGGTTCGGCATGGGAGATGATTCAGAGGCTACATCTATCATCTCCACCCCTCTTCATGAGTAGTATACCTGTGTGAGCTGAGTCTTGAATTTCAATCAATATCATCGATATGATTGACTTGATTTCCTATGTGGACTGGGTTGTGATTTCCTATGTGGACTGGGTTGTAATTGGGCTTGTGAGTTGGAGCCAAACTGGAATTGATGACTTAGGTATATGTATAGGAATATACCTAAGTAGAGTTGGTTGTTACTTTGTGTATATATATATTTCCATTGTGGTATATCCTTTGTGGATTCTAGGAGACCTTCAGGAGTCTCGGGGTCCCTACTGAGTATTGTATACTCACCCCTGCACGGGCTATGCCCGCACTATGTTGTGTTGGATGCAGACGACATACAACACTGATCGAGGTGGAGTATAGTGGAGAGGGACGGTACCTGGAGGTGGACCACTTGACGGGACTTACACGGAGCGGACGACCGGACCCGAGGAGCTGAGGAGACCATCTGTACCCACCCTTCAGGTGGGATAGCCGTAGGATGACTCGGTGGTTGCTGATTTACTTTACTGCTATTGTACTTTCTTTTCAGTTGTACTGTACTTTCAGTTGGGTTTGTATTCTAGCCCATTTACTTTTCAGCACTTAATTTTGTTCTCATTTTACTTAGTGTTTACTTCATATTGCGTACTCTGTTGTGTTTTTACTTATATAAAGGCAATGCCTGACCTTTTATTGGGTTTTACGCCTTTGGTGCTAGTCGCCCGCCCCTGGCCTATGGAAGGCGGGCTTGGGGTAGTCACGACATGGGCCCTGAGGACAGGTTGTGACAAATTGGTATCAGAGGAGTCGGTTCTACCGTAGAACTTAGGACTCTGATAATTTCTTTCTGTGAAGAAATAGTGTTAAGCGTATTGACTGTGGTTATCAGTCCAGGGAGTCCAGTGTTGGTGCGGCAGCCGACGTATCCATACACCAGGACCCTGACTTCTGATTTCCGTCTCAGTGCTCGAAAACACTGATTACATGTGTGTTTCAAAAGTTTTCTTTGTTATTAATTTGTGTCAGCTCACCAAGTATATTGTATTAACCGTGGCACACCTATTTATTTTCAGGATGGCCCCACGATGGCAGCTAGCTAGGGTTCCAAGCTTTGTGCGAGATGGAAGCCCACCGAGCAATGGGGCCTCGGTGCAGGGCCCCATTACAGCTGAGGCACCAGTAGTACCTCTACCCGTTGGGCCACCGATACCACCAGCCACAGCAGCGGAGAGTGCATGCCGCCTGAGTGCGCTGCATGAGTTTCAGCGATAGAGGCTGCCCAGGTTCTGCAGAGAGACGAACCCTCAGGCAATCGAGGATTGGCTGGAGGCTGTTTTCCGAGTCTTCAGATTAGTAGGGACACTAGCTGAACTCATGGTGATCCTTGTGGCAAGCCTCCTACACGCAACAGCAGGTAGATGGTGGAGCTTGATGCTCCAGGTGCACGACAAGGAATATCTACTATGGACGGACTTAGAGAGTCTCTTCCACTCGGAGTTCATTCCATCCACCCTCCATGCGGTGCGCATCCAGGAGTTACTACAGCTGCGGCAGGGCAGTGTGATAGTAGCTCACTACTCGACGAGGTTTACCGACCTCTCGCGCTAATCCACAGACATGGTACAGGACCCATTCTTCCGGGCCCAGACCTTCGAGTAGGGACTGAGGCATGAGATCAGGGATTTGATGATCTCCCTCAGCATTCCGACATAGGCAGGAGTACTGGAGCGAGCCTTACTTGTGGAGAGATTCCTTGCTAAGCCTACGCCAGCAGGGAGGCCTACCGCAGGGCGACACGTAGCGGAGTCTTCTACAGCCGGCAGCAGACAAATGTCGCAGAGGTCCAAATGGACCAGGACATCAGGTGGACGACCTCAGGATACTAGTTCAGAGGTGCGGGGCACACGCAGTAGAGCCAGTCATGTGAGAGGTAGGCCTATGCATGCGGCGGGTAGGGCCACATGGCTCGTGACTGCCCGACCCACCATGAATAGAAGCAACAAACGGTTGAGGGACCACCCAGGCAGAGGCAGAGGTTTGACCGTGGTGGTCTGCAGGGAGCAGGCGGACGAGGCAGAGGAGCTGGACGAGCAGCAGGTGGTGGGCGACGCTTTGAGGCTCTACCACCACCACCACCAGGAGGTACACCCCGACCACAGGGAGCTAGCGGACAGAGGCAGGCTCAGCTTCAGGCAGTGGAGGCTTATGACCACGGCACACCTGAGATGATTCGAGGTACTATCTGTGTCTACTCCACCCTTTCTACAGTTCTTATAGACACAGGAGCGATTCATTATTTTATTGTCGTTTCCCTTGTTCGGAGCTCAGAGATTCCGACGGAGCCGTTGGCTCGATCCTTACGGTTATAGACTCCTACGAGAGTAGAATCGATGATTACACACTGGTGCCGGCAGTGTGAGATTACTCTAGGAGGTGAGAGCTTCGGCTAGGATCTTTTTATAGCGGCATCAATGCCTTACGACGTCATCTTGGGCGTGGATTGGCTATCTACAGTCCATGCTCAGATCGATTGTATTAGGTGCAAAGTGCGGTGTGTCCGCACAGATGGGAGCAGGTTCACCTTCACCGGTGAGAAGGGAGCCTTTTCAGCATAGGATGGACTTACGAAGAGGAGAGAGTAGCCGATCACACATTAGTTGGCTAGTCTCATCCTCGGAGCGGTTGATGTGCGGAGTCCGAGTTTTCCTGTTGTGGTGGATCAGTATGCGGGTGTTTTTCCTGACAACGTTCCAAGACTACCTCCTCGCAGAGAGGTAGATTTCTACATTGACCTATACCCTAGGACAACCCCGATATCTACTCCAGCATATCGGATGGCTCCCACTGATCTTCATGAGCTATGAGTACAGCTGGAGGACTTGCAGGGTAAGGGATTCATCCGACCCAGTGTTTCACCCTGGGCTTCTCCGATTTTATTCGCCAAGAAGGCGGATGGGATCTTACGACTATGTGTCGACTAACATCGCCTGAATCAGGTAACTGTAAAGAATAAGTATCCACTCTCCAGTATTGACTACCTCTTTGATCAGCTCAAGGGAGCATGATGGTTATCGAAGATAGACCTCAGGTCAGGCTATCATCAGCTCAGAGTTTGAGACGAGGATGTGCAGAAGATGACCTTCAGGTGTCAGTATGGCCACTTTGAGTTCTTGGTTATGCCTTTTGGTGTAACTAATGCTCCAGCAGTGTTCATGAGTCTCATGAACAGGATCTTCCAGCCTTACCTCGATCAATTTTTCATAGTCTTCATCTACGACATACTGATTTACTCGAATACTGAGGAGGAGCACGCCTACCACTTACGGGTTGTACTTGACACACTCCGAGAGCACCAACTTTATGGAAAGATCTCAAAGTGTCAGTTATGGATTCGAGAGGTCCACTTCTTGGGGAACGTCATCTCTGAGTCAAGAGTTGTGGTGGATCCTACAAAGATCTAGGTAGTACTTTCTTGGGAGCCACCCAAGAGTGTGACAGAGGTGTGGAGTTTCCTAGGCCTAGCTGGGTATTACCGGAGATTTGTACCAGACTTATCCAGAGTTGCAACACCACTTTCAGCTTTGAAGAATAAGGGGAAACCCTTCGTGTGGTCAGATAGATGTCAATAGAGCTTTCAGGAGCTGATAGAGAGATTGAATAGTGCACCCATCTTGAGGCTACCAGAGGAGGGCGTAGGGTATGTAGTATACTACGATGCATCAGGGACCAGACTCGGGTGTGTCCTGATGCAGGAGCAGGTGGTGGTCGCTTATGGTTCACGACAGTTGAGGTAGCATGAGTAGAACTACGCTACCCATGACCTGGAGTTAGCAGCAGTGGTCTTCTCCTTGAAGACGTGGCAGTACTATCTGATGGGCGAGCGCTTTACAGTTTACTATGACCACCAGAGTCTCAGGTACATCTTCTCGAAGAAGGACCTGAACTTAAGGCAGCGATGATGGATTGAGTTCCTCCATGACTATTACTTTGAGATAGTCCATACTCCTAGGAAGGGGAACATGGTAGCTGATGCTCTCAGTAGGATATCGGGCAATCAACTACTTGGAGAGGCGACAAAGAAACTAGCCACATTGCAGATATCCTTCATGGATAGAGATGGAGCAACCTTTCTACAATCACTCACAATCACTCCTCCACTACTTCAGCGGGTCATAGAGGCACAAGGTGGGGATATTGACTGTGAGATACGACATGCACAGATATCCACAGGACAGGCACCTGATGGATTTTCTGTAGGAGGATAGCATGTCATCCTCTTCAGGGGATGTACCATGGTACCAGTTGCATTACAAGAGGAGGTACTGAGGGATTTTAACACTTCCCCTTTAGTGGTACATCCTGGAGTAGTGAAGATGTACCAGGATCTCAGACGACAACACTGATGGCCGGGTATGAAGAAGGTTGTGGCAGAGTTCGTTTCATGATGCCTCACCTTCTAGCAGGTGAAGGCAGAGCACCAGGTACCAGCATACTTGGTACAACCCTTAGAGGTCATGAAGTGGAAGTGGGACGGGATATCCATGGATTTCGTGATGGGGCTCCCTCATACTTCCAGAGGACACGACTCCATCTGGGTGATTGTAGACCGACTCACCAAGTCATCCCACTTACTACCTATCAGAGAGTAGGGATTAATGGAGAGCTTGGGATGCCTCTACATTCAGGAGATCGTACAGCTTCATGGTGTACCATCATATATCATCTCCGATCGAGACACTCGCTTTAATTCCCGGCTTTGAAAGGGGTTGCAGGAGACTTTTGTGATGCAGCTATGCCTGAGCACCGCCTTTCATCCTCAGACGGATGACCAGACGAAGAGAACCATTTAGACTCTTGAGGACATGCTCCGTGCATGTGTTCTTGACTTTGGTCATAGCTGGGAGGATCACTTAACCTTGGTGGAGTTTGCGTACAACAACAGCTACCACTCCACCACCGGGATGGAACCATACGAGGCATTGTACGGTTGACCTTGCAGATCACCTCTGTGCTGGACTGACCCTGGGGAGTCAGCACTCGTAGGACCAGCGATGGTTCAGGCTATGATAGAGAAGGTGCAGATCATCCAGGAGTGGATGAGGACTGCACATAGCAGACAGAAGTCCTATGCTGATAGGAGGCGGAGACCACTGGAGTTCGAGGATGGAGACCACATTTTCTTATGGGTCTCACCTCGACGTGGATTACAGATATTTGGCTGGGGAAGCAAGTTATCTCCGTGCTTCATCAGAACATTTCAGGTTCTCAGTAGGGTAGGCAAGTGGCATATCTCCTGGATCTTCCACCTCAGTTGCACCGGGTGCACGACGTCTTCCACGTATCTCAGCTCAGGAGATACGTGCACGACCCGATGCATATCATTGATCATGGGGAGCTGGACATCGATGACGGGGCGACATTTGCAGAGGTCCCAGTGGAGATCGAGGATCGACAGGAGTAGGTCCAACGTGGATGGTCAATTCCTCTGGTGCACATTCGTTGGCAGCACGAGAACCTCCAGGAGATCACATGGGAGCGGGAGGCTCAGATGCGTGCATAGTAGCCTCATTTGTTTCCCTAGTTTATGATGTAGCTTTACGGGGACATAAATCCCTGAGGTGAGAGTAATGTAAAGACCCGTAAATTTCAAGGAAATTTTTTTCTTATATTCTTTGGGATTTTACGAGTACGCAATTTCTGACGGTACCTGATTCTGAGGCCCGGTGTGCCCAGAATTAATTTCCAAAGTTTAGCTTGGGTAGGTTCAGTAAACGAACGAGCGGGTTTTTCTATCTTTTGAACTGGTGCTCGGAATTGAAATATGAGGGCACCGATGAACTCACAATGCCGATATTTTCTTAAGAGGACTTTTACTGTAGATGCGTTTGCACGAGAGAAGAAGTTAAATTTTGGGGTTTAAATAAGAAGTAAATAAAATTGTGTACAATTTTATTTTATTATCCTTGGAAGTTAAACTCTCCCATGGGAATTTGTTGGTTGGGCCCACAACCACCCAACTTCCCATGTGTGGTTATGTGGGAGGTGGGGCCCACACGAGCCCCACCCTTTTCACATTCCATAACCCCTTAACCCCCTTTGAACTCCCATGTTAATTACATGGAAACTCCCCATTATTTTTTGCATCCTTTAAATGTGTAACTCTTCCTCTCCCCTCTCTCCCTCTTTAAAAAACTTTCCAACCTATCACTTAATTAATTATACAACTCATGGTTTAATTAATTAAGTGAATTAGGATTTGAATTTTGTAATTTTGAATGCATGGAAAATAAAAATAAAATAAGGAGAAGCCTTATTTTATTTTGTTTAGAATTTTTGTGTGATGAGGAATTGGGGAGAACACTAGTGTTTTTAAAGAACTTCATCCTCAACGAAGGACGATTCTTCTCTGATGAAGAACATAGACCCTTCATCGTAGAACAACTCGACGACCATGGTTCTCATCCTCTTCTTCCTCCGCGACAAGAGAGGAGACACCGATGTGGGGAATTCACCAACGACGACGCACCTTAATTATCTCTCCTTCGTGACAAGAGAGGGAACATCGTCCTTCCTCAGGTGCACACTGACGACGAAGGAAACGACACCATCTTCCGCGATACCCAGCGAACGACATCGATTATTGAGGTAGGGGTTTAATCTTGAAAGTCGATGTTTACGTACCCTGTTCTTG
The DNA here is from genome assembly GCA_963277665.1 of Viscum album. NCBI lineage: Eukaryota > Viridiplantae > Streptophyta > Magnoliopsida > Santalales > Viscaceae > Viscum > Viscum album. The sequence goes on from OY728152.1 coordinate 1,648,175,180, forward strand.
TTGGAAATCGTTGTTGAATATGGCTGATTGCTATCGTTTTATGTGGAGGGTGCGGTCCGAACGAACACGGCCTGACAACCCTCCGTTGTTCTCATTTATTATTTTAGAATTAACAATTGATGATGGAGGAAGCACGACGTCATCACGCCATGCTGGGAACGAGGCGAAGGGAACCGGAGCTGTCGCCCTGGTTGTGCGGAAAGAACCATGGCCCACTACATGGGCTGCTTCGGCAGAAGAACCGGGTAGGCCGGGCAAAGAGGTGTCGCGACACCAGGAGGGCGCCGCGCTAGAGGACCGGCCAACCCATCGTTCGGCCGGGCGGAGCCGGACCGCGACGCCAGGAGGGCGCCATGCTAAAGAAGCTGCGGCCCGATGTGTGGGCCGTGTGCGCCAGAGGGCTGGCCGGCCAATCTGGCCGGTTTGGGAAAGGGCAGCGCCGCCGGTGAAGAAGACCGGGGGGGCTGCGCCCCCCCTAGAGCCCGCTCGGCCAGCCGGGCCGCGTGCCCAGCCAGGCCGCGTCGGGCCGCGCCACTTCGGGCCGGGTTATGTAATTCTTCGGACCAGTCCGACACCCCTGTTGGGTCGAACCCATCAAACTGGGTCAACCCGGCCCGTCGGCCCACTGGGCTAAACGGGTCTGGCCCATTATTCACTTAAACATGAATAACTTAAGGACCGCGTGTCCGATCGACGCGCCATCTGCGGCACTGGGACTCTTTTGATGAGATGGTCCTTTTTCGATACTCTAAGTGAGTTTTGGATGAATTTGGATATCATCTGGGTTAGAAACGAGCGTATTTCTAACCAGGCCCTTGGGACAGAAAAGCCAATATCTCTCAGACCGGGCGTCCGATTGACGCGCTGTCTGTCGCGTTGAGTTCCTATTGATGAGACAGAACTTTGGGATACATCAAATCTGGACTTTGTGATATTTTATGTATCGACCCCCCTTGGCTCGTGGATCGGACCCTCCCGGAATCGAGCGTACTGTGTGCGGGAACCCTAGAGCTGGATGCGACTGCGAAGATGATGACGACTGTACTTGGATCCTACGTGGGTTCGGTAGCGAGGACGATTGTACTTGGATCCTCCGTGGGTTCGGCAGTGATGAAGACTATACTTGGATCCTACGTGGGTTTGACAATGATGGTTACTATACTTGGATCCTATGTGGGTTCAGCAGCGATGACTTCTGTACTTGGATCCTACGTGGGTTCGGTAGGGGAGATGATTCAGAGGCTACATCTATCATCTCCACCCCTCTTCGTGAGTAGTATACCTGTGTGAGATGAGTCTTGACTTTTAATCAATATCATCGATATGATTGAATTACTTTCCTATGTGGACTGGGTTGTGCTTTCCTGTGTTGACAGGGTTGTACTTGGGCTCGTGAGTTGGAGCCAAACCGGAATTGATGACTTAGGTATATGTATGGGAATATACATAATTAGAGTTGGTTGTTACTTTTTGTATATATATTTCCTTTGTGGTATATCCTTTGTGGATTCTGGGAGACCGTCGGGAGTCTCGGGGTCCCTACTGAGTATCGTATACTCACCCCTGGATAGGCTATGCCCGCACTACGTTGTGTTGGATGTAGACGACATACATCACTGATCGAGGTGGATTCTAGTGGAGCGGGATGGTACCTAGAGGTGGACCACTTGGTGGGATGTACACGGAGCGGACGACCGGACCTGAGGAGCTGAAGAGACCATTTGTACCCACCCTTCAGGTGGGATAGCTGGAGGATGACTCGGTGGTTGCTGATTTACTTTACTACTGCTGTACTTTCTTTTCAGTTGTACTGTACTTTCAGTTGGGTTTGAATTCTGGCCCATTTACTTTCCAGAACTTACTTTTATTCTCAGTTTACTTAGTGTTTACTTCAGTTTGCGTACTCTATTGTGTTTGTTTACTTATATAAAGGCAATGCCTTCCCTTTTATCGGGTTTTACACCTTTGGTGCTAGTCTCCAGCCCCTGGCCTATGGAAGGCGGGCTTGGGGTAATCACGACACGGGCCCCGAGGACGGGTCATGACATAGAAGGTCTCTCCTCCCCCTTGATGTTCCTAAATGAGATATTTCTAGGTAGGAAACTTTTTCCCTAGGCGGTTATAAATGTGATGTATCTTGATTAAATACATTCAACACTAAAAAAAGGAGGTATGGTCGACCTTAAGCATCATCATAGAACCGAAGGATTAATGATTATTTTATTTCACTTATATATTTTATTTTATTATTATTATCATATCACATAGTACATGCACTACATATATTGGTTATGTTAAGGACATCATTGGTGGTGGCCTATTGAGTTTTAATCACACACTTTTCAGGTAAATCTGACACTTTGGTACCCAATTAGACCTCATGATCATAGGTATAGGTTGGGAAGAGGCATGATGTTAGTTGATTCAGAAAGATAGCTTAGATGGAGTTAAGAGATGGGTCTGAGTGGTGATTCGAGACTAGGTGATGGTAATTTTTTAGTTCTGGTTATTTTGGTTTGGGGTTGTATATGATTTACCCATAGGATATTTTGTTGATGTATTTCTCACTTGTGTGACATTTAGATAGTTAATTTATTACAACATGAGTTTATTATTTATTTTTGGTGGATTGGGCTACGTTGTTTATTTATTCCTATAGATATTGTGATGATTGGTTATATGATATTTTTACTATTTATGCTACTTTGATATGAAGGTATAGTCTCCCCATGGAATCACTTTATGTCACAACCCACTACCTCCAAATATACCGCAATTAAGGAAGATATATAATGACCCCCCGAGTCCCATCTCCAGTAGGCCTTGTGTTGGAGACTAAAACCGAGGGTATAAAAATCTCATAGTATGAGAGAAATTACCCTCTATAAATGAAAAAATAGGAGATAGGATAAAAAACCACTCCAACAGATAATATAAAAGTAAAAAAACCATCCCACACTACATGAATAAAGTAAAACTGATACATATTAAAGTATCCAGTATACCAAAAGACAAGTATATGACAACAACTCAACAAAAGTTCCAACCCAGTTAGTAATGTCCAGCTCAGTCCCCAAATTCCTCCTAGAAACCTAAAAATAGTTTATATATGTAGGGTGAGCATAACATGTATACTCAGTAGGGACATAACCAAGGTATCAAGTGCACATGTGAGAAGAACATACTAATGTGCCAGTGAACAAACAATATAAACAACAAGCACTTATACGGGTCAACTAAACAAACCCAGCCGCACCATAACTCACTCACCAAATCACACATCCAATATAATAATATAGCATCGAGATTTTAATAAAGCAAAGAACCCCGTTTCCACTTCCCCCACTAATTTTCTGCTCTCATTCCCCAATGTTGAACATCCTATGCACCCATCCATTCCATAAACATCACATCACATCAAATCATATACCATTCATCTCTGATGTGGGTTGAGACACATCCCTACCCACCCCACCCTTGAAAGTTCTAGAATCCAGTGCTAGCATTAGAAGTCATCACATCACATATCGCCCACAGACACCTGAGCCATCACATCTCACCTCATTTGAAGATTCATGGACCATCATAGCATATCTCAACTATATAACTAGAGCAGCAGGGTATTATGAACATGAAGGAAATTAACCTTGTTCCCACCTCCTACAATGTATGACAACCCAAACCACGTAAGGAAACAAAACAAGCACAAACACACAACAACAACACAAATCGACTTCCATAATTTATTCATGGGATTTCATCACATAACTTCCTCTTTATTTATTATGGGTATTATCACACAAAACAGATTCCATGGGAAACCAATTTATTAGCTAAATATATGTTATTTACCCTTTTATTCTAGTTGTGATAACAGAACAACAAAATAAGGGTCTCAAGGCATATCATCTACAACACAAACAAGGCTACCAATAGTTGTTATTTTTAGTATTGGCAACAATCATTCTCAATATCAACAAAAATATATATCAAGGTAGTAAAGCATATGATATCTACCCTTACCCATCAATTTCAATTATTAAAATTAATTATCTTTATTATACCAACACTTAATATCCACCCAAAGGAAATAAAAATAATCCAATCCCCACACATAACACATATAAAGGGAGAGAACGAGGATACCCTACCTCAAGAAAGATTTATGATCTCATTATGTACAATAGGGAAAAGAAGAAATAGCCCACAGACCACAACTTCCACAAAAAACCACAATCACCCAGAATTGCACCAAAGGGTTATCAAAACCACAATCCAAACTCACCCCAAACCAAAGAAACATCACTACAATGGATCTCTGAGGGAAGAATGAGAGAGAAAAAACTAATAAAGGGAGAAGGTCTTAACATCGTTCACCAACAAGAAACCACCAGAACCCAAGGATTAATGTGAGGCAATATGGGTTGAAAAGTCTTCCAAAATCACCTAGGGTTCATCATAAAATGAGATAATCAAATACGGTTGAATGAGAAGAGAATTAGCCAAACCAGTGTTATAAACAACTTGTAATTCACATATTTCACACCGTGAATTGCATTTTCATGACATGAATTCCATGAGGTCTGTAGATTACAAGTTTTGAATTCCATTTAAGCCATGAATTTCCTATATATTCAATTTTTACTGAAAATTAAGTCACCTCAACTTGAATTAATACACATTGTGAGTTCAGTTCATGTCGTGAACCACCTGATGCAGTACTCTTGTAGCTCCAACCTCCACTAAACCTCTTCTAACCTCTTCTGAACACTCTCCTATGACAAAACCATCAAATTAATGGATTAGGAAGGCACATACCATTACATTAGATACCTCTCAAATGATTCTTGTCCTCAAGAATCAAAACCAAACCCAATAAAAAGAAAGAGGTCTGAACAACCACCCCACGTGAAACCTCTCAAGGATCTCGCCACACCGTAAATTCTAACACCATCCAAACACATCCAACCTTGACAACCACAACATATTATGTAGCCACATCACCATGCAACCACATTACCACCTCTCATTGGGCACAACCCCACATCATTTGGTACCAGCCACAAACCACCTCCTTCCTACATAGCCATCCATACAACCATATCATCTCTATATAGCCCAATCCAACCACTACCAAAACCAACACATAAAAATTCTATAACAAACCAAGTATTTATAGAATAATTTGTTTTTATATTTATTAGTATTTAAATATCAATTCGTAAAATAAATAATTTATTACATGGTAATTTATTTTAAAACATCATTTTTTCAATTATATAATTTAACTTCAACAAAAATAATTTCATTTTTGAATTAATAATGTTTAAATTATCTTATTATGAATTTTTAAGAATTTTCTAAAAAAGTTTAAGTTTTGGTGAATAGTAAAAAATACAGTTTTTTTATAAAATATGGCATTTTTTTGAAATCTTGAAGACATAATTATGATATAAAATTTATTGAATAACTAAATTGTGATTTTATAAGAGTAATATTGTACATAAAAAATTCAAAACATGTATGTTATAATTTATTTCATGATAGGTATAAAAATTATTGTCAGTGTCGACGTAGTGCTTGCACATCATTGACAATGTCAAATTTGGTTCTTTATAAATAATAATTGAGTGATAAAAATTATTTTCAAGACTCATTTATTAAATATTATATATTATTTATTCTTTTGGATGTTAATTTTAAATTTTATAGTTATATATCATTAATCTTATCAAAATGTTTGTGCAATGCTTGCGCAGGGCAAGAAAAGACAAAATAAAAAATTTAAGATGTTGTTTTGGCATGCATATGAGTGAATATAAATAATGAATGAATCTAGAATTTTATTTTGAACTTAATTAACTTTTTTTATGATAGTAATTTATTTTTAATTTTTATATATGAAATAATTAACATTAATTATTATGCAATGCTGATGCAGCGCTTGTGCAAGCATTAGGAAAATAAATAAAATGTTTTTAATTAAAATTATAAGAATTATCAAATGACCAATATTTTGGATAAATATTTTTCTATGTGAAAGTGTCAATCATTATATTCTTTATATTCTATTTTGGGACATTTTGGATACACAAGAATCACTTTAAGACCTTTATGATATTTTATTCAAAAGTAAGTCAAGGTGTTCACACTATAAACTTTAGTTTGTATAAAATTTTTAATATGATGTTTTCCATAATTTTTATTTGAATAATATTAGTCTTTAGAAATATAATGGAATTATATTTCTCTTCAAATTTTATTTTTAATTTTTAGGTAATAAATAATTACCTTAATGGCTTGGATATTTATGATGCAGTAAATATTTAACTAATGAATAAATCAAATTAATGATTTTAAAATAGTAAAATAAATATAATTTTATATTTTTAAGTTAATTAACAATTTCTATAGGTAATTATAATATGTATAAGATATAATAAAAAATTTAATTCTAATTTGAAACCTTGTTTTATGTTTTTAAAGTCAAAAGTTATGAATAATGTTTAATTTGAAAAAATAATTTTTCATGAATACAATATTTAATTAAAATATTTAAAAATCAAAAAAAAAAAATTAATAAGGAAAAAATGAAATCATTTGGTCTATAATCTGATATAATATGATTTTTATCCCTTTTAAAAGTCTTAAAACCTATAATAAATTTATTATATTTTAAGCCTTATTGTTCTGGAAACCTCAGCCAAATTCCCTCCTCCTCATCACTTTACACATTCTTGATCTCCTGGTCACACAAAAATACCACTTCCAATAGAATTAAAGAGGTTCTCAAGGAGGAATTTTCAAGAAGTAAGGTTCCTTTTTCTTCTCTTTTAATTTATTTCTCACTTATACCTTATCCCCACCTATTATACAATGTTTCATGAAAACTCTAGTATAACATATATACTAGAGTTTTGTTGTGTTTATGGTATATTCATCATAAAATCTCTCGTCTTCTTTTTTTATTCTTAAATAACGAAATCATCGTTCGTGGTATGTCAATTCACCGCCTTTGTGGATGATGATTTTTTGTTTCCCTTTTACCAAAATCATGGAAAGTTTAAATTAATATGTAATTTTTTAAAATGACCTAAATATATATATGTTATCACTTATGGAGTTTTTCTTCCATTCGACAAGAAAATGCTTTACGAATTGACCATGGAAACCATGTAAAACACACACCCAAAACAATGAAAATAACAAAATATTATTAATAAATGAGTGGAATGATGTTATAAAATGATCATATAAGGTGTTATAAAAATGAACATGTTTCTGTAAAATATTAATAACATTATTTTAACCATTATACATGTGGTTTAAACACATTTTAAGTAAGAAAAACCTGAGGTAAGGTAATTCTTAACCCAATTTCCATTCTTTGGGTTAACTGTATACTTTATTAATTATGTGGTATTAAGATTATTTGTGTGATAAATTTTGTTTATATTATGTTGTATTATGTGTATTTACAGTTTATACACATATTCCTTCCATTATATTAATTCTCACTTTAATTATATTATATTTTAAGATACTTTTATTTTAAAATACCCTTTTAAACTTATATTTTTAAAAAATTAAAATGGGATGTTTTATTGAAAATATTATTCTTTTATGATTGTGTTTTGGTTCTTGGGAATTGTTTATGATGAAAGGTGAGACCTATATCTCCCTCCAATGTGTTGGGTATTTGTAAGTTAAAGGTCATCCATATGGTTACTCCAAGTTCAGCTAAGATGGTTACACCATATGGTATCCATGAGGGTTACATTATAAGGTAGCTGTGAGGGTTACGAATCATAAGGTAGATATGAGGGTTACAAAATTAAGTAAGTAATTCCCCAAGATACCTTTATGGTTTTATTTATATTTTCTATGTTTAATGGAAATATCATGTTTCACAAAGTAAGTATATGATACTTTATGGGTGAGAAGTACATATTTTTGAAAATGATTTCATATGTTTATAAGTATTTATGGACTAATGGTTTCTCTCCTTCTTTTTATATCCCTTACTGAGATTTTTTGATCATCCCAAGTTTTAATTTTTTTCATAGGGTGTAAGTATGGGTAAGAGAAAAGGAAAAGCTAAGATGAATGTTGTGAATAATTTTCATGAAAATATTTTCATGTTTTTAATTTAAAACTTTTGTATTATGAAATAAATGGATACTATTTTATTAGTAACTACTTTGTATTATTTTGGGTCGATATATATGAATTATGTCCTAACATTATAAAACTATAAACCAAAAATATCTTTGGGAATGTAAAGAAGTGAATTCTAAGAGAATTTACTAGATTATGTAACGTTTAAGGTCAGGTCTTTATAAATTCCTTGAGCACATAAATAAGAGAATTCCATCTTCAATGTTAAGATATTTTCCACTTTGGGTGACACTCACTCACCCACACAATTTTAATCACATCAAAGTATAATGCGTCATAATTAGGATTAAGGTCCTCCCATTTTCATATGTTAGAAGATTTATCACTCATCACAAATCAAGAAAACAACACATCTCATAAAAAAAATAAGAACTAAACATCACATCATCTAGGAAAAACTAAACAAAGTGAAGCAAAACTCAAAACAAATCCAGGTACTAGGAACAAATCCACATATCTCACTCCCAAGTACTCTCCTCCAACCCAACATGCCTCCAAAACATGCAAAACAATATAATGGTTCATCCACGCATCATATTTTCTCAATGATATTATTAGTTCCAGGCATAGTGGAAGCATGTGGTGGTGGGAGATATATTAAAATTTATTTTAATAATTGTTTCCCAAAACCATGAGAAAGAATCTTTCATATCAAATTTATATTTAATTTATTTAATATATGAAGAATAAATACTTGGGCTTAGGAACATTCTTCTTTGATGATTGTTGATCGTCCGAAAAGAACCTTTTAGTTTGTCTTTGTTTTATTGTAATGATCCAAAGATAGAATCCCTGTAGAAATGATTCACACGTGCTCCAATGATCTCTGAGAAAAACCACTCGATCATCAGGTTCTAGCATGGTGAATCAAATGTTTTGTGTTGTTAATTTTTGATCTCTCATTCTTCAGTATTGAAGAAATATCTCTTGCGCTTATTATTCTTGATAGGGAGAGATAAAGAGGTGTTGAGAGAGAATTTGTTATGCGTAACAATTCTCTATTCTCAATTTTTGGGTGCTCTACACAATAAACATAATTGTCTATTTATAGAGTTAGGATTTAGGTTAAAATATTATTTAATTACATGATGTCCATTAAATAATATTTATTGTCTTTAATAAAATTCATTCCACATAATAATAATGATAATATTATTATTTTGTGGCATGCACCAACTTGCACAATAACACATATTATTTAACTGGATTATTAATTAATATTTTTCACTAGGAATGGTCTTGATCTGTTTGAACTCCTCTTGCATTTATTGAACACCCAAATAAAATTTTTATTCATAAATAAATATTTCATTCACATACTAGAGAATAAATATTTATTAAATATTCAATAAAACAAATAAATATATTTTTATTCATATACCGATGAATAAATATTTATTTAATTTATGCAATCAATATAACTTTAATACAAATTTTCCTCATACTTGAGAACAATATTTATTATATTAATTAAACTCAAATATAATTTAATTGATATCAACAAAAATACTTAGTGCGTGACCTGGATTCTTTCTCGTTGGCATTAGGTGGACTTGACTAAAGTCCAAGATTACTGTCTAGCAACAGGTCAAGGTACCCAAGAAAAAGAACTTAATGTTGTAACGAAGAAAACCACATATGAAATCTCACTATGAAATATAATTCCTTTATCACAATATCTCATAATCAAGTTACACGACATTGTCATTAACCTATTTTCTCGATACATCTTTCTTTGACTATTTGAAATAAATGTGTCATTACACCATGGCCATGAAATTTAGGTGATATTTATATTCCAATAAAAGGGCTAATATATCAACTCCCATAAATATGGAAGGTAAAAATACTTCCTTGACACATCCATTGATGACATGTTAATCATGGCGCACCCAACATACCTTACTTCCTGCTAACATGTGGCATGGTGGTTTTCCTTAGTAAATCTAAGTACATGAGTCATGACATACATTAATGATAATCTTAAAGTCTAAGGAACATTATACACTCTCGCAAATAAGAATATACAATGACACCAAAACATATGGAATTCCTAATGGTGGGTATATTATCATAATCTCTCATCTTGGAGATTACCAAGTGAAAACTTCATGAGAAGAAGCCTCATTAACTTATGAGTACTCACACCCAATGGTCTAAATACTACGTGTCCCATCATAGCATGTTATCCAACCATAGAAATATATTAATAATTTTTTCATAACACTTCAAGGTTCTCATCATAGTGGGGAAATTATATGGCCTTATCAATGCGATAAATACTCTATGACATTATTATATTAAATCCATGAAAAAAATGTAGAATATGTAATAAGACGTTAAATTAATATCCAATACATCAAATATACATGTAATCAAAGTAAAATCAGCTATTAATATGACACCAACTCTAGAAAACTCCCACTTTGACTAGAGATAACTGTTTATGACTTTTAGTTTGATAGACCTTGAATTATAATCATGTTTCTGTTGAGTCAAGGTTTTGGTCAAGGGGTCCTCCATGTTTTCTTCCATGGAAATACTACTCACTTCAACCTCAAAACTTTGAGAAAAATTCCTCAAGAGATGATACTTCTGAAGTATGTACTTCGTCTATTTATATGACCTTGACTCTTTTTTGAGAACCACCACTACATTATTATCACAATAGAGTGTGATATGATCTTTATTTCTAGGTACCACATCAATATCTTGAATTAAGTTGCACATATATAATGCTTATTTAGCTTCCTCAGAATCTGTAATATACTTGGACTCTTCTGTAGAATCTGTGACCACAGCTTCTTTTAGCTCTTCCAGATCACAACACCTCTATTCAAAGTTAAGATGTATCTTGTATGTGACTTCATGTCATCCTGATCAGTTTGGAAAGTAGAATTTTTATATCCTTTGATGAATAGTTCCTCATTTCCTCCATAAACTAGAAATATATCCTTAGTACAACTCATATACTTAAGGATTATCTTGACTTCCATCTAATGGCAGTCACCTCGATCTTCTTGATATATACTTACCACAATCAATGTGTAGGAAAAATCTAGCCAAGTACATAGTATAACATAAATGACCGATCCAATTGCTAACGCGTATGGAATAATTTCCATTCTGTTTCTTTCCTCATGTGTCTGAAGGCACATTTTCTTGTAAATATGAATGAAATATGACATTGGCAACAATCCCATATTGTATTTTTTCATACCGAATCTCTTCAGTATCTTGTCAGCGTATGTTCTTTGACTTGGGTTGAGAAACCTATTATATTTATCATGATTGATCTTGATCCCAAGAATATATGATACGTCACCCAATTCATTCATAGAGAAGCATTTATTCAATCACATATTAATAGACTGTAAGACTGGTATTTCGTTTCCTATGAGTAATATGTCATCAACATATACTATTAAGAAAATATCTTCTGTAACGACCCGAAATTTTGAATAAATCTTGTTTCCTAATTTTATGTGTTTTTTTTTATTTTATTTTTGTACTCAACAAAAATGTTTCATTTGATAACATGAGTATAATTAAAATGAGACTGTTGGGTTTTGACCGTTATTTGACCATTGGTCAATATGACCGCTGGAAACTAAACGTTTTGATTATTGTCTCTAAATACAAGTAATCTTGGTTAATTAATATAGAAAGAAGACTCGATGGCCTCACCCAGTAGTCTTGGACCGATCGAAGCCCATCTAACAGAACTTGGGAAGGAGGTAGCACCACTGGGCTTTGCTCTAGACCAAACCCAAGCTGAACTTCATCGTATGAAGGTAGAACAGGATCGCCTTCGCGAGAAGTTCAAACTGATAGAAATTACTACTCGTGCGATGCTGGTCGAGCCTCCCTCGGATTCTCTCACCTTATCACACCTCACACTTAGGTCCTATGCTGGTGTGATAAGAGGCTATGTAAGGATACCGTAACTGCCTTGTGTAATCCTTTGTTTTAAATAAAAACTGGGATTTCTTCTTTTGATGAAGTTTATGAATTTTCAAATGACCGGATAAATATAGTATGCATATTTTTGATGAATTTTAGAAAAGGATATTTTAAAAATGCTTATGTAAACCTTAAATAATTAAAAATGTGTAATGATTTTCAAAAAATGGTCTTCTAAAATTATGTTCAGTACGAAATTTAGAGTCTAATAAGATCAACTTGATTTTTGATGAATAGTAAATTATGAATAGTGATTTTATGATTAGGATTAGTAATGTGTCCAAATGGATTAGTAATCTCACTTAAAGAAAGTATTAATATAATCTAGGCACCTTGATTAAGTAATGTGATTCAATAAAATGGTTAAATAATGATTTCATAAATTATTATTCAAGTATTAGTTTTTTCGGATGAATAGTGCTTTTTAATTAAAAAAATAATTAAAAATATTTAGAAAATTAATTTTATAAAATGGACTTCATTTTTGAACTCAGAGCATCGATATTATGTTAAGGTAATTTTTGGGGATTTTTCTGAAAAAAATGAATTTTCGATGAATAGTGTTTTTAATTAAAAATATTTAGAAAATTATTTTTATAAAATGGAGTTCATATTTGTAATCAGAGCGTTGATATTTTGTTATGGTGAAATTTTGGGATTATTCTGAGAAAGTTGAATTTTCGATGAATAGTGAAAATACAGTTTTTAAGTTACGGGTGCTTAATGACATCATTAAATGATGTATTAAGTTTGTAATCAATATGTTAGACTTATGAATAGTAAGATAAGGTATGAGGTGTCCCAAGTGGCCAATGCCATGGGCAAATACCATGTGCAAGCCCATGGTTTTGCCAAAACCACTAATGAGGTGTCCCTTTGCCATTAATGTCTTGTCCCCTCACTTTCCCTATAAATACCAAGCCCTCCTCTCATCCATTCGACTCCCCACTCTTCCCCAATGAAGTTATGATCTCAATACCTCCCAGGAGTCCTCTCAAGGTGCCCCCAAGCCCTCAAGGTCCCAACCTTTGAGGTTTAAGAGTTACTTTTTAAGGTTAGGGATCCGACCTCTCTCTTTCATTTCAAGTAATCTCTTTTATGTCATTCCTTTTATGCTCCATGTTATAATGTTGGAGGATGTTCTTTTATACTCCTCTTACTTCCCTTTTCATGTTCATATAATGAGATATAACCTCTTACTCTCATTATTTTATTTTATGAAGTTTTAAGTGGCGCCGTTAGGCTGCCGAAATTTTTGTAACGAATTCTTTCTCCCTTCTCGTTTTTCAAGATCTATTTTCATGTAAAGTATTTCAAGTTCCTTTTTATTATGTTGGGGTATGATATCTAAATTTATCATACTGATATTTTATTATCATATGATGAGAGACCCCATTTGATCTCTTCAATTCAGTATTTTGAAGTTTTAAGTGGTGCCGTTAGGCTGCCGAATTTTTAAGTGGTTCTTCACCCTTCTCGTTTTGAAGTTCTACTTTCATGTCAATTCTTTCAAGTTACTTTTTGTTATGTTGGGGTATGATCTATATATCTATCATACTGTAATCTTATGTTCATATGATGAGAGACCCCATTTGATCTCTTCAATTCAGTATTTTGAAGTTTTAAGTGGCGCCGTTAGGCTGCCGAATTTTTTAGGGGATTCTTTCACCCTTCTCATTATTTTCAAAGTTCTACTTTCATGTCAAGTATTTCAAGTTTCTTTTTAATTATGTTGGGGAATTATATCTATATCTATCATACTTAACTCTTATGTTCACATGATTAGAGACCCTATTTGATCTTTTTAAATCATTTTTGTTGAAGTTTAATTAACGCCGTTAGGCTGCCGAACTTTCATAAGAGAAATCTAATTTTTTTTCTCTTCCTTCCATGTTTTCATTTCAAATGGTATGTCCTTGAAATTTCATTACCATGATCATGTATCCTTATTATTCTGTCCATCTACTGTTTTATGGGTCATTTATGAATGTTTGACCCATTTTCCCTCTCTTTTTAATGTCTTCTAAAACCTCGTAACATAGCCGTTATGCTGCAGAATTTCCGTCTCAAAATGTATCTCCATTTTTCTAAAGTTATTTTATATTATTAAGTGATTACTCAAAGCTATTTATTCTAAAGGGGTATTCACATATATACCAAAATGTACTATTTTAAATTCTGCGATTTACATACATGAGACCCACCTTCCTTTTCTGTGGGTTTTAAAGTGACGTAAAGATCATGTCTTTAAATCAGTTTTTAAAACGTTATGATTATAAAATGAAACCCATTTATTTTATGCTATATGGGTTATTTATGAAATGTTTGATGATGATATATGTGTATCACATGATAAAAAAGACAAATTTAAGGGTGCGCCCTGATAGCGCTCCAATGCATTGGGTAATTATGTAACCACTAGAGATTACAATTTTCACGATACCTTGGTGAATAACCTTGGTAATTTTTAAATGACACCTTGGGGATGGACCTTGGTGATATGTTCATGATTGTCTATGTTAAATGATGTAGCCACATCTTCAAGTTATGAAAAATGTTATTTTTATTATGATATGCCTCGTGGTTTCATTTTCATGCCATAAAGTTCTTTTCATGACCTTATTGAAGTATCTCAAGTTCACATGTAAAATGTTTCTCTTGTTTCCCTTACTAGTCCTTCTGCTCACCCTTTCTTTTGATGTATGTCTCCAGGTTATGAGATGCAGTAATGAACCTAGTATGAACATGAGTAGAAGCCTTTCAAGTGTTTAAGAAGAATGTTTTATGTTTTCATGTTTTATGTTCCTGGTTTCCAAGACAATAAACCTTAAAGATCCTCAGTTTTGTGTAATGTAATGAAAGTTTATGTTATAAAAAGGCGGGATGTTATATCTTCACTTTCACTAAACTATTTATAGATACAAGGATATAATTCATTCTTTATGAAACCAAATTCTATTGTGGATTCATAAAAAAAATGTTCCATGAACTAGATGCTTGCTTTAATCCATAAATGTATTTTTTCATTTTTTATATCTTATTGGAATCCTTTGGAGTCAAAAACCCTTCGGGTTGTGTCAAATATAAATCTTACTAAAGGTTCCCATTAAGGAAGGCTATTTTGACATCAATTTTCCAAATCTAATAGTCATGGTAATCCACATTGGAAAGTATAATTCTGATGGATTTCAACATTGAAACTGGTGAAAATATTTTGTCGTAGTCAATGCCTTGATGCTGTTTAACCCTTTTACAACTAGTCATGCCTTATAGGTACTAATTTGTCCTTCCATGTCCATTTTCTTCTTGAATACCCATTTTAAACCAACGAGCTTTACATATACTAAAGGATCTATCAAAATCCAAACTTGGTTGTGGTACATGGAATCAATTTCAGAATTCATGGCTTCTTTCCACTTAGAAACATCTTTTCCACTTACTGCTTCCTTGTAGGTTAGATGATTATTATTATAATCTAATAATGAGTCACTATCCTAGGTGACTAGAAAAACATAATGTTATGATTCTCTAATCTCGCTTGTACTACTACACAATACTTGTGCATCTGGAACAGTTTCATCTTCCATGAGTATTTGTGGAATATGTTCTTGTAACAACTCTTGTATACCTTGATCCTCAAATTAATCAAAGTCTATCTCTCTACCACTATCTCTTTTAGAGATTTGATCCCTCTCAAGGAATATGGTGTGTCTTTCCACTATAAACTTTTTGTATGAGGGATCTTATAGGTAATATACCCTTATTTCCTTGGGGTATCCTATAAAGACACACTTTGTGCCTCAGAGTGAAAGTTTGTTACTTGAAGAGACCTTAACAAATGCTTCACTTTCCCATACATGTAAATTAGATAACATGGTTTTTCTTCCACTCCAAAATTATCATGGAATACCATTTATCAATTTATTTGGTACTTGGTTTAGTATATATACTACTATTTGTAATGTGTATTCCAAAAAGGATAATGAAAGACTCATTAACTCATCATTGATATCACCATGTCCAAAGAGGCCTAGTTCCTCCTTTATCTTACACCATTCCACTGAGTCATATAAGGAGGAGTGAGTTGGGATAATATCCCAAACTCCTTTAAGTAATCAATGAAGTATTTATTAAGATATTTTCCACCATGTTTTGAGAGAAGTTTCTTAATATTCTTACCAATATGGTTTTCAAATTAATTCTTGTATTCCTTGAATTTATCAAAAGAATATGAAATATATCCCATTAAGTATACATATCCATATCTACTAAAATAATCATTAAAAGTTATGAAGTATGATTACCCATCCCTTACTTTAATAGAAAATGGTCCGCACACATCGGTATGAACTAATTGAAGAAGCTCTTTAGCCCTTTCACCTTTCCCACTAAATGGGTTTTTGGTCATTCTCCTTGTAAACAGGAATGACATACACAAAGTGGGTTTAGTTAAAAATAATATAAATATCCATCTTGATGTAATTTAGTCAAGATATTTTCATTTATATGACCTAGTTGGCGATTCCAAAGTTGGGTGTTGTATGAGTCATGTGAATTAACTTCATTATCGATTGCCATTACCCTGTTCATGTAATCTAACACATAAAGATCATTATTTAAATTCTTTTTTACAATAAAAAATGTTATATTTATAAAAGAATCAACATTTATTTCCAAATTTGAAAAAAATATCATTATCAAGTCTGGATATAGATATAATGTTTTTGGTAATAGATGAAACATAATAAAAACCTTTCAAAACCAAGACCATCCTTATCAGCAACGTGAGGTGGTAGTCCCTGATAGTTACAACAATGAGTTTAGCTTCACTGGATTCTTGTAGATTTACCTCCCTAGGTCAATCTTTCTAAATCTACTTGTTTTTTATATTTGAATACATATGTGAGAACCACAAGCTGTATCTAATACCCAGTTTGTAGAAATAGATAAATTTCACTCGATAAAAAATGCATCTGAAGCATTCCATTTCTTTTTTTATGGGTGTAGTTATTCTTCTATTGACCCTTATTTCCACATGAGAAATAGATGACATCTTGTTCCCTTGATTGGGACTTTATCTTCCTCTTCTTGGAAGGGTGTGAAGAATCTTTAGGCTTAAATATATTTGCTTTACCTTTCCATTTGTTCACTATAAGGATGGAAGGATTTTCACACTTCGTATCCTTATCTAATTGGTGAAGAAGAGTGAGAAGACGTGATAGAGACTTCTAAATTCCATTCATATTAAAATTCACAACAAAGCTAGAGAATCTCTGAGGGAGTGATGCCACAATGAGATCTATACCTAGTTCTTCAAGGAGTTTAAACCATATAACCTATAGGTTCTCAATGTAGACAATTATCTTGACTACATAAGGCCCATCTCAGGAATCGTCTCTAAGATTTCTCTGAAAGAAAACCTTTTAAATATCAAACCGTTTTTATCTAGCTCTCTCCTAGTACATATCACAAATGTTCTTAAGCATGCTATATGCATCCATGTTTTCACAATACTTTATGAGTTCATTAGACATTGATGAAAGCATCAAACATTTAACATCGATTGTGTTACTCAAATGTTTTTTGCAGACAAGGAACTCTTCATCACTCACCTACTTAGAAGGTGGATTAAGAATTAAGGATTCTAGCACATAATATTTCTATTTATGGCATAGAATAACCCAGAGGTGTCTAAACCACTCTTGGAAGTTACTACCAGTTAGGAGGTTGTCTTTCTCCAATATTGATCATAGGAATAACGTGGATGATGATATTTTAATTTTATTATAAAATTAAAATAATGAATTATTAGTACTTTTTTATTGATTAAAAATTATGTGAGAAATAATAAATTAATTGATTTTGTTAAATATCCCACTATTTTACCAAGTTCTAGTAGCCCACACTATTGAACTCAGAATTTCTAGTTACTCTGACATTCCAGTGGAATGGATTTATATTCCCCTTCGCATAACCCCAACAAGGGTTGGTCAATATACTTTAAGGTATTTAGGTAGGTAGGTCATTTCCAACTACGGTCTTGCAACTCCTTGATCCGTTGAGTGGACTACCCTATCTTGAAATCATGACTTGGATTTCTTCAACACTTACCTCCAAATTACACCAAGTTAATAAAGGGATACCCCTCTTTATGTAAAATGGTTAATTAAACCCAAATCCTTCATAAGAACTCCCCTTATAAAAGTAAGTTTCCCAACAAGGGTTGTTCAAACAATTAGTTCTATTGAGTTTCATTCCCAATAAAGTAATGGAAGGCCAAGTCTGACTTAATATTTTGTTGAGGGATTTTAATTAATTATGCATAAATTTTATCTTTTTTTATCCTTTAAATGTATTGTTAATATTAATTGGATGTTACTTAATTAATCAACCATGTTGGATAAAACATTTATGCATAATTCATTATTTAATTTATTATGCATAAATTTTATCTTGTTTTATCCTTTACATGTCTTGTTAATATTAAGTGGATGTTACTTAATTAATTAACCATGCTGGATAAAACATTTACACATAATAAATTTATTTAAATTCCATATTTTCACATTAATTCATTTATTTATGTGACCACGACCTTAAATACATAAAATAAATAACTGCATAGATAAAAATAATTAATTAATTAAATGAATCATTTATGAGATTTATCTAATGGTTGATTTAATGAGTGTATATTAAATCAACCTATGACCTAGGGGAAATAACTCCTTTTTTTCTAGTATTAGAATTAGTTACAACATTAAACCTTTACACCTATGCATTACTTGATTTGGAATCATTATGGTTCCATCTTGAACCGCCTCCACACGCCATGGGATACTCCATTAATTACATGTATTTATGACTCACATGCAGGTGAATAGGGCATGACATAAATATCCCTGGACATGTAGGTACTCCATAATAATGGAGGGAGAGATGACATGCAAACCATCATATATAATTTAAGAATAAATAATTGCAAACCCATGCAATAAAATAAATTAAAACATCCAATGCATATGCAGGTCTTATTCAAGCTCATTAATGGTAATACATGCACTGAATACAAAAAAGTAACCGGTTAGCATTCATTTATTAATTCATACTTTATTATTAAGATAAACACGCTTACATTAATTAATTATTTCCCTTTCATCTCAATGATCATATGAATTTAACTGGAGATAACCATCATTTATGAAATTCATGTCAAATAAATTATAGAACCAATAATGACATATTTATTATAATAAATTAATTGAGCATTTAAAATTTTTAAAACCATTATTAAATTGTCAAACATACAATAGGTTTAAATAAATAAATCATGGTTTTAATTCTACAATTTTCAATTTAATGTAATTTAATTCTACCATTAATTGAGAGACTACATTGCGTGTACAACCCAACTACATGCCATGTACCTTGGTTTTCGTGTATCCGAGTCACATTACTAGGGATTCGGTGTGTTAACTCGGATTGATTACATGACATGTACATTCAAGTTACACACCATGTGTCTGCTTTTCATGTTCCAAATTGACTTGGTCAATACGCAGTGTGCAATAAATGCACCATATGTAATTAATTGGTCGACGCAACCATGTACAATGTGCATGGGTACACGGCGTGTGCTCTGGCTACACACTGTGTAACCAAATTTTACTATCCAACGAGTTGGAAATTCTTGATGACATATCCGATCATTCCTCATTTGTTCTGAAACCTTTAAGAAAATGAAATGATAAAAAAATATGATTTATATGCCAATAACATATTAATTTAAATTAGATTAAATAATGAATAACATGAAATAAAAAACTAACCATAATTGCGTATAAATCAATAATCAAGTAAATAATTATAAATTTAAACATGATCGCTCTAATACCACTTGTTGGTTCCAGGCGTAGTGGAAGCATGCAATGATGGGAGATATATTAAAATTTATTTTAATAATTGTTTCCTGAAACCATGGGTGAGGATCTTGACTGTCAAATTTACCATTAATTTATTTAATATCTGAAGAAAAAAATACTCAGGCTTATGAGATTTATTCATTGATGATTGTTGATTGTATGAAAATACACTTTAAAATTTCCTTCATTTATCTATGAGGATCTAAGGATATAATCCCTCTAGTGGTGATCTACATGTGATCCAATGATCTCTGAGTAACACCAATCGATCATCGTATGGTAATGAGGTGAATCAAATATCTCAAATTGTTTGTTCTTGATCACCCATTATTCAATATTAAAAAAATATCTCTTGTGCTTCTCATTCTTGAGAGGGATATAGAAGGAGTTGAGAGAGAATTCATTGTTCACAACAATTCTCTATTCTAAATTTTTGGATGCTCTACACAATAGTAATAACCATCTATTTATAGAGTTAAGATTTAGGTTAAAATATTATTTAATTGCATGTCAGACATTAAGTGACATTTATTACCTTTAATAAACCTCATGCCTCATAATAATAATGATAATATTTTTATTTTTTGGAATGCATCAACTCGAACAATAACAAATATTATTTAACCCACTTGTTAATTAATATTTGTCACAGGACATGGTCTTGGTCCATTCAAACTCCTCTTGCATTTATTAACGACCCGGATAAAAATTTTATTCATAAATTAATATTCCATTCACATACTAGTGAATAAATATTTATTAAATATTCAATAAAATAAATAAATATATTTTTATTCACATGCTGGTGAATAAATATTTATTTAATTTATGCGATCAATATAACTTGAATAAAATTATTTCTTAGACTTGAGAATAATATTTATTATATTAATTAAACTCAAATTGAATTTAATCGAGATCAAAAAAAAAAATTAGTGTGTGACCCTCTGAGATTATTTCTTGTTAGAATTAGGTGGGTTTGCCTAAAGTCCAAGATTAATGTCTAGAAATGGGTCAAGACACCCAAGAGAAAGAAATTAGTGTCAAAACGATGACAACCACATATGAATGTTCACTGTGTAATATAATCTCTTTGTCACAATATCTTATCAAATAGGTTGTACGATGGTGTCATCAACCTATTTTCTCAATATGTCTTTCTTTGACTATTAGAAATAAATGCATCATTACACCATGGCCATGAAATTTAGGCGACAATTATATTTAAATCAAAGGGATAAGATATCAACTCCCATAAAGATGGAAGGGACAAATATTTCCTCAACTTATCCATTAATGACATGTTAACCATGATACACCCAACATACCCTATTTCCCACCAACATATGGTGTGGAAATTTTCTTGAGTAAATCTATGTGCATGATTCATGATGTACATTAATGATAATATTAAATTCTAAGGACCATTACACATGCTTACAAATAGTAATATCTGATGAAACCAAAAAATACAGAATTCATACTAGAGGATTTTTTATCATAATCTCCCATCTTGGAGATTGGCATGTGTGAACTTCATGAGAAGAAGCCTCATCCACTTATGAGTACTTGCACCTAACAGTCTAAATACTATGTGTCCCATCATATTATGTCATCCAACCACAAAACTATATTTAGAATATTGTCATAGTACTTCAAGGTTCTTATCATAGTGGGGAACTTTTATGACCTTATCAATGTGATAAATACTCTAAAACATTATTACATTAAATAACCACATAAACAATGAAAAATATGTAATAATATGTTAAATTAATATTAAATACATCTAATATACATGTAATAAAAGTAAAACCAATTGGTCCTAGGATACCAACTCTAAAAATTACCACCACTCACCGAGCACAACGCCAAATCATCTGGTACCAGCCACAAACCACCTCCTTCCCACACAGTCATCCATACAACCATATCATCCTCTATGCAACCCAATCCAACCACTGCCACAACAAACACATAATAATTCCCTGAGAACACAAATAAGGGAATTCTATCTTCCATGTTATGATATTTTCCACTTTGGGTGACACTCACTCACCCACATGGTTTTAATAGCGTCAAAGTATAATACGTCCTAATTAGGATTCAGGCCCCCCTTTTCATATTTCAAAAGTTTTATCACAGACCTCATCACACATCAATAAAACAATAAATATCATAAAATAGTAAGATACAAACATCACATCATCCATGAAAAACCAAATAAAGTGAATAAAAACTCAAAACAACTCTAGGTATTGGGAACACATCCACGTATCTCACTCCTAAGTAATCTACTCCAAGTCACCATGCATACACAACATGAAAACCAAGAGAATGGTTTGTCCATGAATCACCTTCTCTTGACGATCTTAGATCTCTATTGGTCACTCCATGAACATCGCATCATCCTTGATATCTAACTCTTTCCAGTTGATTATTTGGGAGTCATTGTGAAGATACCAATGAAGCTGAGATACATGGAAGATTTCATGTATCCTCTCTAGAGATATTGACAATGTCAACCAATGCTCCACCTTTCCAACATTCCCTAACACCTTAAAGGGCCCAAAAAAATGGGGAGAAAGATTACACCCCCTTCCAAACCTCCGCTGTGAACATCGAGAGAAGAATCTCAATAATAATTGGTCTCTAACCTCATAATTCAAAGGCCTCTTCCTATGATCATCATAGGCCTTATGAAGGTCCTATGTTGCCATCATATTCTCTAAAACCAACTAGATATTCTTGGTCCTGCTCTATAATAAATTAGGACCAAGAGCTGATGATTCCTAAAACTCTATCTAGAACAATAGAGAATGGAATGGATGCTTGTAAAATGCTTCAAATGAGGCCATACCAATGGATGAGTGATAAATTTTGTTGTACACAAACTCAACCAAAGTAAAGTACCTTAACCATGATATGCCAAAGTCTAGTATGCAAGATCACAACATATCTTCCAGTGTCTAGATGATCATCTCTATCTTCCCATCTATTTGAGGGTAGAAAGTAGTGCTAAGGCACAACTAGGATCCAAAATCATACTGCAATCCCCTCCAAACTTGCGAGGTAAAATTTGGATCCCGATAAGAGATGATGGTCCTCAGTATCCCATGAAATTTAACTACATTACCCACATACTTCCTCACCAATACATCCACATTACTAAACCCATAGATCTCTAGAAAATGATCCAACTTCATCAGTTGGTCCACTATCACCCAAATTTTATCACAACCTCCACGATATTGGGGTAACTCAGTGAAAAAATCCATTGAGATTTCTTCTCATTTCCACCTAAAAATATCCAAGGAATGCACCAAAAATATAAGAACATGGTGATTGTTTTCACTTTTTGATGAACCGAACACCTCACCACAAACCCTACCACAAGCCAATTCATCCCTATCCACCAATATTATGTCCTCAAGACATGATACATCTTGGTCACACTGGGATGTACCATTAAATGTGAGTTGTGAAACTCACAAATAATTCCCTTTCCCATCACCTGTGGAATGAACATCCTATCATGGAGAAATAGTCAGTTCTGACCATCCTCTAACCATCCTTCCAGAGAATCACTAAGATAACACAGTCACACATCATCTTTAACTCCGAGTCTCCAAACTAAGACTCCTCTATCTTTTGTATCAAGGATGACTCTACAGTCATCTAAAAAATTCAACATCGACCACTAATATAACCAATGTTAATATGTATCATTTCAAGCTTATCCACCCCATTAAAAATATCCAAAGGCTCCTGAACCACATCTCTTTGGGACTTTTAACTCAATACATAGACAACCACATTCACCTTTCCTATAAAGCATATTTAAAGATCTCAAAAATCACAAAATTGAAGAAAATCCATCCACCTTTACTATATTACATTCAAATCCTACTGATATAAAACATATTTAAAGATCTTATAATCTGTCAAAACTAAAAAACACTCGCTAATAAGGCAATGCCTCCAAAACTTTAGTGCAATCACAACTTCCACCAACTCCAAGTCATGGGTGGAATAGTTACTCTCATGAAGACATAACTAGCTAGAACCATAATAGATAGACACTTTATACTATATCAACATTAATCCTAATCCCAAATGGGACACATTATAGAAAACCTTAAACAACACAATCTACTTAGGAAAATAAAGCACTGAAGCACTAACCAAATTCTACTTCAGGTAACCAAATGCTACGTGACACTAATCAGTCCACAAAAAATACTATTCCTTCCCAGTCAATGATATTAGTGGGGATGAAAATCAAGAGAAATCGAGCACAAAACTCTGATAATATCCTATGAGAACAAGGAAACTATGAACCTCTACCACGTTCTTGGGTGCTTCCCAAGAAACAATTACCTCAAACTTTGATGGGTCCACTACCACACCCTATTGAGACACCACATGTATAAGGAAATGCACCTATCATGTCCAAAACTTTCACTTGGACAACTTTCCATAGAGATGGTGGTGTCAAAGGACCTATAAAACATCTCTGAGATGCTCAGTGTGCTCCTCCTCTAACCTTGAGTAGATCAATATATCATCGATGAATACAAAGATGAATCAGTCTAGGAATTCATTGAACACAAAGTTCAAGAGTCCTATGAACATGACCAGCATGTTCATAACACCAAACGATATGAACATAAACTCAAATTTACCATACCTCCATTTGAAGATAGTATTTGGAATATCTTCATCCTCCACCCTAAACTGGTGATATCTAGACTACAAAATGATCTTAGAGAACCAGATAGATCATCTCAACTGGTCAAACAGATCATCAATCTTGAAAAGAGGGTGATAGTTCTTGATTGTTACCTAATTCAACCTCTGATAGTCTATAAACAACCTTAGACTACCATATTCCTTCTTTGAGAAAAACATAGAAGAACCACAAAGAGACACTAGATTGGATAAAACCCATCTACATTAGATCATTAACCTATAACCTCAAATCACGTAACTCCATAGGCATTATTCGATAAGGATCCATTGAAATTAAAGATATTACCAACTGTAAATCTATCCCAAACTCAATGTCACATTGAGGGGGTAGGGTTATAACCACCTATGGGAAAACATCTAAGAACTCCTCCACAACCATGGGAACATCCTCTGCCTAAGCTTCTACCAACAGCTCTGCCAAAAGAGATAAGAGAGGTTCCACTTTTCTACCACCCATCTGATAACCTCACTCACTAATGAACGCCACTCACTGGCCCTCCACACCAAAAAACAAAAATCTCATTCGGAGATAGTTAATGATTTCTCACATGAAATACAACCAATACATGACAAAGATAACATAATATGGTTTTATCTATAGCAATAATAATTCTAACACTAACAAGTTCTGCCCCATCACTATCCTATATCCCTATCACACATAAAAAAAATAGTCTGAACTCCAACCAACATAGATAACACTAGGGGCACTATAAGTATCTCCACATCTAGTCCCACCACATGGACCAATGAGGGAGAAAAATATTATTGTGAGGCTCTTGAATAAAATAAAGAAAGAAAAGGGTAGATAATAAACTAATTTTACCTTGAACAACTCCTAGATATGTTGGCACTACCACCTCTAGAGCGTGTATCTGACCATGACCACCTCCTTTCCCCCTTTACTACCAGTCTCTACAACCAAGTTTTGAACTAGGTTTCTATGGAAAAGGACCATAATGAGGCTACCCTCCACCAACTCCACCGGTTTTTGGCTGCTGAACAAGCATTGGTAGTCCCTATTGTTGAAACTGTGGAGGTAGCTGGTGCATCTGCCAAAAAAGGGACTAAACACCCACTTGAAACTAGCCTCCCTTATAATTTAGACACTAAGTTTGGAAGTTACCATATCCCTTGAATACATAGAATGAAAACAAAAAACCTCTGTAAGGTGCTCGAGAGGTAGCTTCCCCAAAAGAATAGAAAGAGATATGTCATAGTTGGATTCCCACTAGCTGAAACCTTGACTGCCTGAACACCCACAACCCACTTCCTGAAGCTATGCTCCTTGAAACTCCAAAATGGGAACTCTCTCAAGGATAAAATCCCAGATAAAACATCTACTTGATAACCTCCAACTTTTTATTCACCTCTAGGTATGTAGGTTGTGTAAATGGAGTGACCACATACCTGATCACTGAGAACAAGGCCTCTTGGCGCAATGCTCTAAAATATTCATGTGGAAAAACATCTAGAGAGAAGTACAGGAGGTCCTTAAAACTGATCTTGATCTCTCAAACACTCAAGGTCTCCTATTTAAGGGAGATAATCTCCCACCTCTTAGATTCTATCTTCCTTGACAATAGGAACTCCACCCATAACTCCTGAAATTACGGCTACAAAACATATGTCTCATTACGGTCACCAAGAGATAACTTCCACCATTGACACAAAAATCCCCATACATGACTAACTTCCAACAATACATAGAACTAAAATCTTGCTCAGATCAGACCAAAAGTGATCTCAAGATCCTCTAACTAGCACTCTATCTCCATATTAGAGATGCTCCCCTCATAATTTCCCAAACTCTACCACTAAAAGTCATACAAATCTCACTTTTAAACCTCATCCTCCTTTTTCAGGTCAATTTTATGATGATCAAATAGATAATCATATTAAACATAAACCTCTTTAGACACTTAGGGTCAATGAACATGATCCATTCCTAAAAAGAAAGAAGAACATACTAAATCGAGCACCATGGAATTTTACCATAGATTTATTTAATTAATTAATTTTATTTTCCCATAACAACTCATTTTATACATGAATACAATCAATAATGATGTATGTACCTCTCATAGGTCTTTACCATACAAACATGTCCACCTCACTTGGTTTCTCAACAAGTTTAGAGTCTGTGTATTGGATCACGGACCCCCTAAAATTTTGTGTCCTAGTCGGTCTCCCTAGACTATGTCATGAACTAAGATCTATTGGAACTGTCTCTATACTAACCCATGAAAATTTCACATTTACTAACTCTAAACTCCATCATATATCTCAACCTCATAATGATACCACTCTTTCATGACCCTCTCCATGCAAATATACCACAATGAATGAAGAGAGATAATAACCCCTAAGTCTCCCCTCTAGTAGGCCCTGGGTTGGAGATTAGCACCAAGGGTATAAAAATCTCATAGTATGGGAGGAATTAACCTCTAAAAATGAAACAAGATATGAACATAGGATAAAAAAGCACAAAAAAACTCCAGCAGATAATATAAAAGTAAACCCAAAACCATTCCACAATGCCTGAATAAAGTAAAACATATCGATATATAAGTCTCCAATATACCAAAAGATAAGTTTATGGAAGCAACTCAACAAAATCTCAAACTTAGATAGTAACATCCATCTCGGTCCGCAAAATCCTACTAGAAACCTGAAAAATAATTTAAATATGTAAGGTGAGCATAACATGTATACTTAATAGGGACATAACCAAGGTCTCAAGTGCACATGTGAAAAGAGCATACCAATACAACAGTGAACAAACAACATAACCAACAAGCACCTATACAGTTCAACTAACCAAACCTAACCTCATCATGGCTCAATCATGAAATCACATATCTAATATAATAATATAGCATCAATATCATAAAAAAGAAAAGCGCCTGACTGATTCTTCCCCACTAATTTTCCACTCTCATGCCCCAATGTTAAACATCCTTTGATCCCATCCATTCCATACACATATCATTACATCACACCACATACCATCCATATATGATGTGGATCAAAACACATCCCTACCTACCCCACCCTCATAAGGTCTAGCATCTAGTGCTAGCATGAAGAATCTTCACATCATGTCTTGCCCATAGAAACCTAGGTTATCACATCACACCTCACCTCAAGATACTTGGGCCAACACAACACATCTCAACCACATAACTAGAGCATTAGGGTATCATGAATGTGAAGAAAATCAACATCATGCCCACATCCTACCATGAATGACAACCCAAACCACTAAGGGAAACACAATAAGCAAAAACAAAAAACAACAACACAAACCATCTTCCATAATTTATTCAAGGTATTTCATCACATTAATTATTTATTTAGAATGGATATTTTCACATAAACCATATTCCACGGGGGACCAATTTATTATCCAACTATACATTATTTATCATTTTATTCAGGGTGACATCACACAACAACACAACAAGGGTCTCAAGGCATATCGTCTACAATGAAAACAAAGCTCCCAACCACCACTATTTTCAGTATTGGCAATAAGAATGCTAAATATAAACAAAAACATATATCAAGTCAGTAAAGTATGCTATATATTCCCATACCCATCAATTTCATTTATAAAAATTAATTATATTTGTTATTCCAACCCTTAATATCCACCCAAAGGAAAGAAAAATCATGCAATCACCACACATAACATATATAAATGGAGAGAATGAAGATACCCTACCTAAAGAAAGATTTTTAATCTCATTATGCACCACATTGTGAAGAATAAAAATCCCACAAACCACAACCTCACATAGAAAACCACAATAACCCTGAACCACACCAAAGAATTATAAAAAACACTACCCAAAATCACCCCAAAACAAAGAAACATCACTATATTGGATTTCCAAGGGAATAACAAGAGAAAAACAACTGATAAAGGGATAAGGGCTTACCACTGATCACCAAAAAGTAACTAACAGAACTCAAGGATCAAGGTGAGGGAAGATGGACCTGAAATTCTCCCAAAACCACCTAGGGTTTGTCACAAAATGAGAGAAGTGATAACAACAAAACGAGAAGAGAATTAGCTGAACCACTATTAAAAAAACCTAGAACTAACCTATTTAATGTCATTAATTCCATATTAATGACATTAATTCCATGGGGTATGTGAATTAAAAGATTTGAATTTTATTTAATCCATGAATTTCCCATATCTTCAATTTATGATGAAAATTAAGTCACCTCATCCTAAATTAATACATGTTGTGAATTCACATTTCATAGCATGAATTCATTTCATGGACCACCCCTTAACCACACACAAGCTGTGAACCAACCATCTTTATAAGGTGTAAAACACAAACTCATGATGTGAATCCAGTTCATGTCATGAACCACCTGCTATAGTACTCCTACAGCTCCAACCTCCACCAAACCTACTCCATCCACCTCTGAGAACTCTCCAAACACAAAAAAAAAACAAATTAACAGACCATAAAGGCACTAATAATTACACCTTATACCCTTAATTATAGTTTGAATCCTTTTTCATATAGGGAGGTATACCCGAGGTGTAGTTCCTCCTTTCTCTTACACCATTCCACTGAGGCATATAAGGAGGAGTGAGTTGGGATAAGATCCCAAAATTTTGTAAGTAATCAATGAAGTATTTATTAAGATATTCTTCACTATGTTCTGAGAAAATTTTCTTAATCTTCTTACCAATATGGTTCTCAACTTCATTCTTGTATTCCTTGAATTTATTAAAAGAATATGACATATATATCATCAAGTAGACATATCCATATCTACTAAAATAATCATTATAAGTTATGAAGTATGAGTACTCGCCCCTTGATTCAATAGGAAATGGTCCGCACACATCAGTATGAACTAATTCAAGAATCTCTTTAGCCCTTTCACCTTTCCCACTAAATGGGTTTTTGGTCATTTTTCCTTGTAAACATGCGTGACATACACCAAGTGGGTTTATTTAAAAATAATATAAATATCCATCTTGATGTAATTTAGTCAAGATATTTTTTTATATGACCTAGCTGGTGATGCCAAAGTTGGGTGTTGTATGATTCATGTGAATTAACTTCATTATCGATTTCCATTACCTAGTTCATGTAATCCAACACATAAAGTCCATTATTTAAATGCTTTTTTACAATAAAAAATGTTATCTTTATAAAAGAAGAAAAAATTATTTCCAAATTTGAAAAAAAATCTATCAGTATCAAGTCTAGATATATATATAATGTTTTTGGTAATAGATGAAACATAATAAAAAACTTTAAAAACCAAGACCATCCTTATTATCAACGTGAGGTGGTAGTCCCCGATAGCTACAACAACGAGTTTAGATTCATTGGATGCTCATAGATCTACCTCCCTAGGTCAATCTTTCTAAATCTACTTGGTTCCTATATTTGAATACATATGTGATAGCCATAAGCTGTATCTAATAACAAATTTGTAGAAATAGATAAATTTCACTTGATAACAAATGAACCTGAAGCTTCCCCTTGCTTCTTTGGATGGGTGTAGTTTTTCTTCCATTGACCCTTATTTACACATGTGAAATAAACAACATCTTGTTCCCTTGATTCCACCTGATCTTCCTCTTCTTGGAAGGGTGTAAAGAAGCTTTGGGATTAAATATATTTTCTTTCCCTTTCCAT
The DNA here is from genome assembly GCA_963277665.1 of Viscum album. Classification (NCBI taxonomy): domain Eukaryota; kingdom Viridiplantae; phylum Streptophyta; class Magnoliopsida; order Santalales; family Viscaceae; genus Viscum; species Viscum album. Next base: position 1,648,205,676 of record OY728152.1, read on the forward strand.
TTGTTTACCATAATGATAGAAGGATTTTCACACTTTGTATCCTTATCTACTTGGTGAAGAAGAGTAAGAAGATCCGACAGATACTTATAAATGCCATTCATATTAAAATTCACAAAAAATCTGGATGAGATCTAAGGGAGTGATGACACAATGAGATCGATACCCAGTTCTTCAGGGAGTTTAAACCCTATATCCTCTAGGTTCTCAATGCAGACAATGAGATTGACTACATGAGGCCCAACTCAGGTATTGTCTCCAATCTTTCTATGAAAGATCACCTTGGAAATCTCAAACCACTTCTATCTAGCTCTCTCCTAGTAAAGACCACATAGGTGCTTAATCATGTTATATGTATCCATGTTTTCATGAGACTTAATGAGTTCACTAGACATTTATGAAAGCATAAAACATTTAACATTGATTGTGTCACTCATATTTTTTTTATAGATAAGGAAATATTTATCACTCGCCTCCTTAGCAGGTGGATTAGGAATTGAGGATTCTAGAACATAATATTTCTGTTCATGACATAGAACAACCCAAAGGTGTCTAAACCACTCTTTGAAGTTACTTCCAGTTAGGAGGTTTTATTTATCCAATATTGATCATAGGAATAATGTGGCTGACAAGATTTTAATTTTATTATACAATTAAAAGATCAGATTATTAGTACTTTTTATTTACTACAAATTATGTGAGAAATAATAAATTAATAGATTTTATTAAATCTCCCTCTATTTTATCAAGTTCCAGTAGCCCACACTATTGAACTCAGAATGTCTAGTTACTCTTATATTCTAGTGGAAAGTATCCATATTCCCATTATCATAACCCCAAAAGGTTTGGTCAATCTACTTGAAGGTATTTAGGTAGGTATTTCATTGCCAACTACGGGCTTGCAGCTCCTTGATCCGTTGAGTGGACTCCCCTATCCTAAAATCATGACTTGGATTTCCTCAACACTTGTCTTTAAATTACACCAAGTCTAGAAAGGGATACCCCTATTGATGTAAAATGGTTAAGTAAACCCAAAACCTTCATAAGAACTACCCTTATAAAAGTAAGTCTCCCAACAAGGGTTGGTCAAACACTTAGTTCTATTGAGTTTCATTCCCAATAAAGTAATGGAAGGCCAAGCCTGACTTAATATTTGGTTGAGGGATTTTAATTAATTGTACATAAATTTTATCTTTTTTTATCCTTTACATGTCTTGTTAATATTAAGTGGATGTTACTTAATTAATCAACCTTATTGGATAAAACATTTAAGCCTGATTCATTTATTTAATTTATTATACATAAATTTTATCTTGTTTTATCCTTTACATGTCTTGTTATTATTAAGTGGATGTTACTTAATTAATTAATCATGCTGGATAAAACATTTACACATAATAAATTTATTTAAATTCCATATTTTCACATTAATTCATTTATTTATGTAACCACGACCTTACATCCATAAAATAAAAAATTGCATAGACAGAAATAAATAAATAATTAAATGACCCATTCATAAAATTTATCTCACAGTTGACTTAATGAGTGGATATTAAATCAACGTATGACCTAGGGGAAATAACTATTTTTTTACAATCTTAGCATGAGTTACAACATTCCACCTTTACACCTGTGCATTACTTTAGTTGGCATCATTATGGTTCCATCTTGAACCGCCTCCACACTCCATTAATTACATGTATTTACAACTCACATGCAGGTGAAGGGAACCAAAGGATTGGTTAAAAGGGGATGACATAAATATATCTAGACATGTAGGTCCTCCATAATAATGGAGGGATAGATGAAACACAAACCATCATATATAATTTAAGAATAAATAATTGAAAACCCATGCAATAAAATAAATTTAAACATCCCATGCATACAGAGGTCTTGGTAAAGATAATTAATGGTAATACATGCAACAAATACACAAAAGTAAGCATCTAGAATTCATTTATTTATTCATACTTTATTATTAAGATAAACATGCTTACATTAATTAATTAATTCCCTTTCATCTCAATGATCATATTAATTTAATTGGAGATACCCATAATTTATGACATTCATGTCAAATAAATGACAAAACCAATAACGACATATTTATTATAATAAATTAATTGAGCATTTAAAATATTTAAAACCATTATTAAATTGTCAAACATAAAATAGGTTTCAATCAATAAATCAAGGTTTTAATGCTGTAATTTTCATTTTAATGTAATTTAATTATACCATTAATTGGGAGACTACACTGCATGTACAACCCAACTACATGCCATGTACCTTGGTTGTTGTATATTTGAGTCACATGTTTGGGGATTCAGTGTGTTAACTCAGGTGGATTACACGACATGTACATTCAAGCTACACACCATGTGTCTACTTTTCATGTTCCAAATTGACCCGTTCAACACGCAGTGTGCAGTAAATGCACCATGTGTAATTAATTTCTTGGCGCAACCATGTACAATGTGCATGGGTACATGACGTGTGCTCCGGCTACACATTACATAACCCAATTTTACTAGCCAAATATTTGGAACTTCCTGATGACATCTCTGATCATTCTTCATTTGTTCTTAAACCTTTAAGAAAATTAAATTCTAAACAAACATGATTAATATGTCTATAACATGTTAATTAAAAATAGATTAAATAATGGATAACATGAAATAAAACACTAACTATAATTGTGGATAGATCAATAATAAAATAAATAATTATAAATTTAAACATGACCGCTCTAATACCACTTGTTGATTCTAGCTGCAGTGGAAGCATGCAATGATGGGTGATATATTAAAATTTATTTTAATAATTGTTTCCTAAAACCATGAGTGGGGATATTGAATGTAAAATTAATAATTAATTTATTTAATATCTGAAGAAATAAATACCCAAGATTATGCGATTTCTTCATTGATGATTGTTGATCACATGAAAATACCCTTTAAAATTTCCTTTATTTCTCTATGAGGATCTAAGGATATAATCCCTCTAGTGGTGATCTACATGTGCTCCAATGATCTTTGAGTAACACCACTTGATCATCAGATGCTAATGCAATGAATCGAATATATCACATTATTTGTTCTTGATCACCCATTCTTCAATCTTGAAGAAATATCTCTTGTGCTTCTCATTCTTGAGAGGGAGAGAGAAGGAGTTGAGAGATAATTCATTGTTCAAAAAATTCTCTATTCTAAATTTTTGGATTCTCTACACAATAGTCGCAACCGTTTATTTATAGAGTTAGGATTTAGGTTAAAATATTATTTAATTGCATGTCGGCCATTAAGTAACATTTATTACCTTTAATAAACCCCATGACTCATAATAATAATGATAATATTATTATTTTTTGGCATGCATCAACTTGAAAAATAAAAAATATTATTTAATCAGCTTATTAATTAATATTTTTCACTGGACATGGTCTAGGTCCATTCAAACTCCTCTTTCATTTATTGACCACCTGAATAAAAATTTTATTCATAAATTAATATTCTATCCATATACTAGTGAATAAATTTTTATTAAATATTCAATAAAATAAATAAATATATTTTTATTCACATGCCGGTGAATAAATATTTATTTAATTTATTCAATAAATATTACTTGAATAAAATTATTCCTCATAATTCAGAATAATATTTGTTATATTAATTAAACTCAAATAGAATTTAATCGAGATCAAGAAAAAAAATTAGCGTGTGACCCTTCGAGATTCTTTCTTGCTAGAATTAGGTGGGTTTGCCTAAAGTCCAAGATTAATGTCTAGAAATGGGTTAAGACACCCAAGAGAAAGAACTTAGTGTCACAATAATGAAAACCACATATGAATGTTCACTATGTAATATAATCCCTTTGTCACAATATCTTATCAAGAAGGTTGCACGATGGTGTCATTAACCTATTTTCTCAATACATCGTTCTTTGACTATCAGAAATAAATGCATCATTACACCATGATCATGAAATTTGGGTGACAATTATATTCCAATTAAAGGGATGAGATATCAACTCCCATAAAGATGGAAGGGACAAATCATTCCTTGACTTATCCATTAATGACATGTTAATCGTGATGCACCCAACATAACCTACTTCTCACCAACATATGGCGTGACAGTTTTCTTCAGTAAATCTAAGTGCATGATTCATGATGTACATTAATGATAATATTAAATTCTAAGGACCATTACACATGCTTACAGATAGGAATATCCAATGAAACCAAAACATGAAGAATTAATATTGGAGGGTTTGTTCTCATAATCTCCCATCTTGGAGATTACCACGTGTGAACTTCATAAGAAGAATCCTCATCCACTTACGAGTACCCGCACCTGACAGTCTAAATAATATGTGTCCCATCATGAACCTTAATTCTATTTTTTTATTCAAAAAAGGAAAAAGCGCCAAAAACATCCAAAAACAGCCAAGAAAAAACCAAGGGAAAGAGACTACGGAGGTCTAAAATAGTGAAGACCGAGGGAATCCCCTCTAATGATGTCGATCCCCGTTGTTTTCAGACTTTGATGGGTATGAAAAAGGAAATCCTCTGGGCCTGAAGAGACAATTGAAGCAAGGTAGTTGGCAACTTTATTGCCCTCGTGCCAGTTATGAGAAACTTTTGTGGTGTTGCCAAGGAGACCCCGACACCTCCGGATGATGTACTCGATAGACCAAGGGATGCTCCCGATGCTCTAGATAGCATTAGAAAAGAGCATGGAATCGGTTTCCACCTCCACTAGAACCACACCCCTTTGGTAGCATTACTGGAGACCTGCCAACATGGTCTTTGCCTCTGCAAGAAGAGGTGTGCCTTGGACCAACCACATGGAGAAAGAAAACAGAACTGAGCTGTTGTGATCACGAATGAGGCCCCCGCCACTAATGGTACCCTCAAGACAGGAGTCATCAGTATTAAGATTGAATCCATGATGCGGGGGGGACCATCGGACCCAATGACTAGAGTGCAGAGTAGGGGCCGAAGAAGGATTGCGTATAGTGGGAAGGAGACGCTGCAGAGTGGGAGCCTCCCTCCAAGCACTGAGAACAACTGTCATATCAAGAAGAAGGCTCTTAATGTAGAAGATAATGGAACGAGCAGAGGAGGCCACCCCTTCATGCAAGTACACATTATGAGCCTTCCACAAACTCCAACATCTGGCATGGAACACCAAAGTGCGTGCTCTTTTCTCCGGACCCTCAGCATCCGAGCCTTGAAACCATCGGGTAAAGAAGGACTGGTCCGCCATGGAGGGAATAGAAAAACTAGTGAAAGCACCAAAGAAATTCTACACCTTGCATGCCCAGTCGATTTCAAAGAACAAATGATCTGAAGATTCCTCCTTGTGCTGCTTACAGCAAACGTATTTGGAGGCCATGCTCACCTCGCACCTTTTGATGTTCTCATTTGTTAGAAGGCCTCTGTGATAGATTCTCTAATAAAGGAAGTTAAATTTTGTGGGGATAGCTTTATCCCACAGCACATTGCTCCATGAGACCTCCGCCGATTGCATGACAGACACCTGACGGTAGTCTTTGGATGTGAAGATTCTAGACGACGATGGGGTGAATACACAACGATCGGGAGCCGTGGTCAGATCAATGATGTGAAACAGATCCTCCTAGTTCATGTTAAGGATAGAACCGATGAATGGCGGGTATTTTCTGGCCTCTTGGAAGGAAATTTTGGTGACAGGGAACCCCGGGAAACCAATTGTCTCTCCACACCAGTTGTCATGCCAGAAGGATGCATCGCCTGTGCCAATGATCCAACAAGCGTACGGTCTGAGGTTGTTCCCCAGAGGAAAAATCTCACACCAGAAAGGGGAGGCCTACCCAACCCAACCATCCCCATCCCCAACGTAACATGCATGCATATTCAAACCCCATAACGTATGCTTCTCCAGCACTTCCCAGGTCATTTTCGCATGCATGCTGGAGAGGGAATCCCGGACATTTCAGACGCTGATACCGTCTTCCTTAACAGGACGCGCCATTCTAAGCCAGGAAACCCAGTGCCTTCGGCCCTCATTCTTAGGTTCCTAGATGAAACCAGCAAAAATCCTATCCATGGTACAGATAACTCCCTTGGGAACCTTAATGGCGGAAAGGGCATGAATCGGGGTGGCCATGAGAACACTATTTACCAGGGCTATCCTGCCTCCAAAGGACAAGAACCGGTTCCTCCAGTTGAGAACCCTCTCCGTGATTTTACAAACAATGGAATCAAAATCCCGGATGCGCAGATGCCTCATCGAGATTGGGGCTCCAAGATACAACATGGGAATATTACCTTTGTGCATGCCCAAGATGCTTCCCACATTGAGGATATGCCTGTCAGAGCAATTGTTAGAGATATAGAAGTTACTCTTACTTTTGTTGATGATCTGACCGCTCAAGCGACAATACGCCTCCAAAGCTCTGTTCCGGCCATGCACAGTCATCCATACAACCATCTCATCCTCTACGCAACCCAATCCAACCACTACCACAACAAACACATAAAATTCCCTAAGCACACAAATCAAGTAATTTCATCTTCCATATTATGATATTTCCCACTTTGGGTGACACTCACTCGCCCATATGGTTTTAATAGCGTCAAAGTATAATGCATCCTAATTATGATTCAGGTCCCCCCTTTTCATATTTTGGAAGCTTTATCACACACCACACACCACACATCAATAAATCAACACATCTCATAAAATAGTAAGATCCAAACATCACATCATCCAAGAAAAAAAAATAAAGTGAAGAAAAACTCAAAACAACTCTAGGTACTGGGTACACATCCACGTATCTCACTCCTAAGTACTCTTATCCAAGACACCATGCCTACACAACATGAAAACCAAGAGAATGGTTTTTCCATGAATCACCTTCTCTCGATGATCTTGGATCACTATTGGTCACTCTAAGAACATCACATCATCCTTGATATCTAACTCTTCCTAGTTGATGATGTGGGAGTCATTGTGAAGATACCAATGAAGCTGAGACACATGGAAGATTTCATGGTTCCTATCCATCCACATTAACAATGTCAATCGATGCACCACCTTTCCAACATGCCCCAACACCTTAAAGGTCCCAAAAAACTGGGTTGAAAGATTACTCCCTCTCCCAAACCTCCACTGCCCACATTGAGGGGAGACTCTCAAGAATAATTAGTCTCTAACCTCCTAGTAAAAAGGCCTTTACCTATGATAATCATAGGCCTTATAAAGGTCCTATTCCACCCTCATATGATCTCAAAACAACTGGATATTCTTGGTCATGCTATATAATAAATCAGGACCAAGAACTGATGATTACCAAACCTCCATCCAGAACAAAAAAGAATGGAATGGATGCTCGTACAATGCTTCAAATGAGTCCATACAAACGGATGAGTGATAAATTTTGTTGTAAAAAAACTCAACAAAAGTAAATTACCTTACCCATGATCCGCCAAAGTCTAGGATGAAATATCAAAAAATATCCTCCTGCGTCTAGATGGTCCTCTCAATCTACCCATCTGTTTGAGGGTGGAAAGTAGTGTTAAGGCACAAATGGGATCTAAAATCATACTAAAATCCCCTCCAAACCTGTGAGGTAAAATGTGGATCCTGATAAGAGATGATGGTCCCTGGTATCTTATGAAACCTAACTACAACTTACACATATTTCCTCGCCAAGACATCCACATTACTCAACCCACAAATCACTAGAAAATGATCCAACTTAATTAGTTGGTCCACTATCACTCAAACTGTATCACAACCTCCCTGATCTTAGGGTAACCCGGTGACAAAATACATTTAGATTTATTCCCAATTCCACCTAAAAATATCCAAGGACTACACTAAACCTATAAAAACATGGTGCTTGTTTTCACTTGTTGATAAACTAAACACCTCACCAAAAACTCTGCCACTAGCCATTTCATCCCTAGCCACCAATATTATCTCCTCAAGAAATGACACATATTGGTCACAACAGGATGTACCATTAAATGTGAGTTGTGAAAATCACAAATAATTCCCTTGCACATCAACTGTGGAACGAAAAACCTATCATGGAGCAACAACCAATTCTGACCATCCTCTAACCATCCTTCCAGAGCATCACCATGCCAACACAGTCACACATTATCTCTACCTCTGAGTCTACCAAATGAGATTCCTCTACCTTCCGTATCAAGGATAAATACACAGTCATCTAAAAAATACAACCTAAACCACTACTCTACCCAATGTTAATATGCATCATTGCAAGCTTATCCACCAATTTCCAAATATCCAAAGACTCCCGAGCCACATCTCCATGGGAATTTTGACTCAACACATAGACAACCACATTCACCTTTCCCAGGTTATAAAATATCTCAAAATCATAATCCTAAAGAAAATAAATCCACCTCTACTATATTAGATTAAAATCTTGCTAAGAGAAAACATATTTCAATATCTTATAGTCCGTGAAAACCACAAAGCGCTCCCTAATAAGGTAATGTCTCCACAACTTTAGCGCAAACCCAAATTCCATCAACTCCAAGTCATGGGTGGAATAGTTACTCTCATGAAGACATAAATAGATAGACCCATAAGAGATATACAATTTATACTATATCAACATTAATCCTAAGCCCAAATGGGACACATTATAGAAAACCTCAAACAATACAGTCTTCTCAGGAAACTGAAGCACTGAAGAACTAACCAACTTCTACTTCAAGTAACCGAATGATTCCTGACACTAATTAGTCCACAAAAAATACTGGTCCTTCCTGGTCAATGATATTAGTGGGGCTGAAAATTGAGATAAATTGAGCACAAACCTCTGATAATAGCCTAAAAGAACAAGTAAACTAAGAACCTCTTCCACGTTCTTGGGTTCTTCCCAAGAAACAACTACCTCAAACTTTGATGGGTCCACTTACACACCCTATTAAGACACCACATATCTAAGGAAATTTACCTATCATATCCAAAAATTTCACTTGGACAACTTTCCATAGAGATGGTGGTATCTAAGGACCTACAAAACATCTTTGAGATGCTGGGTGTACTCCTCATCTAACCTTGAGTAGATCAAGATATCATAAATGAATACGAAGACGAATCAGTCTAGGAATTCATGGAACACAAATTTCATGAGTCCTATAAACATGAATAGTGTGTTCATAAAATCTAACAATATGAACATGAACTAAAATTTACCATACCTTCATTTGAAGATAGTATTCAGAATATCTTTATCCTCCACCCTCAACTGGTGATATCCAGACTACAAAATGATCTTAGAGAACTAGATAGCTCATCTTAACGGGTCAAATAGATCATCGATCCTTAGAAGAGGGTAATAGTTCTTGATCATTACCTAATTCAACCTATGATAGTTTATAAACAACCTTATACTACCATATCCCTTCCTAGATAACAACATAGAATAACCCCAAAGAGACACACTAGGTTGGATGAAACCCCACTACATTAGATCATCCACCTATAACCTCAAATCATGTAACTCCATAGGCATTATTTGACAAGGATCCATTGAAATTAAAGATGTTCCCAAGTGAAAATAGATCCCAAACTCAACGTCATGTTGAGGGGGTAGGGTTATAACCTACTATGGGAAAGCATCTAGGAACTCCTCCAAAACCATGGGAACATCCTCTACCTGAGATTCTACCAATAACTCTACCAAAAGAGATAAAATTGGTTCCAATTTTCTACCACCCATCTGATAACCTCACTCACCAATGAACACCACTCAATGGCCCTCCACACCGGAAAAAAAATATCATTCAGAGATAGTTAATGACTGATCTCATGAAATACAACCAATACATGCAAAATATAACATCATATGGTTGTATCTGTAGCAATAAGAAATCTCCCACTGACAAGTGTCGTCCCATCACTATCCTACATCCCTAGCACACATAAAAAAAATAGTCTGACCTCCAACCAACATAAATAACACCAAGGGAACTAGAAGTCTATCCACATACAGTCCCTCCATATGGACTAAATATGGGAAAAAAGGAGTGTGGGGCTCTTGAATCAAAGAAAGAACAAAAAAGGGTAGATAATAAACTAATTTTACCTCCAAAAACTCCAAGATCTATTGGCACTGCTGCCTTTAGTGCGTGTATCTGAACATGATGACCTCCTTTTTCCATTTACTTTTAGTCTCTTCAACCAAGTTTTGAACTAGGTCTCTATGGATAAGGACCATCATAAGCCTACCCTCCACCAACTCCACCTTTTTTCAGTTGCTGAACAAGCATTGGTAGTCCCTACTGTTGAAACTACCTTGGAGGTAGCTGGTGTAGCTGCCAAAAAAGGGATTAAACACCCACCTAAAACTGTCCTCCCTTAGAAGTTAGACACTAATTCTAGAAGTTCCCATACCCCCTAAATACATAGAAAAAAATAAAAATCCTTTGGTAGGTGATCGGGAGCTAGCTTCCCCAAAAGAATAGAAAGAGATCTCTCATAGTTAGCTTCCAACTAGCTGAAACCCTGACTGCCTGAACACCCACAACCCACTACATGAAGCTCTACTCCTTGAAACTCCAAAATGGACACTCTCTCAAGGATCAAATCCCAGATAAAACATCTACTTGATAAAATCCACCTTTTTATTCACCTCTAGGTATGTAGGTTGCATAAATGGAGTGACCGCATACCTGATCACTGGGCACAAGGCCTCTTGACGCTACGCTCTAGACTCTTCATGTGGAAAAACATCTAGAGAAAAGTACAGGAGGTCCTTAAAACTAATCCTAATCTCCCACACACTCAAGGTATCCTTTTTAAGGGAGAGAAACTCCCACCTCTAAGATTCCCTCTTCCTTGACAATAGAAACTCCACCCATAACTCCCTCTAAAATTCTGGCCACAACACGTATGCCTCCTTATGGTCACCAAGAGATAACTTCCACCACTGACATAAAACTCCCTAGATATGACTAACTTCCAACAATACCTAGAACTAAAATCTTGCTCAGATCATACCAAAAGTGATCTTGAGCTCCTCTAACTAGCACTATATCTCTAGATTATATATGCTCCCCTCAAAATTTCCCAAACTCTACCACTAAAAGGCATAAAAATACCACTTCCAAACCTCATCCTCCTTTGTCTCGTCAATCCTATGATGATAAAATAGATCATCCTATTAAACCTCAACCATTTGAGCCACTTAGCTTTAATGAACATGATCCAAACCTAAAAATAAAGGAGAACATCCTAAACCGAGCAACATGGAATTTTATCATAAATTTATTTAATCAATTCATTTTATTTTCCCATAACAACCCATTTTAGACATGAACACAATCAATCATGATGTATTTACCTCTCATAGGTATTTACCATAAAAACATGTCCACCTCACTTGGTTTCTCAACACGTTTAGAGTTCGTGTATTGGATCATGGCCCCCCCTAAAATATTGTGTCCTAGCTGGTCTCCCTAAACCATGTCATGCACTAAGATCTACTGGAACCGTTTCCCTAATAACCCATGAAAACCTCACAATTCCTAACTCTAAACTCCATCCTATATCTCAACCTCATAGTGATACCACTCTTTCATGACCCCCTCCATGAAAAGATACCATAATGAATGAAGAGAGATAATAACCCCTGATTCTTTCCTTTAGTAGGCCCCAGGTTGGAAATTAGAACCAAGGGTATAAAAATATCATAGTATGGGAGGAATTACCCTCCATAAATGAAATAAGATATGAATATAGGATAAAAAATCACCAAAAAAACTCAACCAGATAATATAAAAGTAAACCCAAAACCATTCCACAATGCATGAATAAAGTAAAACATATCGATATATAAGTCTCCAATATACCAAAAGATAAGTTCATAGAATCAACTCAACAACATCTCAAAACTAGCTAGGAAAATCCATCTCAGTCCACAAAATCCTACTAGAAAGCTAAAAAATAATTTATATATGTAAGGTGAGGATAACATGTATACTCAATAGGGACATAACCAAGGTCTCAAGTGCACATGTGAAAAGAACATACCAATTCACCAGTGAATAAACAACATAACCAACAAGAACCTATACATGTCAACTAACCAAACCCAACCTCATCATGGCTCACTAACCAAATCACGTATCTAATATAATAATATAGCATCGATATCATAACAAAGAAAAGTGCCTGACTGATTCTTCCCCAATGATTTTCCACTCTCATGCCCCAACGTCAAACATCCTGTGCTCCCATACCTTCCATACACATATCATCACATCACGCCACATACCATACATCTATGATGTGGATTAGAACACATACCTACCTACCCCACACTCACAAGGTCTAGAATCTAGTGCTAGCATGAGGAATCATCGCATCATGTCTCACCCGTAGATACCTGGGTTATCACATCACACCTCACCTGAAGACACTTGGGCCAACACAACACATCTCAACCACATAACCAGAGAATTAGGGTATCATGAATGTGAAGGAAATAAACCTCATTCCCATCTCCTACCATGCATGACAACCTAAACCATACAAGGAAACACAACAAGCACAAACACAAAACAATAACACAAACCAGATTCCATAATTTATTCAAGGGATTTCATCACATTACTTCTTTATTTAGAATCAACATTTTCAAGAAAAATATATTCCATGGGGGACCAATTTATTATCCAATTATACATTCTTTATCATTTTATTCAGGGTGACATCACACAACAACACAATAAGGGTCTCAAGGCATATCATCTACAATGAAAACAAAGCTTCCAACCACCATTATTTTCAGAATTAGCAATAATCATGCTCAATATTAACAACAACATATATCAAGGTAGTAAAGTATGATATATATTCCCATACTCATTAATTTAAATTATAAAAATTAATTATATTTGTTATTCTAACCCTTATTATCCACCCAAAGGAAAGAAAAATCATGCAATCACCACACATAACACATATAAAGAGAGAGAATGAGGATCCCTTACCTAAATAAAGATTTTTTATCTCATTGTGCACCACATGGTGAAGAATAAACATACCCCAAACCACAACCGCACATGGAAAACCGTGATCACCCTGAACCGCACCAAATAATTATATAAAACATAGCCCAAAATCACCCCAAACCAAAGCAACATCGCTACAGTGGATCTCCAAGGGAAGAACAAGAGAAAAAAACTGATAAAGGGATAAGGTCTTACCACTAATCACTAACAAGTAACCAATATAACCCAAGGATCAAGGTGAGGGAATATAGGCCATAAAGTCTCCCAAAACTACCTAGGGTTTGTCATAAAATGAGAGAAGTGATAACAGATGAATGAGAAGAGAATAAGCTAAACCACTATTAAAAAAACCTAGAACTCACCTATTTCATGTAATTAATTCCATATTAATGACATGAATTACATGGTTTATTTTAATTACAAGTTGTGAATTTGATTTAATCCATGAATTTCCTATATCTTCAGTTTTTGTTGAACATTAAGTCACCTCATCCTGAATTAATACATATTGTGAATTCACTTTTCATAGCATGAGTTAATTTCACAGACCACCCCTTGACCACACACAAGTTGTGAACCAACCATATTTACAAGTTGTAAACCACAAACTCACAATGTGAATCCAGTTCATGTCATGAACCACCTGTTGTAGTACTCCTGTAGCTCCAACCTCCACCAAACCTACTCCATCCACCTCCTAGCACTATCCAAACACAAAACCAACAAAGTAACGGACCATGAAGGAACTAATCATTACACATTATACCCTTAATTCTAGTTGTAAGTATTTTTCATATAGTTAGGTGTACCTGAGTTCATGTAATGAACCAATCCAGTTAATACAGAGTGAGTCAGGATAAGATGTTACACCAACCATTTTATTTTTAATAGAAAGAGTGATGCCTCAAAAATGATACTTAATTGACTATATAAAGGGCTATTAGTATATTTTTTTTGGAAGAGGTTAAATTATTCAAAACCCATTGAATTTGAAACTCATGAATGAAAATATTGTTATTTGACAATTCTTTTGATCACCTTTTGAAGAGAAATCCTTCTCTCTTGTGCCTTATAAACTTGTTCTCCCTAATCATTATGTTTTAATTTTTAATTTTTTAATTTGTTTCAAAATTCCAAAAATCACAATTTTCATTGTAATCATATATTATTATATCCCTCATTAATTGTGAATGAATAATTCCTAGTTATAATAACTTGTATATATATTTTCCAGAAAGTGGGCACTACTTGTACTTAATGTTGTACCTATTAGATCTAGGTATAAGATCCTCATATAACTTTTTATTAAAATCAAAGAAGTCATATAGAAAAGAATTTTTTTATTATATTAAATAATGGAGTAAATATTTCTTATCTTGAACCACTTTAAAACCTTTTGTGTCTAATGATTTTGGAATTTGTTTCATCTAATTCATCTTTTTAACTATTGTCTTTGCACTTAAATGGTTTTGTCTTTTAATTTTGGATCATCTATTTATCACATATATTATTAAATTTGGTATCCTTATTATTTTTAGCATGTCTATATTCAGATATTAATATTTCAGACTTTATATTTTATCCTTTTTGTTTTAATTTTCTTTTAAATATTCATGAAATTATTGTTCATCATATATTGGATAGTCCATTTTTATATCCTTATTAACAATATTTATAGGGTAAAAATGTAGCATATCATAGATCTAGAATGTGATCTCCTGGATATTCTTTTACATATCAATTTAAGAACTTTAATTTCCTATTTTTTTTATAGTTTTCACACACTAAGACTTCCACTGTTTATTTTGTTTACTATGATTTATTTACTTTGTGTGAATCATCTTGTAAAGGGGTTCGAATTTTAAAATTTCAACACTTGAATTTATCACATATTATTTTTTTCATTATTGGGAAAATACTTGGTACCAGAAAAAGAATTTTATTTTATCTAACATGTCTTAGATATTAACTCTTTTTTAACACTAACACTTGGCATTAGAGTCATCTCTTAAAAGATGAAATATTTTTATCTTCGATAGGCTGAAGGGTAAAGATATAATTATATCCTCCATTAATTATTATATTATCATCCTCATGTTTTTTTATGTTTGTGATTTTTCCTACTGGAAATACTGAATGGAAGCATATATTATTTTTATTGGCTTATCAAGTTAGATTACGACTTTAAAACCTTACCACATACCAATAAAGGAGGTAAAATCTTTTAACCTTGAGGAAATTTTTTTGTTTTATTTATTTTTTTTGTACGAAATATCTTGATATCAAACATGTGTAGTGATTAAAACCTAATTCTCTCATATGAGAAACCCTCCCCACCCACTATCTCATGCTCCACCATTGTTCCAAAATAGTTATTCACTCTTCCCCACTATAACAACTTTTAATCTCCTATCCCACTGATTGTAACATTCTACTAAACCAAAAGTATGGTTTTTCAGTTTTTTTTTAAATTTTATGATATATTAGTTGTTTCTATTTAGTGTTATAATAGGTATTATTTTGTTATTGATTAATCCATCATAATATTTTCAGTTATTATTTTTTTCTTATAATTTTTGAAATTCCAAATCTATGTAGTTTACTTATATATAACATTGTCTTTAAATTGATGTATATATGTATCATGATTTGAATTTTCCTTGAATTAGTTGTTTAAAATAAATATATAGTATAATTTTTTATGACCCTCCCCCCAAAGGTACCCCTCCTAGGATGACAATGAGAGAAGGGAGATAATGATGCCCAAATCCCACCTCCAATAGGCCATAGGTTGGCGACAAGAACTAGGGATATAAGACACATACAAATGGGAGGAATTACCCTATAAAAGAACATGAGGAAAGAGAGATAATACAAGTACACTAATAAAATCCTAATCAGATAAAGGTAAATAAAATCCAATTATATACATGTAATGTCATACAAAACTAATATAATTTAAAAGAGACTACAAGTAATAAAAGATAAACTTTGTAGCAACCATACAACCCAAAAAAATCCTAAACAACCATGAGATACTAATATCCAGCCTAATCTCCAACCTACTCCTACTGATCTAAAAAATTATTTATATATACATAGGGTGAGCATAATAAGTATACTTAGTAGGATCCTCCCCATATCCTCTTGTGCAAAAGATAAAGAAAGCATGCTAAAGCCCAATGAATAAAAATTGAAACTAACTCATCACCTAAACAAGTATACTAAGTTCCAAACCTAACCATGTCTATCTGTCTCCAAGTAATTCATACAAGAGATCATATATTATAGTAATAAAATAAGGGTACCCTGATAATACTTCTCCACTGGTCTTCCACTCTTCCCCAACATCATGCATCCTAATCCATCTCTCTCAAAAAAGTTCCATATAGAAAACACACGGGATAATGTATCACAACATGCATCTCATGCATAAAATCATCTTATCATCCCATACCATATCTCCATATAGTAATCAATTAGTTTTCAGGAGCCACCATAACCTGAATGTCATGTATCATACATCGAGTATTGTACCTCAATCCATCACAACCCATACACCAAGTATGTACCTCGATCCATCATATCCCATCAACATCATACCTATAATAATCTGTAGGATACTATATCCATAGATACATGCGTGTGAAAAAACCACAAGCTATTAAAATCTTCTACACACATATATGGGGAAACTAACCATCGTGTATACTAGTACATAATACTATTAGAATAAGAGAGTGGGGATAGAGGGGGTAATCAACCATCCATCCCTTTCCAACATGTATATTGGGGGGAAAACCCTCATATAGTCCACTAGGTATCAGTCTCCCTACTGACAAGGGTGGTTTAGCATATGAAATCACAAAAAAAAACAAGATATAATATATCTCAAAACCACATTGAACATTATCCTAGTCTGAGGCTCAACTATAGTTATCATCTCCCAGACACTTGACTATCACTTTTAAGAACTAGATATCATATAAACACATAATTATTTAAGAAAATTCATTAAGTTACTTCTTTCCTTTTTAAAATTTAACTTTATATTAGTTAATTCATTATCCATTAATTAACATTATTCCATTCACATTTAATTAACCACCAAGAAAAGTCCATGCCCTCTAGGAATAACTCATTTGAGTCCATAATTCTCAATATTATCAAAATTTAAATTATAACAAGCATCAAACTCATGGGTTAAAACATTAATTATTCTTTTACCATTACATAATTCCAGGTACTCTAGGAAATATCCCAAGCTTCCATAAAAGAGATTCATAAACAAGAACATCTAGCTACCTCAAGTAGTGGGGAAAGGAATGAAAATAAACAAGTAAATTATCCATATGGACTTTAAAAAGATTTATTAACAAGTAATCATCCAGTTTTTAACACAAAAACGAGAAATCATAGCTTCAACTCATTCCACCAAACCTAGTGCCATCCCTAAAACCATCATTCATATCACTATGCATCTCATCATCAAAAAAATAAACTGTTTCCACCAAACTAGGTCTCCCTACCTATATCTCATCAAAAAATAGTCATCCCAAGATAAAATCACATCACATAGAAAGGAACACATCTAGAGCAATACACAAGTCAGTAAAACAAAAACTGAGCCAATAGGGCATCTAGTCCCTAAAAACAAGGCATTCAATCTTCACATGAAAACAGGCTCACTTGGTCTCAAACATTTATCTTTATCAAAAAAATAGTTTTAATATATCTTGAATTAACCAATTAATTTATCATAGGTTACAACTATGAGTAACCTAAGGAATCAATTATTATAAGCTATATTTATTTAAACAATGATTTCAAGCATAACTTCCAATTTAATTAAAATTTAAGGAAGAACATCTCATTAAAATTCCTTTTTATTATTATTGTAAAAAAGAATTACTAACTTCATGTTCTTTAGAAAACTCCATTAACACAAAGAAGAATTAATTCAATTAAACATGTATCAGGAATCAATTTTATTTCCATCAAATTATAATAAATAATCGATTTATTAAACATACCTATTTAATTATTTATCCGACCAAATCATTACTAGATTTACATTATTTAACCATTTTCCATTGAATTGAAATGCTAATACAAGCATAAAAAACATACTAAACAAAGAAAAAACATATATTGCACACTATATAGTAATTAAATAGCTAGACTATTATGGTGGAAGAACACATGGAGTCACTAAAACCATAAACCATTACTTTATATTAATTTAATTTATCCTTTATTAAGGTTAACTCCACTACCACCCAAAGGGATAAAGAATGATAAATTTGTGATTTCACATAAAATAAAAAGGATAAGTAATGAATCCCATACCTCAAGGCTCCAATGTTATTTGATGATAACAAAACATAAATGCAGATCTTTGATCACCTCTCCCGTAAGGAAGGCTATGACACTCCAAGAACACCATTCCATAACTACACCAACAAAAATAAAAGAAACTTCATTAGAATGATGAAGATCAACTACCATAACATGGAAATATTTAATGGGAGTAAAAGAGGCCGAATGGAGAAGATACCATAATAAAAGTGGAAGAATTCACCTTAGACCACCAAAAATTGAAATCTAAAGGGAAGGGGTTAAATATGATCAAAATGGGATTCAAAGGACTTAAAAAATATCTCTTTGGAACCTAGTTTTTGGGAGATAAAATTTTAAGAAAAGTGGGTTCAAAGGGGGGTTGTGTGTAAGAATCTGTAAAACAAAACACCATGGTGTATCCCCCTTGACCACACTACAAAACCAGCTGAAATAGGAAGGACTATGGTGCAATTCAAGGGACCATTCCATAACATGCCTGGTCAAACCCATGCCTGATAACCATGACATAGTCCATGGTGAAAATTCTATAAAACAGGAATAGGACCATAGTATAGGGTAAACCACAATGTTGTAGAGCTCCATCACTAAAAG
Organism: Viscum album; assembly: GCA_963277665.1. Taxonomy (NCBI): domain Eukaryota; kingdom Viridiplantae; phylum Streptophyta; class Magnoliopsida; order Santalales; family Viscaceae; genus Viscum; species Viscum album. The sequence goes on from OY728152.1 coordinate 1,648,224,679, forward strand.
GGTGGCTACGATGTAGCCTAAGAACCACAACAAAACTAGCTTGAATTTAGCATAACGCCCCTCAGATCACTAAAATGTAGCATATTTCTCTATGCCATAGGTTTCAACTAGTCTATGCTACAACCACTCTTCATGACATAGAACTTGTCCAGGATATACCACAATCTACCTCCATGGAATAGACATGTTAAAAATGAAAGTGGCTCTAAAATCCTTTCTCCCGGGACTCTACGCCACAACTGGGATAACCAAACTGTAACAAAAAACCCTTATGGCGTAGTATGGCCCTCCACACCACAAAATCCTATGTTAATTTGTGATTTCAACTTTAATCCCCAATTTCCTCCTCGAGTCTCCTCTTGGAACCTCCAATGGCTCAAACACATAAAGGAAAGTGCTTCTAGGATCTGATCTATTACATGAGATACATATTAAACTATTATCATCCTTGAGAATTTAAAACAAAAAATGGTGAGAAATAAGGAAAAAGGGTTGTTCCCTGTGAGATACCACTCAAGGATCTCACCATCACAGAAGCTTAACCACCTCACCTATGGGAACCAAGCTTGAAACCACAAAACACCAACAACTAGATCCTACTCTCCTAGGGTAGATACCTCTCAAACAAGAGAAAATCCAAAAATAAAGCATCTATAATAGGAAACATTCTCATAGCCCATAAAAAGTTCAACAACCAAAAAAAATGCATTGCTAAAAGAGAAGATCCAGACATCAAATATATTGGGATATAAGCATGTATATATGAATAAAGTTCCTATATACTATCCTCCACATCACTATGTCACCATAATACATGTACCAAGGGAATAACATGCCTATGTAACACCTTTTTCTGGAGTCCCTAGATCTCCAAAATCCACTCCTAGAAGGTAGAATCATCTTCAACATTAATCTCACCCTAATAAATGATGTGAGAGTTTTCATGAAGGTAACGAAGAAGCTGAAACACATAGAAGATATCATGTATCTGGATCATGTATGGGGGAATTGCTATCTGATACTCCATAGACCCAACATGATCTAACACCTAGAAAAGCCTAAAAAACTATGGAGAAATCTTACTCCCATGATCAAACCTTTAATGAACATGATGAAGATTCACCTTAGGAACACATGATCTCCAATGTAAAACTCTAAATGTCACATCCTTTGATTCCCATAGGACTTATGATGATCCCGTGCTGCCTTTATCCTCTTATGAATCACCAAAACCATATCTGTTATGTTTTAAACTAGTTCTAGCCTGAGGATTGCTAACTCTCCAACCCCAGTCCAGCACAATGGAGAATGGAAAGGTTGGATGTACAAATATTCAAATGGTGTCATATCAATATTGAATTGAAAACCATTATTTTAAGTGAACTCAATCAAGGGTAGGTGCCTCATCCATGAACCTCCAAAATCTAGAACACAAGAACACAATATGTCCTCAAGAGTATGGATAGTCTGCTCTATCTGACCATCCATTTTCGGATGAAAAGTAGTGTTAAGGAATAATTTAGAACCAAAAGCATGTTGAATACCTCTCCACACCATGGAGTTAAAAAGAGGTTTGTGATCAGATATGATCATCCTCGGGACTCCATGGAGTCTCACCACCTCCTCCAGGTACTGCCTCGACAAAACTTCCACTGAGCTCGACTTCTTAATTGCTATAAAAAGTGGTTTGATTTTATCCAATGGTCTTCTATAACCCATATATAATCAAATCCTCCCTATTATTAAGGAAAACTAGTAATGAAGTCCATAAATATTTCCACCCAATTCCATTGATGAACATCCAATGACTGGAGAAAACCACTAGGAATAGGGTGCTCGATCTTCACCTTCTAGAAGACCAAACATTGAGACACAAACTCTGCAACTAAATACTTTAACCCAAGACACTAAATATGACCTATTAGAGCTCAATATATTTTTTTCATTCTTGGATATACCACCAAGGTTGAGCTATGAAACTCATGAAGAACTATATCATGAATCTTTAAAGGAAAGAAAAGTTTTCCCCAAAACAAAACCCAATTCTGATCATCCTCAGACTAACCATTATGGGTATCACCAAAGGCAAATCAGTCTCTCCATACCTCCACCTAAGAATCCCCTAGTTGGGACTCCTCCACCTGATACACCGAAGATGAATGTACTATCATATGAAAAAGATAACCTCTTCCACTATAATTTATTATATAAATATACATCATTGAGAGTTATTACATCACTCTCTAGGAATCTCTAGATTCACACATGAAATTGGTGCATGGCTTCCTACTTAGTTCATAAGCTACAATAGTACCCTTTCCCAGTGTATATGAAATATTGAAGTCATAATCATACAAGAATTCCATCCATTAACATTATAATAATTTAAAGTCATACTATGAGAAGACATACCTCAGGCTCTTATGATCAGTAAAGACCAAAAAACTCTCACTGATGAGGTAATGTTTCCACAACTTCAAGGAAAACACAAATTATGCGAACTTGAGATCACAGGTGGTATAGTTATGTTCATGAGGATAAAACAGATGAGACCCATAAGAAACAACTGATCTATACTGCATCAGAACACAACCCAAACCAATATGCGATGTTTCATATAAAACCTTGAACTAAACCCCCTCTTTTGGAAAATGAAGAATTGGAGAACTGACTAACTTCTTATTAAGGTACTCAAAAGCTGTATGACATTGATTGGTTCACAAGAATGCCTTATCGTTTCTATTCAAGGATATCATATGAGTCATAAATTGAGATAAATAAACTATGAAACTCCCATAATATATTGTAATACCAAGTTAATTCTTTACCTCTATGACTATTTTAGGGTATTCCTAAGAAACGAATGCCACAATATTCTAAGGATATACAACTACTCCCCACTATGACATAAAATTACTTAAGAAAAAAAACATCATGATCTTAGAAATCACACTTTGATAAATTCCTGAACAACTATTAATGATTAAGAGATCCCAAAACAACACGTAGATGCTCTGCATACTCTTCCTCAGTCAAAAAGTACGCAAGGATGTCATTAATGAAAACCACCACAAACTGATTTAGAAACTACCTGAATGATGCGTTTATCAAAACCATGAACATGGATTGAGTGTTCATCACACCAAATGATATCACAACAAACTTGTAATGCCTATATTGACATCAAAAAGTAGTCTTCAGAACATCCTCATCTTTCACATACATATGATGATATCATAACCATGAATCAATATTTAATAACCAACTAAATCCTTTCAGATGATCAAATAAATCATAAATCCATGGAAGTAGATAGTGGTTCTTCAGTGACACCTAATTCAAGAGATGATAATTGATACAAAGAATAAAACTGTCATAATCCTTCTTCATAAAAAAAAATTGGTGAACCCTAAGGTGAAACACTCAGATGAACAAAACTTCACTACAATAGATCATCATGTTGTACTCATAGCTCTCACAAATCAGAAGGTTCCATCCTATACCGATACATGGATATCAGATAAACACCTATTATAGTTCTATCCCAAACTTGATATCTCATTGAGGGGGTAACACTAAAACCTGATTAGAAAAAACATCAAGGTAATATTCCAAAACCCTAGGGAAACACCATTAGTTGAACCTATGACAAACTCAATATCAACTCATCCATCAAGGAAGTCAAGGATAGAATAATCCTTTGACCCATCCGAGGGTTTTTCTTTCCAATAAACAAGACATAATCTCCATCAGAATCCTAAAATAAATCTTTCTCCTAAATTAATCCACAATATCCTTCACTAAATACTATTAGTCTATGCTAAGGATGATTTTTTAGGGTTTTATACATAAACATAGGAAGTCTCCCCAATAGATATGTTGCTCTGACACTATCTCATAGTCTCTAAATACTTCATATAGATAATATTAATCTCTAAATGGTTTAGTTAATTCCAAGGGTGTTGGAATTATTTCCACCTCAAGTCTTAAAGCATGGACTAGGGTAGTTGATATAAAGGAGTGTGTAACTCTTGAATAAAACAATCAATGCACCCAAGTATAAAACAAGAAAAGTGTACCTTGAATGACATCTATCTCTCCCAATAATGAAAAACACTAGAGTATTAATTTGACCACAACCTACTCCAAAACCTCTATCACCCTGATGGTGACCACCTCATTGGACACTCTTTACTCTATGAGGATGACAAACATCTTAAGGCTATCCTATGACTACCCCAACTCCTCTCTGATGATCCCAAGATGGAGCATCCTAACACTACTACTTCGGTTGAAACTTACTTAATGGAGGACCATAAAGTAGAATACTTGGTGTATGTTTCCTACTTAGAAAGTCTAGACACTCTCTCCATTGATGACCTTGGACTCCACACAAAAAACAAGCATATTATCCCTTGGAAAAGGCACGAGAGTTTTCACCCTTAGAGAAACAAGATGATGAGAGATAAGAACTACCCTTAATTATCTAATATATCTTCTATATAGTCAATATGGGACTCCAAACCACAAATATACTACATGGATAATCTTGAAAACTATCCTCTTGTGACGATATGGTTATGGACAATGCCCTCTCAATGAACTATACTCTTTCTAGAACCTTGAGATATGTCAACAACATAAATGGGGTAATATGGAACTGGATCTATGGATGGAAATACTCCACAAAATTCCTTTCCCTTTTCTCCTCATCTAGTAATAGGTTTCATGCATAATGAATAAGGGTTCAGAAATGGATCCTAAACTCCCACACACTAGAACTCCCCTATTAAAGGTTAATCAACTCCTGATGACTCGTTACCTTCACGGTTGAAGAAAAAAACTCTACTCAAAACTGGTCCCTAAACTTATCCCATGAGACCTCTAACTACTAATGATCCTTGAGTAACAAGATCCACCACTACCTCAATACTCTATATAACATCATCACATCCAACGAAACCCAATCTTCCTCCCAAGAATAGATCGAACTGAAAGTTATCTCCACCCCTCCAACCAGTCTTCTATCATTGAGTCTAAAATAGAGTCCTCGTACTTTTTCATACTCTATCACTAAAACTCTCAAAATTTCCTCCTCCAAGCGTTATCATCGCTGAACTATACTCTACGATGATCTATTGGTGTGTCCTGCAGAACATCTTCGGTGTGAACCTAGTGAGAATTTCAACATAGATCCATATCTGTAAAAGAAAAAATGGTTAGAGACTCCTAAACCTAGAATATGGAATATTTAATATTAATTAATTAATTATTTATTTAAGGTTAAAACTAATCCAAAGGCCTACCCATTTCAAACATAGGAGTAAATAAGAATGTTGAATTATCTTTTCCTAGGTCTATACCCCACAACCAGTATCACTTCACTTAGTAGGCTCGATAAACTTAAAGGCCCATGCATCAGATCATAGGGGGCCCCTAAATACCCATGTCTCATCCGAACTCCCTTATTTACATCACTTACTAAACTTAGATAACACCATTTCCCTACCAACCCATGCAGTCCTTGCCCGTTTCTAACTCCAAGATCAATCATATCCCTCAATTTGAACCTCTGATACCACTCTTCAATGACCCCTCCCCGAAAAGGTACCCATCCTGGGCCGACAATGAGAAAAGGGAGATAATGAAGCCTGAATCCCATCTACAATAGGCCATGGGTTGGTGAAAAGTACCAAGGGTATAACACACATACAAATGGGAGGCATTACCCTATAAAAGAACATGAGGGAAGAGAGATAAAATAAGTACACAAATAAACTCTTACTCATATAAATTTAAATAAAACCCATGTATATACATGTATTTTCATACAAAACTAATATAAATGAAAAGGGACTACAAGTACTAGAAGATAAACTCGATAGTGGCCATGAAGCCCAAACAACTCCCAAATAACCACAAGCGAGTAATATCTAGCCCGATCTATAACTTTCTCCTACTGAACTAGAAAATGGTTTATACATAAGTAGGGTGAGAATAAAAAGTATACTTAGTAGGATCCTCCTTAGATCCTATCATTCAAAAGGTAAAGAAATTATGCTAAAGCCCAGTGAACAACAAGAGAAACTAATTCTTCACTTAAATAGGTATACTAAGTTCCCAACCTCACCATGACTATCTATATACAAGTAACACATGAAAGAGATTATATATTATAGTAATAAAGTAAGGGCACCATACTACTATTTCCCCACTAGTTTTATGCTCCACCCCAACATTGTACATCCTCAGCTATCTCTCTCCAAAAAAGTGACAGTCTGAAAACACCTGGACTAAAGTATCAAAACATGCATATCATGCATGACATCATCTCATCATCCCATGCCATATATCCATATATTAATCGAGTGGTTTTTGAGATCCACGATAACCCACATGTTGTTTATCCTTAATCGAGTATTGTAACTCAATCCATTATAGCCCATACATTGAGTATATACCTTATTCCATCACAACCCATACACGTCATACCTATAATAATCCTTAAGATACTATATATGAAGATTAATGTGTGTGAAATAACCACAAGACATTAAAACACTCTAAACACATATATAGGGAAACTAACCATTATGCATATGATCACATAATACTACTAGGAGAAGAGAGCGGGGCCAAAGAGGGTAGTCCTCCACCCATTCCTTTCCCACCTAGATGTTAGGGAAAACACCCTCCCAGAGTTCAATGGGTGTTAGTCACCCTACCGATAAGGGTGGGGTAGTGCATGAAATCATAAAACATACCAGATATAATATAGATTATAACCACACTATGATAATTAACCTAGTCTTAGGCTCAACTATAGTTATTGTATCTTGGACACCCAATTTTCACTACTAAGAACTAGATATCCTATAATCACACAAGAATTCAAGAAACTTCATTAAGTTACTTATTTCCTTTTTAACATTTAAACTTACATTAATCAATTCATTATCCATTAATTAACATTATTCTATTTAAATTTCATAAACCACCAAGAAAATTCCATGCCCTCTAGGCATAACTCAAAAAAGTCCATGGTTATTAAGATTATCAACATTTTTATTACAATAAAAACCAATCCCATAGGTTACAAAATTAATCATTCTTTTACTATTATATAATTCTAGGTACTCTAGGAAATATCCCAAGCTACCATAAAAGATATTCATAACTAAGAAAATCTATTTACCTCAACTGGTGGGGAAAGTAATGCAGATAAACAAGAAAACCAACCATATTAACTTTAAACAGATTTATTAATAAGAAAGAATCCAACTTTCAACACAACAATGGGAAAGCCTAGCTTCAACCCATTCCTTTAATCCTGATTCCATCCCCGAGATCATAATGCATATCCCCATTCATATTTTCATTACAAGCATCAACTGCTGCCACAAACCTGAGCCTCCCCACCCATATCTCATCATAAAACAACCAACCTAGGCTCACATTACATCACATATCAAGACTCACATCTAGATCAACACATTAGATAGTAAAACAACAACAAAGTAAATATGACATCTTGGCCCTAAAAACAAGGCATTCAACCTTCATATGCAAATAATACCACTCAACCCCAAAAATTTATCTTCATCAAACAACATATTTTAATCCATTATGAATTAAAAAATTCATATATCATAGGTTAAAACTATAGGTAACCTAAGAAATCAGCAATTATAAGAAATATTTATTTAAACAATGCTTTCAAGTATAGATTCCACTGTTATTAAACTTTAAGAATAACTCATTAACATTCCTTTTTATTATTATCATCAATAATAATTACCAAATTCATGTTATTTATCTAATTACATTAACATATGTAATAATAAATACAATTAAACATGCATCAATCATCAATTTTATTTTCATCAAATTATAAGAAAGAACAGATTTATTAAACATGCCTCTTTAATTATTTAACCAACCAAATCATTACTGGATTTATGTTCTTTAACAATTTTCCATTGAATTAACATGATAATCCAAGCATAAAAAACATGATAAACAAATAATAAACATATATATCACACTATCTAGTAAATTAAGATACAAACCGTTATCATAGTGGAAGAAAACATGTGATCGCTACAACTATAAATCATTCATTTACATTAATATGGTTTATCCTTTATCAAGGTTAATTCCACTGCCACCAAAAGGAATAAATCATGATAAATTTATGATTACATATAAAATAAAAATGATAAGAAATGAATCCCCTACCTCAAGGCTTCAACATTATTTGAGGAGAACAAAACGAAAATGTAGATCTCTGATCACTTCTCCAGCAAGGAAGGCTACAACTCTCCAAGAGCGCTGCACCACAACCACACCCAAAAAATATATATATTAGAATGATGTAAATCAACCATAATAACATGAAAATAAATAACGGGAGGAAACAAAATCTAACAGAGAATAAACTGGAAGAAAAGAGGAAGAACACACCCTAGAACACCACAGATTGGTCTCTAAAGTGTGGGGGTTGAATCCAATCAAAAGGGGATTCAAAGGAATTTAAAAATATCTCTTGGGTGACTAGGGTTTGAGAGAGAAATTTGGAAGAAAATTATGTTTTAAGGGGGTTCAATTATTTATAGGAATTATGAAAAACATAGAACCACGACACAACCCCCTTAACCACACCATAAAACAGACTGAAACATGAAGGACTATAGAACAATGCAAGGAACCATGTTATAGCCTACATGGTAAAAAAAAAATTCAATAGCCATGATTTAATCTATAGTTTAGATCATATAAAATAAGAAGATGACCAAAACCTAGGGAAAAACACTATGCTGTAGAGCTCCACCACCAAAAGGGAGGATACGCAACACCCTAAGCCCCGTGAAACGACTACCTTGAATTTAGAAGAACACCCCTTAGAGAACTACGATCCAAAATGTTGCTCCACACCATAGGACTCAACCAGCCTACGCCACAACCCCGCTCTACAACACAGAGCTCAATTAGGCCACACCACACCCTACCTCCATAGTGCAGCCATGCCAAAAAATAGTACTGGCTCTGAAATCATTCATCCTAGGATCCTACACCACAGTTGGGATATCCACACTATATCAACCAATCCTTATAGTGAAGTATGTCATTACACACTAAAAAATCATAAGTTAAGCTTAGATTTCAGATTAACTCATATTTTCCTCCCCAAGTCTCCTCTTGACACCTCCAACACCTTAAACACACAAAAGAAATGGGTACTTGGATCTAGGCCCTTATACAATTAATGTATATATTTATCTTAGATTTTAAAATTATTTATTTTTAGAGATTTTGAATAATGTTTTTGTTAATTATTTCAATTTATGTAATTTTTTTATTTATTTTTTGTTAAATATATATGAATAATAAATTATTAAAATTATGATTAATATTACTATTTCTATTATATTTTTAAAAATTACACTATACTTTTTTAAAAATTTAATATATTTCAGTAATGTGTGTTTGTGTTGTTTTATAACATATATTTTTTCATAACTTGTATATATTTGATATTAGTATAATATATATATATATATAAGCGTTTAATTAACTAATAATTTATAAAATAATTAAAATACCTAAAGTTATGTATAATATATAAAATTTATAACATGTCCACCATGTATGATTGTTGTTATGATTATTATTATCATATTTTTATTATTATCATCATAAATGTTATTATTAATATTTTTGTTATTTTTTTAAAAAGGAATATTTTATATTGTGTTTTTTAAAAGTTAATTTGAATTTAAAATTATAGCATAAAATAAATTATATTTTTTATCTAAGAGTTTCTATAAGTATTAATGAATCATATTTGGAGTATCGCATGATGAACACATGATGAATATAAAAAAGGTGTTGAATATTTCTTAGATTTTTTTAAGTGAAATGTTATAAAAAATGACCCGTTTTACTGTCTATGCTTGAATTATTTCAATATGAGAAAATTAGGATTTAAATAAATCAAAGATAATTTAATTAAAAATAGTCTTAATCTAAGTTATAGTATTTGGATTTATTTTGGTGAAATAGATAAGAATTCAAGATCTAATGATAATGGTGATTTCAAATTAATAAATTTGATAAAATAAAGGAAATGATTTGTGATATCTAGGTGGAAGTTATTGATAAAAAATTGATGATTTAGTGACTATATAGTGATTCTAAAAATGAACAATATCCATGTTGTCTCAAATTTACAGTTTTATCCAAAAATTTGACATTAGTTAACTTGAAATATAGGAATGGATAGAGTGATAAGAGTTTTAAAAAATTGTTTAACCTGTTGAAAGACATACTTCTAAAATAAAATGGTCTACAAGATTTAAATTATGATGTAATTTTTTTATGTATAATAGGATTGGGGTACAATAGGATATATGTATTACCTAATTATTTTATGTTCTATTTAAAAGAATTTGAAGGTCTGTTATATTTTCCTAAATGTAAGAAATCACAATATAAGTTTAAAGAAAAATATCATGTTAATTCAACTATTATGACAAGTACTAAAACTCTTATTAAGATAATTTTGTTTCTTCATATAATTATTCATTTCAATAATTTAATTAAAAATTAAAAGGATTCAAAAAGGTTAATATGACATGATCATGAGTGGATATCGAATGGAAAACTATTTCATCTATTAGATTCCACACAATGGAAGAGAAGTGATCAATAATTTCCTACATTTGAAAATGAAGTTTGAAATATTAGAACTATATTGTGAATAGATGGGATGAATCTTTATCATAAACTTAGTACCAAACATATTTTTTTAATTATTATGTCATTAATTTACAACTTGTTCCCATTACATTACATGAAGCATAAATATGTTACACCGAGTTTAATGATTTCTGAGATGAAATAACTTAGAAATGATATTTATGTTTATTTATCACCATTAATTAATGATTTGAAACTGTCATGGGAGGAAGGTATCAAAATGTTCAATTCTTATAAAAAGTATTTTTTTTAATTTAATTTCATAATTATGTTCACTATAAACAATTCCCCATACATATGGAAATTTTTCTGGATATAGTGTTAAGGGGTATAAGGCATGTCTAATTTTCACTAAAGGGACTTCATATCATCAACTACACCATGATAGGAAAAGAATGTATATAGATTATCAAAGGTTTTTGTGTGTGGGTCACTCTTATCAAATATTAAAAAAATCATTAAATTAATCACAAAATTTTTATGTTTCTCTAAATCTTTTTTCATTAGGAAAGAATTTTGAGAGGGTGAAAAACAATGAGGCCATATTTAAGAAGAAAAAAAGATCTAATAATGATAAAAATATATAAAAGAAATGCTTAATTTTATTTTATCTTAATTATTGGAGATATCTAGAAGTAAAACATAATATTGAAGTGCTACATGATGATAGTTTAACTAGAACACTATTAGATATTAAAGGAAAATGAACATGCTCACCTATAATTTGTCATACATTATCCAAGAGAGAGAAAATTAGTTTTTTCTGGTGTCTGAATGGTTTTAACATTCCTCAGAGTTATTCTTCAAATGTGAAAAATTCTATATCTATAATGACCCGAACCACTAGGCCCCACTTGTCCTATAAAACACCAAGATTTCACAACCCAAGCTCTTCTATATAGGTTAGGGGATGATGAAAATCATTGATAATACATAACTAAAATGGGAGGATTTTTCCTAATGTATTAGTATGCACGCACCCAACTATTTCCATGAAGATGCAAATAGGAATAATAAAAAAGATAATAGCATCTAGAGTAAAAACCATGAATGTAATAACATCAAGGGAATAAAAAATAGTATGATAGTGTAATATGAATTTTAAAATGAAAAAATACATGCCAAACTAAAAAAGATGTCCCAACCTAAAAACAACTGGAATAAAGTAAATCTGAGAGAGTCTGACTACTGATCTCCAAGCGTAACCACCATACATGGTCAATGCACCTCGATATCACTATGCTCCACCATAATCACGACTAATTTTTCTATCATATGTATAAGAAAAAATATGTGTGGGAAAATCCTATGTATGGGTGAGTATATACATTCCCAGTAGGATGCCCCAAAAACCGAAAGGGAGCGATAGATAGATACAACAATAGTTAGATTAACCTAAAGAAAGTGGGAAAAAACCCAACATATATACATATACATGATCATAAATAAACCTAAATGAGAGAGAAATGGGATATTTATCTCACATCCTAGCCTAAGTTGATGAGTAAGCCTGCATCTCTATAATTCTATCACCGATTCCCAACATCAAACACAAACTCACTAGAATATGAATAGAGGGGACCACACCTCATAACTATGCTCCAAAGATGATGAAGCATGTGTCTATTATGAAGTAATCAAACCCCATCGAAGCTCTAAGACAAGGGATTACTGCTTCATAAGTAGATAAACCATTCCCTGTAGTAAGGGGAGTACTATCCCTACCTATATAAATAAATGGGGAAACCACGCCCTGGTGTGATAGGGGAGTAATTACCTTGATATCTCTCTGATAGTCTATGGAACCCACTCTCTGGTATGATAGGGGAGTACTGAACCTGATATTTCTCCGATATCATGGGGAACCTATGCCTTGGTGTGATAGGGGATTACTAACCCCAAAATCCATCTGATGAACCTGACTAATCACTATCATCACTAAGCATATCCTGAATAATAATCACGCTCATAAAATACTGCATCATATCTTAAAAGCCACTATGAAGGCCAATATCATGTTCTAAATGAAAAAACACTTAGGATATGCTACTCGTAGGTCAAAATATAAGTCCAAACGAAGGAGATATGAGAGGTAGAAGATTCACATATGAGTACATGATGTGTATGGATTCCACATGGTGTGTGGCCCCACTCCGCTTCCTGGCCGTATTCTCCCTGTAAAAGGCTCAGGAATCCATGTATCTTTACATGGAGTGTCCTTTGTGATATAAAAAATGTATGACCACCCATGGTCTTGATCGTGCATCTCAACCCATGCCCGTGTATTCCTACCCGTGCCTGTGTACTCTGGTATACGTCATTTCCGTCCACACAGGCCCCTGGGTGTGTGTATCTGGCACACGAATTGGCCACATAGGTAGGGTCACATGGAATGTACGACCACCTACATGGAGTTTGATATTTAGCTTCACCATAAATTCTAGTGTCGTAGCCAAGGGGATACATGCCCTATGTTTTTCTGGAATACAGGGCGTGTAGTTGGGATTACCGTAGAAACTGAAGAAGGTTTCACATGTCTTCCATATCCAATCCCACCATCACAAATCTTGTTTTTTGACCACCCAAGATCAAGGGAATACATAACTGTTCATTTCATCCCTACCTATAGTGTCTGGAAATTATATTCTAGCAAAATTCTTGAAGACCGTGTCACCTCCTATCACTCACAGTGCCTCATGTCGTTGCTTGTTGCCACTCTAAATCCAAGATCCCTGAATAAACACCCACAATCCATCATTATTTGTCCAAAAATCACCGATATGGTCATTTTTAACACATCCACCATGATTTCATGGGTCTTATTGCATTCAAACTTTCCCAAAAATGTTGAATCATGGCCCTGTAGGCCAATGATGAAGAACACAAAGAACAGGTGGGGGAAAGGTAGAAGAACAAAGGTGAAAACATCATTGTACAAGAATTCTTGGACAAAAATAATAGTTTATATATATATGGGGTGAGAACATGACATAATTAAATAAATAAATGAATAAACAATTTGATTCGTTAGATGGGCTTATATAAAGGGTGCGAAAATGAAAATCAAGAATATAAGATACAATCAATGCTCAATATTTTAATCAAAATTGCATAAATCTACAATTGATGATCCCTCTTTGATTTGGGATCGGTCATTGGTAAAGAAAATGTTCTCCATCGATGTGGGGATCCCACTATGTTCGATACTTACCGATCCACCTCGATTTGATCAACCACCATCCTCTGATCTTGATCCTCCAATGAAGGATGTTAGAGATCCTCTTAATTCTCCAAGGGTTTAAGTGGATAAACCTAGAGTTTTTTTATAATGAGGTATAAATAGAGGATTTTAGGTCATAGGTATTTTAAAATAAAATAAATACATTTAATCATTTTTTTAATTAAATGCACCGCCAACGACTGCCTCAACTGGACATCCGGCGCCGACCAACCTTGGGTCGCACCTAAGGTAAACCCCATATTCTAGACTCAACTATATTCTTTGATTTCCGATATGAGGCTTTGTTAAAGAGTTATTCCATTAAACCCCAAAAACTATATGCATGTGATATTAATATATTTAATATTTTTATAATATCAATCTCAGGATCACCGGGCCTTGTAATCTCATGTCTTCTTAGCGTCTGGCTCCAAAAACATCCCTTAATATATTTAAAAGTCTTACAAGGTGAAAAAAGGGTCACTAAATTATTCCCCCATTCAAGGATTTTCATTCCTAAAAATCATAAGATAATAAAAGGTGGGGATACTAAGCCTGCATCTGGATCTCCCGCTCCCAAGATCTCTCTTATATGTTACCATACTACCACAACACACAGACCAAGGGAATGATCCATCCTCATAGGATCCTCTCATACCGATCCTCAATCACCACTAAGTACTCTGTGAAGGTGGATCTATCCTCAATGCCCATCTCTCCCCAATCAATAACATACATAGGATCATGCATGTATCTCCTTAGCTACAACATATGGAATACATCATGAAACTGATCCAACTATGATGGAAGGGCTAAGTGATAATCTACCTCACCAACCCTCCATAGGATCTTGAATGACCCAATGAACCTTTAGGATAGATTATATCCTCGATAAAATCTCCTCAATCCTCATCATGGGGAGACTCAAGAAAACATGGTCTCCCTTCTTGAACTCCAAGGGCCTATGATGTCAAACTGCATAAGATTTTTTCTAGCTCTAGGCTATCATCATATGATCATGGATCACCTACACTTTCTCTATTGTCTCCTTCAATATCTATATCCCAACTAGAGATGCCTCTCCAATCTCATTCTAGAATAGGGGTGACCTTTAGGGTCTCCCGTACATGGACTCAAAAGGTACTATGTCTATAGCATAGTGATAACTACTATTATAAGAAAACTATACCAATGGGAAGTGATCCTCCAATATTCAACCAAAGTACAAAACACAATATCTTAGTATATCCTACAACACTTGGATAATTCACTTAGACTTCCCATCTATCTTAGGGTAAAATGCTATATTCATCCCCAATTGAGTTCTAAATGCCTCCTACATTCCTCTCCAAAATTGTGAATTAAACTGCACATCATGTTCAGAGACAATCATCAAAGTTACCTTATGGAGTAAGACAATCCCCCACATGTACAACTATCCAAGACTCTTCACTGAACTCTACAACCTAATGGAAAGAAAGTGTTTCAACTTTGTAAGTCAGTCAACAATCACCTAAATGGACTCATGGACTCTCAATATCCATGGAATACCTATAAAAAATTCCATGGATATTTTATCCCATTTCTACTTTGAGATATCTAGAGGATATTTTAAACCTACTGAAACCTAGTTCCCAACCTTCACCTACTAGCATGTGAGGTACTGAGAGACAAACTTGACAACACTCCACCTTATTCTATCCCACCAAAACTACCACTGAAGGTCCCTATACATATTCCATAATCTAGGATTTATATCCAAATGAGAAGTTTGAAACTCCCTTGTCACCTCCTCTCACATCACAATTGGAACCACCATCTATCCCTGGAAAAGAAAAATGTGTTTCCCTTCTTCAGAAAATCCATATGGTGAATATTCTGAAGATATCCAGTCATAGATAACCCCATAGTCAATGTATCCTAACTAAGCCTCCCTCACATGTTGGAGAAGAAAATGAGTCAATACCATCAAATGAAGATAACTTGTACCCCTATCCTTCACCAGGGTCAACTAAAAAGAAACCAACTACTCAGATGCCTTCTCCACTAATCAAGAATGATACTTCCTACTAATGGTATCAACAGCTATATTGCTATTTTCAGAAGTATAGACTATCTAAAATCCATAGTCATTTAGGAACTCCAACCTGCACCTCTATTTTAGGTTCATACCTCTCTACATGAATATATACATGTGACTCTAAGGGTCTAAGTAAACAAAAAAGCGATCTCCCAAAAGATCATGCCTCCAATTCTTCAGAGAAAAGACTAATGCTACCAATTTTAGGTCATGAGTTTCATAGTTCAATTCATGGGGTATCAACTGCTATAAAACATATGTGATCACTTTCTACCTTTTCATTAACACCTAGTCAAGACTAGTTCTAGAGGCATCATAATACACTATATAATCCATGATATCCTTTGATATTCTCAAAACAGGAGCACCAATTATCCTTAGTCTCGACTCCTCAAAGGCTCCATGAAAATGCTCAGTCTAGGTAAATGAATACCCTTTCCATGTTAGGGTGATCAAAGGGGATACAATCTTAGATAAGTATACCATGAACCACCTATAGTACCTTATCAATACAAGAAAGCTTCACATCTCTGACACACTCTTAGGTGGATCCTAAGCAAGAACTGCATCAATATTCATTGGGTCCACAACTAATACATGCTAAAAAATAAAATTCCCCAGGAATTGAACCACATGGACCCAAAACTATCACTTTGAGAGATTAACATAAAGATAGTGCTCTCAGAGTAAGTCTAGGACCATCCTCAAGTTCTCTGCATGCTCCTCCTCTAACGTAGAGTAGATGAGTATGTCATCAATGAAGACAACCAAAAATCATTCCAAATATAGTAGAAATATCCATTTAATAAAAGCAATAAAAATAGATGGGGATTAATCTCACTAAAAGGCATCACCAGGAACTCATAGTGTCCATAATGACATTAGACTGACAGCTTCAGAATATTATCCGCACAAACACTCCATTGGTGTTATTAGGACCTGAGATCGATCTTCAAGAACCAACTCACGCCTCACAACTAATAAAAGTGGTCATAAATCCTCATCAAGGGGTACTTGTTATTTATAATATCCTTGTTTAGTTTATTATAATTAACATAAAGATATAAGATCTTGTACACATTTTTCATGAACAAAACCGAATCTTCCTAGGGGGACACACTAAGTCTGATAAAATCCTTCTATAGAAGGTCCTACAACTGTAACCTTAGATCCTAGGGCTCGGTAGGGGACATATAATATTTTTTAGAAGATATTTTCATGGTATTAGGGTGAAATTCAATGAAGAAGTCCATATACCACCTTATAGGTAGTCTTAGAATATACTCGAGGATGAAATCCATAAAGTCCTCCACTATAAAAGGAATATAGATACCTAAAGAGTCCAATGTGATAGGGAATAAAGTCAACAAATTATGGGTTATGGGATGTATCCTCCTATATGAAAGTCCCACTCTTCCCACCACAAGATCTCTCTTTCCAAAAAGGAGAATCTCATCCCATCAGTCCGAAGGCATCCGACCTGTCCGTGATGACAATCAATCTAGGATCGAAACATAGAAAAACAATATATACCCAATATGAAGTCATAAGGTTTCATCATGATGAATAAGAGGTCCCACATGAAACTCTTTCCACTAAGAGATAACTCACACTACCAATAGACATGTGATATCAAATAATCTCTCCCTGTAAGAACCTCGAACCGCAACTGCTGAGTTAAGGTCTCAACTGGAAGCTCTATATCTCGCAAAAAAAAAAGATAAAGGAATGAATCATACACATGTATAATAGTACTGAGTAAAGAGTATAATAAACATAGATCGTACCTCATATTATCTTGTGTGAAGCCTGTTCATAACCCTCCATGGCTTGTAATTGCCCATAACCTTGACCACCAGCTCTCCGAGTCTGACATGGGACACCTGGTGATGGTGGTGGTAAGATCTCATAACGTCACCCTCCAAAAATTGGTCCTCCCTCCAAAACTAATCCTACCCCTCTTACACCACTACCTCCTTGAGGCCCACCTTGGCCACATATGGGGGATACCTGATCACAGTGCTACCTCTATCGTGAAGGTCTATCTACTGTATGTTTGTTTTGCGCAGTATGATGGGTTGGGAAATCATGAGCTAATTGACATCACCCTTTACAAGAATAACATTTCCACTATCTGGGGTGAATGTATCCTATGTGAAATCCTTATTCCACATTCCCATGTGCCTGAGTCTGAGAATTCCTCCTCTACTTAGATCTTGATTTCTGACACTTGCTACCTAATGTAGATGACTTAGCCACATGATATCTACCATTAACTCGTACCATTCAACATCCCTCTTCTAGGAAGATATAAATCACCAAATCCCTCTCTAGAACTCTAGTATAAGTGGGTAGAAATAAAGAGACCACACTAGCTAAAATTTCTCTACAGATACCCTAATCAAACTTCCTCACCCAGAAGAATCCATATCGAACAATGTTAAGGGAGTACTATGTAAGGTCAATGAACCTCACAACATACTCAAATACTATCATGTTACCCTACTACAAATAAATAATTTTCTAGATCCAAACTAAGTACAATCATGATGGGTAATACTTCTTATAAAATAGTTATTGGAAGCCAGACTATGAGAGCGTCATCTCATTATGGGTCTGCGTAACCAAAATCTACTAGTGCCCATTTGATCCATGGAAAATACTGGATAGTAGTGCAAACATCTGATCTGTTGGGGTCCAAATGATATTGAATACTCAAGTCACCAACTCTATCCAATCCTATGCTTCCTGGGGATCTGACTCACTATGAAACCTCAGTGGCCTCTGGCGTTGGAACTCACGAAGTGTGCTAAGCCTGCATGAATCCTTGGCCTGAACTATATATAATAACTACTACTTTATAGGAGGGGGTGTCACTACCTACACACATAGAGGAAACACATCATGGGATTTCCCCTTAACTAAGGCCTCATCACTCATTATATCATTATCACGATCCTAAATCGATAACCTAACTTGTTGTCTTCACAGAGGAATCCTAAAAGTAATCAAGACATACCACAATTAGATGAGTATATATATGGGGAGATGACTTAAGAAGGATAGTCAAAGGACTCAATACTATATTATTAATGTAAAAATCTCCCTTGTAACCAATGTATTGGTATTCTAAGTCGACAAATAGGTAGTTCGAGTCCTGGTGTATGGATACATCGGTTGCCGGACGAACACTCGGTTCCTTGGCCTGAAAGTCGCACTTGAGACACTTTAACACTATCTCCCTAAGTCCCAAAAAATACTCATAAGGGTAAAACTCTGAACATTATCCCAAGGAATGAACTAATCTAATACAACTTTTCAATGACCTGAACCACCGAGGATCGCTTGGCCTACGGAAGGCCAAGCTATCACAACCCCACGCCCACCTCCATAGGCTAGGGGATGGTGAAAATCATAGAGAAGGAATAAATAAAATTGAAGGAATTTTTATAATGTACCTATATGCATGCACCTAATCATATCCATGTAGAAGTGCAGAGGAATAATAAAAAAATACAATAACATCTAGAGTTCAAACCATGCATGTAATAACCTCTTGGTAATACAAAAGAGTATGACAGTGTAATCTGAAATTTAAAGGGGTAAAATACAATCCCAACTAGAAAAGATGTCCCAAACTGACCACAACTAGAAAAAATTAAAGCCAAGAGAGCTCAACTCCTGATCTCTAATCCTAACCACCGTATGTGGTTAATGCATCCTGATATCATTATGCTCCACCGTAATCAACGTCGATCTATCTATCATCTGCAAAAGATAGGACACATGTGAAAAAATCCCATAAAAGGGTAAGTATATACATACCCAATAGGATTCCTTGAAAACTAAAAGGGAACAATGGAGAGATACAACAATATCCAGATCAACCAAAAGTAAGAGGGAAACAAAACCCAATATATATATATATATATATATATGTGCTCATAAAGAAACCCAAATGAGAGAGAAAGGGGATATCCATCTCATAGACCAGTAGAAGTTGACGTGTAAGCCTACATCTCAAGAAGTTTACCATCAATGCCCAACATCAAATGCAACCTCACCAGAATATGAGTGGAGGGGAACACACCTCAAAACTGTGCTCCACAACTGAGGGTTAAAAATATACTATGGAGGAACCACACCCCACTGGAGCTCAAAGATAAGGGATTACTACTACATAGTTAGAGAAACTACACCCTATAGTAAGGGGAGTATTGACCCTATCTATATAAATACATGGGGAACCCACACCCTAGTGTGAATGGAGAGTACCGACCCTGATATATCTCTGATAGTCTGAGGAACCCATGCCATGGTATGACAAGACAGTAACAACCCCAACATTTCTCTAATATCATGGGGAACCCACACCTTGGTGTAATAGGGGAGTATGGAACCCAAAACCTATCTAATGTTCTCGCTTGTTCATTGGCATCGTCAAGCATCGACTTAATAAGAATCATGCCTGAAATATTTCACATCATACATAAAAATACACTACAAAGGAAACCATCGCGTTCTACATGAAAAAACACTCAAGATATGGTACTCACAGACCAAAATCTAAGTCCAAACGAAGGAGATACAAAAGGTTGAAGATTCACATAGGAGTACACGGTGTGTATGGTGTCCACACAGTGTGTAGACCTACTCCGTTGGCTGGCCATGTTCTCCCTAGACATGTCTTAGGAAGATATACATTTATAAATGGTGTGACCTCTATTATACATGATGTGTATGACCACTCAGGGTCCTGGCCATGCATCTCAACCCATGACCATGTATTCTTCATCGTTCCCATGTACTCTAGTACATGGCATGTTCGTCCACACAGAGCCCTGGGCATGTGCAGCTGGAACATGACTTGGACACCTGGGTAGGTTCACACAAAATTTAGTCCCACATACATGGTGTGTGATATTTAACTTCATCTAAAATCCTAGCACCACAGCTAGGGGGTTACATGCCGTGTGTTCTTCCAGGATACATGATGTGTAGTCGGGATTTTCTCAAAAATGGAATAAATTTTCATGTTTATTATATATTTGATACCTCCACCACAAATTTCACTATTTTACCACCCTAGATAAATAGAATACTCCACCAGCCATCGATTCCTAGCCTCTGGTGTCCAAAAATCGAATTCTGGCGAGTCAATCGAAGACCGTGTCACCTCCTATCACTCACAACACCTCATGTTGCCACCCATTGTCACTCCAGATCTAAGATTCATAAATAAAAACCCACAATCCATCCCGATCTATCCAAAAATCACTAATCTAGTCATCATGCACACATCCACCATGAATCTAGGGGGATGATCATGCTCAGGCTCTCCCAACAATGTCAAACTGTGATCCCATAGGTCAACAACGAAGAATGCGATGAACGGGTGGGAAAAAGGCACAAGAACAAAGGTGTAAACATCATTGAAAAAGAGTTCTTGATCAAAGATCATAAATTGAGGATATCCAGAGTGATAAAATTTCATAATTCAATAAATAAACAAGTAAACAATTTAATTCATTAGACAGGATCATGTGAAGGGTGAGAAAACACAGATCAAGAATAATAGATACAATCAATACTCAATATTTTAATCAGAGGGGTGGAAATCCACAATTGATGAGACCTACCTCAATTTGATATTGATAATTGGTGAAGAATGTGTTCTCCAATGATGCGGGGATCCTGCTACGTTCACTTCCTGCAGATCCACCTTGATCCGATCAACTGTCGTCTTCCGATCTCAATCCACCAATGAAGGATGTCAGAGATCCTCTCAATTATCCTAGGGTTTAAGTGAATAAACCTAGATAATTGTTATAATGAGGTATAAATAGATTATTTTAGGTCATGGATTATTTAAAATAAATAAATAAATTTAATCATTTATTTTAATTAAACACACCGCTAAAGTCTTCCTCAACTGGATGTCTGACACCGATCAACCTTGGGTCACACCCAGGTTAAACCCCACATTTCAGACTCAACCGTGGTATCAGATTTTTTATCTGATCCTCCATTAAAGAGTTATTTCATTAATCCTAAAAAACTAAATGTGCATGATATTAATATATTTAATATTTTTATAATATCAATTCTTGGCTCACCTAGTCTCAGAATCTCACATTATCTCATCGCCTTTCTATGAAAATATTCCTTAATATAGTTAAAAGTATTATAAGAAAAAAATAGGGTCACTATAATATCAATAAAATATTTTAAGTTAATAGGAATTAAATATAAATATTACCATGTTTTGATGCAATAACCACCACTAGCTACACTAAATGTAATACCAATTATCCATGTCATAATGAATATCATCAAGGTGTGTTATTTTTTTCAATTATATTTGTATCAAATTGATGGATCAAAATTTGTTAAACATTTTAGTGAATGAAGTTATCAATATAATTTATTAACTTGAAATGCACTTTTTGCCTTTTTTTATATCATAGTATATTTAATGGTTCATTTGGTATGATAAATAAAGTTATGCGGACCCATATACTTATATTGAATGTATCCTTTTGAATATATATGAATATTTTGAAGGGGTATGTTAAGAATAAAAATTGACTTGAGGCCTCTATTATTGAAAAGTATATTTTTGAAGAGGTGGTTAAGTTTTATAAAAACTAATTATCTGAAGTGGATCACATCGGTCTACCTATATCTCACTATGAAGGATTCAATATTGGGGTAAATAGGATTTATAACATAAGAATAAAATTGTTGACACATGAAAAAATAATTCATACACATTTATACATCTTAAATAAAACAAACTAGGTTCATTCATATATAATAGTGCATATTGATTCATTAAAACAATGATATCAAAGAAGAAAGATATATGGGTTGTGAAGAAGAATAAAAAAAATTTCCACATGGTTTAAGGAGAAAATGAAAATTGATCTATCTACATCATAAACATTAAGATGGTTACCAGGTTTCCCATGTTTAAATGTGATACATGGTTTTGGTATGATATTAATGGTTATACATTTTATACCACATGATAAGATAATAAAAGTTTATTTCAGAGCAATGGAGTAATAGTTTTCACTGAAGGAATAAATTTGTTTAGTATAAAATAAAAAACCCAATCTCTACATAAATTTCATATTATGGAGTCATTAAAGTTATATAGGTTATTAATTACATGAAATTTTGAGTACCTATGTATAGTGTAGATGAGTTAATGGTAAAAATAGCGTTAAACACAATGAATTTGGATTTACACCAGTATATATGAATAGATTAGGATACATGAATGACCCTTCAATCATAACAACACATGAAAAATAAGTTTTCTATATTGTTGATCCACCAAATGACCAGTGTTATATCATTTAACAAGGGAAAAAGTATTCTATTGATGAAAACATTGATGGTGTTAACAACTTATGTGAGATCCCTATATCCATGAAACAATTATTAGAGGATACTGAAGACCATAACATAGACATGGTTCATGCTATTTATAATGATCATAGAGAAGGAATATGATAAAACAATCCTTTAATAATCTCCTAATAGTGAAAGTACTATATAACTATTTAAGTTTTTTATTTTTCAAATTATGAAAAATATGAAGTATAATGTTTTATTAATATTATTATTTAAATTAACTCTTTTAACAAATATACTAAATTATATGTTTAATATAAGAAATTTGATTACATGTGGTTATTAATTTTTTTAATATTCATATCATTTTAAATATCAATTAAGTTTAGATTAATTTTATTTTTACCATTTTATATATCATAAATGTTATCAAAATTTATATTATCATTTAACTTAATTATCTTAATTGTTATGATAACTTGATTGTATACAAATAGTTTCATTACATATAAAAATTAATTTCATTTTTATATTTTATATAAATTTTAATATCAATTAGGTTATGTTTTATTTTTTCTATACCATTTTACGTATTATAAATGTCATCAGTTGATTATATATTATTAATATAGTCAAAATTTAAATTTTTATCAACTTTAGTTTCAGTTATTATAAGTTTTTCGATTGTTATGTATTTTTTATGTCAAGGTTTATTTAAATTCAATTAATGTTATTTTGTACTAATTTTTTGTTAATTTGATTCATAGGAACATGTCCAATCCAATTGTTGAATCATCTGAATCTTTCAAATAGGTGCCTCTATATTCTTCTATTAAAAAACCTCATCATTCTTCTTCATAAGAGACAACTACTTCTACAATGTAGGAGAAGACTTTTAGAGTTCATAAATGTGGTAGTACACATTTACCTAGTTCATCACCTGCTCATGGAAAGGACCGAAGTATACTTATTAATTTTGATGATAAATCTAACCCCTGGTTTAAATATGAAAAAATAGGATTTTTTTTGATTTATAAGCTTGATAAAAAATTAAAAATTTATTATTTTACTAGAGGACTATCTACTATACAACACAATATTATCTATAGGTGACCATAAAAGTAAAATTAATCATTATACTTTTTTTTCATGAAAATTCTTAACCAATTTTGATATTAAATTTTATTTCTCTCGCTTTTATATAACATTTAATTCATCTAGTATAATATAAAACAAACAACTATGCATGTATTTTGGTACAAATAGATAGAGAGATTACAAATTAAATTTTCATTTAGATTTTATTTTTGAAGAAAGAAAAAATAAAAAACCATGCCAAAATTATATATTTTTAGAGGAAGATACATTAAAGAAGCTTGTTGAAAGCAAATAGTTGGAATCATTTTTAGTAAGTGTAATGTCTTCTATTTATAGTGAATCATTGTATTATAATTAAAAAAATCATTACTAATGATATTTTTTTCTTAATCAAATGGTGTCTGAGAGATCTCACCAGGAGATCCAGATGAGGAATGTATACCCTCACACTTTATATCAAAAAGGATATATGTTATTGCAAGAGAAAACGATGATAAATTTTTTTGAGAAATTAGGAGCTGAGTCAATTGGCTCCACAAAGATTGACCCCCCCCCACTCCATGAAAAATTTAAAAGTGCATGAATAAAAAAAAGGGGAAGAAGAGTCAAAGGTTGTAGATGATAAGATTATAAGAGACCATTTATGTTTTTTCTTTCCTATTTTTAAAATTTCTAACACATATATAATTTCCAAATATTCTTTATAATATGCCCATAAGGAGAATAACATTAGATATACAATAAAATGAGGGACATCATAGCCTACGATATCCCGTGAGTCATGAGATATGATACGTATGAGATGCATATCATAACTTATGATATGATTATATTATAAAGGGAATAAGGATGGTATTTTTACTTATAACATAACATACGATGAGCCTTACAATAAAGGGTTACATGGGATGCAAATGCATATTACACTTTTTCATGTGGTTTATATACACCATGCCAAAATTGGGGTTTAACGGCAGTTTAAGCCACTGCTAAATCATTCTGTGATGGTTTTGGAAAACCGTCGCTAAATCATGTGTCAACAATCAATTAGTGGTGTTTTTTCAAAACCGTCACAGAACGATTTAGCGATGTTTTTTATTTTTTTTTAATTTTAATTAATTATTATTTTTTATTTCAGTAAATAATTTATTTTTTCATAATAAATAAATAAATTTATTTATTTATTTATTTCTGTAATTAATTTATTATTACCATACTCATTCCCATGTCCATGTCCATGCACATGCCCATTCCCATGCCATATATAAAAATTATGTGTTGGGTGAGATTTGAACTCTTTACCTCTTGCTTATTCTAAAAAAACCTTACCACTCCAACAAAATCTTCATGCAGTAAATAAATAGAATTTAATATACCTATACATATATATTAATTCAAAAAAAAAAACATAACAAATAGATAAAAAATAAATAATTATTAATCAATAATGATTAATCAATAGTCAATAATCAATACTCAATAATTAATAATTAATAATTAATAATTAATATTTAATAATTACTAATTAAAAATTACTAATTAATAAATAGAATACAAATGAATAATAAATAAATAAATATATAAAATGGTAATAAATAGTCAATAATAAATAGTAAATAATAAATAGTAAACAATAAACAATAAATAATAAATAGTAAATAGTAAATAATAAATAATAAATAGTAAATAGTAAATAAATAAAAGATAAATAATAAATAATAAATAATAAATAATAAATAATAAATAATAAATAATAATTCTTAAATAAGAAATAAGAAATAAGAAATAAGAAATAAAAAATAAAAAATAATAATATATAAATAATAAAATAATAAAATAATAAACTAATCCTAAAAAATAAATAAATAACAGATAAATAATAAATAATAAATAATAAATAATAAATAATAAATAGTGAATTGTAAATAGTAAATATTAAATAAGAAATAAGAAATAAGAAATAAGAAATAAGAAATAAAAAATAAAAAATAAAAAATAAAAAATAAAAAATAAAAAATAAATATTAAATAATCATTTAACAATAATTTAACAATAATAATAAACCAATAAATAATATATAAATAATAAAGAAATATTAAAATAATAAATAATAAATAAATAAATAAATAATAAATAATAAATAATAAATATATAATAAATAATAAATAATAAATAATAAGTAATAAATAATAGATAATAATAAATAAATAATAAATAATAAATAATAAATAAAAAATAAAAAATAAAAAATAAAAAATAAAAAATAAAAAATAAAAAATAACAAATAAAAAATAAAAAATAAAAAATAAAAAATAAAAAATAAAAAATAAAAAATAAAAAATAATAAATAGTAAATAATAAATAATAAATAATAAATAATAAATAATAAATAATAAATAATAAATAATAAATAATAAATAATAAATAATAAATAATAAATAATAAATAAATATATTTAATAATAATTTAATAATAAAAATAAATCAATTAATATAAAATCAATAATAAGTAAATATTATTATAATAAATAATAAATAATAAATAATAAATAATAAATGGATATAATTATCTATAAATATATATACATATAAAAAAATTACTTAGATATACATAAAGACACATTTATGTTACATAAATATATATAAACACACTTAGATATATAATTATATATTAATATATATATAAACATAAGTAAATATAAATATCTCTATATATATACTCATATATGATATAAAAATATACAAATATAAATTGGTATAAATATTTACACAAATATTCATAAATTCATATAAACACACACACACACACACACACATATAATAAATTACCAAAAGAGGAGAAAACACAATAATTGCAATACCATTAAATCAATAGGAATGTAAATTAATGGAATAAAATCATAAATGACATAAAAAGCATATGAAGACACCCTTAAACGAAGATGAAATCTCATCAAATGTGTATGATATATATATATACCTAAATTTATTTAAATATAATATATATTAATATTCATTTACATATATTAAAATATAAATATAAATATATATTTGTTTATCAATACACACACATATGTATATATACACATTATTTATATGTGTATATATATATTCATATAGTTTTACTATAAATTCATTTATATACTATATTTAATGATAATGATATATTTATATAAAAATACATTTATATATTATTTATACACACAAATATTTACATACATATATGTATTTATTTACATATATTATAATATACACATAAATATAAATTTTTTATTAAGCCACACATATTTATATATAAACATTACATGTATAAGTATATATATACATATTAACACATTTTTATAAAGTAAATAAAGTAAAAAATTATTTTTTAAATGAAATAAATAAAAAATATTTATTTCCTTATTATTTATATTTTTAAAAATACATTTCTATATAAATATGTATTTATACAATTGATTTATTATCAGTAAATATAAGAAAATATGTATATATTTAATTATAAATAAAACTAAATTATGAAAACTGATAAAATTTCAAAACCATAATATCAATATGAATGTAATCCCTGAGAATAAATTCAGTCCCCACTGAAAAAGGGTAAAAAAACCCCCTTAAACGAGGATGAAAATCAATTGAACATTAAAAAATTTGGGTACCCCGACTAAAAACTCAGTTTCAAAGGCCTTCTAGGCCTTTTTGAGCCTCAAAAAATCTGACAAAGGTATACCTCTCTCACTAGGGGTATAGAGATCATCATAGGATTCGATTTGTTATGTGGTAGAGCCCAAATGGAAACCCAGATTGAAGTTAGAGTTCGATTTACAACTTTTCTTGAAACTATAATAAATTTTATTCTTTTAATTATTATGAAATTTAAATCTAATGTGGTTTTAGACCATTTCATAAGCTTCAATTTTACTAGTTGTGGAGCTGAAATTGACTCTCGGATCAAAAGTTATGGTCATTTGATGTCGAAGTCTGTTTTTAACTTATTGAAGATTTGTTTTCACTTTAAAATTATTATTAACTAATAATTATAAGTATTTATTAATTGACACATTATAATTAATTAAAATTATAAATAATAAAATATATATGATAGTAAATAGTAAATAATTATTATTTTAAAAAAAATTCCTTCAATTTTGTGGTGGTTTTGAAAAAACTATTTAAGATTTATTTTCACTTTAAAATTATTATTAACTAATAA
This sequence comes from Viscum album, assembly GCA_963277665.1. NCBI lineage: Eukaryota > Viridiplantae > Streptophyta > Magnoliopsida > Santalales > Viscaceae > Viscum > Viscum album. The sequence continues at coordinate 1,648,253,409 of OY728152.1, forward strand.
TTATAAATATTTATTAATTAAAGCATTATAATTAATTAAAATTATAAATAATAATATATATATGATAGTAAATAATAAACAATAAGCAATAAGTAATAATTATTTTTTTTTAATTTTTTTTCCTTCAATTTTGCAGAGTGTTTGAAAAAAATACTACTATTTTGCGGTGGTTTTTTTAAAAACCACTGCTAAAAATAAATGTAATTTTTTTAAAACATTTTAAAAAAATTATAAAAAATATTTTAAAAACATATAGTGGCGGTTTTTAAAAATTCTGCTAAAAAACTACCGCTAAATGTTATCCCAGAAAACATTTAGCGACAGTTTTGAAAACCACTGTGAAAAAACCGCCGCTAAATTGTTGTTTTCCTATAGTAATAGGTTATGAATCATAAGATGATTCATTTATAGATTAGTACATTTATTGAACTATTCAATGAATAAGACACCAATGAGCAGTAATATATAGGTTCCATGAGATGACACTCCATATGACCGATGCTCTGCGCTCTATCTCTTTATTTAATGAAGAACATCGAGAAATCCTATAAAAGGGATGTGTTCCCTTTGTTAGTGTTGTATGTGAAATATTGTAAGTCAAAACTAGAACTCTCCTTTTCTATAATCATCATTTATCTCATAGATAAGCTGTGAGAACCCCTTTGGCGATCGATAATCCTATTAATATGACCGAAGATGCATTAGACGGTGTACCACCTTTGGAGGCAGGAGGTATACAATTGCTTCTTAGGTGAACTCCATCAAGCATACATTAAAGATTAAAATATGAAAAATTGATAGTATAAGTACACTATATGTTATTTTTTTATCATATGTTTAATTTTTTGAAGATAGTTCAAGAATTTAATGGGTTGTTTCCACTACCAAAGTTCATTATATGAACACCAAAACTCATCAGTTGTGTTAAAACTTTGTTCTTTAATGGATCAACATTTTTTTCTTACTATTTTTTTAAAGAAATTATGTCTCATAAAGAATTTTAATCCATATCATAAAATAAAATATGTTGAAATGATTATGTTTTGATTATTCATAATATACAATGACATATATCATATGGAATGATATAAAGGAATCTCACGGATTTAAACTATGCCATAGTGTGTGATATATGATATCTTAAAATATGATTGGTTCCCAAATTTCAAAAAAAGTGCATCATAACATATTTATGATATTGGTGATATTATAAAATATAATTGGAGCCTTATGATATTTCCTATCATAAGAAAAGATATAAATAGTAGAATACAATTGGTTATATATCATAGAATATGATTGATACTCATGATTAATTTTACGTATCAATCATAATTTATGACTGATAATTCTGATTATTACCTATAAATTACGATATAGTGTAAAATGTTACAAATTTAATTTTTTGATATTTTTTTCTTATGGTTTATAAATTATTTATAAATGATAAGTTTTAGCCCATGTGAAATGATATTTTTCATGCCTAAATCAAATATTAAAAATTCATCTTTTCATCTAATGTTTTAGAAAATAAATAAATAGATTATTTTATTTGTTAATTACTTTAGAATATTCATGTTTATAAAGAGTTTATACAATGTGAATATTGTGTATGATTAATTTATGTGATAAATTATTTTTAGTAGATTGTTATTCTATACATTATATTCTAGGTATAACAACATAAGATTTAGTTTTCACCTACCTTGAACTTAGTTTATAATGAAAGTTATTGGATTGAATTTAGTTATTTTATGTCATTTGTGCATATTAGGTTTTATAATTATTATAAGTTGGATTCTTTCTTGAGTAAAGTATCCCCAGAGAAAGGGACTTTGGATTAGACTTCTCACCAGGCCAGAGGTTTATGCCATGTTTTATAAATTTTGGGGTTGGTTATCTATCACTCTAGGATTACTCATGAAGATATTGTCAATCTCATATAATTTTAATCCATTACATGAATATTTCATGTACCTTATGCATAAGATGCATTTGGATATGTATAGATATGTTTGGATTCTATATTTGGTTGAGTAACATAAACTATGGGTTGTGTAAAGAGTTGAACATTAATACAATGTGAACATATTAATTTGGTGGATGGAACAGGGATTCCAAAACTAAAACTTTATAAGAATTCCTACACAAAGTAATAAAACATTAGATAATAAACATTTAATGCGATCAAATAGTTATGAATTTAGTATACATATGATGTATATTAAGTTGGAACTTGTCAAGACCTTGATCATTTAGAGGGGGTGTTCCTAACCATTCAGTTCCCATAAATTATCCTGTATAAGGAAAGAAATCTATAAGGAAACCTTAAATATTAGGTGCCTTGTTCTCGGTGTTTTATTTAGGTTACACTTAGATAGAAAACCCTAAACATTATGATACTAAAGGAATAGGCTTGATTGAATCCATAAGACGGATTTGGAAAAAGAGTCACCCACTCATATCTCTAAGAATCATATATTATATGGCTGACAATAGTTGTATACCAGATCTAGTCATGGATTATTTCTGTGATACCCGCTGCAAGACATGATGACATATGGATATTGACTCACTAAATGGGTATGATGTATAAGATCATCATTTTTAGTTGGATCACTTTCATTAAAATTCCTTGATAATAAAATATAAAACATGATACTCACCCATAGATAGGTCTTTGATATAGATTATGTATTAATTAATGATAATAATATTGGGATTTAATATATGTATGGCCTATAAAATAGTTCAAAATTGGTATATAAGTTTGATAAGTGTTCTCAAAGACAAGCACTTTGAGTATCCAAATGTGAATGTTATAAATATTAATTTCTATAACTTTGGATCATGGGTATTGGATATCGGGTGTGTATCACACATTTGTGATGATAAATACATACTTAGAAATATGATGTAATTTAATAAGGGTTAAGTAGATATTTGTGTTAGAAATAGAGTTTTTTTCTATATTATAAGTCACCACTTATGATCTAAGTCTTCCCCATAGATTTGTTCTAGAATTGGACAATTGTTATTATGTTCCAACCATAAAAAATTTGATTTCTATATATTGTTTGGAAAAGATGGGTTTTTCATTAATAAGAATAAGATTTATTCTATATATAATAATGAAATGTTTTATAGTATTAGGAATATGGTAAATGGTTTATACAATTTAGATATATATATAATATTATCTTTAACATTTATAAAATAAGGTTAGGATTGATTTTAATCAAAACTACCTTTGGCATTGTCTCCTTGGGCATATAAATGAGAAACACATCTAATGATTACATAGAGATGGATTATTAGACTCATTCTATTATGAATTTTTTAATACATGTGAATCATGTTTATTAAGTAAGATTACCAAAACAACTTTTAGTATAAAAAGTGAAAGGTTTAGTGATTTTTTAGATCTCATATATAATGATGTATTTGGACTAATGAAAACCCAAATAAGTGGTGTTTTTTGGTACTTTGTTACTTTTACTAGTTAATTTATTTGGAATCGTTATGTGTTTTTGATAAGACACAAGTATGAAATTTTTGAAAAGTTCAAAGAGTTTTAGAGAAAAGTAAAAAATTAATTGGGTGAAAGCATTAAGATTATCTTATCAGATCAAGGTGGTGAATAATTGAGATAGGAATTCACTGATCATATGACAGATTATTGAATTTTTTCACAACTCACTCATCTTATAACACCATAGTTTAATAGTGTGTCTAATAGGAGGAATAATACCATGTTGGATATGGTTCAATCGATGATAAGTTGGCGTGACCTTCAATTTTCATTCTAGGAATTTTCTCTAAATACTGATGCTCTCCTAATAAACTAAATTCCATTAAAAGTATCCGTAAAGGAATTATATGAGATATGGCATGAGAAATGTATTAATACATCATTTATGAAAATTTGGGGTTTTGAAGAATATGTATGGAATTTGGATTCTGATAAACTTAGTCCTAAATTATAAAAATTCTTATTTGTCGGTTATCCCAAAGAGACTATGAGATATTAATTTTATAATCATATTGTACATAAAATTTGTGTGCCCCAATACCGTGTTTTATTTGAGAATGAACACATAAGCCGAGGAGTTAGTGAGAGGAAATTTAAACATGGATAAGTTTAAGTAAAATAAATAGAAAGTGTTCTTAATATGGATGTTGAGTTGATTCCATAAATAGTTGTGAAAGAATAACCAACTCAAGTTAAACAAGAACATTGAAGGTCTAGTATGATTCCTTAAGAGCTTGAGAGGTATCAATTTCTTATGGAAAATGATGAATAAGGGTAACATCCCAGGTAAATAAAGAATAAATAATTTTCATATTTATTAATATTTATGAATTAAATATTAATTTTAATTAAAAGGGGTTTCTACGTTCGATATCGTACTCGATACGCAACGATGAGTTTCTTTGAAAACTTACGTTGCACACTAGTAATAAAATAATATTATTTTAAATGTTAGTTAACATGTAGCCGTTGTACTGGCGGTAATGGATAGAAATAACTAAAATATGATTATATATGTTTTTAAATGTTTTTACATTTATCAAATAAAAGATAAAGGCTTAAAATACGGAAAGAATTCAATTTTAGGCATTTATACCCTAATTTTCACTAAGGGTTCACTTATCACCTTTTAACGGTGAACCGTCATTAAATATAGTTTTGATCAATCTTATAAATTCTATTGGACCAAATATAACTCTTCTTTAGAATCGGGACATCAAAATTTACTTTGTGTAAATTTTTGGTATCTTTCCGATAAAGTTCATTTTTTTAATGAATAGTGTAAAATGTTGTATTTTAATTCAAAACCTCTTTTTAACCTAATTTATTTATATGATTAGATTATCATTTGAATTGGTTTTAAAGTGAAATTAGAAAATATTTTTACCATTAAATCCAATAGTGGTTGTTGGAATTAATTTCACTTTGAAATCGGACTTAAACTAGTGTCAATCTTTTGATACTTATTGTTTCATAAAAACACGCTATTTGCTATGACAGCGGGAATTAATTATTAAATTAATTAATGAAACTTATATGTTTTGAATTTTTTAAAATGGAATTTATTTTTGAATTCGGAATATCAAATATATCTTAGGGTGAATTTTTGGTATTTTTCTGAAAAACTTCAATTTTTTGATGAATAGTGAAACCACTAAGTGGTACTTATAAAAACTGATTTTTCATTTAAATGAAATTTTACCACTTCTGTGTTTTGAATTTCAAAAATACGACATACATGGTTTTCATTAAGAAGTAAAATGTGGTTCAATGAGATAAAAATAATATTTTGGTGAATAGTAACTTATTAAGTTTTTAATCGCGATTAGAGGTAATTAGTGTAGTTTAAGGTAAAAACAATGTTTTAATAAAATGAGATGAGCTTGAAACATGTCCTACCCTTATTGGATATGTCATGGCCGACCAAGAAAAGCCATGGGTCAACTTGGGGACCCCATGGAGCCACTTTGGTTGGGAAATGACATAAATAACTTTTTATTTAATGTTAAAGTAAAAATGACACACACATGAGATGTTTTACTAAAACAATTTTTACATGGGGTTATACAAGTCATATTTTTGACTATAAATACTCATTGGAAAGATAAAAATATTTCCTACATCATAGTATTTTTTTTTATAATTTTTAGATATTAAATAAATTAAATTATTTATGACATCATGATGATACAACGATGACCTCATTATTTAAGGATTTAAATAAAATGGAAAGATAATGTAATATCTAAGACCTACACATGTAAAAAACCTATTGGATGAGTGGATTTAGAACCCTTATTACCTTATCCTAGAAATACATCAATGTGGGCCCTCTTAAATCCGAATACCATTTTAAAATAAAGTGACTTGTCTTTACTTTCCAAGAGTGCCCCTTCTCTCCTCTAATAAAAGGCCCCCACCTCTACCTCCTTACCCACACTCCCAAAGCCTTTGGCTCAGCCAAACCCTGCCCATTTTGGTTCTCCACATCCCTTTCTTACTCCTTTAATCCTCTCCTTGGGCAGAAGTCTTCCCAAGGAAGCCTTTGAGCTCAAACCAAGGGGAGTTACCCGATTTTAAGGTAATGTCTTCTTTTGAGTCCTTTTGTTTTATTTTGCTTCTCCAACCCCCTAAACTCTTTTTATTCTTTTCTTTTGTAAAAAATAAATTATCCTAAATATAATAGGATTTTGTTATAAGCAGTATTCGAGATACACTTACACACACCTACATCTAATGGTTAAAGAACATACTGTTTCCGTGGATGGCGAATTTCTGCCTCCTGAAACGATGATTGTTCAACATTCTTTTAACACCTTCAAAGGTGGCCATTAAGATGACACTATATTTTATATATGATATATAATATGTTTATGTTTTCCTTAAGCTTCTGTATTTTTCATTTTGGGCATACCTTTATGGTTTCCATTATGGGTAAACACGATATCTTCATTTAAGGAAGTGGGGACTACCGCCCCCTCAAAGTGATGTGATTCGTTAATGCCATATGTGGGACGTGTAAAGGATGGATTTAAAGTTATTATATATTATGTTATACTGGAATTATAATATACCTCTATATCATTATTATTTCTTTCCATTAAAGTATGAGATAGAAATGGAAGTAGCGTTCATGCGTACATACGACTTACCGTCTCCATGAACGGTGCATTTCATTTCTTATCCCCAAATGTAATGTACTATTAAAATTACATGTATATAATGGATATATATAATGAATGATATACCTAAATTATGAATATAATTCTGTAATTAAAATATACATACCTCTCATTTAGTTTTAATTCCATTAATATGACAAAGAAATGAAAGTAGCGTTCATGCGTACGTACGGCTTACCATCTCCATGAACAGTGCATTTCATTTCTTACCTATAAATGATTATGTAATATTATAAATATATGTATATTCTGGATATATATGATATATATGGTATCCAAATCAGGAATGCCATTCTGGATATAAAGAACCTTTGACCACACAAACAACATGTAATTGTAAGAAGTCCACTTTCGACTTAAGAACCAAATATCGACAAAAAAAAACATTATTAACTTAAATGGTTACATAATGTTTATAACATGGCAATAAGTGATATAAAAGGAATAATGAACTTTAAAAATGTTCTTAATCAAGTATAAATTAACCCAAGTTTATTATTCAGGACGTTAAAGAACGATCGAGTCAAGTCGGACCCGAGGTAAGGGACTTCGTCTCAATCTCCTTTCATTGAGGCATATTTAGTTTTATACACAACTTTCTTTTATACGGTGTATAAACCCCTTTGAATTTTACTTTTATACAAAAGGAATCTTTTTCTACGAAGTGTTTTACTAAATGAAAAAAAGGAATTTTTTTTTAACGTACGCGGTGACAATGACCTTTTCCGCCGCCGCGAGTATTATTTGGTATTTGGCTTCCTAAACAAGCCGTAATGTTTTTTTAAATGAAATAAATACTATATACTCTTTTATGTATTTTGGTATTGAAAATGGTTTTTATAATGGATTTGTTATGTCAATATATTTGAGTGATATATTGTGATCAAAGTGTGAAAATGTTTTCTTTCCTTTATGTTTGCTTTATGTATTATGATTTTATAATGGTACTTGGAAATTTGATGGGTGGTTACGTGATGAACCATATGACGGGTGGTGCCGTGAATACCAGGACGGGTGGTTACGTTATAACCTCCAATGCATTGGGTATGGAAGTCGGCCGTATGGCTATTCCATTAAGTATGTATGGAAATTGGCCGTATGACTATTCCATTAAGTGATATGTGTGGAAGTCGACAGTATGGTTATTCCACTTAAGTATGTTTATGTCTCAAGTTACCTTTATATATGTTATGTGTTCTTTATATGGGTTTTATGGTAATCCTTTGGTTACAAAAAGGTAAGTAATGATATTTTATTCAGTGAAGAGTTTTTACTACTTCATGAAGGTGAAGGTATTACTTTGATAAAGTTATACATGGTTTACTTGATGTTTGAAAAACTAACAGTTTTCATTCTTTGTGTATCCCTTACTGAGCTTTTTATGCTCAACCCAAGTTTTTTTGAAATGTTTTTCACAGGACTTAATGTGGAATAGGGTCAAGGATGGGATCAAGGGAATGTCATGCTATATAAAACATGAAACTAGACATGTTTCTTTTTAAGAGTTTTTTTTATTATGGAAACTTAGTAGAAGTGTCTACTTTGTAATCTTTTGAGATGTAATAGTTATGTTCTAATTCTCTAAAACTCTAAACCTGAAAAGATCCTCAATGTGAATTATTCATTTACTTCAATATTAAGTAAGGTTTAAGGCCGGGGCCTTATAGTTGGTATCAAAGGTCGGTTTAGACAACTTTAGGAGTTAGAAAAGTGTTAAATTATAATATGATTGAAATGATATAGTATTTAAGGATTACCATGTTGCTTCTCCTAAGATATTTCTATATTAAGAATGGTTTTTCATAGAGGAAACAGAACAGATTTTCTGGGAAGGCATACAGAGGGAAATGACCTTTAAAATCAGTATCATGAGATGGTCAGAATCAGAACTAAACAGTTTGTTGCAGTGATGGCTCATTTGACTCAGGTTACTACCGAAGGAGTTGAAAAGAAGATTGGTGAATGCTCCAGTTTTGGCACTTCCTTCCAGGAATGGTGAGTTTGTTATATATAGTGACGCTTCATTGAAAGGAATTAGTTGTGTCCTAATGAAGAATGATCAGGTAATTTCTTATGCTTCATTTCAGTTGAAAACTCATGAGGTAAATTACCCTACACATGATTTGGAATTAGCTGCTGTTGTTTTCGCTTTAAAAATTTGGAGGCATCATTTGTATGGAGTAAAGTGTGAAATGTATACCGATCAAAAAATTTTAAAGTATATATTCACTCAGAAAGAATTGAACATGAGACATAGGGGATGACTTTAATTAATCAAGGATTATGATTGTACAATTCACTACCATCCGGGAAAAGCAAATAAAGTGGTCGATGATTTGAGACGAAAAAGTAATGCTTCATTAACCATGCTACGTTTGGAACGAGATCCTTTGGTTTTTGATTTGATGAACTTTGGAATAGAAGTTGTTGGTGCAGGAAGTCCTTCTGTTTTGTTTCAGGTATCAGTGAAATCTTCTCTATCAGACAGAATCAAGCAAGCACAGAAGCAAGATAGCGAGTTGTAGAAAAAGGTAGAGCTGGTTCAGAAAGGTAAGTTGCCTGAATTCAACATTGATAATGATTGTGTTTTGAGGTTTGGGAAGAGATTGTGTGTGCCTTGTGATTCACAGTTGAAGAGTGAGTTTTTATGTGAAGCTCATAGTTCTCTGTTTTCAGTTCATCCTGGCAGTACTAAGATGTACAGAGATCTGTGAGAATATTACTGATGGGATGGAATGAAAAGAGATATTGTTGATTTTACTGTGAAGTGTTTGACTTGTCAGCAGGTTAAAGAAGAGCGGCAGTTACCGAAAGGGATGCTTCATCCTTTACCAGTTCCAGAGTGGAAATGGGAAAATATATCCATGGATTTTGTCATGGGATTACCAAATACATCTAGAGGTAACAATGAAATCTGGGTTATTGTTGATCGCTTGACTAAATCTGCTCATTTCCTTGCTATACGAGATACTTTTTCCCTAGATCAAATTTCCCGTTTGTATATTAAAGAGATATTCAGGTTACATGGAGTTCCTCTCTCCATTTTATCTGACCGTGATCCCAGGTTTACTTATAACTTTTGGAAAGTCCTTCAGAAGTCATTGGGCACTGAATTAAATTTTAGTACAGCTTTTCATCCTCAATCAGATGGGCAGTTAGAATGAACAATTCAGACCTTGGAGGATATGATAAGAGCTTGTTCGATGGATTATCAGGGAAGTTGGGACCAAAATCTTTCTTTGGTTGAGTTTTCTTATAATAAGAGTTTTCATTCCAGTATACAGATGGCACCATTTGAGGCATTATATGGGAAGCGGTGTCGAACTCCATCATTTTGGGATGAAGTGGGTGAAAGGAAGCTGATGGGACCAGAATTGGTAGAAGAGATGGCAAAAAAAGTTTAGTTGATTCAGAAGCACATGAGAACAGCTTAGAGCAGGCAGAAGAGTTATGCGAATAACCAGAGGAAGGATCTATCTTTCGAGGTAGGTGATCATGTTTTTCTCAAGGTTTCTCCTTGGAAAAGTGTGATGAGATTTGGTAAGAAAGGAAAGCTGAGTCCAAGGTTTATTGGACCATATGAAATTCTGGAGAAATTTGGATCAGTTGCTTACCGAGTGGCTTTACCTCCGAGTTTATCTTAGGTACACAATGTTTTTCATGTTTCGATGTTGAGGAAGTATATGCCAGATCCATATCATGTTTTGAGTCCAGAGGTAGTTCAGCTGGAGGAGAACCTATCTTTTGAAGAAAAACCAGTCCAAATTCTTGGCCACAGGGAGAAGGTGTTACGGAATAAGGTGATTCATCAGGTAAAGGTTTTGTGGAAAAACCATGTGATTGAAGAGGCAACGTGGGAATCTGAAAATGCTATGAGGGATAAATACCCCCACTTATTTTGATAAGTGAATAAAATTGCGAGGATGCAATTCCCAAAAGGGGGGAAGGATGTAACATCCCATGTAAATAAAGAATAAAGAATTTTCATATTTATTAATATTTATGAATTAAATATTAATTTTAATTAAAAGGGGTTTCTACGTTCGATAGCGTACTCGATATGCAATGATGAGTTTCTTTGAAAACTTACGTTGCACACTAGTAATAAAATAATATTATTTTAAATGTTAGTTAACACGTAGCCGTTGTACTGGAGGGAATGGATAGAAATAACTAAAATATGATTTTATATGTTTTTAAATGTTTTTACATTTATCCAATAAAAGATAAAGTCTTAAAATATGGAAATAATTCAATTTTAGGCATTTATACCCTAATTTTCACTAAGGGTTCACTTATCACCTTTTGACGGCGAACCGTCATTAAATATAGTTTTGATAAATATTATAAATTATATTGGACCAAATATAACTCTTCTTTAGAATCGGGACATCAAAATTTACTTTGTGTAAATTTTTGGTATCTTTCCGATAAAGTTCATTTTTTTAATGAATAGTGTAAAATGTTGTATTTTAATTCAAAAACTCTTTTTAATATAATTTATTTATATGATTATATTATCATTTGAATTGGTTTTAAAGTGAAATTAGAAAATATTTTTACCATTAAATCCAATATTGGTCGTTGGAATTAATTTCACTTTGAAATCGGACTTAAACTAGTGTCAATCTTTTGATACTTATTGTTTCATAAAAACACGCTATTTGCTCTGACAGCGGGAATTAATTATTAAATTAATTAATTCAACTTATATGTTGTGAATTTTGTAAAATGGACTTCATTTTTGAATTCGGAATATCAAATATATCTTAGGGTGGATTTTTGGTATTTTTCTGAAAAACTTCAATTTTTTGATGAATAGTGAAACCACTAAGTGGTACTTATAAAAACTGATTTTTCGTTTAAATGAAAATTTACCACTTCTATGTTTTTAATTTCAAAAATACGACATAAATGGTTGTCATTAATAAGTAAAATGTGGTTCAATGAGATAAAAATAATTTTTTAGTGAATAGTAACTTATTAAGTTTTTAATCGCGATTAGAGGTAATTAGTGTAGTTTAAGGTAAAAACAATATTTTAATAATATGAGATGAGCTTGAAACATGTCCTAACATTATTGGATGTGTCATGGCCGACCAAGACAAGCCATGAGTCAACTTGGGGACCCCATGAATCCACTTTGGTTGGGAAATGACATAAATAACTTTTTATTTAATGTTAAAGTAAAAATGACACACAAATGAGATGTTTTACTAAAACAATTTTTACATGGGGTTATACAAGTCAGATTTTTGACTATAAATAGTCATTGGAAATCTAAAAAGATTTCCTAGATCATAGTATTTTTTTTTATAATTTTTAGACATTAAATAAATTAAATTATTTATGACATCATGATGATGCAGTGATGACCTCATTATTTAAGGATTTAAATAAAATGGAAAGATAATGTAATATCTAAGACCTATACATGTCCAAAACCTATTGGATGAGTGTATTTCGAACCCTTATCACCTTATCCTCTAAATACATCAATTTGGGACCTCTTAAATCCAAATACCATTTTAAAATAAAGTGACTTTTCTTTACTTTCCAAGAGTGCCCCTCCTCTCCTCTTATAAAAGACCCCCACCTCTACCTCCTTACCCACACTCCCAAAGCCTTTGGCTCGGCCAAAACCTGCCCATTTTGTCTCTACACATCCCTTTATTACTCCTTGAATCCTCACCTTGGGCAGAAGTCTTCCCAAGGAAGCCTTTGAGCTCAAACCAAGGGGAGTTACCCGATTTTAAGGTAATGTCTTCTTTTGAGTCCTTTTGTTTTATTTTTCATCTCCAACCCCCTAAAATCTTTTTATTCTTTTCTTTTGTAAAAAATCCAGTATCCTCAATATACTAGGATGTTTTTATAAGAAGTATTGTAGCTACACTTACACACACCTACATCTAATGGTTAAAGAACATACTGTTTCCGTTGTTGGCGAATTTCTGCCTCCCGAAACGATGATTGTTCAACATTCTTTTAACACCTTCAAAGGTGGCCATTAAGATGACACTATATTTTATATATTATATATAATATGTTTATGTTTTCCTTAATCTTATGTATTTTTCATTTTGGGCATACCTTTATGGTTTCCATTATGGGTAAACACGATATCTTCATTTAAGGAAGTGCGGACTACCACCCCCTCAATGTGATGTGATTTGTTAATGCCATACGTGGGACGTGTAAAGGATGGATTTAAAGTTATTATATATGATGTTATACTGGAATTATAATATACCTCTATATCATTATTATTTCTTTCCATTAAAGTATGAGATAGAAATGGAAGTAGCGTTCATGCGTACGTACGACTTATCGTCTCCATGAACGGTACATTTCATTTCTTATCCCCAAATGTAATGTACTATTAAAAGTACATGTATATAATGGATATATATAATGAATGATATACCTAAATGATGAATATAATTATGGAATTAAAATATACATACCTCTCATTTAGTTTTAATTCCATTAATATGACAAAGAAATGAAAGTATCGTTCATGCGTACGTACGGCTTACCGTCTCCATGAACGGTGCATTTCATTTCTTACCTATAAATGATTATGTAATATTATAAATACATGTATATTCTGGATATATATGATATATATGATATCCAAATCAGGAATGTCATTCTGGATATAAAGAACCTTTGACCACACGAACAACATGTAATTGTAAGAAGTCCACTTTCGACTTAAGAACCAAATATCAACAAAACAAACATTATTAACTTAAATGGTTACATAATGTTTATAACATGGAAATAAGTGATATAAAAGGAATAATGAACTTTAAAAATGTTCTTAATCAAGTAGAAATTAACTCAAGTTTATTATTCAGGACGTTAAAGAACGATCGAGTCAAGTCGGACCCGAGGTAAGGGACCTCATCTCAATCTCCTTTCATTGAGGCATATTTCGTTTTATACACAACTTTCTTTTATACGGTGTATAAACCCATTTTAATTTTAATTTTATACAAAAGGAATCTTTTTCTATGAAGCGTTTTACTAAATGACAAAAAGGAATGTTTTTTTTAACGTACGCGGTGACAACGACCTTTTCTGCCGCCGTGAGTATTATTTGGTCTTTGGCTTCCTGAACAAGCCGTAATGTTTTTTTAAATGAAATAAATACCATATACTCTTTTATGTATTTTGGTATTGAAAATTATTTTTATAATGGATTTGTTATGTCAATATATTTGAGTGATATATTGTGATCAAAGTGTGAAATTTTTTTCTTTCCTTTATGTTTGCTTTATGTATTATGATTTTATAATGGTACTTGGACATTTGACGGGTGGTTACGTGATGAACCATATGACAGGTGGTGCCGTGAATACGGGGACGGGTGGTTACGTTATAACCTCCAATGCATTGGGTATGGAAGTCGGCCGTATGACTATTCCATTAAGTATGTATGGAAATTGGTCGTATGGCTATTCCATTAAGTGATATGTGTGGAAGTCGACCGTATGGTTATTCCACTTAAGTATGTTTATGTCCCAAGTTACCTTTATATATGTTATGTGTTCTTTATATGGGTTTTATGGTAATCCTTTGGTTACAAAAAGGTAAGTAATGATATTTTATTCAGTGAAGAGTTTTTACTACTTCATGAAGGTGAAGGTATTACTTTGATAAAGTTATACATGGTTTACTTGATGTTTGAAAAACTAACAGTTTTCATTCTTTGTGTATCCCTTACCAAGCTTTTTATGCTCACCCCAAGTTTTTTGAAATGTTTTTCACAGGACTTAATGTGGAATAGGGTCAAGGATGGGATCAAGGGAATGTCATGCTATATAAAACATGGAACTAGACATGTTTCTTTTTAAGAGTTTTTTTTATTATGGAAACTTAGTAGAAGTTTCTACTTTATAATCTTTTGAGATGTAATAGTTATGTTCTAATTCTCTAAAACTCTAAACCTGAAAAGATCCTCAATGTGAATTATTCATTTAATTCAATATTAAGTAAGGTTTAAGTCCGAGGCCTTATAATAAGTAATGTTCATAGGAGATAAATCTAATACCTATCAGGAGGCCATTGATAGTTTTATTTATAAGAAATGGTTAAAATCCATAGAATTTGAAATAGAATCCATGTATACTAACCAAGTTAGGAACTCAGTGGATACACCTAAAGTGGTGTTACCCATAGGGTTCAATTTGGGTTCTTATAAGAAAACATACATTTATAGTATAGTTTTTACCTATAAATAACATCTAGTGGAAAATGGTTACAACTAAATTCATGGTATTGATAATGAAGAAACTTTTTCACTTATTGTGATAATAAAGTCCATTAAAATATTTTTTTCCATATTAGCTCATTTTGATTATGAGATATATCAAATGGATGTAAAAACCACTTTCATTAATGGAAATTTAGTTAAGGACATTTATATGATATAAACTGAATGTTTTGAAGTGAAAAATGAGTCTGATAAGGTATGCAAGTTAAAATGGTCCATTTATGGATTAAAGTAATCTTCTTAAAGTTGGAATATTTGGTTTCAAGATACAATCGAAGAGTTTTATATAATTAAGAACATGGATGATTCCTATGTATATAAACAAGTTAGTGCGAGTGTTGTAGTATTTATGATACTGTATATATATGACATACCCCTTATTAGAAATGATATCCTAACTTTACATTCTATAAAGATGCGATTGGGTAAATACTTCTCTATGAAAGACATGGGTGAAAAATACTACATAATTGGTATGGAGATCTATAAAGATAAATCTAAGAGGCTACTTAAAATAAATCATGACACATACATTGGTAATGTGCTAAAGTAGCTTGTGATTGAGAAATCTAAAAATGGGTCATTACCAGTGTTTCATGACACAAATATTAGGAGGATTCAAGATCCTTATATGGAGTTAGAAAACATGGATAGAATTTCCTATGTGTCCTCCATATAATCTATCATGTATTCCATTTTGTATACTTTACTTGATGTCACCTATGCTATTAGCATAACTAGTAGATACCAATCCAATCCTAACGGGAGTCACTAGATTATTATTAAGAAAATACTAAAGTACTTAAGAATAATTAAGGATATGCTCTTGGTATTTAGATTAGAGAATGAGATTTATGTAAAGGGTTATACTAATGCAAGGTTCTAATATAATAGAGATGACACGAGATCTCAATATGGCTTATGTTTTTCCTAAATGGTGGATATATCCATTAGAAGAGTTCCAAACAATCCACCATGGTGGAATCAACAAAAGAGGTAGAGTATATCACTGTATCAAATTCTATGAAGGAATATATTTGAAATAGGAAGTTTTCTTCTAAACATAGGGTGATTCCTAGCATCAAGGGAGAAATTGAGATTTATTGCGACAAAAGTAGACCCATTTCTCAGGCCAAGGAACCCTGGTCTCACTAAAGAACCAAAAAAATCATCCACAAATACCGTCTCATATTGATGATCATTGAGAGGGGAGATGTTTGAATATATTTTATGGTTATAGAGTAGGATGAAACAGATCCATTATTGAAATCATTACCAAAGTAGAAACATGAGTTCCATGTTAAATCTTTTGGTATATGATACATAAGAGACCAAATGTAATGGTTGTTAATGTATCTTGATTTTATAGATAAAGGTAACCTCCATTTATCATTCATTAATTCAAGCTGTAATTTATTTTATATAAAAAGTAGAATGATAATATCCCCTCAAAGTATAACTTTGATTTATGCATGATGAAATTTATTTTATAAAAATAGTAGAATTATAATATCCCCTCAAAGTATGAGTTTTATTTATCCCTAATCGATTATCATCATAGAGTATTATGGGTTGTGATTATATTATAATATCAACATGAATAGAATATTACAATCATTAAAAAATTTGTATATGAGATATGAATAATATATTCATGAGGTAATAATTAGATACTGATTACTTAGACTGGCCCACCAAAGTATATCACATGGAATGTCATACAATCATTGATATAATTAGGGGTGTATATTTATTATCAATACCCATTAACAGATGTTAAAGAGATACCTATCATGAGAACCTTCATACTTTGATACCTTTCTCACACAATCCTTGAGGCTTAACTAATAAGGGGTGGTTGGGTATGTTGTTGATCATGTTTTTAGTTGGGGATTAACCAAGATATGATATGTCCACTCGTATGATAAGAAAATACATCTAGGCCCTTGATTGAATTAAACCAAGGAAATGTATGAACATTCTTATTTGTGTCACATATGATGTGATCGACTACTTAGACAAGGGATATGAGTTCTCATTTGCTAAATGAATGACATGTGATATATTCTATGACCCTATTAGCCTATTTTAAATAATCATAAATGGATGAGATAAACCATACTATATTTACGTGTTCCATGTCCAATAGTCACTCGATGTGACGGATAAAGGGATTATATAGGTACACACATGATGTATTTGATACATCTTATGGTGGAAATGTTCATATAAAGATATGAGTATGTTTGATTGAGATCACACCATGCCCCTTAGTATCTTGAGTAGCACTAATGTTTTTTAGAGGCCAATCTTTGCTTATATTTATGAAATAAATATTTCATATTTGTTGCAAATGATATTAAGTCCCAAAGGGTTACACAATTTGGCCTTTTTATAATGATTAAGTTTTAGATAAATTTCTTGTTCCAAAGTGAAAAGTGTTTGATAAACCATATCCAAAAGGGTTTTGTATGGATTCACAAAGAGTTTTGAAGTTTTTCATAAATTCCTTATAGGATTTTAGTGAAAGTGGGTGATTGTTGGATATTCACTAAAATAATAGATATCATATACTACAATATACCTTGAGTCATAAGATATGACATGCATGAGATGCATATTATAGCTTATGATATGATTATATCTTAAAAGGAATGAAGATGCTTCTATAAGCTTATATCATAGCATACGATAAGCATTAAGATAAAGGCTTTCATGGGATGTGAGTGAATGTTACACTTATACAAATGGTTTAAATTAGTTATAAATCATAATATCATTCATTTATGTCTTAATACATTTATTTAAGTGTTCAATGAATGAGAAACCAATAAGTATCAATGTATGAGTTCCCTGAGATGTCACCCGATATGGCCAGTGCTCTATGCTCCATCTCTTCATTTAATGAAGGGAATTGAGAGTGCCTATTAAAGTGATGTAATAATTATATTGGTGTTACATATGCTATCTTTAAAGACTAAGACAAAACTCTACTTGTTACTGATCATCATTAATTTCACATTAAAAGAGATATCACCCGTTCGGTGATCATGAATCCTCTCAATATAATCAAGGATACCCTAGTTGGTGTACCACCATTGGAGGCAGGAGGCATACAATTACTTATTAAGTGATCTATATCAAGAATTTTTTAAGGAGTAAAATATGTATCACTTATTAGTATAGATAGAATATATGTTCTTATTTTATCACATGTTGAATCTTTTGAAGATAGATTGGGAATTTTATTGGCTGTTAAGGTGACCCAGACCCACACTCTTGGATTTGGTGCTAATTTCTTTTTCTCAAAACACTATATTTGATACAAAGTGAGGTGAACCTATATTTATTTCACATAATTTACATAAGTTAAATATTAAATATCACAAATAATCACACAACCCTAAGAACTATAGGTTTAGTTTCTTTAAGGATTAGCTCATAAGAAACTTATTTTATGATACTTGTGAACATTTCTCCATAATGGAGCCTCACTAGACCCCCTTATAGACTTATTATATGTTATAATAATCTTTATAACTTGGGTAATGGAAACATAAGAAAGGGGTGAGATCAAATTCTTAGTAAGGGAAAACTTATCAACATTTCATCAAGGGGCAGATCAAAATAATATGAGAAAACTTAATCATGAAATAAATATCTTATTAAAAAGAACATGGAATAATAAGAGTTGTCCACAAGGCATAATATAATTACCTATAGTCTCAAATGATCAAACATATGTCATGTAATAAGAGTTCAAAAACATGAAACAATAAACATGATCCATGGTAGCACAACATAATCATATAATATAGAAATGTGTCAAAGTGAAAGCATAGGAAACCATGATCTAGTGGAATATACATTGCTACCTAATTATCATCACATAATGGGATTTGGTTAACAACTAGTGTACCCTATTAGGATTGGGATAATAACTTGTGCACCCTATTGAGATTGAAATAACAAACTGTATATCCTATTATGTTTGGGATACTACCCATGTGCCCTCTTGGGATTGGGCTACTACCCATATACCCTATTAGGTTTGGGTTAGTACTTGTGTACCCTATTGAGCTTGGGATAATAACCCTTGTACCCTCTGGAGTTTAGGATAACAACCCATGTACCCTATTGGTATTAGGTTACTACCTGTTCAACCTCATGGGATTGGTCTACTACCCGTTTACCCTTTTGTGCTTGGGATAATTGTCACGACCCGTCCCCCGGGGCCTGTGCCATGACTACCCCAAGCCTGCCTTCCATAGGCCAGGGGTTGGAGACTAGCACCAAAAAGGTGTATCCCTAGAACAGGAAGGCATTACCTTTAAACCTGAACAAACACACAATCCAAGAACATAACAAGAAGCAACTACAGAGTAAACTACTGTAGTAAAAAAATGTATTGAAAGTAAAGGGGCCGGAATACAAGCTCAACTGAAAAGTATAAGTACAAATGAATAGAGAAAACAACTCCTGGATTGTCCACTGAGGATTCTACCTAAAGGGTAGGTATAGATTGTCTCCACAACACTCCACGCCAGCCTGTCTCCTCCATGCGCCGCCTGGTCCTGGCTCCCTTAAGTCTCAGCCTAGATGCTCATCGTCTTCACAAGACACAACAAGGTGCAGGTGAAGCCTGTGTAGGGGTGAGTATAACAATACTCAGTAGGGACCCCGAGACCCCTGATGGTCTTACAAAATTATAAAAAGGCAAACCAAAAAGAATGATCTCAATCACAAAGCACAAAGAAATCAACAAATCTACTTAGATATATTCCCATACATATACCTAAGTTATCAAGATATACTCGTCTCATACATGAGGGAAGAATACCACAAAGGTAACACCGCAAAGGCAACACCATTAAGGTAAAAGTACCACACGGGTAACACCACGAAGATAATACCACGAAGGTAAAATTACCACAAAGGTATCACCACAAAGATAACACTACAAAGGTGAAAGTACCACATAGGTAACACCACGAAGATAACACCATGAAGGTGAAAGTACCACACATTTATTACCATGAAGATAACACCATGAAGTCAAAGGTACCACAAATTTAACAACACAAAGGTAAAAGACTCAGCTCACACTAGGTATTAGTGAAGTATATAAGTACAGATGATTAGTCGCAAAGCTAGATCATCTTATTCTATCAAGAGGCACTCTTGCTGACTATACAGAGTCTGAACCACATATGATTGATAGGTACTAACCCCCATAATGATCCACACAGGATCTGACCCACCTGAAGTCAATAAGTACTAACCCCCGCAATGACCCACACAGGATCTGACCCACACAGGATCAGTATGCGCTGACCCACACAGGATCACTGAGCGCTGACCCACACAGGATCCGACCCACACATGATCGGTATGCCCTGACCCACACAGGATCGCTAAGCACTGACCCACACAAGATCTTACCCACACAGGATCAGTATGCACTGACCCACATAGGATCGCTGAGCACTGACCCACACAGGATCAGTGCATACCCACACAGGATCACCCGATACTAACCTCCATATGATCTATCTCCAACCTTCGCCTCACTACCAACCACTGGATTCCCACTCATATCACGTTTGGGAGAATCAATCCTCAAGCCATTAGTAATAACTCATCTACCACAAAGTTCCATGAAGAAGTATCCCAAAGGACCGTCATGTTGTCAGGGTTTCAATGCGAGAGAAGACGCATCAATCAGACGCCCAGTCTATGACTTATAAGCGTTTTAGTTCCGAAGGCCCAGTTGGATTCATATTCAATCCAACCCAGCCATACTCCAAATTTCTCTAAAACTCAAGTGGATTATACCAAAAGTACCACCACATCCAAAGGGTTTCAGTTCCATTGATAGTTCGTCAAACAGATACCCGATCTGTTAGTTACACCCCGTTCCGTGAAATGGGGGTGATCGCACCTCGATCTGACCCAGCTCGGTCAAGCTTGCCAGAATATGCCAAAGTGACCACTTCCTAAAAGGAGTCCCAACACCACTAACGGTGCATTAATCAGACACCCAGTTTGTTATTAATGGGCGTTTCTTTATTCGGGGACCGGTTGGGTCTGGGCTCGGTCCGACTCGGTCAGGCCGACCCGACGCAATGGGTCCCGTGGTCTACCTGACCCCACTCGGGTCCAGACCACTAAGGGTAGGCCCAGTTTACCGGGTCCAGACCATCGGTGTTGGACCAATTCGGTTTGAGGGCCCGGGCCGCGGTTGGGCCGGCCTGTCGGGTGGGGCTCGACCCACACTCGTTGGCCCACGGGTCGCGGGTTCGGCCAGAAATATTGGGCCACAGGTCCGGTCTGGCCCGCTGGGTAGGTCCGGTCTATTGGGCGGGTCCGGCCTGGTCCGCTAGAAGGGGGACCGGTATTCCCAGATGGCCCCATGAGTGCTGGGCCATTTCGACCATCAGGTGGGCTGCTACCCCACCGCGTAACGGTCGACCGTTTTGGCCGACCGGGGGTTCGCCAACCCGGCGTGGTGCGGGGCTGTGCCACTCTCCACCTGACGTGACTTCGAGCCATGGCCTCCCCTAGTGGCGTGTGACGGCGCGCCGCTCCGCCTCCGCCTTCCGCGACCGGATCGAGACGACCGCCTTCTTCACTCACCGCAGCTTTGACCGCGACCCTTGCCCACCAACGGCGCGTGACGGTGCGCCGCACCACCTCCACGGCCATCCAGTGTCGGCCGCTCTGCTAACCGCATCAACATAGTGTCGCAAACTCCTCCTGCGGTGCGCGGCGGTGCACCGCCTCCATCGTGGTCGGCCGGTGCTACCGCATCGGTGGTCTTTCATTGAGAAATCAAGGGTAAACAATGTAGCAAAGGGTCCGGGCCATGTTCTTTTGGCCCGAACCCTCCACGTTAGCTTGAAAACATGAGGGAGGAAAAAGGATTCAACAATCACTTGAAATTATAATATAATAAAATCCCTACCTCAAGATCATTGGAGAACGCCCACGATTGAGGGAGAGTCAGTGTTCATCATCCCCGCAACAAGCCGCCAATGTTTCCACTCAAACATCATCCTTCGGTTCGTGATTCGCTGTCGCTCATCATCGCCCACTGGAATCGGCTCCGTCCTCCAAGTGATTGGCATCGCAATACTTTATCAAAACTTTGTCTTTTGGTGAAGTCGTGCCAATACCTATCCCCAAGCTCCATATAAATAAGAGAGGGGGAGTGTGAGTAATGCCCGTGGAATTAATGGGGGATCATTTAATAGGAACCTTCATAATTATAATGACACTATTACAAAGGATTTGATAAGTCAATCTATTTAATGGTTTGACACATCGTTGGTCCTGCCAATGCCGCTTGTCCGTTGGAGGAAAAGAAATAAATAAATAAAATAAAAAAGTTATTTTATTATTCCTTTAAAAAGTCCAAAATCTAACCTTTTTTCTAAAATTTCTGCGGTCGAAGTAAATAATCCCTTAAGAGAATCCCAATGCCGCAGATTCAACGGTGCCATCAGATTTTTAATCCAAGCACCAGTTCAAAAGATAGAAAATGCTGCCCACGTGTTTACTGAACGTACCCGAAATTTTTTTTAGAAAATTATTAACAGTCACCCTCGACCTGCGCCGGTCGAGGTTAGGCTCTGCCTAGGAAAAAATGTCCCAACGAACTCAATGGTAATCTTGGGTTTTCAATCCTATTTACCTTTTATAAGTTATGGATTTAAACAATAAAATAATTGTTACTTAATTATTTTATTTATGGCTAAAAACTAACTTCCATAGTTAGCCCGTGTCGGCCAATGTCTGTATCTTCCTAAAGAAAGCATACCCTCACGATCTTAGTAGTGGTATCATATTTTTAATCCAAGTCACCATTCATGAGTTATAAGCATTTGAAAAATAAAATAACTTTATTTAATTATTTTATTTATAGTTATGCCATTTTCGGGTTTTCTCATCGGAGGCCTGTGCCGACTAAACTTAAGTTGTGCCTAGGGTAAACCCGCTATCCTGAAGGTAACGGTGGCCTCCTATTTTTGATTCGGGTACTCGTTTAAGAGTTATTCCATTTTTTTAGGAAAACTACTCACACGTGCTAATTAAAGCTTAACAAAATTTCGACGGATCATTCCGGGCACTCCGAGCCTCAGAATCACATTCCGTATGATTTCACATCCTTGAAATAATCCCAAATAATTTTAAAAAAAATTAGATGGAATTTTCAGGTCTTTAAATTCTCCCCACCTTAGGGCCTTTCATCTTCGAAAGCCAAAAACAAAGCAAATCAAACAAATGAGGGTATTGAGCATGAATTTGAGCCTCCCGCTCCCATGTGCTCTCCTGGAGGTTCCTGTGCTGAATAGAACTTGCACCAGAGGGATATTATATCCACAAAGGAATCGCT
Source organism: Viscum album (assembly GCA_963277665.1). Lineage (NCBI taxonomy): Eukaryota > Viridiplantae > Streptophyta > Magnoliopsida > Santalales > Viscaceae > Viscum > Viscum album. The sequence goes on from OY728152.1 coordinate 1,648,276,796, forward strand.
CATGTTGATCCTCTATATCCACTAGAAACTCCATAAAATTATCCCCATTATCTATGCCCATCTCACCCCAGTCGATAACGTGTGATGGATCATGCACGTACCTCCTCAGCTATGACTCATGGAAAATATTATGCACCCGGTGCATCTATGGGGGAAAAGATAGATGGTACGCCACCTCGCCTACTCTGTTGAGGATATAGAAAGGTCTGATGAACCTTGAAGATAGCTTTCCACCCCAGTCAAATCTCCGCAATCCTCATCGGGGTGAGACCTGTAGGAAGACATAGCCTCCATCCTCGAAATCCAAGGGTCTCCATCTCCTATCGGTATAAGAATTATGCCTAATCTTCATAGTCTTCACTTGATAACAAGTGAGGCATCATGATACAAAATCTTCCACTTCCTTCTTCATCCCTGTCTGCCAGTACTGATGCCGGATTTCCTAGTACATCTTCGCCACTCCATGATGTACCACTAAAGGGGATGTATGGAACTCCCTCAATACCTCCTCCTGTAGCGTCACTGGTACCATGGTGCATCCTCTAAAGAGAACGGAATGCTCCCCACCTTCCGAAAATCCTTTAGGAGACCTTCATGAGGATATTAAAGCACGTCGAGCCACATAGTCAACATCCCCAAGCTGTGCCTCCTAAACTCGCTAAAGAATTGGGGGAGTGACAGTCATAGATTGGAGGTAAGCTGCTCTATCTTTATCCACGAAGGATATCCATAGCGTGACTAGTTACTCTGATGCCTCACTCAGCAGTTGTAGACCAAACCTTCTGTTGAGTGTGTCTACTACCACGTTCCCCTTCCTAGGAGTATAGACTATCTCAAAGTCATAGTTCTAGAAGAACTCTAGCCATCGTTGTTGTCTCAGGTTCAGGTCCTTCTATGAGAAGATATACCTGAGACTCTTGTGATCATAGTAGACTATAAAACATTCTATCATCAAGTAATGTCTCCAAATCTTCAAGGTGAAGACCACTGCTACTAACTTCAGGTCATGGGTAGCGTAGTTCTGCTCATGCTGTCTCAGCTGTCGAGATCCATACGCGATCACTGCTTGCACCTGCATCAGAACACATCCAAGTTCGGTCCCTGATGCATCACAGTAGACTACATACCCAACATCCTCTTCTAGTAGCCTCAATATGGGGAACTTGTAAGTCTCTATCTCAGATCCTGAAAGCTCTACTGACACTTCCTTATCCATAGGAAATCCCCCCTTCTTTGTCAAAGATGACAAGGGTGCCTCCACCCTGTAGAAGTCTGGTACAAATCTCCAGTAGTACCCATCCCAAGAAGAATTACCTCTCCCTTAAGGGAGGTAATACTAGAAAAATCTTTTGAAAAGATGTCTCCACACTCTGCCACTATTGTTGGGAACTGAAAACTGAAAACTCCTGCTACCACGAGGGTAAGGCTGGATGACTCAAGAGTGATCAGCTGCACCCTCCTATGCGTGAGTTTATCCTGTTCTATCTGGGTTTCCTTTTTCACTGACCAAAGAAAACCCCATTCCAACATTGTAGATATACTACATCATTTTTGCCTAAAATATTCAATCTTAGTATGAACTATGGATGTCTAATACATACCCAAATTAATTTCATAAGGCCTCGATGCTGCCACCAAGAGGTTCCAACCGAAACTCCCACCTCAAGGGTCAGATCACACCATCAACATAAGCGTGATTATTGAGTCTCCTCCCAAAGGTATCTTCATACATAAGGGTAAAGTCATTAGTTTAACCATAAAATCTAGGTATTGAACAATATTCATAGAAATAAGGAATTATTGGTACCTATGTCTATTAATATGGTAGTTGGTAGTAGACACAAACGTACCTCGAATCATTCCTGGAGCCCTTGGGTCACACTCCTTGACCGTTTGCAGCTACTCCCTTCCCCTGTCCTCCAGCTCCCAAACCTGGTGGGGAACACATGGGGGGGGGTAGTTATAACATGCCAAAATGTATACCACCTCATGTTGATCTCCTAGCTCCACTTCCACATATACTTCCCTGCAGATTCATCTATCACCGTCACTTTCTCTTCACGAAACATTTTACACACCCAAGTCTCTGGGACTGGTGTTAGTTTCCTACTTTCCCACTGCTAACATTCACTGGCTGTATCTTCTTAGCCAAGGAACATTCAACCACAAAGGTTCTCTCTATCACCCTAACATAAGTAGGAATGCATAGAGGAATAGTGATGGATTGGATGACCCTAAACACACCTCTCTTGGAGGTCCGAGATCTGAAGAACTGAATGTACTGTATTCATTGAGTACCTGGGATGGTCGGTACACCTTGATGAATACCCAGATACCGATATGTCATCCTACTGAAGCTGTATAATCTCTAGGTAACACTTCCCCCTTAGATTTTTATGGTAAGATACCCCCTTCTATGAGGAAGTTTCTTAAGCTTGTCCATAGAAAAGTCACTTATTTGAAAGATAAGGGTAATATAAACCCTATCATCATCCTGATGAGCCATGTATACAGATCTATAATAGTATTTCCATATGATCGATGGTTCCCTAGCTAGATGGAAACTCAGCCACCTCCACAAGGCAGTTCTTAGCCACTTATGAGTCAGGCTCGCCTCAGAACCTGAGGGGTATCTGATGCTGAAACACATGTAAGGCACTAAGCCTACATGTATCCTCTACCAATACCACCGATTGTAACTGTTGACCAACAGGTAGTGATATAGATGGCACACTACTCGAAGGTACCATATCAGGAAAAATTCCATGTACCGAAGCTTCTTCACCCTACAGAACATCCTCATGGTTAGACACTAGAAAATACTAGAAGATAGGATCACCATATTCTCTACTTGTGTCTCAACTAGGTGGAAAACTCTACCCACAGCCTCCAGCCAGTCCTCAGCTACTTGGGAATCTGTCTCGCCTCAAAACATCAAAGGCCTCTACCACTGGAACTTGTGAAATGCACTCAATTGGTGTGCATTGTCCGCTAGTGCGGCTGGTGGTAACTACTTCCCAATGGATGGTGGTGCTTTCGGTACACCACATGAAGGTGCCAACACAGTAAGAGGGCCCAACACCGGAGCCTCGTCTCTTGGTGGTCCATCATCGTGTACTCTCTCGGGAATCCTAGCTGGCTGTCTATGTGGCAACATCCTAATAATGAAAAAGTTCACAATGGTCTTTAAGTTATACTTGGTGAACTGACTCGAAAGAAACCAAGGAAAAACATTTCCAAAACACACGTAATCATTGTTTTCATGCACCAAGTCAGAAATCAGAATTCAGGGTCCTGGTGTATGGATACGTCGGCTGACGCACCAACACTGGACTCCCTGAACTGAAAACCACACTCAAAAAACTTAACACTATTACACCATTGAAAAGATAATATTCCTAGTTCTTCAGTAGAACTAACTCCTCTGATACCACTTTGTCACGACCCATCTCCAGGGGCCAGTGTTGTGACTACCCCAAGCCTGCCTTCAATAGGCCAGGGGTTGTAAACTAGCGCTAAAAAGGTGTATCCTTAGAATAGTAAGGAATTTCATTTAAACCTATATAAACACACAATCCAAGAACATAACAAGAAGCAACTACGAAGTAAAATACTGTAGTAGAAAGGTGTACTGAAAGTAAAGGGGCCAAAATACAAGCCTAAATGAAAAGTAAAAGTACAATTGAAAAGAAAAAATAGCTCCTGGATCGTCCACTGAGGATCCTACCTGAAGGGTAGGTATAAATCGTCTCCACAACACTCCACATCAGCCCGTCTCCTCCATGTACCGCCTGGTCCTGGATCCCTCAAGTCTCAACCCAGCTGCTTATCGTCTGTACAAGACACAACAAGGTACAGAAAAATCCCATGTAGGGGTGAGTATAACAATACTCAGTAGGGATCCCGAGACCCCTGAAGGTCTCATAGAATTCCACAAAGGCAAAACAAAAAGCATGATCTCCATCACAACGCACAAAGAAATCAACAAATCTACTTAGGTATACACCTATACATATGCCTAAGTTATCAAGATATACTCATCTCATACATGAGGGAAGAATACCACAAAGGTAACACCATGAAGGTAACACCATGAAGGTAAAAGTACCACACAGTTAACACCAAAAAGATAATACCACAAAGGTAAAAGTACCACACAGGTATCACCACGAAGGTGAAAGTACCAGACATGTAACACCACGAAGATAGCACCATGAAGGTGAAAGTAACACATAGGTATCACTATGAAGATAGAACCATGAAGATGAATGTACCACAATGGTAACACCATGAAGGTAAAAGACTTAGCCCGCAATAGGTATTAGTGAAGTATAGAAGTACAAATAATTAGTCACAAAGCAAGATCATCTTATTATTTCAAGAGGAAATGCTACTGAACATACAGTGTTTGACCCACAAAGGATCGATAGGTACTAACCCCCGAAATGATCCACATAGAATCTGACCTGCCTGGAGTCGATAGGTACTAACCCTAACAGTGACCCACATAGTATATGACCCACACAGGACCAGTATGTGCTGACCCACACAGGATCGCTGAGCGCTGACCCACAAAGGATCTAACCCACATTGGATTAGTATGCGCTAACCCACATAGGATCACTAAGCACTGACCCACACAGGATCTGGCCCACATAGGATCGGTATGCACTGACCCACACAGGATCGCTCGGTACTAACCTCTATATGATCTATCTCTAACCTCTGCCTCACCGTCAGCCAATAGATTCCCACTCATAGAACATTTGGGAGAATCTCTACTCAATCCATCATTCATACCTAATCCACCACAAAGTTCCATGAAGAAGTATTTCAAAGGACCGTCATGTCGTAAGGGTTTCAATGCGATAGATGGCGCGTCAATCAGATGCTCAGTCTGTGACTTATAAGAATTTTAGTTGGGAGGGCCTGGTTCGATTCAAATTTGATCCAACCTGGTCATACTCCAACTTTCTACAAAACTCAACTGGAGTATACTAAAAGGACCACCTCATCCGAAGGAATCTGGCACCGTAGACGGTTCGTCAAATGGACGATCGGTCTGTTAGTTACACCCTTTTCTGTGAAACGAGGGTGATCGAACATCGGTCCGGACTGGCTCGGTCGGGCCTGCCAGAATATGACAAAGGGAACGATTTCAAAAAGGGATCCCAACACCACTAACGATGTGTCAATTAGACACCTGATTCGTCATTATTGGGCGTTTCTTTATTCGAGGACCAGTTGGGTCTCGGCCCGGTCCGACTCGATTAGGTTGTCCCGACGCAATGGGTTCCGGGGTCTACCTGACCCCGCATGTCTGGCCCGCTAAGGGTCGGCCCAGTTTACTGGGTCCGACCCATTGGGATCAGCTCTGTTCGGTTTGTGGGCCCGAGACATGGTTGGACCAACCCGTCAGGTGGGGCTCAGCCCACCCGCGTTGGCGCACTAGGTTGTGGATTCAGCCCTGCCTGCTGGGCCATGGGTCCAGTCCGCTGGGTAGGTCTGGCCCACTCAGCTGGCCCACGTCCAACCCATCCCACTAGCGGGTCCAGCCCGCTCGGCCACGGGTCTGACCCAGCCCGCTGGGTGGGTCTGGTCCACTGGGTGGGTCTGGCCCGATCTTCCAGAAGGAGGACCGGTCTTTCCAGCTAACTCTGTAGGTGCATGGCTATTTCGGCCAGCTAGTGGGGTGCTTCCCCACTGTGTAATGGTCGACCGTTTTGGCTGACTGGGGGTCTGCCAACCTGACATGGCACGGGGCCGTGCTGCTCTCCACTTGCCACGACTTCGAGCCACGGCCTCCTCCAACGGCACATGACGGTGTGCCACTCCGCCTCCGCCTTCCGCAGTTAGCTCGAGCCGACCGCCTTCTTCACCCATCGCGGCTTCGGCTGCGGTCCTTGCCCACTAGCGGTGTGTGACGGCACGCCACACCACCTATGCGACCGGCTGGTGCCAGCCACTCTGCTAACTATCACGGCATAGTGCTGTGGCCTCCTCGTGTGGTGCGCGATGGCGCACCACCTCCATCGTGGTCGGTCGGTTCCACCGCGCCGATGGTCTTTCACAGAGAAAGCAAGGTTAAACAAGGTAGCAGAGGGTCTGAGCCATGTTCATTTGGCCCGCACCCTCCACATTATCTTGAAAACATGAGGGAGGAAAAAGGATTCAATAATCACTTGAAATTATAACAAAATAAAATCCCTACCTCAAGATCGTTGGAGAACGCTCGCGATTGGGAGAGAGTCGGTGTTCGTCGTCCCCGCAACAAGCCGCAAACATTGTCGCTAAAAAGTCATCCTTTGGTTCATGATTTGGTGTCGCTCATCACCACCCACTGGAACCGTCTCCATCCTTCAAGTGATTGGAATCTCTGCACTTTATTATAACTTCATCTCTTAGTGAAGTCGTTCCAATACCTCTCCCCAAGCTCCATATAAATTGGAGAGGGAGAGGGTGAGTAACGCCCGTGGAATTAATGGGGGCTCATTTAATAGGAACCTTCCTAATTATAAGAGAACTGTTACAAAGGATTTGAGGAGTCGAGATATTTAATGGCTTGACACGTCATTGGTCACGCAAATGCTTCTTGTCCATTGGAGGAAAAGAAAGAAAGAAATAAAATAACAAAGTTATTTTATTATTCCTTTAAAAGTCCAAAATCTAATTTTTTCTCCAAACTTACTGTGGTTAAAGTTAAGCCTCCCTTAAGCGAATCCCGATGCTGTGGATTCAACGTGCCCTCAGATTTTTAATTCGAGCACTAGTTTAAAATATAGAAAATACTTCCCGCACGTTTACTGAATGTACCTGAAAAAAAGTTCAGAAAATTATTAACAGTTAGCCTCAACCTGCGCCAGTCAAGGTTAGGCTCTGACTAGGGGAAACACGTCCCAAATAACTCAACGGTACTCTCATATTTTCATTTAGAGTTACCATTTAGAAGTTATGAATTTTAATAATAAAATAATTGTTACATAATTATTTTATTTACGGCCAAAAACTAACTTCCATAGTTAGCCCATGCTGGCCAATGTTAGTATCTTCCTAAAAACGTATACCCTCACGAGCTCATTAGTGATCTCATATTTTTAATTTGAGTCACCATTCATGAGTTATAAGCATCTAAAAAATAAAATAAATTTATTTAATTATTTTATTTACTGTTATTCCATTTTCGGGTTTTCTCACCGGAGGCCTCCGCTGACTAAACTTAAGTCGTGCCTAGGGTAAAACTACTTTCCTGAACGCAATGATGCCCTATAATTTCTGATCCGATCACTCGTTTAAGAGTTATTATACTTTTTCAGGAAAACTACTCATGTGTGGTAATTAAAGCTTAACAAAATTTCAACGGATTATTCCAGGAACTCTGGGCCTCGGAATCACGTGCCGTTAGATTTCACGATCTCAAAATAATCCCAAATAATTTTAAAAAAATTATATGGAATTTAAAAGTCTTTAAAATAATAACCCATGCACCCTATTAGATTGGGATAATAACCTGTTTACCCTCTTGGGATTGAGCTACTACCTATGTACACTCTCAGGCTTGGGATACTGCACATGTAAACTATTTGAGATCATGAGATATAAAACATCAACTAATGATTTATAAAGAGATATAGGAACCCATCCATAATCATCCATAAATATTCATTCCACTTGAAATTAATCATTAATATTCAAAACATCACTTAATTAACTAGTGAAAAAGAGACAGATTTCATGAAGACATTCATAGAACATTTCATAATCCATACATAAAAAGGCGGATTGTATCATAATAAAATTTCCCAATTATAACATAAGAAACATCAAATTATGTTTACATAGATGTAAACCAACATTTTAAAATTATTGGATAAATACTTTGAAAAACAAGAAGAAATATCCCTTTTAATAAAGTAACATATTGGTGAGAAGAGTGAACATGGATATGGAAGAGAAAGATCTCATTTGGAGAGAATGAGAATTTTATTAACATCATAAAATTTTATGAAGAAAGAAATATATCAATGAAATTACATAGAAAAGAAGGAGGCAATAAATTATAATATCATAAATGAATATAATAAATCAATATTTTAAAACCTTATTCAAATAGGAATAATTATGACTCAAGAAAGTAAGTCGAGTCAAGAAAAAAACCCTTACAACTCTTTTGACATTTTATTAAAAATCAATTGAAAAAGAAAACTTGAAATAAGGCTTTAAATACCATGAATAAATAAATAATCATAATATAACATTTCAAAAATTCATAATATACACCATATAAACTAAAATAGGTGCATGATACAAAACATGTCTCAAAGAAGTAAAATTTGAGACGAAACCCTTAAAAACATCACATATTTTAAGTAAAAATAATTTTATAAATATTTTATATGTCATAAGTGAAAATATCAATAAAAAAAGAGTAAATAAATCATAATATAGTTATAGGGTATAATTTATCCAACATATAATAATGAAGTTCAATAAGAATCGTTATAATTCAATGAAAGGATATTGAGTTAAGAAGCACCGTTACCTTTTATTCCCACTTAGTCAAACATGCTCTATCTTCCTGTATAAAAAAACATAACTATATAAATAACTTATTTCATAACATTATTTATATATATTACCTTTTATAATCTTAAATTATAATTATTTGTTATATATTTACTAGTTATAATTTATTTTCATCATCGAATTCTTGTAATTTTAATTGTTCTGCACATGATTTGTAATGTCGATGTCGATCCTAATTATTTGATAAAATTTTATCATTAATAGATAATTTAATTTATGAGAATAGATATTATATAATGAATTATAAAGTTCCAATTTCATTCTGTGATAATTTTGGTTATGATTCTTAGAGATGAAATTGATGGTGTGTTTGTTTTGGTAATTTTTAATAAACAAAGGATGGTATAGTAATAATAAGTTAAATATTAATATAAAATTTATAGAACCTTAAAAAAATATTATTTTATAATTTAAAACTAATAATACATGTATTTAAGTTTTTATAGTTATCCATGATAGTAATTTATAGCATTGTTCACGTAGGTGATTAAACTGACCAAAATAAGAGCATGCTATAATCAACGGATGAGTATGATTAAGAATGTGATTATTTTAGAATAATATCATTATTACAGAATTATAATGATATTATTTTTATTTTTAAGGTGTTTAATAATATTTTAATAGGGTTTGATAAATAATAAAATTCTAGATGAAAAATGAAATACTTTGCGTTATAGAGGTGGTAGTCTACACGTACACACGGGGGTCATTCTCATTTTCCATAGAATGTAAAGAAGGTAGGAATTGTTTTATATTATAAAAATATTAATAATGTTTTAAATATAATATTTATTCATTAAATAAACAATTTTAACCATTCATGTAAGGAAGTTATGAAAAATGGATCATATCACTTATAGAGGCAGTATACTGCATATAACACAAATAACATTTTTGTTTTTTGAATGGATGAGAGGAAGGTAAAAAATGGTTATCCCATAAACATAATAACATTTTAGTATAATTATGATACCAATTAAATTATTTAAATATGGTTATATTAGATCCAGATGAGGTAGAATGATAAATAAATGAAAAACGAGTAATTGAGAATTTTACTTTTCTCCTCAGAAGAGCTCATTTGAAAATTGGATTGAGTCGTTTAGAGGTGGTATTTTTAGAAAAAAATAACCTCTAAGATGGTTTTATGAGTTTTGGAGAGTTATTTGGGTAGATTTTGGTTGAATCTAAGAGGCTTGGGGTGTGAGGAGAAGTGAGGCGGTGATGACTCCTTTTATAAGAGAGAGGAGTGACATTTTTGTAATAATATAAAAGGTAAAGTCACAATTAAAAGGTAAAATGGATCCAATAATCAACAATAATGGATTTTTGGAAGGTTTAAGGTATATAATATCCCAACCATTAATTTACACACATGTTTTTAAGTCTTTTACTTTTATATTTTTCACTTTTACCATATTTGGTTTTTACCATGGTAACTAATTCTTACCTAAGTAATTTAGTTTTAATTACTAAAAATAAAAGGGAGTTTATTAAATAATATATAAATAATGGTTCCAAATATGAAATAATTTTTTTAAAAAAATTTATAAGGTTTATAAAAATTAATTTTATTATTAACACACATAACATGTAAAAACTATTTTTAGAAAAAGTTTATTTTTATTCTTAAAAATTAAGATTATGATAAAATTATCAATATTTTTAATTTATATGAAATTTATTGGGTTTTTATTATCAAAATAATAGTTATTTTACTTTAAAAGTAATCAAAAAGTGAATTCCACCTTTTGGATACATAGTTAAAAGAAATAGGCGAAAAATAGTTTTTATTAGAGTAAAACATTACTTAAGTTTCCAACATGTTAAACATGAGTTTTATAAATTAAAAACTATATTTTTAGATGAATAATTTTGTTCATTAAAAACATTCTTTATCAATAATTTTTTTAAAAGTTTTTAATTCATATTTACTTTGTGATATGGTTATAAAAAATACTTTATAAGTGAAAACTGTATTTTCACCATTCACCTAAAAATTAACTATTTTTGAAAAAAAAAAAAAATTCAAGATAATAATTGAAAGATGAATTAAAAAATAAAATTAATTTTATAAAATTAAAATTCTAAAATTTATAAATTTAGTTTCTAAATAAAAATACAAAATATAATTAAAATGTTCTTTTTTTGAAAAATGACATTTTTAAGTGCTCTTAATATTATTTCATAACAATTTATAATTTAAATAATTTTAATATATGAGTTATTATATAATAATATTTAAAAAATTTTCAATTTAATTTATTTGGATAAAATATGAAATACTTAAAAAAACTAATTTGAGAAGGAATAATCCTTTTTAATATTAAATCATATTAATTATTTATCCTCTAAATATAAGAAATTTTAGTTGAGTAATATATTTTTATTCACTATTGGTTTTAATATTATTATAATTTTATTATAATATTCATATAATATGATTTGCATCATTTTAGTTTGATTTTACGTGTGAAAAAAGCTATTGAACATAACATTAATTTAGAGGAAAAAATAAATTCCAAAATCTCGGGGTGTTACATCCCCCATTAAATAAATTGCATACTTTAAGTTTTAATCACTAATCACTAATTAAATAATTTATTGTGTCCATATGATTGACATGAATCGAGATTTGATTCCTAATGATATGTCTACCTTACTATCTTAGGTAAGATCGTGAAACTTTTTGTTCAAAATATAATTGTTTAGGAGTTTCTAGAGAAATACCTTTGACAACTTCATTTTAATGATCCTATTAACAACTAAATAATAAATCCAAAATTGTTATGATATCATCCAATAAAATCAAATTAAATGATCATTTGAATATGAAAACCTAATCCTAATATGTCTTCTCCAATGACATGTTTATTTCAACCTATGATACTTTCGGTTGAACTATGATATAATTGGCTCAACTTATCACTCGTTTAGTTTAACCAATACTATACATGGAAATTTTACTATTAGGTTTTCTAACCTAACTAGATATATGTAACATCCTCAAATTCCACTTAAATCCTTAATATATTTTTTCTTCAAATATAATTTGAATTAACTAAAGCATATCCCCAGGGAGTGTCTAACCAGGTGTGAAGTCTTAGGCCCTTGAATTCCACATCAAGTGAAGATCAAGTTGATACTCAACTATAATTTTTAGAATGATCACCCATACATGCATCTATGCCAAATCCACATCTAATTTCCAGTGTCTACATAAGGATGTAATTTCTAGGAAAACCATATACTGAAAACTTTATCAAAATTTCAAAAATGTTATCCTAGACTTAGACTTATACCTATGATTTTCACTAAAATTTATCTCATCCTAATCCCCAAAAATAACTAAAATTATCCTAAAATATAACTAAATCTTTCTATGATACAAAATGAGGTGCCCCAAACCCACAATCTTGGATCTAGTGCTAAAAACACCTTTAACCAATGGATTTGATACAAAGTGAGACATATTTATCTTTATTTTTCACTACTTACATAAGTTAAACATTATATCTCACAAATAATCATTCAATACCAAGAATGGAAGGTTTAGTGTCTTTGAGGATCATTTATACAAGCAACTTATTTTACGATACTTGTGAAAATTTCTCTATAATTGAGCCACACTATACCCCCTCATAGACTTCTCACAAGTTATAATAATCTTCATAATTATGGGAATGAAAATAAAAAAAGGGGTGAGATCAAACACTTAGTAAGGGAAAACTTATCAATATGTCATCAAGGGTTAGATCATAAGAATATGAGAAAACATGAGCATGGTAGAAATATCTTATTAAAAAGAATATGAAATAATAAGATTTGTTCATAAGGCATACTAGAATGAACTATATTCTCAAATGATCAAACATATACCATGTCATAATAATTTAGAAGCATGAAATAATAAACATGAGGCATGGTAGAATAACATAAGAATATAAAATTTAAATATAGTATAAGAAAAAGCATAGGAAAACATACCCTAGTAGAGCATGAATTTCTACCTGATTCCCATAACATAAAGGGATTGGAATAAAAAATCATGTACCCTATTGGTCTTGGGATAAAAACCAATGTACCCTCTTCATCTTGAGATAATAATAAGTGTATGATATTGGGATTAGGCTACTACCCATGCACCCTCTTGGGTTTGGGAAACTACCTATGTACCCTATTAGGCTTGGGATACTACATGCACAGCCTCTTGGTATTTGGATAACAACTCATATAGCCTCTTTTGATTATGATAATAAATCATGTACCCTATTAAGATCAGAATATTTCTTATGTAACCTCTTGGGATTGGGCTACTAATAGTGTGCCCTCTTGGGATTGGTCCACTCCTTGTTCACCCACTTAAGCTTGGGATAACAACACATGTACCCTCTTAGGCTTGGGTTAACAACCCGTGAGCCCTCTTGAGATTAGGCTACTACCCGTGTACCCTCTTGGGTTTGGGTTACTACCCAATAACCCTCTTAGGCTTGGGCTACTAATCATGTACCCTCTTGGCCATGGGATACTACCCGTTTACCCTATTTGGGCTCATGAGATTAAAAATTTAACCAATGCTTTAAAGGGTGATATAGGACCCCATCCGTCAATCATACATACATATGTGTGCCACTTGAAATCAATCATTCATATTTTAAATATCACTGAATTAACTCATGGAATAGATACATGTTTCATGAAGATATTTATAAAATATTTCACAATCCATTGTGATAAAGAAGATGAATAGTATCATAAGAACATTTACTAAGTGTAACATAAGAAACATAAAAGGATTCTAACATATATGTAAAATAACCTTTTAAAATTATTAGATAAATCAATTTTAAAAATAATAAGAAATATTTTTTTTTAAATACTTGAAAAATACTTAAAATTTTTTCTTTAAAATAAAATACTTTGATATTGATAAAACATTTTAAAAATTACCCTTTGAAACTATTTTTTATATTTTTTTATAAAAGATATGTGTTTTCAAAAACTTTATTTTATAATACATAAAACAATTTAATAATTATTTATTAAAAACACAATCCTTTAAAATCCCTTTAAAAAAATAATTCCTTTTTAAAATCAAAATTTTACTTTTAAAAAATACAACATTTTCTTTTCTTTTAAAAATAATTAAGAATGAAAATCATTTGTAAAACCATTTTAAATCATTTAAAGTAATATTTCTAAAGAATAATGTTTATAATGTTGAAATAAACCACAAAATAGTTTTTAGAATGTGTTTTTACCATAATCGTAAATGGTGAAGTTACATGTAATATTTAAAAGTCATTTTTAAAAAGGTGGAGTGATTTTTTTTAAAAAATTTACTTTTAGAAAGAATCTCCAATAATGGATCCATGTAAAATAGATAAATGTTCTTTAAAGGAAATCAGGATTATAAGATAAAATATACAATTGATAAAGTAAAAACCTTTTTTTTAAATACGTTTATTGAAACCCATATCATAAGGCGTAGATAGTTAATTTATTTTAAGAGTTAAAGGTAAATTTGAATATCATAAAAAATAAAAAATATTTGGATCTAAAATAAAGAAAATAGAATATTTAAAATAAGTATGAACATGTATATGAAATAGAAATAGATCATTTGGATAGAATAAGAATTATTCTTAACATCATTATTTCTTTTGAAGAAATAAATTCATAAATGTAATTCCCAAAAAATAAGGGGGAAATGAATTATAATATTATCAATGAATATAATAAATAAATCATGTAAAAACTTATTCAAAGAAGAATAATTATGACTAAAAAATAATAATTTTATTCAATAAAAATCCCTTATGACTCTTATAAAAATAATTGTATAATACAAAACATGTGTCAAATAAGGGAAATCTGAGAAGAAACCCTTATAAACATCATATTTTTGAAGTAATAATAATTTTATAGAGATTTTATAATAGAAAAGTGAAAATCACTATAAAAAAGAAAAAATAATTAATAATATAATTATAGGTTATAATATACTCAATATATAGTAAATAAGTTCAATAAGAAGCATTATAACTCAATAAAAGGATATATATTAAAGATACCCCTTACCTTTTGGTCCCCCCTTAGTCGAACACGCTCTAACTTTATGTATAACAAAAATAGGTCTATAAATAACTTTTTCTAGAACCCTACTAATATATATTAATTTTTATACTCCTAAATTATAATTATTTTTTATACATTTACTAGTTAGTTATAGTTTATTTTCACCATGGGATACTTGTAAATTAATTATTTTGCACATGCTTTGTAATGTCGATCTCGATCCCCGTTCTTTGATACCAAGTTCATAATTACTATATCATTTAAGTTACTAGAATATATATTTTATAATTACTTATAAAGTTCAAATTTCATTCCATGAGAGTTTTTGTTATAGTTCTTGGAGATCAAATCAGTGGCATTCTTGTTTCGGTATTTTTTTAACGAACAAAGGGTGGTATATTGATAATAAGTCAAATATTAATATAAAATTTTATATAAACTTAAAACAATTATCATTTTTTCATTTATTTCTAATAATATCAGTAGTTAACTTTCAATAGTCATCTATGATAACAATTTATAACATTGTTCACGTAGATGGTTAAACTAACCCAAATAAGAACATGCTATAATCGATGGGTGTGTTTGATTAAGAAAGTGATTATATTGGAATAATATCATTATTACAGAATAATAATGATATTATTTTTATTTTAAGGTATTAAATATTATTTTAAGAGAGTTCAATATATAATAAAAGTCTATATAAAAATAAACTATATTTCTTTATAGAGGCAGTAGTCCATATGTGTACACATGCATCGTTCTTGTTTTCCAAAGAATGTAAAAGAGGTAGAAATTGGTTTATATTTTAATAATATTAATAATTTTTTAAATATATTATTTTTTCATTTAATAACTTCTTTTAAATATCCATGTAAGGAAGTTATGAAAAACAGATCATGTTGCTTACGGAGGTGGTAGTTCGTACGTAACACAAGAGAGATTTTCATTTTTTGAATGGTTGGGAGGAAGATAGAAAATGGTTATCCCATAAAAATAATATTATTTAAGTATAATTATGATATAGATTTAATTATTTCAACATGGTTATAATATATTTAGATGAGGTTGAAGAAGAAAGAAAGGAAAATAAATGAAAAATGAGTAATTTATAATTTTACCTTACTCCTTGGAATAGATCTTTTGCAAATTGTATTAAGGATTTGAGAGATGGTATTTTGAGAATAAAAAAACTCTAGGATACTTTTCATAGTTTTTGAAGTTATTTGGGTAGATTTTGGTCAAATATAAGAGGAATGAGGTGTGAGGAGAAGTGGGGCGGTGATGGATCCTTTTTTAAGGGAGTGTAGTGACATTTTTTAATAATATAAATGGTAAAGTCAATATTCAATGGTAAAGTATATCCAATAATTGAAAATAATTTATCGAGTATGGTTTAGTTTTTAGTATCCTTAAAAAATTCATTCACATACCCATTTTAAACATTTTTTAAGTCTTTTACTTCTAGATTTTTCACTTTAACCATTTTTGGGTTTTACTGTGGTAACTAATTATTAACTAAGTAATTTAATTTTAAAAAATAAAAAATAAAATAAACCTTATTAAATCATTTGGAAGAAATTATTAAAAATACGAAATCCATTTTTTCAGATTAAATTTATAATGGTGGTAAAAATTAATTTTAATATTAACACACATGACACTTAAAAACTATTTTTAGAAAAAGTGTATTTTATGATTAAAAATTATGATTAAGATAAATCATCAATGTTTATTATTTTTATGAAATTAATTGGTTATTATTAAAAAAAATAAGATTTATGTGTCTTTTAAAGTAATCCAAAATATAATTACACCCTGTGAATACATAATTAAAAGAAATAGACTAAAAATAGTTTTTATTAGAGTAAAATACCACTTAAGTTTTCAAAAAGTTAAACCTGGATTTTATAAATTCAAAATTTTATTTTTAAATGAATAATTGTACTCCTTAAAAATATTTTTGAACAATAAAAATGTTTTTAGAGTTTTTAATTCATACTTACTTTGTGATATGGTCACAAACGTTATGGTATCAAAGAAAAATATATTTTTCACTATTCACCTAAAAATTAAGTATTTTAGAATAATCCCAAAAATCCATCCTAAGAAAATTTTTACTTGATTAATTTTAAAATAAAATAAAATATTTAAAATTCAAATTCTAAAATTTATAAATTTTGTTTTTAAATGAAAATATAAAATATAAAGACAAATTTCTTGGATTGGAAAATGACATTTTTAAGTGATCTTAATATTATTTCATATCCATTTTTAATTTAAATAATATTAATATATTAGTTCATATATAATAATATTTTAAAATTGTTCAATTTAATTTATTAGGATAAAATATACAACACTTTAAAACAAGTTATTTGAGAAAGAACAATAATTTTAAATATTAAATCATATTAATTATTTTACCTCTAAATGTAAGAAATTTTAACTGATTAGTATCTTTATATTTACTAGGGGTTTTATTATTCTTATAATTTTATTAATAATATTAATATAATATGTTTTAGATCATTTTAGTTTGATGTTGTGTGTGAAATAAGCTATTGAACATAGTATTAATTTAGATAAAAAAAATATTCCAATTATAGTTGTTTCCATTACCAAAGTTCATTAGATAAACACCCAAAACCCATCACATAGTACACAAAGGAAATTCAAATCACAGGGTAGAAATTACATATTGGATATAGTGTTAAAAAACGCTGAACAACCAGGCTACGTATGAGGATATGTGGTGGGTGTATCTCTTGGGAAAGTGTTTGGTTATCCTAGTATTTCTTCGGGTGTGGAAACATAAAAGGGAGAAATAGAATATTTAAAAATAATATTTTTAAAGCTGGGAAATTTAATGGAGAATAAGATTAGATCATTAGTGTGGCTGATGTTCTCCATCATGCAATGTTAATTTTAGCCTGTATATCCCACTCCTATACCTCCTTCATAGTCAACTATATACTGTGAGTTATACATCTAGGATCTACAATACCATATTTTAACATATGAGACCATACATTATATCCAGGATACCTTACATCATCAATAGATGGAGTCAAATCATCGAAGGGTGACAATGCAAGATATTATAGATGCATTGGCTAGAGAGTCATTTCTTACTAATGAGGTGGCTATGATTGGACAAAGTGTCAGAAATTTATTACTTTGACCATATAGACTTGTACATTAAATGACCAATGAGGTATGTATAAATTATATTTTGTATTTAAAATTATTTAAAATTTATTTAATTATTTTATTATATATATATATATATATATATTAGGAAAACCTAAAATTCAAAGACTCAATGCTGCATAAAAAATAATAGCACACTACTTCCCCTTTAGATATCTCTTTTCATGTACCTGAAGAAAATTTTAAATTATCAATGCAAGCATTTATATTAGAGGAGTAATATAAACTATCACCCATCATGGAATTCTACTATATTACATATTATCTCTTATGATGTTTCATTATATCAATAATATATCATAGTTCTACATTATACTCAATCAACCAATAATGTGTTATTCATTATTTATATTTCCTTTATCAAGAATATGATTCCAAGAAGTGGGTTCCATATAAGTACCCTAGTGAATACTCATTCTTTATTTATGTACATGTATGTTCATTTCTTTTAGTAAATCTCACATATGATCCACTTTAGTTATCCCACATTCCATGCACACTATGTTTTCATTTTAATCCTATAATAATTTATATAGTCCAAACCATATGTTAAAACTCTAGTTTTTTATGAAACATTTCTCATAAATGTATACCCATTTACTTAAGTCACTTATATTTATTACTCAATTAAAAATTTATTAAAGATTTTCTAAAAGCACCCTAAACATCTATGTAAAAACCCACCCTGAATACCCAGACCTAAGCTAAGTTTCCACAAACCTTCGATGAATTCCCCTAAATTATTATAGGTTTTCAATATAGAATGAGATTTTATACAATCATTAGAGGAATTATTTGTCTGAAATCACATTTATCCATATATTAAACATCTTACCATACATTTAAATAGAGAAACAAAACTTGACACTATCATTTACCATGAATCAATTCATACCTCACATTCTTGATACAAATTCAAATCAACTACATAAATAAAAAATCCAATAAAAATAAATACAATTGATGAAACTCATGAATCAAAACTATACAAAATAAAATAAAATACAATGTAAGTCCAACCTATTTGACATTATCTCTAAGGATGATCACTATCTGTTAATCTATTGAATTTTAAGATAAAGGTAAATACAATTATTTACTAATACCATGAGATATAATTATCATTAAACCTACAACTCAATAAAAGTTTGCATGTATATTTAAGTACACATGTTAAGGGTGATAATAATATAAATCTTCCTCATATGACTCATAATGTCTCATGCATGAGAAAACCAAATCTGTTTGTGAGTTTTATAACACCATGCATGTACCACCTGTGATAAATATTCATAGTTGAATAAATTTATAATAAAATATACATAAATAAGATTTTTTTAAATAATATAATTTAATGTATTAATTCAAGGATATAATTTAACCCCAAACCATTTACCTTCATATTCACACCAACACATGACACCTCAATTCATTTCAGAATGAGTTATATCAACCAAGAGAATAACTATAGGAAATATAATCTAACCATGACACCACTATGGTGAAAAGATAATAATCCCTCACATATAAAACATTACTTAGTCCTAGTATACTATGAGTACCCCTATGGTGAAATGATAAAAAGCCTCGTATATGGATCATTCCTTGGTTCTTTATCTCAAAACCTTTCATCAAACTATTCCCAAAATTGGACCACCCCATGGTCCCACAAAATTCAATTTTAGCTATTTAAATAAACGCATTTCCTTTTTAAAAAATGAACCATAAAATGAACCATTTAATACCAAAACAAAATTTTTTTGATTCGAACAATAATTTTTACATAAATAAGTTTTTTAAAATTACAACACTATTGGGAAAAGTTTGACTTGAATAACCCTCTAGGGGGTGAATTAGGGTTCACACTAATTAAAAATTTTACCCTTATAGTTAGTCTTCTTAGCCATACAGATCTTGTTCCCTTATTAGAACAATATATTCAATCTCTATTTTTTACTCACTTTCCTCCAAATACACTAAAAAATAAAATAATTGTAAAAAGTAAATCATACATAACACATGAATTTTACTTGGTTCATTGCCAAGGAATAATACAAAGTGTAAACACATGACGTTATACCGATGTACCAAAAATTTACCGTAACTCTTTTTTTGTGGATATAATGTTTTGGAAAGGCACACTATCGATCTAGGGGAACTCCTTGTTCTTGTCTAATTATTCAATAATTTAATACAAGGCCTTGATAGTTTACAAAATTTTGGGTCTTCTTAAATATTTTATAGACATGAGGGTTTATCTCTATTCAATATAGATTACTAATATACCTTACTTCTTATTCTTCCAACATGATTCTCTATTAAACTCCACCTTGTTGTTCTTATCATTCATCAATATATTATTTAATTATATTCTAAATATGATAGATTTAAGTATCTATCTTCTTCAAATATAAGCCGTAACAACTCCTTCTTACCGATGAAGATAATTATAGAATTGAAATTATATTATTGCATTATTTCTCTATCAATCGGATGTGGTAGTGATTTTTTTCTTCTTAATTGAGCATCCAATCTCTAAACATACAAATATGTCAATATTATTAGGATCTCTCTTCTTATTCTTTTCTAAAAAATTTATATTACAATATACTTCACATAGATTACTTCTCTGGAACTTCTAAGAATAGTTATATAGAATTCCTTACAACCAACCCCTTTAATCTAAGGGTTGTATCAATCCTTCTTCTCCAATGTCTCTATGATCCTACCAGGTGTATTATAAAATTTATTATGCGTCCAATAAGTGATAATAAATCTGAATTAATCCCTAAAATATCAATCTAGAAGTCCATTTTTAAATTCCAACTATACCTATCAACTAATTTGGAAACTACCCCTTCACAGTGTAATGATTCCCTTTATGTAATGGTTTATTAATCTAAAAAACATTCATGGAGTGGTCTTATCCACTAAAATGTGATGATTTAGTTAACTAATAGATCCATAAAATCTACTCTATAAATTCTTATAAAATATTTAAATACCTTCCTTTTTAATTTTCCTGAAACCGCAACATGAAAATTCTACTTTCTTCAACTCTCAAACATGTCACAATGTGAGGTTTTTCTTCATGAAACATACTTCTATTATAGTTTTGAACATATAGAGGCTCAAAAATCATATCCCTATTGGATTTATATTGTTTAATATCAAAACATTATCTCATTCTCTTCATGGCGCAGTATTGAATTTTCAATGTGACACTCCAATAGGAAGTACCATGGAGATTTTCATACTTCATGTTACAAAATGACATATATTTCATAGAATGATGCCTATATATTTAGAATAATTGAAATACATTCAATTTATCTTTATATCATGTCATCTATGTTGTTGTGTATAGTGAAAAATTCTATAATCATGGAAATTCTTCTAACCATATTCATAGTGTGACCAATTACATCATGATGTATAGAAAAATCTCTAAATACGACAAAGGATATAACCTTACAAACATGAGTGAAAAACTTTACAAAAGATTCTTTCATGACACAACCTCCATGATCATAGTGTGAATGATTCTTATGAAGTGGCCTAAGGAATCTTATGAGGTTCTCCCATAAAAAAATACTTTTCCATTTTCTCAACTTCAACTCTATCTATGGTGTGATGATTGTAGTCATGATATGATCATGTATTTATAGAACTATAATTATCAACATATACCCAAATTACTTTATCTTCTCTTGAGACTCCTCCTCTTAAAATGTCATCCTTTTCATTTTTTTCTCCATTTCGAAGACTATGAACTTGATATATAGAGATATCAAGGTGTATATTTTCATTTATTCAATATTACATCCTTGTGAAACTCTTCTATAAATATTCCTTGAACATAAACATAACACAAAGTCTTCATGTGGATGATTCTTCAGTTCTTGAAAACTTATTCAACTATTTTCTATACACAACTTATTCAGCTATTGCCAACAAATCTAACACAAAACCTCATTGGTTGAAAAATTATCCCCTTTAGATTTTGTTGGAAATACTTCCATAAATATTTATACCATTTATCTAACCCCCATTTTATCAATAAAATAAAAAGGATTTTCTTATCTAGATTTTAATTTTTATTCCCCCTATATTTTCTATATTTTCCTTCAAGTATTCTCCCCTTATTATTTGAACTCAATAGGGGTTCCTCCATTATCTTTTCTCTCCCTTTTTAATCTATTTTTAATCATATTTATAAAAAATATTATTAGGGAATGTTGATCCTCTTCAATTACCAAAATCTATATAAGGAAAGATCATTCCCCCCTTTGTTATGAATACCTTTATTAGACTTTTTTTTACCACAAGTTAACATCCAACACCTTTAGATCTATCAACCATTTGAGTATTTACTTACAAACAGATTGGGATATTTCAAACACTTCTAAATATTCCCTTGTAACTATCCAACATCTTGGACCTTTGGGTTCATTTTCATCCACTTGTTGGATAATAATAACTCAATTTTTTTATTTTATTATATGTACAACTTATAAGATAGAATAATTATAATTTTTTCATACTTTAAGCTCTAAAATTTTCTTATAAACTCTACTGAATTTTCCTAAAATATTTCAATGAGTGAATTTTACACTTGGAATTTGAGTCATAAAAAAATATTATAAGCATACTAAGACAAAACTTGGTATAGGAAACAAGATTCTAAGTTAATAATCTCAAATATATCCATGTCACTCATTTAATCTCATACATACTTCTAGTAATGCAACTTGAGCTTTTAGTTTAAAAAAATCATCATATGTTCTCAATCACACTAACACCAAATCATAAGTGAATAAAAAATAAAGTATAAAGTTTATGTGACATACCAAAAATTTAATCAATTAATAACAATTTTTTTTCATAAACTAGTGACACCACTTGAAATCCATGATATTAAATATTCACAGGGATAATATTTTCTTAGATAATGATAAGAAACATTTGTGTGCTCATCACCAAATCCCTCTGAATTCCTTTATCTATTAACATAATATCTTAAGATAATATTTATCATGGGGAACCACTTGTTAGTAATCCTATTCACTTACAAAATCTTCTTAGTATCATGAAAATATTCATTTGATACAACTTATTAATATATAAAATGATAACATGAAATCCATAAATGTTGTTTTTTCTCTTATAGAGTTATCTTCTCTTTCTTGTATTATTAAGATACCAATTTAAAAATTTTCCATTGTCATTTTTTAATAATTAATGGTTTCTTGAAACTAATAAAACTTTTAAATATATATTTTAAACTTATTTTAAACTCCATATTAGGATCTAATTAATTTGTTCTTCTTATTCTTCACAACATGAAACTTTCAGATTCAAATTTGAAAATAAAAGTTGTTGTTTGTCACCACTTGTTGAGTCATTTTAGGGCCTTGAAACCATGTCAAAGCCCAATACCAATTAGGAATTTCAAGAATTATGACTCCTCTCATTATATATATATATCCTTTGAATGCATATAACCCATGAATATTATCTCCCCCTTAATACTATACCATTTACAAATATATATTATAAATATTTAAGTACATGGGGAGATGGGTACCTCTAACATCCTCAAATAGCCTGAATGGCCTTCATTTTTATTTTATCATGGATAATCCCCCTTTTAAGGGCTGAAGGGGAACCCGTACATGACTCGTAGGCCCAAGGCACAAGGCCCAACATGACTTGAAAATACATGACCTGAAGGACCAGAGGCATATCATTCCCAATACATGACCCATAGGCCCAACCCACTAGAACTACCCCTACCCAGGTTTTGCATAATTGATCAACTAGCTCCACACATTACATTACTGATTGTTTAGAAATTCCACATACAAAGATGCAAGATGCCTGGTCCCGATGGCGGTTGTCATACCCTCTCATTCTTCCAATCCGGTTAGCTTTGCATCTAGTGGTTGATATTCTTGTTGCTCTGATCCTCTTCTAGGGCCTATTCTATGTGAATTGGTCTACTCCATGGTCTCAATGGCCCGAAGTCCCTATGGACTGAAGGAATTTGATGGCCTGAAGGCCCTTGAGACCCGTAGGCCCAAACCAGTGGCCTGAAGGCCCAAATCAGATGAATTGTTCTAGATGCTACAGTACCAACCATTTTTTTCCAATTTTATTCCAAGCCTTTATTGTAGTGTTAATTTGTATGACATAAAATGTATAAGATTCATACTAGATGTTTAACTTAGATCCCACTATCTACTTTTTCTTGGGTTTTATCTTCTTCATGAGAGCAGTATCACTTATACAAGTTCCCTCCATTGATGAACTATTTGTACATTCCTTGTCATGCTTATTTCCCCATGAAAGGATTACTCCATTGAAATTTTTATCATTATTTTTAGTGGTATAGATTATACCACTCATATATGTATCCTATTTATCCTAATATATTTTCATAAGAGTAACCTCAGACTTATTTTTCCTTGATGAATGACTCTTTAAGTATACTTCATTAATTCTCATTGTTGGAAAACATCCTCTTTTTTCTTCAATTTCCAAATTTTATTCCTTTCTTTACAAGATGATATTTTTGATTGAATCATCATAAGTATTTGATTCACCCTTACTTGAGCTCTAATTTTTTACAAGATTTTAATTTTTTTCCATTATAACATATTCTCTTCCAATGTATATCTACTTCTTATATGTTATGGGAATGGAGACATCCCTTGTGAAACATTTTTATCTTCTCTTACTATAATTTATTTCCATATTTAAAAGGTTAGAATAAGTAGTAAATATCACATAGAAACCATACCTCATTTTTTAATCTCTTGATTGAGATTTTGTAGTATACATTCTTCCATAATTGAGCCCTTAATATTTAGACACACCCTCATGGTGTTCCCCATTATTCCACAATAGTATAATTTTATTGAGCACTTCTTCTAAAATCCTTTATTTCCAGATTTATCTTGATAATTATATGTACTTACAGATTATAGATTTAAAATTCCATCCCATTTATCCACTGAATTAAAATATGAAACTTTTCATGTTCTAATTATTGATGTTTCCTTGTGAGGGATCACTACCTTATCTATTTTATTTTGATGATGTGATCTTAGATTCATTCTCCTTGATCTTATCATTTTTATTATTCAATTGGGAAACCATATCCCTAAACCTTGAATATAATTTTTATCCATATTTTCTACTCTCTTAAAGCTATGTTGTGAGTGGGATAATTATTTATTTCATCCCTTTATCAGTGGCCATTTGTTTACCTTTCTCGTATGCAAGTTCTCTAAATGGATTGATTTTCTCCTTCATATTTGCACCCATCATTAATATATTATAATTCAGGGCTACCTCTACTTTCTGAAACCTTTTATTTTCCATGGAATGATTTTTTATGAAGTAAATATTTACTTCATGTATGATTTCTCATTGAACCACCTTCTCATACAAGGATTAGATCTTATCTTGGTCTTTGTAGGAGAATTATTCTGATAAGAAACTAGCTATAATTTCTCTCTCTTCCAATACATCACTATATTATCCAACTGCCATAGGGACATCTTAAACTTTAAATATGAATGTTTTCTCTTAAAAAATGTTAGAATCATATTTAATAATATATTTTGAATTATTCACCTTAGTTGGAGGGTTAAACATCCAGGAATCATTCTTCACACTTCTTTTTTCTAATTGTATTTTTTTTAAGGCATTATTCACCAACCATGTTCATTGGTTTCTCATCTTGATCATTTTTTCAATATTCTCATAAGGTAGACATAACAACCTTATTTATATCTATTTATTTTCTATAAAAAACTTCTAATATATTGCATATTTTAAAGGCAGTAGAACAATGAGTGATTTTATTATGAGATTAATTGGGAAACAATCATTCCAAGATCTTCCTAGTCCTTTCATCTATATTTCTTTCATTGTGATTTTTCAAATAAACATATTAGATAATATATTCCATAACCTACTTCCCACAAGATTATAAAAAATGAGAATTTATTTATTCCATACATCATAGTTGATTCCACCAAAAAAATTTAGGATTCATCATAGATTAAATGTGCATAAAAAATATAAAAAAGATAGAGATTGAATAAAAAGTAAGAAACTTTTGTCACTGAAACCAATTTTTAGGACCAGATTGAACCAAATCACCCTAAGAGGGGGTGGGGGGGATTAGATTTTATACCTATTAAAACTTTACCATATTAGTAATTACTATTAGCTATACAGATCTTGTTTCCTTTTTAGAGGAACATGTTCTATCTCTCATTATTATTCATGTTCTTCTAAAAACTCTGAACAATAAAAAAAATACAGAATGTAAAACATGCACAATATAAGAATTTTAATTGGTTCACCAGTAATGGGTAATAAAAGTAGAATAATCACAATGTTGTGTTGGTGTACCATAAATCCAATGTAACTCATTTTATTATGGATACAAAGTTTTAGAAATGTACACTACTGATCCAGGGGAACTACCTCTTATTGTCTAATTTTTAAATACTTTAAGATAAGGCCTAGATAGTTTATAAAATTTTGGATCTTGTTTATTATTTTATAGACATTAGGTTATCTCTTTATTTAATATAGGTTAATGAGTTAACTTTCGTCATCTTCTTCTAAATTAATGCTATGTCGAACTCCACCTTGTTGCGCTTCTCCTTTAATGCCAGATGTAATCAAATCCTCAATATGAGAGAGTTAAGTATATTTCTTCCTCAAAATATCAATAGAAGAAACTACTTAAAGATGAATATCATTCCCTAAGTGTAATTATCTTGTTGTGTTCTTTATTTTTTATCTAAATGTGGTAGTGATATTCTTCTTCTTTAAGGTATGTCTCTTTATTTATGAAATTCATATTTTGTGTTTGTGATATTCTTATTCTTCTTTTTTGATTATTTACTCTCAAAATACACCAAATGTAGTAAAAAAATTATCCTTATCCTTATTATAATCCTAATATGTCAATATTTCTAGGCTCTCTCTTACACTACTGGAAACTTAGTTTTTACAAACTGTTTTAAACTGTTGGTAAAGTACAGACAACCGTTGGCTGTGGAGCCATGGGGATAGATATATCCCAATGGTTCTATGAGAACCGTTGGGATATGGGTGCTTAATGGATTATATACCAACACTTACAAGAAACCGTTGGTATAAATTTTTACCAACAGTTTAAAGACATTGGAAATATCAAAATCCATATTTATACCAACGATTTTTAAACCGTTGAAATAGAATTTTACCAACGGTTCCTCACAAACCATTGGGAAAAGTCAGGTATAGAATCCATACCAACGGTTTGTAAACCGTTGGTATATATATATACCAACGGTTTCATGTAAACTATTGGTATATGTTTTCTTTTAAAACATATAGTAACAGTTGTAAACCGTTGGCATAGCCTTTATGCACCTACAGTAGAAGAAGGCCTGCCTCCCCCCTATGCACATGCAACAATGAACTTCCACCAGTTCTCAATACACACATACCTACAATTCTGTATTTAATTACCCGATACACACATACAAAATTAACACATAATTCATAAGGTAATTAAAGAAAGTACACACACACAACAAGTATACCCATACAACATTAACACATAATTCATATGTTAATTAAATACATAAAGAATTCAATTAATAATTAAGAGCAATTACCCTATGCAATACAAAATTATGAATTGAATACATACAATATTTAATTCTCTATAACACATATAGAATTGAATTTAAAATTCAAAAGGTAATAACCCCTATATAAGAAAACCATGTTTCAAGTTTTGAATATGGAATTGTTGTTCATAGGTAGGGTGAATTCAGATGAGATTTGAATTTTTGGATAACGTGGTATGCCATGATATAGTAAGGGGTAATGTGACATGGGGTAGAGGATATAATGGATTATACCTATCCAAGGGGGTAGGGGGTGTCCAGGGGGTGGGGGGCTATCCAGGGGGTGGGGGCTGTCTAGGGGGTTGGGGGGGGTATCCAAGGGGGTGGGGTTGGGGGGGGGGGGGGCTATCCATGGGGGTGGGGTGTGTTCAGGGGGTGGGGGGGGGGGGGTTGTCTAGGGGGTTGGGGGTGTCTAAGGGGGTAGGGGGTGTCCAGGGGGTGGGGGGGGGGGGGGTGTTCAGGGGGATTTGGGGGGGGGGGGCTGTCCAAGGGGGTAGGGGGTGTCCAGGGGGGGTGGTGGTGTCCAAGGGGAGTGTGGTGGTGGTGGTGGTGGTGGGTGGGGGGGGGGCTGTCTAGGGGGGGCTGTCCACGAGGGTGGGGGTGTCTAGGGGGGTGCGGGGGGGGGGGGGGGGGTCCAGGTGGTGGGGTAGTGTCCAAGGGGATGGGGGGCTGTCCAGGGGGTTGGGGGTTATCCAAGGGGGTAGGGGGTGTCTAGGGGGTGGGGGGGCTATCCGTCGGGGGTGGGGGTGTCTAAGGGGGTAGGGGGTGTGCAAGGGTGGGGTGATGTTCAGGGGGGGGGGGCTATCCATAGGGGTGGGGGTGTCCAGGTGGGGTGGGGTGGTGGGGGGTGTCCAAGTGGTGGGGTGGTGTCCAGGGGGGTGGGGGCTGTCTAGGGGGTTGGGGGGTGTCCAAGAGGGTTGGGGGTGTCCAGGGGGGTGGGGGGGGGGGGTGTCCAGGGGGGTTGTCTATGGGGGTGGGGGTGTCTAGGGGGGTGGGTGGGTGGGGGGTGTCCAGGTGGTGGAGTGGTGTCCAGGTTGGGGGGGGGGATGTCCAGGGGGTGTGTGTGTGTGTGGGGGGGGGGCTATCCATGAGGGTGGGGGTGTCCAGGGGGTTGGGGGGATTTCTAGGGGGTTGTGGGGGGGGATGTCCATTGGGGTGGGGGTGTCCATGGGGTGGGGGGGGCTGTCCATGGGGGTGGGGGTGTCTAGGGGTGGGGGGCTGTCCATGGGGGTGGGGTGGTGTCCAGGTGGGGGGGGGGGTTTCCATGAGGGTGGGGGTGTCTAGGTGGGGTGGGGTGGGGGGTGTTCAGGTGGTGGGGTGGTGGGGTGGTGTCTAGGGGGATGGGGCTGTCAAGGGGGTTGGGGAGCTATCCAAGGGGGTAGGGGAGTCCAGGGAGGTGGGGGGGGGGGGGCTGTCCAGGGGGTTGGGGGGATGTCCATGGGAGTGGGGGTGTCTAGGGGGTGGGTGGGGTGCCCAGGTGGTGGTGTGGTGTCCAGGGGGGGCTGTCCAAGGGGGTAGGGGCTGTCCAGGGAGTGGGGTGGTGTCCATGTGGTGTCGTGGTGTCTAGGGGGTAGGGGAGATTGTCTAGGTGGTTGGGGGGCTATCCAAGGGGGTAGGGGGTGTCCAGGGGGTGGGGGTGTCTGGGGGGGGGGGTGGGTGGGTGGGGTGTCCAGGTGGTGGGGTGGTGTCCAGGGGTGGAGATATTATCCAGGGGGTTGGGGGGGGGGGCTGTCCAAGGGGGTAGGGGCTGTCCAGGGAGTGGGGTGGTGTCCATGTGGTGTCATGGTGTCTAGGTGGTAGGGGGTCTTGTCCAAGTGGTTGGGGGGATGTCCAATGGGGTAGGGGGTGTCCAGGGGGTGGGGGTGTCTAGGGGGTTGGGGTGGGGGGGGGGGTGTCCAGGGGAGGTGTGAATCAGTGACAACAAATCATCAAGTCAAGTTTTATTATTTATAGATAAATAAATAAAGATAACATGACCTACCTAATCACACATACATTTAGGTACAACAAATCATCAAACAACAAATATCAGTAATATTAGTAAAAAATGTAACAAATCAATCTATCCCTTATCACCATCACTATCATCACCATCATCATCAGCCACCCCCCATCTTCATCGCCATCCCCATCATCTTCCCCACACTCCTCAATGCCCTACTCCTCACCCTTGTACTCTACCTCAGCCTCCTCCTCTACCTCAGCCTCCTCCTCGCCCTCCTCCTCCACCTCGACCTCCTCCTCCTACGTCTCAGCCTCCTCCTTACCATAGTCTCGACCAACATTAGAACTGTCAACTAGTGCAGCATATATAGAACACATCAATGAAATATATTCATCACAAGCTATGCTGGCCTCTGGTGGAAGTGTTGGATTTAAAAATTCCATCAGTTTCATAAATGCAGTGTTTTCCCTAGCAAACTGTTCTTCCATATCTGTGGTCATTTTTTCAGCCTGTTCTGCCTGTGCCTTAACCTGCTAGAACTCGGTGGAACTACAACTCATACCTAAGGAGGTCCAATACATTATCAGGACTATACTCTTCCCAGGTCGGCAGCATACTCTTCCAGGGTGCTCATCTCCCAACACCTAATGTAAGTGATCGTTTGGCCCAAAATTGTTAGGTTTATGGGAATCAAGGTCCTCTAAGGAAGCCTGTTACAAATATAAATAGATTATTAAGTTAAAAAATAGATATTAAAATTTTAAATCCACAAATTAAAACTTACAATCTTCTGTTGAGTTGGTTCATTAACCACACTTCCATCTTCCTTCCTTCGACTCAAGAAAAACAGTTTTCTCGAGGCACCCATCCTTCAATATTCATCTTTTCTCTCTACAATGAAATTGAATGTAGGAAACCATAATTAAAAATAGTTTAACAATAATTAATTTCATAACTAAAATTATATAACAGCTTTAGAAATCAAATAAATTATGGAGGAAACAATATAAAGTGCAAGTCGTAAAGAAAAATTATAAACAACTGTCATACCTACTTCCTCTCATGATCTGACATCGTAGTACATCCCAATGTGTGAAAGTATTTTTTAGAATCAATGTTTTTTTATTTCTTCCAGATGATTTATAAATAAAATTCAATAATAAAAAAGATAGTATTAACGCAAAACATCAAATTTTTCATTTAAATACCTCAAATGTGATTAATACCTTAAACTGGGTAGTCATCCAATGAGTTATCATCTACCAATACTATTATATCAAACAATCATCAAATATAGGAACTGACTCTAAATCCATTCCAACTCTATCACACCATCCAATATAAAACTCATTATTATAGGCTCTTCAAATCTCACCTAAATATTTTAGACGTGCTGGCTGTGCACCCTCACCATTGGGGAAATTAAACCAAAGTTGACACCAAAATATTAATTCATATACATAAAAAAATAATATATTGCAT
The DNA here is from genome assembly GCA_963277665.1 of Viscum album. NCBI lineage: Eukaryota > Viridiplantae > Streptophyta > Magnoliopsida > Santalales > Viscaceae > Viscum > Viscum album. The sequence goes on from OY728152.1 coordinate 1,648,307,807, forward strand.
TAAATAAAATAGATTTTTTTACCCATATCTATTCCCAAGAATTATCCTTGACTTCATTTGGCAACTGTCTCCATGAGAGAAGGATGATAGGAATGATGTCAGAGTATTTGGAAAGTGTCATAAAAAAACTCTGACATTGATGCCCTATTTGTTCAATTATTTGACTATCTTCATTGTAGTCCACCATCAACTGTGTGTGGCGGTTCCACACCGCTCGCATGCATGTACACCCCCTCCTTTCCTACTATCAGTAGATGTATCTTTTATGAAAGAAAAACAAATATTTTATCAATACTTGTTATAATTAAAAAAATAATTATATAAAAATTTGTTAGTGTTCTATAAATATACCTACAATAGTCTGATCAATGGGCACCGCTGGATCTACAGAAACTGATGGAACACCCTATACAGGTGGAGTGGGTCCCAATGTATGCTCTGTAGGCACAGACTCTAGCGGAGTAGGAGTCAAAGAATATGGAATATAGAATCTCAGAGATAAGGAAGTAGAAGTAAAAGAATATGGCATAGATGACTGGCCGAATGCTGGATGGGGAGTGGGAATCATCATCAGATATGGTAAAGATGGGTGAGGAGACTCAGATGTAAAGGGTGGTGAAAACATGTGAGGCCTAAATATCTCGTGTGTCCCTAAAGACACACCGGGATCAAAATGTGGGATAAATGGTATGTTATTGGGAGGGGCAGAGTTTAATCGGGTACGCTGACCAAATCGACTAGCTCTCGTACCACCCCCTCATATGAACACCCTGAGTACTAAGACCACTACTAGGCTGCTCATCAAATAATTGTATCCTAATAGGTGGATCCTGAAAAAATGTTTAAAACAAAATTAATCACATGAAATTATATATTATTTAAATATATATATTTGAAATAAAATACTCACTATAGGTACTAGTGGTGGAATACCCATCTCAGCCATGCGACGATTGTTGTCCATCATATTTTTCTATCACCTCTCTTCAATTGGTTGCATTTACTACATTTGAAAACAAATATGGAAGTAATTAGAAAATTATAACTAATGTGTAACCTAAAAAACAAAATAAATGAGAGGGAATAGGGGGATTCATGGATAATTTAACTATCCATTATTTAAGGTGAACTTAAATAGATATATAATGAATTCAATAAATCGTACATGATGTAATAAAGAAATTTAATTTTTAGTAGTATTGTTATTTACTAAGAAGAAAAAAAAAATCATGTCCATAAGGGGTAAATCACTTGTCAAAATTAAGGAAACAATTAATATCTTTAGCCTAGGTAGATGATACAAGTTTCTATACATGTTTTGTAGAAGAAGACAAACCATCATGTTCATTATCTGATGAAATGTTAAAGGGAGATCTTAGAGTTATACTAATTTTATACATGGTAAATAAATCATTGAAATGTTCACCAAGTTAGAAATATTGTTTTCATAGGTTTGAATACAGTTAAATTCCAAATTATAAAATGCAATTCAAATAAAATTGCAACCAATAAACATTGAAAATTCACATAATGGTCAAGTTAGATACAAAATATTTGTAATCAATATTAAATCAATTTGAATAGTACCAACCTTAACAACCCAATTTGAGATAAACCAAAATAATTGAGAACTTGGATGGATGATTTTATATATTTCCCACCACAAATTCAGGTTCATAGTCAACTCTGAAAATTGATCTATTGGAGTCATAAAAAGTAATAAATGGATCGTTTCTAATGACAGCAGGTATGGTGTCAATTTCATAATCACCATCATAAAAAATATGTCTTGGAATTACTTTAATAATGACACCAAATCTAGGTTGAAGATGGTATTTTTCATAAAAAATTTGTTTCACCATTGATGCCAATACATATGGTTCATCGGTAGCAAGAGTGCGAGTCATATCAATTACTTGAAATCCAAAATCATCAATAAATGTGCCCTACCTCTTCATCGAATAAAACCACTGGCATTTCATCATCGTGACTCGTCCATGAGAATAATAATCCAATATTATTATTTTTACAATGACTCCATAATAACCTACATTTTCAAATCGTGGTATACTATGTGATGCACTGGCATAATAGTATATTTTGGTAGTAACCATAACACCATCATGTTGTGTTCTCATGTTCTTTTCTCATTCAGTTATAATAAATTTGTACCCATTGATAACAATTGATTTACAGTCACAAACTACGGTATTAGGACCAAAATCCAATGCTCTTATTTCCTCATTGATAGAGTCAACATGAAAACTCAATACCTAAAATATAAATGAATATTAAACTTAATTAAATATTTATTTAATGATTTTAAATAGTAATATTTTTACCTTGAATTTTAACCAAGCAGAAAACTCTTTGCTATGCAAAGTCTCCCTCCTTATCAAAGATAAAGAACAATGCTTTCTATTTATCATTGCTTTATGTTCCCTATAGATAAAAATAGGAATAGTTTAACATATATATATGTAAGATATACATATATTCAATTTACTTACCTAATGTAGTCATCAAAAAAATCACAGTTGAACAAAACTGTGCGATGTGCCATCTCCCGCTCTTCTAGGCTTAATGTTGTCAATGTATATGATCTAGAAATTCCTCCTATTTGAGGAAGTGATGGAAAAATAGGTTCAATTTTCATATACTTTTCTTATTCATTTCTCATTGGTATGTTAATTCTTGCAGTAAGATCTGACAAATAAATAGAGCATAAATCCATACATTCTTGATCCAAGTAAATGTTCACAATAGAACCTTTGGGATGATTCCTATTTTAGAAATAAGAATTTAATGTGTACATATTTCTTTCAGTTGGATACATCCAATGAAAATAAATAGGTCCTCCAAGAAGTATTTTAGTTGGAATATGGATAGTCAGATATAGAATGCATGTGAAAAATGATGGAGGAAATATTTTCTCTAACTCACACAAAATTAATGGGGAATTTGCCAACATTTTTTTCAATAAAGACTTGAACAACTTCTTAGAAAAAAGATCCATAAACAAATGTCACAACCGAATAAAATCCACCCTTACATTATTAGAAAAAAGATGATAGATTACTATTGGAATCAACTCATGCAGAATGATGTGATAATCATGAGTCTTAAAAGATTTTAGCTTCAACTATCTTATGTCGACCTATTTAGATATGTTGCTTTAATAACCATCAGGAACTTTAATATTCTATAGTACTTCTAGATTTTTTTTTCTATAGGTGTCATCACATAAGAAGTACATGGAACTTTCCATTTATTTTCACTGATACACACATGATGCAATTCCGGTCTGATGCACCAATCCACCAAGTCACGTCGAGACCGTAAATCATATTTCGTGTTTCCCTTAACATTTAGAAGAATCGAAAGCAACATTTCACATATTTTTTTTTCAATGTGCATTACATCTAAGCAATGACATAACAAATTGGTTTACTAATAAGGAAAATCAAAGAAGATACTTCTCTTCTTCTAATTGTAACAGGTTTCAGTGGAAACATTCTTTCTCTTTCTAGATTTTATTTGAACCTTCCCGAATGAAAAACTGAAATCTTTCAATTCATTAAGCACATCAGTTCTAGACATACGTTGAGGTGGATCATCGATCTCCATGGTATTTTCAAATCTTCGACAATTATTTCTATATGGATGGTCCATTAGAAAGAATCTTTGATGTACCATAAAACTAAAACTACATCGATGTTTCAGTCTTTTGGATCGTGTATTCTTCATAAAAATAGGACTTGATAGTTTTCCCTTTGTGCTCCATCCAAACATCATTACATAAGCAGGAAAATCCTTGATCATCTACATAAGCACATCACGCATCTAAAATATGTATTTTGAACATGCATCGTATGTGCTCACACCCACATCCCAAAGAAGTTTCAACTATTTTATTAAAGGTTTCATGAATATGTCTATATCATTGCTGGGATCAAAAGGGATATATATGAGAATACTCATGAAAGTGAAAGGTTTTTTCATACACAACCATGGGGGAAGGTTATAAATGTGTATAAAAACTGGCCATGTGCTATGAGAAGTAAGGATTTACCCAAATGGATTAAAACCGTCACATTAAAGACCCAACCTCACATTACGCACCTCAACTGCAAAATCAGGATATCGAGCATCAAATATCTTCTATGAAAATCCATCTGTAGGGTAAACCAACTCATCATTACTCTTCTTTCTCTCGATATTATTCCATCACATTTTTATTGATATTTCATCAAACATAAAAATATTCTGGAGTCTGGGGATCAATGAAAAGTGTCACATTACTTTATGTGGCACATGGGATGGTATTCCATCAACTTTTTTCTTCCAGCAGTATGTGCCACATTTTATACAATCATTTCGTTCAGCAGTTTCATCCCATAATAAATTGTAATATTTTTGGAAAACATGAATTTTGTTTCTTGAAAATCCAAGTTCCTCAACCAACTTCCATGCCATATAGTGGTTTTAGGGAATATCTGCATCATCTAGAAGTAAGTCCTTCAAGAAGGTAAGAATGTAATCGATGGCAGTATTAGAAATCCCATACATAATTTTCCCATGAAACAATCAGATTAAAAATTATAACTTTTTCATTTTACCGCATTGTTGATATGCTAGAGTCATTGCAACATCATTCAATTTTTCACCCTGAAAACATCATCATTTTCATTAGACGCATCATGTGTGCTCATATCAAATTATTCTTGGGTCGGAATCCTTTATTTTTCATGACGATGAATAAACAGAAACTGGTCATATAACAAATTATCCAATCCATTCCTCTCATTTGGATCATCAGCAATTTGAGATTTCATTTTCTCCCCATTGTGATACCACACATAGTAGTTTTCTTGAAAACCATATTTGGTTATGTGGTAGATGACTTCTTCATAGCTCAACCAAGGTCTTCCAATACAATTGTAACATGGGATATGTATGTGACCACTATCTAAAGCATTGTGAAATGAAAAATCTAAAAATCTCTCTAATTTTTTTTGAAAATCGCTTGAGATCTGATCGGTTTCATACATCCAACTTCTATCCATTATGTATTTTTTTTGTTATAAGTCATTTAGTCAAAATTAATTCAATAATATCGAATTTTCATTGAAAATATATTTAATTAAACAATAATTGTTCACTTTATATGAAACCATAACCTACACACTACTCTATATGAGAATCATAATATAAAAGACAACAAAATACTATATTTATAACAAAATATCTTTGAAGAACTATACATGAGTGTACAATATCATGTAAACTTGTAGACACCCCCCACTTAAACAGCCCACCCCCACCCCCCACCTGGATAGCCCCCCACCCCACCTAGATATCCCCCAACCCACCTAGATAACCCCCCACCCCCACCTGGATAGCCCCCCCCCCCACCTAGACAACCCACCAAACCCACCTAGACAGTCCACCCCTACTTGGAAAACCCACCCCCTCCTTAGACAGACCACCCCCCTCCCCCACCTGGACAGCCCACCCCCACCCCCTGGACAACCCCCACCCCCTCCCCCACCTGGACAACCCAACCCACCCACCTTAGACAGCCCACCCCCTAGACATCCCACACCCCTCCCCCACCTAGACAGCCCACCCTAACCCGCTTGACAGCCCACACCCATCCTTGGACAGACCACACCCCTCCCCCACACCCCTTCATCCCCACTTACCCCCCTACAGCCCCCTACCCCCCGGACAACTCACCCCCACCTGAATATCCCCCCCACCTGGACAGCCCCCTACCCCCCGGACAACCCACCCCCACCTGAATATCCCCCCCACCTGGACAGCCCCTACCCCCTACAACCCCTATTACGGTAATTTTATTTAAAAATATTTTATTAATTAAGAAATGAAAACCATCATGAATTATCCATTTCATTCAAAACAACCCATGAAATTTATCAAAACATGACAAATTCAATTTATAATGCTCTATGGTTCACTTAGGAAATGTCATTGGGGAAAGGGAAAATCACCTACATGGTTAATTCCAATTTAAAAAAGGGCCAAGCAATTGGGAGGTGGGGTGGTGTCCAGGAGGTGGGGGTGGTGTCCGGGGGGGGGGGGGGGGGCTATCCAAGGGGGTGGGGGGGGGGGAGGGGGGGGGGGGGGGCTATCCAGAGGGGTGGGGGGGGGGGCTGTCGAAGGGGGTGAGGGTGTCCACCCCCAAACTGGGGTCGTAGAATCCAATCTCTATCTAATTTTAGCATAAATTCAAGCCTATTATAGATGAACCAGAAGAATATTAGTTTAAACCATGAATATCATACATATAAATCACAACACACCTAATTGTAAACACACCTCCAAATTTTGAGCTAGGTATGTGGATTATTGATGCCTTGAGAGGATAACTGAGAGCTAATTCCAAGTTGTGATACAATGTGTAAATATAGTATTTTCTATGTTTACAAAATTTTGTTTGTGTGTAAAATATGATCCTATGTATGTTGTTTAGGCATATGAGCCAAGTTTTGATGGGACACTACTCATGGGAGTATGAGCCTTGTTATATCATTAGATGATATGGAGTTTTACGAATGTTAAATTTGTATGAGATCAATATGGATAGTGGATAAGAACCTGAGTGAGATTTCTTTATAGAGATCACTTCTTCTTTGAAGGGTAAGAGTGAGTTCTGGTATGAAACTTCAATAAAAGTCTTAACGTGTGAAATCAACTATACATTGGTTATATGAAATTCCTATTTTTTTTGTAGAGTATTGGAGTGGACAACTCACCCATCCCTGGTCAGCCCCCCTACACCCCCACACCCCTGCAACCCCTACCCCCTATAGCCCCCCTGGACAACCCCCCACCTGGATAGCCCGCCCACCCCACTTGAACAGCCCACCCCACCTGGAAAACCCCCCTCCTCCCTAGACAACCCACACCCCTCCCCCACCTGGACATCCCACCCCCACCCCCTTGGACAATCCACCCCCTCCCTGGATAGCCCACCCACTCCCCCACACCCATGTAGCCCCCATACCCCCCTAGAGAGCCCACCCCCCACCTAGACAGCCCCCACCCCCTCCTAGACAACCCCCTTCCCCACCCCAATGGACAACCCCCACCCCACCTAGACAGTCCACCACCCCACCCCCACCTTGACAGCCCCCCACCTGGACAACCCCCCACCCCACCTGGATAGCCCACCCCCACCCCCACCTGGACATCCCTCCACCTGGACAACCCCTACCCCACCCCCACCTGGATAGCCCACCCCTCCCTAGACAACCCACACCCCTCCCCCACCTAGACAACCCCCCTAGACATCCCGCACCCCTCCCCCACCTGGACAACCCACCCCCACCCCCTGGATAACCCACCCCCTGGACAACCCATACCCCTCCCCCACATGGGCATCCCACCTTGACCCCCCCTGACAGCCCACACCCCTCCTTGGATATCCCACACCCCAAACCCCCCTCCCCCACATCCATACAGTCCCCTACCCCCCTGAATCCCCCTACCCCCTGGACAACCCACCCCCACCTAGATATCCCCCACACCTGGACAACCCCCCCTACCCCCTACATCCCCTCTTAGGGTAATTTTATTTAAAACCATTTTATTAATTAATAAAGTAAAACTATCATGAATTATCCATTTCATTCAAAACAACCCATTAAATTTATCACAACATGATGAATTCAATTTATAAGGCTCCATGGGTCACTTAAGAAATGTCATTGGGGAAAGGGGGAAACCACCTACATGGTTAATTCCAATTTAAAAACTGGTCCAAGCACTTAGGAGGTGGGGTGGTGTTTGTGTGTGTGTGTGGGGGGGATGTCCAAGGGGGTGGGGGGGGTGTCTAGGTGGTGGGGGGTGTCCGGGGGGGATTGTCCAAGAGGGTGGTGGTGTCCAAGGTGGTGGGGGGGGGGGGGGGGGTGTCCATGGGGGGTGAGGGGTGTCCAGGGGGTGGGGGTGTCCGGTGGGGGTGTCCAGGGGTGGGGGTGGGGGTGTCCAGGGGTGGGGGGGGGGGTAAGGGGGTGAGGTGGTGTCCAGGAGGTGGGGGGATATCCAGGGGGTGGGGGTGTCCAGGGGGGGTGGGGGGGGGCTTTCTAAGGGGGGTGGGGGTGTGTGCAGGGGGTGGGGGGTGTCAGGGGGGGGGGTGGGGGGCTATTCCAAGGGGGTGGGGGTGTGCAGGGGGTGGGGGGATGTCTAATGGGGGGGGGGTGTTCAGGGGGGTGGGTTGTTTAGGGGAGGCGATACCCATATAATACCTTGAAAATTAGCTATAGATAATCCAACCAATATCACAATTCCAATCCATCACCCAACCAACATCCAATTCATCCTCAATATCACTACCCTTCCCATTATTCCTTGAACAAAAAATATAAATACAAAATCCAAATCCAATTTTAAACTAAACTAAAGTCCATAGAAACTACCATATCACCCCACTAAAAAAATGGAAAACCACCTACACCACTACCCCAACCATCCCCAATCCCTTCACATGGACCATCCTTATATCCATTACCCTTTACCATCTTTTAATGGGGATACATCTCACCAGCACCTATTAGTTCATATGGTTCATGAACTCTACATATAAAGAGTGGGTATAAAGACTTAAAATAAAGGGGATTCACACAATCATGAAAATTTAAGTATAGAACAAAAACAGAAAACAAATCAAAGTGTTCAGTATACCATGCCATAGACCGCACAGAACTCTGGTTTAGGACAAATCAAAATAGAAAACAAAACAAAATGGATACAGAACATTAAAACTAAGGTAGCACTTACTGATTTGAAGTGTAGAAATAAAAAATTTCTTGATTGAAGATGTATCTATCAGGTGGAAGGATTTTCTCACCATAGGGTAAAGATAGATCTTCAGGAGAGATTTGGATTAGGGCCTACAATCATGTGAACAAGGGAGCTGGGCTGCTATGTATTTGGGGGAAACCTTTCCCAATGGTTTTTAAAAACCATTGTGAAATATATTATTTACCAAAAGATTTTTAAAACCATTGGTATAGATTAGATAATTTCAATATTTCCCAATGGTTTGAGTAAACCGTTGGGAAATATTCCTTCTAAAAACACAATGCCAACGGTTTGAAGAAACCGTTGGAAAAGGTTTCTCTTTTTTATAGTATACCAACCATTTATTCAAACTGTTGGTAAAAAAGAATTGGAAAAACCTCCATTTCCACCAGTGTTATTATTCTTTTTTTCAAAAATGTATATTGTAACATGCTTCAGTCATATTGATTCTCTAGAATTACTAAGAGTAGTTATATTTAATTACCTGCAACCAAACCCATTAATTTAAGGGTTTAGATCAATCCATATTCTCCAATGTCATTATGATCTTACTAGGTGTACCACATGAATTCTTTGTGGACATTGAGTGAGAATAAATATGAATTAACCCCAGAAATTTGGATTCATATGTCCTTAAATTCCAAAAAAATATTTCAACTAATTGGGAAACTAACCATTTATGGCATGATGGATCCCTTAATTACCTGGTTTCCTTATCTCCTAATTTTTTTGGTGTGGTATTCTCCATTGTGGTATAATGATTTAGTCAAATAATAGATCCAACAAATCCAATCTATAATTTCCATTAAAATATATAAATGTATTAATTTTAATTTTTTTATAATCATGATGTGAAATTATACCTTCTTTAACTCTCAAACATGTTATGGCATGAGATTTTACTTTATAGTGTTTACTAATTTTTTCCAATGATTTATATCCTGAGGATCTAAAATCATGGCCCTATAGGGTTTCCATAGTTGATAGTCACAGTGTGGTCTCATACTCTTCTCAGTGAGATATTAACTTCATAGAGTGGTAATCCTATAGATATTACTATTTAAATATGCTTAAATAATTTCATTATGCCACATATATTCCATGGAAAGAGCACAAAAACTCAAAAATCACCAAAATCTACCAAATTATTCTTCACAATGTGGCCTCTATGTCATGGCACATAATGATAGATTCTAGAATCACTAAAATTTTTCCAACCAAAGTCACAGTATGGATGATTATGTCATAGTGTGTAACAAAACTATAAATATGAAAACGAAAAAAACCTTATGAACATATGTGAAAAAACTTATGAAAACTTACTCCATGACATTAATTATGTGCTCATGGTGTGAATGATTATTATGAAGTGTCCCATGGACTATTATGAAGTGCTCCTATGATCCTTATAAAAAGGGATTGCATTTTATTTACTTCAAATCCAATAACAACATTATGATTATATTCATAGATCGATCATGTATTTCTAGAAATAGAATTATCAATATATACCCAAATAACTTCAGAACCTCTTGTAACTCTTCCTCTTTCAATGTTATCCTTTTCATTTCATCTTCACCATTTCCAAGACCATGACATTGATATATAGAAATATCAAGGTGTCTCTTTACATTTTTTCACTAGTGTATTCATGTTCACCTCTTCTCTAAATCTTCCATGAACACCATCATGTCATAAAGTCTTCATGTGAATGCTTCTTCATTTCTTGATAAATTCTCCAGTCATTGTCAGCACACAAGTTTTTCATCTATTTTCAACAAATCCAATGAAAAAACTCTATGGTAACAATAAACACATAACAAAAAATAAATAAATTATGTTTCAATAAAATAAAAAAATACACTCATTTAAATCAGGAATAAAATATAAAAAATTTATCAAAATATTTCACTCAAATATAAATAAATTTTCCAAGAAATATGAATAATAGAATCACCCACCACATTTCTCTTGCCTAATAATAACCTTCATATGTCTAAATTGTAAAACACCAATCAATTCCTAGAAAATTAATTCTACCCAAATTCATTGCTCATAAAAAACCATTTATGGGGTGTAAACCTGTCCTTAAGTGAAAAAAGTTCACCAATGATCCGTAGGAGGACAAAAAGAATATCAACCTAGAATATTTTTATTATATTACAATCTTATAACATCTTTCATAAATACCTCTTTTTGGTATCATGGGTTTCATCATACCTTAATAAAACCCTAGAATCTTATAAATCCATAAATTTATAAAATTATTATTAATAAATGAATAATAATAATGAAGATATGATAGAGGTCCTGGGAACTCACCTTACACTCAAATGAAGGAAGATCAATGATCTAACAACCAAACATGGAATAATATTAAGGTTATGAGAAAGGGAAATAGAGTTTACCCCTCAAATTATGTAATATTTTAATGACTGGGGGAAGGTTCCCCCCCTTTTATAACATTTTTAAAATTATATTAAGTTTTTAACTAATTTAATATTTAAAAATCTACCTGAAAATTGAATATAAAACAATTTAAATATTCACATATCATAATATAATTTAATTATACCTTTTAATTACATGAATAAAATTCTAAAAAGTTAAAAATAATTTTTAGAGGTTTGATACATTTTTAAATAAAATAAAAGAGTGACATGATTTATAAACCTTATATAATAACCATGATTCCATTAAAAATTATCTATAAATTAAAAATTAAAAATATAAATTTAAATATGAATTAAATAAAAATAAACTCTTAAAAATCAAGGTGTTATAGTTATCTCTACCATAAAACATTCCGTCACTCCAAAACTAATATGGATTTTTCAAGTAAAAAACTCAAATCACCCTAATTACATATTAATATTCACATCCCAAAAGTCACTATCACATGATGGAAGATGAAAATAATATTTAACAAGTAAAATACCCTCATATATTGTCTTTTTAGGGTCCCCTACTATAACATATATTTCCATATACCATTAAAAAGATATTTACATCCCCTATAAATCCACCCCACAAACTACTGAATCTATTATTAAAATTTTAAGAGACATATTCTTAAGGAAAAACACTATTATATATATTACACAACCTAATTATTTCAATCCATATAATACCATTTAAATAAAATTAATAATCCAAATAAAATCTATAAATTTATATTTTATGAAGCTTCTTCAATTCATCTAGGAATATAACTGACTTCATTTTGAATTGAAACTCTTTCAATATTAATTATCTCAATATCACAAGGATGAATTAATAATTTATGTAGTTATAAATTCTCTCCTATGGAAATTTTACAAAGAATATTACCCTATTAGGGTGATTAGGTTATGGCCTAGAACATGAATTTTAGTTTGTTAACAAATGATGTTGTGATCACCTTTTTTTACTACGCTAATTTTTTAGTGCATGGTTTGAAATTATTATACCCAAATTCAAATGAAATTTAAAATGTTTTATAGAAATATTTTGGCCTTCAAAACACAAGATATAGATTTATCCAATATTTAAGGTTTTAATTTTTTCTGTTAGCTTCAATTTAATATATCATAGAGATTAAACAAATGACTGACTAAACAATTATGGCTGTTTCAAGTTAAATTTTCATTTTAAACTTACTTAAAAATCTCATAAAAGGGAATTATATTTAATTTGAGAGGTATTAAAGATCAATTTTTAAAATTTTAGAAGATTTTCCTATAGAACATGTTTATTCCAAACTGTTCCCCAGTGTATCAAAAACCACAGATTCCTCCCATAAACCATGTACAACTTCTAGAGTTAAAATTTTTCAACAAGAATAGTTAAAATGAATAGTAAATAACCATGAAATTAACTATGTAAATTTGTTAGAATCATTTTTCTAATGTCACACAGTTTCCAAAACTATGCATGTAACCATGCTGTAGTAGCTATATACCATTCATATATTAAACAAAATTTGTTGAGATACATTTTCCACAAATAGAATCTTAAAATTCACCAACAGGGTTTTAATAGCTATATATATATAAATATGACTTATTTAAAAACTCAAAACTAAAAGAGAATAGTTTTGTAATGATTCAACCCTCCATACCTTATTTTAACTAATATAAAACTACAAAATCAACCCATAATGCAAGATTTCAAATTATAAATCCATATTTGAGAAAACACACCACTCACTTATCAATTTATATCCACCAATATATATTTCAACTTTTATTTAAGTTTCTAAAACACCCAAATTATGTATAAAATCACATGTCTCTAAAACTAATCCATTTCATAAAAATTTAAATATACACCACTTTCATATTAGATCCTACTATAAGTGCACAAATTTTAAAATAATCACTCAAACTAGTTAACACTTCCATAACTAAATCCAAATAATATATAAACAAAAAATTACACTCTAATTATCCCATTTATAACTCAACACAATCCTTATAGATCAATTAAAAAATCCAAAATAACTAAATAAACACTATCTCAAAATATTATTTTAACTCGATCCAAACATACTTTTAACTAAAAAAATTATTCATTAAATAAATGCAATTATTTCATCTCAAACTAAGCAGAACCTAATAAATAAATTTTATTAAATTTATTAAATTATATATCCATTTAATCTCAACACAAAAAATAATTAAATGATTTACCAAAATAAATACATAACAATTATTATTATATATTTTATCATTAAGACTAACCATTTGAAATCATCATCTAGTCTGAACGAATAATACCAGTCCCAAAAAAATCAACTTGATACCTAATTAATCATTCAAAAAATTGTTTTCATATACTCATGTGACATTAATTTTTACCATACTAGTTATATTTATGAACTCCAAAAGGAAATATTAATCCAAACATATTTAAAAATATAACATTTTATCCTTATAATTAACCAAACCAACAACATAGTCAGTTTCCTTCAAAATTAAAATAGTCATCCCCATTTCTGAAATCATTTACTTATTTCCCATTAAAATAAAAACTTTGAATTAAAATACATATATTGGAATCTTGAAACAATCTTTGAATTCAAATACATATTTAAGAATCTTGAAACAATCTTTGAATTCAAATACATATATAGTAATCATTTAATCATTTCTCATTCTATTTAAATCTTTTTCTTCCATAGCTATTTTAAAATCATTTCAAACTATCCAAACAAATATCATGATTTTAAATAAACCACAAAGTTATAAATCCTTTGTTTTCAAAATACACCTACCAGAAAACCACTACCAGTTTAAAATACATTCTGTTTCAATCAAAACGCATCCAAACACCTTAATACCATAATAATGATTTTTATTAATTTATTGAAAAAATAAAAAAATTCAAAAAGTATGTTTTATATCAAACCCTTATGATTTAAAATCAAAATCCATTCATAAAACCCTATTAAAACTATATGTTCTCAAAATAAATGCACCCCATTATTATTTTTTAAACTGAACCTTATAAAATCCTTATTTTCAAAAACAATAATGTAAGAAGATTTATTTAACTTCGATTACTTGTAATTAAAGTATTTTATGAACTCAAGTACATTAAAATTCCATAATATAATAAAAATGGTAAAAACATAATATAAATTCACTAAAATTAAAATATGTTGATATAAATCATAAAACATAACATATAAAATTAGTTTTACAATTTGAAATGATTTTAAAACTATATTAGGATCATTAAAAAAAATTCCAATTAAATTATTCACATCATAAAAGTAAATAAAACTCATCTACAAAATAAATTCTCATATTAAACTTAATTTTTGAAACAATAATAGAGTAATAAGGTTTCATTTAATCTAATAAATTCACAACAAATGCATATAAAAATATCATAAAATCATAAGAATTGACACATATTTTGATCATTTCATATATATGACTATATTATACATGTGGAAATACCCATATTTATACTTAATGAGTTAAGACATCTTACTTTGAGTAAAAATAAAGAAGTAACCCCTCAAGGATCAACTAAGATATAACTCACCCAAACATCCCTTACAACTCTAATTTTTCTATAAAAATGTTAAATATTTTTTATAATCACCTTTTCGGATTGAACCACATCATATCCATGTATACCATTGAATTTCCTAAAAAAACGAAAACACCTTTCTATGATAAAATTTTTAATAACCCAACCCAGAATACTTGGATCCCAAGCTGAGTCACCAATAACCTTTGATACATTACCCTAAATCAGTGGAGATTGTTGATAAGTGGCAGAGGTTTATTCAATAATTTAAGGAACTGTCTCCCTTAAACCACATTTCTATATATATTGAGCATCTTACTATACATTAAATCAGAAAACAAAACCAAATCGACGTTATCTACCTCCTGTAATGAATGTTTACCACACATGCTTAACAAAAATACAAAACAAACACATTAATAAAGAACTATAATAAAATTAGCTACAACTGACGCAATTCATGCATAAAAATATTACAATAATACAAAATAAGGCCTAATAGGATGACTTTGACTCTAAGGCTACCACCCATCAATCCCTTCAAATTCCAAGAGAAGGGTTACATCTAGATATCGATCAATACTATAATAAACTTCCATCATTGAACCTATAACTTAAAAACAAAGTATTCATGTTCCTTGATGTGTACGTGAAGGGGGTGGTCATACCAAAAGTTTTACTTGTACAACTGTTATAATGTCTCATACAAGGGAAAACCAAATATGTTGTGAGTTTTATAGAAACATTTCTTTTATTTCCCCATGGAAAATATACAAAGGTGAAAGAATATATATATATATATATATAGAAAAAATTTAAATAATAAAACTTAATATTTTAATTAAATATAGAAAATTTAACATATAAACATTTATATTCACACTTTCATGAATGCACTCCAAATCACACCATATTAACCCATTTCAAAATTAGTTCCATAAATAGAAAGTACAACTAGAGGAAACAAAATCTAACTAGGTCACCCCATAAATAAATGATAAAAAAACCACCTCTATTATTCATAACCTATCACAAGATATTATAATTGACCCAAGGGTGAAAAGATTAAAAATATCTCCTACTTGGGTCATCACCTGACCCAGACACCA
The DNA here is from genome assembly GCA_963277665.1 of Viscum album. NCBI lineage: Eukaryota > Viridiplantae > Streptophyta > Magnoliopsida > Santalales > Viscaceae > Viscum > Viscum album. Next base: position 1,648,323,763 of record OY728152.1, read on the forward strand.
AACCCGATCTAGGATCATTTCTTAAGACCTTGTTTTTTTTTCTTTAAAATTTTTTCATCAAACTCATCCCAAATAAAAACCACCCAAAAATCCCACAGAATTAAATTTAATCCATTTAAATGACATATTGTATATTAATATCAATCCATAAAGCCTATATTTAATACCAAAAAAGACATTTGTTGGTCAAACACCACTTTTTACACAAAAAATGTGTTAAAAATACCAAATCAGATTAAAAAAAGAAAATGATTCTATAAAACAAAAAAAATAAACCCTTATAATTTATAAATATCATTTTAATAAGATTTATTAAATCATTTCATTTAATCATAAAGGAATTAACAATTTATGTGAAATAAATGAAGTCACCTACCCCGTTTCTCTTTTCCATCAATGATATCCATAAATCTTAATTATAAAACCACTCAATTCCACTAAGAAAATCAATCAAACTCAAATTCATAATTTATGGAAACTATTTAAGTGGTTTAGTTCAATATAGAAGAAAATAAAACTCACTAGGAAACTATAGGTAATTGAGAAACATTCCAACCTAGCATGTTTACCTCAAATTTTTATTTTAAAACATCTTCAAGAAAAATACACTTCAAAATAATTTAGTGAAGACCCTAAGTCACCAAAATCCCTAATTTTATTCTACTAAATAAATATGAAAATGGATAATATGATAGAAGTCTCAGAAACCCTCCTTACACACAAATAAAGGAGGCTTAATGAATGAATGACCAAACATGAAAGAATTTGGAGGATCAAATAAGGGAGAGAGGGGGTTTCATTCTTCCTATGTGGTTCTTAAATGACCAAGTTATGGGTGGATATTCCATTATTATAATCATTTAAATATTCTAATAGTATTACTATTATTTTACTTTACATTGAATGTATAAAATGTTGAGTTGAAAGTCAACTTTCTAACCTTACTTTTGAAAATCACAATCACTCTTTATACATTTTCATATTTCTAATATTTATCTTTCCAAAGTTATAAAGTTTTTTGTATAAAGGTATTAATTTTTACTAGACTAATAAAATAAGTTCCATCATATATAAATTTATCAAGTATATCAAATGGATGAGTACCAATTACATTGAACAAACATGTACAAAGTACATCAGACAGGCGTATACAAAGTCCATTAGATGTAAGTCTCATAAAGTCTATCAGATAGAGTACTACAAAGTCCATCAAATAGACTCCATTGAAAAAATAAAAACAAGTTATAACAAATGAACATTTACTAAGACTACTGAATGAATACATACAATGTTACTTGAAGAATACTTATCATTTATACTGAGAAGAATATTCAAAGAATTGTAATGGTGTCACACTGAATGTACATCAGATAGAGTGATGTTTTAATGAAATCATTAAGAGAAGGAGAAGATTGTATAATTCCTTTGTAAATGATCCCAAGAAGTGAAGAATTTGACTAATGGGTGATCACCTACAAACTAGAGGGACAAGAAGCTAGTGATATATGATCTAAATTTATTATTGAAGTGTTGCAACATCTTGTTACTAAGAGCACTTGATTTGTATCTTTAGATAGTTTTCTTAAGGCATTATTTATGAGGTTATCTTTGTAACATTTTTAAAAAAAATTCTTCTATAATTTCTATTTTTTTGATTTAGTATATCGAGGGATCTTAGGGATATAGAGACAAATTTTTTCTAATTGGTTTGATCGAAGTTTCCCAGGGATATTAAAATAGAGTTTTTACGATCATTCTGATCAAGGGATTACTAGTATTGGAAGATAGACCTTACTATAGATATATAATCTTAGATGCCTTAAGTTGGGTTCACATACTTCTTTAACACTTGAGGTTGAAGTCTTTAACTTTATTAAGAAAGTTTATATAAGTTTTGATACATATTTTTATAAAATTTTGTATTAATTTCTTATATTTTATCTATAAGTTTTACATATTTATACTATGAATTTTTATTTAAATTTTATGTTGTTATGTATAAACTATTTCTTACTCTGGTCATAATGTATACCTGTACAACTCTTTATTTGATAAAATTTCTTAAAGGTGTTGGGGAAACTATAAGTTTAAATTTTATAAATTACAATTCAACCCCTATTATAGTATTGTTAATAATATTATGATTCAAAATTTGGTATCAGAGTAGGTATCTTCACATATATATTGTTTACACTAACCATGTTTGTAGAGAAGAGTATTTATGTTTTAGAATGGAAGGTTTATCCATTGGGGATCTTAATAATCTTAATCCTAGAATACCACCAATATCTGATGGTGATGACTATGAATACTGACAAGATAAGGAATACCATTGTTATGAACACCAGAGTTAAATTTTTTTTATGATTACTAGAAGATATAATATTCATAATAAGGAAGTTACAAATTTTAGTAGAGAAGAAAAGTTTGAATATTTTTTGAATTATCATGTGATAAATACTTTGTTATGTTCTATAAATATATATATATATATATATAGATTTATTCGTATGAAATTTTTGATAATATTTATAGAATCAAAGTTACTCATTTGAAAACCACTAAAGTTTTAGAAATGTGAAGAGCTATGTCGTGTGCAGATTATTAAGAGTTTTATTTATTACTAGGTAAATATTTTTCTCAAATGCATCAAAATTTCATGACTATAATAAATAATTTACAATCTATTGGTGAAAAATAGTTATTTGATTAGAAATTTAAAGAAAATATTATTAACATTATGTATAAGTAATGGGAATCTAAGCGTATAATGATAGATGATACCAAACATATAACCAAGCTGAGTTTGGATGATATTATTGGAACTATCATGCAATACGAGATTAGGATGAAATGAGATGCTAAGAAAGAAATGAATAATAATGGTATTGATTTTTCTTCTACATCTACAGTTATAACTAATAAAGTTCAATCTTGTGAGAAGGTTTCTAAATATTCAAAATCTAAGAATAAAGCTAAGGATAAATCAGATACTATTTCCTTAAAAGAATGTGAGAATGAACTTGCTCAGTTAGCTAAGAGGATGCATAAAATAGTTACGAAGAAAAACTTTTGTTATAAGTATATGAAAAGTCATAATAATATAAGTGATAAAAAATAAACTTATGAAATTATTTGTTATGAATGTAAGAAACTTGGGTATATCAGACTAGATTATATGAGGTTAAAGAAAGAAGATAAAGGCTTAAGAAAGTTTCATAAGAGAAAAGGAAATAAGAGTTTGAAATATTCAGATATATGGAGTTCCAGTGGTGGTGATTCTTCTTCAGAAAGTTATTTAGATGATAATAGTGATTATAATAAGGTTATGAGTTTATATACTATAATTAAAAAGAATAACCAATGATGTATAGTAAAGTTAACAACATAATCCATTACTAATGTAACTTTAAATTATAATTATATTGAATTTGATGATGAATGCAGTTCTACTTATTTAGAAGAAGAAAATGTTTTTACATCTTATAGTGAGGATAATACACCTAGTTTTGAAGAAATGACCAGATATATTACTTTTCTAGAGAAAAAAAAATTATGAAAGACTATGAATATTCTAAGGTATAAGTTTCAAAAGAAAATTATAGAATTTCTAAACTTAATTCAAATATTTCTAATATTACTTCATAGTTAGATACAAAATATAATTATAGTTCAACTAAAGATGATAAGAATATATTTTTAAAACTATATTATGAGATATTTATTCTGAAAAAACTTTTGTCAAATTTTACTTATAGGAAGGAAAATTTTGATAATTTATAAGGACAATTGAGACCATATAGAAATACTTTTAAAATAAGTTTTACTTCAGAAAAAACACATTTTCAATCAAATTATTTTATTCCAAAGAGTGAGCCCTTTTTTTATAAAGTTTCAAAGAGGTGGAAAATCTTAAAATAAATGTTCTTTGAATAAATTTCAATTAGTTTTATTTCATAAAACATATGTCTCTAAATAATTGATAGCTATTCAATATAAGAAAATTGAGTGTATTTGGATTCCAAAAGTTCTATTTACTCATAATTCTAGACCCAAGAAAGCCTGGGTATAAAAATATTAGTGTTTTTATTTTAGGTATAAGGGATGAGCTCCAACATCCAAAACATATGGTACATAGATAACAGTTTCTCTAAATATATTAATGGTAACAAAAAGTTCTTCTAGAAGATAATAAAGATGAAAGGTGGGAAGGAAACTTTTGGAGAAAATTCTCAAGGTGAAATATATGGTATTAGTGATATAAAATTTCTTGCTAAATCTTTAATTTCAAATGTTTTTTATGTTGTAGGACTTAAGAAAAATCTTATTAGCACAATAAAATTATGCGATGAAGGTTATCTTGTGAACTTCAGGAAAAATAAATGCAATGTTCAAAGTTCAGAAGGTAAATTTATTTTTTCTACTAACAGGAATAATAATGTTTACACCATTAACTTATAATACCTTATAAGTTAAGATATAACTTTCCTTAGTGTAATGGAAGATCTATCTTGGTTATGACATATAAGGTTAGTACACTATAATGTTATAACTTTAGATAAACTTTCTAAGAAAGGATTTTCTAGAGATCTATCAGAGCTTATATTTAATTCATATAAATTTTGTGACCCTTTTCAATATGGTAAGAAACATAAGTAAATATTTAAATCTATTAGTAAAGTATTAAATTCTAAATATTTATAGTTAGTGCACATTGATTTATTTGGTCCAACACAAAATGGAAGTATTATATGAAAATTTCATGTATATATCTTGGTTTATGATTACAATAAATATACATGGATCTATTTTATATATAAAAAATCAGAATCCCTTTTATATTTTAAAAACTTTATATTCCATGTTATAAATGTGAAAAAACATTCTTTGGTTACTATTCATAGTGATCATGTGGATAAATTGAAAACTTTGATTTTGAAACTTTTTATAGTAAGAAATACATGACACATAAATTTTCAACTGCTAGAACCCCTCATCAAAATGGTATAGTTTAATGAAAAAATTGAATTATTCAAGAAATTACTAAAACCATGTAAAGTGAATAATTAATTGATATTTTTTTGGGATGAATTTTTTAGTACTATTTTCTATACTATAAATCAATTTTTACTCAAACCTTTTCTTAATAAAAAACCTTATGAGTTGTGGATAAAAAGAAATATGAAACTTTCTTACTTCAGAGTATTTGAATGTATGGTATTTATCTTGAAAACTCAAGATAATTTATATAAATTTGACCCAAAATATGATAAAGTAATATTTCTTGGCTATTATACAACAAGTAAGGCATATGATGTTTAAAAAAATGAAAAAACACCATTGAGGAAATAGTGCATGTTAAATTTTATAAAACTAATCATTTTGTTTTTAAACACCCTGAAACCAAATCTTCATGTTTTTTTAATTCAAAATGATTTTGTTAAGGGATATTATGAAACAACTTTTTTTTATTAAGAATGATTTTAAGGAAAAAAATTGTTCAAATTTATTTTGATGACATATATTTAGCTCAACTCAAAAATCTATTTCATATTCCTTTACGAAACTTATGGAATCTGAGTTTTTAATGAGCATGATGGGTGATATAAGGACCCAACCTTATAAAATACATAATCTTGAATTTAATCAAGAAAGAAATTACTTTTAAATTGCAGATATTTTTAAGTTTAGGGCTTTAGAGAATTGGGACAATACATTCATAACATTACACATTATTATAGAGTGGATACCATAAAAACAGTTTCCATTTTTTTTTTCAAAATATAAAACATTAAAACTTAAACATGACTCCTTGACAATTATTAAACATTTAACATGGATTAATTTTTTGTCTTACACATCCATTAACCTGTGAAAAATAATTTAAAAACTTGGGTTGAGCAAAAAAGCTCAGTAAGGGATGAAAAAGAAAGAAATAGTATATTAGACCATGAATACTCGTAATGTATGAAAGCATTTAAAAAAAACATATTTGTCACCCATATATATATACTTAATTTGTGTAACATGAGATTTACACAATATCCACACAAAACTTGAGAACATAAATATAATTATAAAGGTATCTTCAGGCATTACTTATATAATATTGTAACCCTCATGGAAACCTTATAATTTGTAACCCTCACGGCTACCTTACAATTTGTGTAACCATTGCAGTTACACAAGGAGTAACCATACGACCGACCTCCAACTTATACATACCCAATGAATTGGAGATAAATATAGGTCACACCCTTCATCATAAAAAATTCCCAAGATCCAAAACATAATCACACAACATCAATATTAGCATAAATTTCTTTCAAAATTTGTAAAACAGAATTTTAAAAGAGGATTTTAAAAGAAAAGTCCCTTATAAACATCATATAATTGAAATGAGATTTAATATAGTGAATGGAATATATATATACTCTGTAAATATATATAATTAAACATATTATAATGATAATTATTCACCCAAACAATTTAAATACCACATAAATAATGAAGAATACGGTTAACCCAAAGGATGGAAATCGGGTTAAGAATTCCCTTACCTCAGGCTTGTCTTACTTCAAAATTGTTTAAAATTCTTGTATAATGGTTAAAAGAGTGTTATTAGTATTTTAAAGAAATATGTTCATGTTTATAAAATCGTAAATTGTTACGAACCAACCCGGGTCGACCCTGAACTGATCACCCGAGTCGGCCCGCGACATGGTCCGAGGGGCGTTCCCGATTCCCACGGGCTGGAAACTGGTGCCAGGCATCAAAATTAAACAGGTGGGAACGATTTGGCCCAAAAGAAAATAAACTAAGCAGCAGAAAATAAATAGAACAAAAGAAAAAAAATAACAACCAACAACACTACTAACCTGACCACGACCAAAACTCCACGTGACCCCGTGGGTCACTCTCTAATACCACAACCAACGTCGCTCAAGGTGAACAACTGAATCTGGAACCTGAAATAGAACTAAAAACAAGAAAAAACTATAGGCGTGAGTATTAAAACTCAGTGGGCTAGCCTAATAAATATATTCCCAATGCACTCCCACTAAATAAAGAATTTATCAATTCCATGTTTGAACTAAATTATATAAAATATTGATTTCCACACACAATTTAATTTCTAAAATAAGTAACAGCCCATTGCCCTTTTTAATATAAAAACAAGTTTAATGTCTGAAAGAAACAGGTGCATTGCATTTTAAAACACTTTTGAGAACAATTTAGAAATCCAAATTTTTGTTGTTAGTCAAAAGGAAAACTACACACAACACTCACTAAGGGAAATGGAAAAAGTGGCACACATGGGCTAGCAACTGAACTAGACCTCTCAACCATCCATCACACACAAATAAACACTCAATAAAAACATGGGTTGAACCTAGAAGATTGTGAACAATCCAAAACATACTATACATGTGACTCATCCATAAGGCATGCCTACTCTCGATGACTTCATAACACCCTAACGCCCGGTGTTGCCCTATATGGCCTAACTGAGGGGCCCAATCCCCTAGAAGATTGCCATCTGTACTAGGGGCCACTAGCAGTGTGTAATCTAAAATAGTGCAGAAATCATTCTCAGAAGATTCACTCACTATGCCAGGTTCCCATGTCAACACATGCAATAAAAAGGGCTAAGTCCACAATGTAAATCAATCAGTCACGAGGCAGAAATATCATATACAACTCACGCAATCAACGCACCAATGATCACCCCTGAGTAACCCCAATGTGATTTTTTCCAAAATAATTTATTTTTATTAAAGTACCAAATGGGACTTCACCAACTTTAAAGAAAAACCTCATTTATCAAGAAAACCCAAAACACTTGTTCCAAAGAAATCATTTATCCTTAAAACTATAACTACATTTGAAATTTCTTGAATTATGTTTAAAGGCCAAACTGGCATTCTTTCACCACTGGGTTTCTGTTCATCATGAAAATATTTCAAGTGTCATGTATAAAATAAACAGCTCTTTTTACACCAAATAATCATTTAAAAATTAATTATCTTATATTATTTCCCATTTATTAAAAATTACAAAAACATCAAGAAATTAATAAATTCTAAATTTAAAGGTGAGTGCAGTGGGGGACCTACCTCGACTCAAAGTTCGGTTACGAAAACGACGCGACATGTCTCACACTCACACACAAGTATGTGCAACCTATTCAAGACCACAACATTGCGGGTTTTCCTCACCAATGCGCTACGACAAATGAAAAACAACTAAAAACCCTTAACCACTGACTTAGAATAATCCAAACAAACAAAAAAAATGCAAAAAACACCTTGAAATGTTTTCAAAACATACTTTGCACCATTTACATTATTTCCTAAAACACTTCAAAATTTATGAAACATTTTTTTCAAAAACATCTCACTGCTTTACACACTCAAAAGAAATAATCAATCTGCACAACTTAGAAGACAATATTAAATAACAGAATAAGGGACGACACAATGAAACACCACCAAGGGACACAAAGAGGGTTTTATATAGAAAACACCCCCCATTTCATGCAAACATGGATCTTGAAAATCAACCGCCCAACGTAACCTTTCAAGATATAATTAACATAACTAACACAATCTAATAAACTGCTACACAGTTGAAAAACAAAGTCGACACATCCAAAAAGATTTTATATTCATTGAAAAACCACTTTTTAATCCATACACCCCTCAAATACCCTTGAAAACATAGATCGCCCCATCTAAATGCTCTCTAAAACCATTTTGAAAACGTTGCACCAAAACAACACCAAAACACACCAACCATTCCAAAACAAACACATTAATAAAAAACACACAAACCAAAACGAAAACATACTAACCATTTCAAAACAAAAACACCCTTCGCACCATAAAAACTCAAGACACTGCTCCTGCACAAGCTAATAGACTAACTGCATAATCTTAACAAACACTAAAAGTTCACAGACCCAGCAGAGCAAAGACATTTTAACTTGAAAACACAAACGAACTGCACGCATTAAGATTAATTAATAAATTAAATAAATAAATTAAACAAGAAACAATATTAATAAGATAAACCTTACATGTGGAACCACCTACCTTGGTGTAGGAAAAACATCACAAGACAACGCAAATCTCCCGCCGCATGATGCTTGCACCGAAAGAAGACCAAGGAGAATTATAAAACAAATAACCACATAATTTCATCAAAATAAAATAGAAAAAAAACTAATACCTATCCACAATATAAACAATATAGAAGAAAAAACAACTAGATTACTCTACACCTAAAGAGAGAGGTTCAAGAGGTTGGCCGGTTGCGGTGGAGGGTGCTGGAAGTAGAATTGCACTGACTGGAACTTCATCAGAAAGAGGTGTGGCCTAAAAAAAAGGTTGTGACCGGAGAGTTACAGGGGCGCGACCAGAAAGAGAGGAGGTGCAGGAGAAGGGGGGTGCGGCCGGTCACCGCTTCTAGGTAGAAACGGAGGGGCGGACCGCTGGTGTTAGATCTGGCCAGGGAGGAGCAAGGGAGGTGTGGCCCGGTGTGATGGAGATCGTCGGAAGATTGTCCGGACAGGGGGGAAGTCAAGCGCATGGAATTTTGGTTCGACAAAGGTGGAGCGATGTAGGCTGGGGCTGCCGGTGCGTGCGATGTAAGGAGCTGGCAGGAAGCGCGGTTGGAGGGGAGCGCTGCAAGGTGGGTGATGGGGTGGGTGCGGGTGAGCCGAGGTGTGGGGAAACAACAGGTGGTCGGTCGGCCGACTGTGCGTGGGAGGAGGGTTCACTACATGTCAAGGGAGAAGAAGGGAGGTGGCACGGACCATTGGCCAGAATGGGAGGGGCACGGCGCGATAACGCGAGGGAGGAGTGAACCGGCGGCAAGGGTAGGGGAGAAGAAAAAAAGAAAACGATGCACTAGGGTTTGAGTGGGGGTGTCCGCACGTGACATGGGAGAGGATGTGAGGGAGAGGAAAAAAGAAACAAAGGAAAAAATAAGAAGAAAAAAAAGAAATTGAAGGAAAATAAAATAAAATAAATAAATAAAAATGTGTATCTCATAATAAACAAAAAAATAATCTAAATAGATCCAAGAAAAAGATAATTAAATTAATGTATTAATTGTAATAATGATAATAGAGATAATAATAATAATACGTAACACAATATTAATAATACTTAATAAAATTTATCTTCTTAATACTATTAATAATAATAAAAATATTCTCAAATGATATTATTATTATTATTATTATCATTAAAACAATTTCTTAAATTTTATTAAACTTCTTATTTCATTTTATTTCCATTCTATTACTCATCGTAATTTTATTATTCCCATAAGTTTTAATTTATTTTCAAAATCGAGCGCGCTGCAGGGTTTCAGAACCATTCTCTGCTCATGCGCCCATTGAAACTAAACTCAAAATGTGCGTTTTTCTCAATAAGACTCAAAAAAAAAATTAACATTAGCTCACCCAAAACCCACGAAAGATATTAAATGATGAAAATTTTAAGTCGGGACCCAGCCCTGACCTTGGAACGATGACCCGGAGCCAAGAAATAATAAATTATAAATAATTTAAGAAGTCCAGGTGTAACAATTCTCCCCACCACAAATACTTTCTGCCCCCTAAAAGTCGCGCAGTCGAACAAAAAACTGAATAAGGATCAATGCCTAAATGAAACCAAGGGAAACCACAATACGAGAGGACAGGAGAACATGATAGGGTTTTCACCACCACAAGAGCTCAACTAATGTGGAAATTTAACACCCAACCACAGAACCCTGGGAGGGGGGTGGGATGCAGGAACTTCCAACCGATCTAAACTAAGTTCTATAGCATGAGAAAACACCTCCACTAAAACATGGAACTCTCAACCCAGACCAAACACTCCCAACACTAGGGGAAAACCTTTGAGCGAAACTTACCCCAAGCAGTGAACCTGAGCACAACAAAAAACATCGACTCTTTCATAGGCACTTACATCTCCAAACGAACACAGCTAAACCAAAATCAATACAGACAAGGGCCAAACACACTTTTAAGAAAAACGCACGATTCAAAAAACCATGATCAGACAAACAAAACTGTTTGGATTACAATGGAACGTGTCCGCCATAACTCCACGATAAAACAATGAACTTACAATGACTCCAAAACATTAAAAATAGAAAAACAAGAACAGAAAAGATTTAAATGTTCCACTTCCAACACAGAACACAAGACCCGAACTGAGGCTTCACACCCCCAACAACTCCTGACTATGCGCGAGCTTCACCCCAAGGCCTGTGGTTGGGGTTCTGATGAATGTAGCATCTCCTGCCTTGAAGTCAGGCACTGGAATCCTTCGGTTACAGCTTCTTCTTCACAATAAACTTCCTATAACACTTCTCTAGATGACCCAGACATCTGCAATGATGACACGTCTTCGGAGGGATGCGACATGAAGACTTCACATGCCTGAACCGACCACACTGGTGAAACACCACTGAACGGTCCGACAAACTGGAAACCAAAACCACTGCAGATGACTCTTTAAAAATGGATTCCTCTGGCACACCCTGCTCGCCAGATGGGGAACCTTTGCAAGAATCGAACACGCTGGATTTCCAACCATCTGCGCTCTAGAGACCAACTTAGCTAAAATCGCCTCATCCACCAACTTCTCGAAACGGTGGTCCCTAGAAGAGAGGACATGATCCTTGATCTCTGGATGAATACCCTGATAAAAAGAGGAGTCTTCATCAAATCCTATGATGCTACCTCCAGAGAAAAGGACACAAGTTCCTTGAAATGGTCAATATATGCTTTCACCGTCCATTGGACTTGTTGAAAGCGCATAAGTTCTTCCCTTTTCTTCGTCTTCACCTCTTTAGGTATAAACCATCAGACAAAGAAATATTTGAAGACATCCCATGTCATCCCAACTTGCATTGATGGTGGGGCGAGAAACTCCCACACGTCCTGAGATAGGCCTTCAAACAATCCCAAAACAACACGCACTCTGATAGCTTCGGGAGTTCCCGACATCCTAAAAGCACACTCGACCTCTTCAAACCACATAACTACCATTAATGGACCCCGATCACCGTTAAGTACAGACAATGTCCAAGAAGGACCAAAAATTGGGCATGACCTATCAGAAACTCTAGGGACCTTTCTAGGTGGAATTTTCGGAATAACATATAAAAAACAGAACCAAAACCAATATCAAGCCGAAGAAATATCATTGAAAGAATTTTCATCCAAAAACATCCAACTCAAAAACCAAACAAATACCAACACAACACAAAAATCCCTTTTTATTTTAGATTTCAAAATTGCCTTCTTTGAAGGCCATTTTCCAAATACCAAACCAAATTTTCAAACCAACTTCAATTTCCAAAAATCATTTTCCCTTTATTAAAATCGCTTTAGAAAAAAAGGCCAAGCCTTTAATTCCAAGTGAACACCTCAATAATCCCATGAACCGTTGCACATGTCTTCATCTGATTTCATCCATATACACCAACACACACTTTCCATGCATTCTCTCACATGTGAAAATGTTCATAAAGAGTACCTAAGGTTGCACCCAAACCATATATCTACCAGTTCCAAGCGACCACCAGATTTTTAGGCCAAGAGATTTTAGTTTTAAAAATCCCTTTCACAAATTTAAATCCATTTAAAAGAAATAGTTCTCATTTAAAAAACCCCTTTTTGTTTTCAAAATTTCACTTACACCCTCAAGAACCATGACAACACACAACTTGCATCAAATCACTGAAGAGAGAGACTAGTAGTCATGCTTAACCTAGCGACATGGTAGTGGGTCATGCCCCAAGTAAGAGTCAATGACTAGAAAGAACTTAAACTGTGTACGCAGACTCCACATGGGTCACTACTCCATGTAAAATCACAATGTAACATCGGTTTGCCTCCGTTGTCATCCCTCAATCCAAAACAAATCAGAAAGAGACAAGAACTCAATTCCCGGACTACCCTTGGAAACTGGAGGTTCAGAATAGGAAAGGGTTCATGACGTCCTTCTCGTTCCTACCTCTTGAGTCCCGATAGTCCTAATCTCCATCTACCGGACACCCCAAATAACAAAAACCTTGCTCTGATACCATTTTGTTACGAACCAACCCAGGTCGACCTTGAACCGGTCACCCAAGCCAGCCCGCGACATGGCCCAAGGGGTGTTCCCAATTCCCATGGGTAGGAAACTAGTGTCGGGCATCAAAATTAAATAGGTGGGAATGATTTTTCCCAAAAGAAAATAAACTAAGCAGTGAAAAATAAATATAACAAAAGAAAAAAATAAAGAACAACCAACAACGCTACTAACCTGACCACGACCAAAACTCCATGTGACCCCGTGGGTCACTCTCTAATACCACAACCAACGTCGCTCAAGGCAAACAACTGAAGATGGTACCTAAAACATAACTAAAAACAAGAAAACACTATAGGAATGAGTATTACAACTCAGTAGGCTAGCCCAATAAATCTATTCCCAATGCACTCCCACTAAATAAAGAATTTATCAATTCCATGTTTGAACTAAATTATATAAAATATTGGTTTCCACACACACTTTCATTTCTAAAATAAGTAACAACCCATTTCCCTTTTTAATATAAAAACAAGTTTAGTGTTTGAAAGAAATAAGTACAGTTCATTTTAAAACACTTTTGTGAACTAGAAATCCAAATTTTTGTTGTTAGTCAAAAGAAAAACTACACACAACACAAAACACACACTAAGGAAAATGTAAAAAGTGTCACACATGGGCTAGCAACTGAACTAGACCTCTAAACCAACCACCACACACAAATAAACACTCAATAAAAACATGGGTCGAACCTAGGAGATCGTGAACAATCCAGAACATGTTATACATGTGACTCATCCTGAAGGCATGCCTACTCTTGATGATGTCATAACTCCCTAACACCCGATGTTTACCTACATGGCCTAACCAAGGGGCCCAATCCCCTAGTATAGTGTCATACGTACTAGGGGACACTATCCACTGCATAATCTAAACTAGTGCAGCAATCTTTCTCAGAAGATTCACTCACTATGCCAGGTTCCCATGTCAACACATGCAATAAAAAGGGGTAAGTGCACAATGTAAATAAATCAGTCATGAGGCAAAAATATCATACACAAATCACTCAATCAATGCCCCAACGATCACCCCTGAGTAACCCCAATGTGAGTTTTTCCAAAATAATTTATTTGTATTAAAGTATCAAATAGGCCTTCACCAACTTTAAAGAAAACCTCATTTCTCAAGAAAACCCAAAACACTTGTTCTGAAGAAATCATTTATCTTTAAAACCAGAACTACATTTGAAATTTCGTGAATTATGTTTAAAGTCCAAACTGACATTCTTTCACAACTGGGTGTCTTCTCATCATGAAACTATTTCAAGTGTCGTGTATAAAATAAACAGCTCTTTTTACACAAAATAATCATTTAAAAATTAATTATCTTATATTATTTCCTATTTATTAAAAATTAACAAAACATCAAGTAATTAATAAATTATAAATTTCAAGGTGAGTACAGTGGGGGACCTACCTCGACTCGTAGTTCGGTTACGATGATGATGCAACACGTCTCACACTCGCACACAAGTACGTGCAACCTATTGAAGACCGCAATATCACGGGTTTTCCTCACCAATGCGCTGCGACAAATGCAAAACAACTGAAAACCCTTAACCACTGACTTAGAATAATCCAAATGAATAAACAACGCAAAAACCACCTCGACATGTTTTCAAAACATACTTCGCACCATTTACATTATTTCCTAAAACACTTCAAAATTTAAGAAACATTTTTTTTCAAAAACATCTCACAGCTTTACACACTCAAAAGAAATAATCAATCTGCACAACTTCGAAAACAATATTAAATAACAGAACAAGGGACGATATAGTGAAACACCACCAAGGAATGGAAAGAGGGTTTTATATCAAAACATGCCCCATTTCATGCAAACATGGATCTTGAAAATCAACCACCCAACGTAACCTTTTCAAGATATAATTCACATAACTAACACAATCTAATAAACTGCTACATAGTTAAAAAACAAAGTCAACACAACCAAAAAGATTTTTTACTCATTGATAAACCACTTTTTAATGTGTACACCCCTCAAATACCCTTGAAAACATAGATCAGACCATCTAAATGCTCCCTAAAACCATTTTGAAAACGTTGCACCAAAACAACACCAAAACACACCAACCATTCCAAAAAAAAAACACATTAATAAAAAAAACACCAACCAAAACAAAAACACACTAACCATTTCAAAACAATAACACCCTTCACACCACAAAAACTCAACCCACTACTCCTGCACAAGCTAATAGACTAACTACATAATTTTAACAAACACAAAAAGTTCATAGACCCAGCAGAGAAAAGACATTTTAAATTGAAAACACAAACGAACTGCACACATTAAGAATAATTAATAAATTAAATAAATAAATTAAACAAGCAATAGGATTAATCAGATAAACCTTACATGCAGAACCACTTACCTTGGTGTAGGAAAAACATCACAAGAGAACGCAAAGCTCCCACCACACGACGCTTGCACCGCAAGAAGACCAAGGAGACTCCAAAAACAAAGCACCTCATAATTGCATCAAAATAAAATAGAATTAAAACTAAACCCTATCCAAAACATAACCAATATAGAAGAAAACACAACTAGATTACTCTGCACCTAAAGCAAGAGGTTTAAGAGGTTGGCCGGTTGTGGTGGAGGGTTCCGGAAGTAGAATCAAACCGATTGAAAATTCACCAGAAAGAGGTGTGGCCCAAAAAAAGGTTGTGACCAGAGAGTTGAAG
Organism: Viscum album; assembly: GCA_963277665.1. Classification (NCBI taxonomy): domain Eukaryota; kingdom Viridiplantae; phylum Streptophyta; class Magnoliopsida; order Santalales; family Viscaceae; genus Viscum; species Viscum album. The sequence goes on from OY728152.1 coordinate 1,648,339,628, forward strand.
GGGGAGTGGCCAACAAGAGAGGAGGTGAGGGAGAAGGGGGGGTGCAGCCGGTTGGAGCGTCTGGGAAGAAACGGAGGGGCGGACCACTGGTGTTAGATCTGGCTGGGGACGAGCAAGGGAGGTGCGACCTGGCATGGTGAAGATCGTCGGAAGATCGGCTGAACAGGGGGTAAGTCACGCACATGGCGTTTTGGCTCAATGAAGGTGGAGCGATGTAGGCTGGGGCTGCCGGTGCGTGCGCTGTAAGGAGCCGGCAGGAGGCACGGCTGGAGGGGAGCGCTGCAAGGGGGGTGACGGTTTGGGTGCGTGTGAGCCGAGGTGTGGGGAAAAACAGGTGGTCGATCAGCCGAATGTGCATGGGAGGAGGGTGAGCTGCATGGCAAGGGAGAAGAAGGGAGGTGGCACAGACTGTCGACCAGAATGGGAGGGGAATGACATGAAAACGTGAGGGTAGAGTGAACTGGCAGCAAGGGTAGGGGAGAATAAAAAAAGAAAACGGTGCACTAGGGTTTGAGGGGGGGGGGTGTCCGCACGCGACAGGGGAGAGGAAAAAAGAAACAAAGGAAAAGATAATAAGAAAAAAAAAAATAAATGGAAGGAAAATAAAATAAAATCAATAAACAAAAATGTGTATCTCATAATAAACAAAAAAATAATCTAAATAGATCCAAGAAAAAGATAATTAAATTAATGTATTAATTGTAATAACGATAATAGTGATAATAATAATAATACGTACCACAATATTAATAATACTTAATAAATTTTATATTCTTAATACTATTAATATTAATAAAAATATTCTCAATTGATATTATTATTATTATTATCATTAAAACAATTTCTTAAATTTTATTAAACTTCTTATTTTCATTTTATTTGCATTCTATTACTCATCGCAATTTTATTATTCCCATAATTTTTAATTTATTTTCAAAATCGAGCATGCCGTATGGTCTCAGAACCATGCTCTGCCCATGTGCCTGATGACACTAAACTCAAAACATGCGTTTTTCTCAACAAGATTAAAAAAAATAACATTGGCTCAACCAAAACCCATGAAAGATATTAAATGATGAAAATTTTAAGTCAGGACCCAGCCCGGACCTTGGCACGATGACCCGGAGCCAAGAAATAATAAATTATAAATAATTTAAGAAGTCTGGGTGTGACATATATGATCATTTCATAACATCATTTCACCCTTTAATTGTTAGTATTTTTCTCCTTGCACTATTTTTGGGTGAGTTCTTTACATGATTTCCAAGATTGGTTTATGATAGATGTTCTTGTCGATTAGAAGTGAAACTCTAGAATTGGAATGGAGTAGTATTTATATATTTAAAGTACCATAAATCATACCATTTATCATTTTGAATTATTACGTGAGGATGATTCATAAGATAAAACATCAATGATGTTCGTTTAGATCATTTCAGTGGTTCTTTAATAATAACGACCTCATTATGTTTTATAAATTAAAACCATGTATAAAAAATAATTCCAAAACCATGGATGAGACATAATACATATATTATAACCTGGTTCAACCTTAAAAATTGTTTCATGACCATACTTCAAAGAGTTAATAAAAATTGAAATCACATCATCCACGATGTCGGTAATTCGACACATCACAGACAATGTTTTAATTCCTTGAATAAGTGGGAGTGGAGGAGAAGAATGATGATGAATTTTCCATGAACATGAGAACATATAAAATGTACAAGATTATGGATCTCTCATGCATCTTGTTTAATAGGAGGTGAGGAAAGAAGAAGAAAATAAAGGAATCTTTAAATAAAATAAAACTTGAGAAATTTCTCACGAAAATTCCTCAGCCCAATGATGTCTCTTAAAATTTCATAAAAATAGTTTGATGAGATAAAAGGGATATCTCATCACTCTTACATAATATGGACAGTAAGGGGGGGATATGGAATGAAATATCCCAACATAAGCCATAGGAAATGAAGAGAATAACATAAAATGAAAGAAAAGAAAGAAAATAAAAGAGGATGTTTACCTCTTGATCTCTTCTCCTTGAGATCCTTCTTAAGGGCTTCTGTTTTGGTCTTTTGGTGAGACCAATAGCTCTAGGAAATGGGGAAGATCCTTGGGAGGAGTATTATGTTGAACTTAGGCATAGATCAAGGCTTGAGAGGTGTGGGAAGAAGAGGGGAGTGAGGGTGGTATTTATAGTAGAGGAGAGGGGGTATTTTTCATTATTTTAATCATTATTATAATATTTTTGCCCAAGATTATGAATAGTATTAGTTAATGTGACCTAAAATTGTAATAATGGAATGTGAGTTCAAACCAAGTGGGATTACATCACTTATGATGTCATAAATATTGATTTTTACTGATAATTTGATTATACAGTATTTTATCGTATTTCATTATTCATCGAAAATTAAAGAATTTCAGAAAAATACCAAAAATTTACCCTAAACATTTTTTGATGTGTAGAATCTAAAAATGCAGTCCATTTTTTGAAAATAACTTTATAAATATTATTAATTTAATTTTTAAATAGAAGCATACTTAATTAAAAAATTAACAATTCTAATTCTATAACTACTTCTATATCATGATGAAAAATTAACCAAGATGTTATTATCTTAAAGACTTAAGAAAATAAAATATTATTAAAATTTACTATTAATTAGGGTCATATTACTATTCATAAGGGTATGTTACTATTTACCAAAAAACAAGTTGGTTTCAATAGACTCCAAATAACACAGTGAACACAATTGCAGATGACATTTTCTTGAAATTCAAAACATAGAAGTGAAAAAATAATGTTTTAAGGGATAGTTATAAATATCTAATTAAAACAAAGTTCTATGAATTTATATTTATGTTTAGAAAAACATGGGGTGTTACATTATCCCCACCTTCTAGAAATTGCGTCCTCACAATTATATTTACTTATTAAACAACTAAGGGTACTTTTCCCTCATTACATTTTCAGACTCCCATGTTTCTTCTTCAACCATGTGGTTTCTCTACAAAACCTTTACCTGGTGGATTACCTTATTCCACAATACCTGTTCCCTTCAATCAAGAATCTGAACTGGTTTCTCTTCATAATAAAGGTTATATTCCAGCTAAACTGCTTCTGGGATTAAAAAATGTGATGAATCTGGCACATATTTTCTCAACATAAAAACATGAAAAACATTGTGTACCTAAAATAAACTCAGAGGAAAAGCTATGCGATATTTAGTTGTTCCAAATTTCTCCAAGATTTCAAAAGGACTGATGAACCGTGGACTTAGCTTCCCTTTCTTACCTAAATTAATTACACTTTTCCAAGGATATATTTTAAGGAAAACATGGTCACCTACCTCAAAATAGAAGTCTTTCCTTCTCTTATCTACATAACTTTTCCACCTGCTCTGAGATTTCCTCATGTGCTGCTGAATCATCCTCACTTTCTTAGCTACTTCCTCTTCTAATTCTAGCCCATCAACTTTATTTCACTAACCTCATCCCAAAACTCTGGAGTCCAACACCACTTTTTGTACAAAGGCTCAAAAGGTGACATCTATATACTAGAATGAAAACTGTTATTATAAGAAAACTCAACTAAATAAAGATGTTGATCCTAACTTCCATGGTAGTCCATTGAACAAGATCGAAGCATATCTTCCAAAGTCTGAATCGTTTTTTCTAACTGCCCATCTGATTGAGGATGAAAAACTGTACTGAAATTTAAATCTATGCCCAATGACTTCTGAAGTCCCTTCCAAAAGTTATAAGTGAACATAAGATCTTGGTAAGATACAATGGAAAGAGGAACTCCATGTAACCTGAAAATCTCCTTATGGTAAAATTGATAAAGCTGATCCAAATACATTGTATCTCAAATAGAAAGAAAATGAGCAGATTTTGTTAGCTGATCAACAATAACCCAAATCGCATTATTACCTCGAGAAGTATTTTTTAGTACCACTAAAAAGTCCATGGATACATTCTCCCATTTCCACTATGGAATTAGAAAAGGCTGAAGAATCCAATTAGGTAACTATTGCTCTGCTTTAACCTATTGACATGTCAAACATCTCATTGTAAAATCTGCAATATCTCTTTTCATTCCATCCCACCAATAATACTCCCGAAGGTCCCTATACATCTTAGTACTTATAGGATGAATTGAAAAGGGATAAATATGAGCTTCACACAACAAATATTTCTTCAATGTAGAATCAATAGGCACACAAAACCTTTTTCCAAATATTAAAACATAATCTTTATCAAGATTAAATTTTGAAAACTTACCCATTTTAACCAATTCTACCTTTTTCTATAGCTCACGGTCTTCCGTCTGTGGTTGATTAATTCTGTCTGACAATGAAGACTGCACTAAAATCTAAAACAAAATAGATGTATTCCCTGAACCAACAACTTCTAATACAAAATTCATCAAATCATTAATCAAGGGATCATGTTTTAAACATAGCATGGTTAATGATGCATGATGTTTCTGACTCAAGGCATCTGCCACTTTTTTTTTCTTTTCCAGGATGGTAATTGATCGTGCAATCATAATAATTTATTAGTTCAATCCATCTTCTCTACCTTATGTTTAATTCCTTATGAGTGAATATATACTTCAGAATTTTATGTTCAGTATATATTCGACATTTGGTTTCGTATAAATGATGCCTCCAAATTTTCAAAGAAAAAACCATAGCTGCCAATTCCAAATCATGTGTGGGATAATTTAACTAATGAAGTTTTATTTGTCTTGAAGCATAAGAAATTACCTGATCATTTTGAATCAAAACATAACCAAGTCCCTTCAATGAAGCATCACTGTAGATGAAAAACTCACCATTTCGGGAAGGTAAGGACAAAACTAGAGCATTCACCAATCTCTTCTTAAGTTCCTAAAAACAAACATAACATTATTCTATCCAAAAAAATTTAACCCCTTTTCATGTTAACTTATTTATCAGGCTTGATAATCATGAAAAGTTCTTAACAAACCATTGGTAATAATCTGCTAATCTAAGAAAACTATGAATCTCTATAACATTTGTGGGTCTTGGCCATTCATCAACCACTTTTTTTTGGTAGGATCAACTGTTATTCCATCCTTATTTACAATGTGCCCAAGAAAAGAAATCTATTGTAACCAAAAATCACACTTGCTGAATTTTCCATACAGTCTCTTTTCTTTTAAGGTTTGTAAAACAACCCTTATATGTTTTTCATGCTTCTCTTTATTTTCAGAAAATACCAGAATGTCATCAATAAATACAACCAAAAACTTATCCAAGAACTCATGAAATAATCTATTCATAAGATTCATGAATACAGTAGTTGCATTAGTTAATCCAAATGGCATAACAAAAATTTCATAATTCCCATATCTAGTACGAAAGGTTGTTTTCCGGATGTCATCCTCCTTCACCTTCAACTGATGGTATCCGGATCTCAAGTCAATATTGGAAAAGTACTGATCTCCTGGGAGCTGATCAAACAAGTCATATATATGAGGAAAAGGATGATTGTTTTTAATAGTGATGTTATTCAAAGCTCTATAATCAATTAAAATTCTCATGGAACCATCTTTCTTTTTAACAAACAAAACAGGGGCTCCCCATGGTGAAGTTCTAGGATGAATGAAGCCTTTTTAATGAAAATATTGCAACTGATTTTTCAATTCAAGAAGTTCTATTTGATCCATATGATGTGGGGGTTTTGAAATTTTCTTAGCATTAAGAACTAAGTCAATTGTGAATTAGAATTCCCGATCATGTATGACACCAGGTAACTCCTCATAAAAAACATCAAGGTATTAATTTACCACTGACACATCATTCATTTGAATAGTTCCCTTGTTTTCAACAATAAGAGAAAGATAACTTTAATTTCCATCTTTCAATAGTTTCTCAGATTCCTAATATATTGTCAATTGTATGGGTTCGTTCTTTTACACAAATATAAACTCTTTCTGAAAAAAAACTTCTTTATATCTACAGTCAATATTTGCATGATAAACAAAAAGACAATTCATTCCTAGAATAACATCAAACTCGACTAAGGGTAAAACAATAAGGTTTGTAGGTAAATTCTTTCCACATACCATAATAGAAAGATTCTTATAATTCCTATTTACAATAATATTTCCCCTGGTGTTTTAACAACTAGTTCAGATCTCATTTGTTGAGGTGATATTTCTAATTTACCAGAAAATTTCTTATAGATGAAGGAATGTGTAGAACCCATATCAAACAAAAATTTATCAAAATATGAGTAAATAAACAAATTACCTAATACAAATTCATTGGATGGACTAAAATCTACTGACGTAGTCGTAAAGGATCTCACTACACCTTTCTGTTTGTAGTTTGGCTACTTTGCATCATTCAGATCTCTCTTTGGGCAGACATTTTCATAATGACCCATTTCACCACATTTAAAACAATTTACAGTCTGCTTATCATGATTAGTCTTAGGATCATTTTCATTGTAATCTTGGTCCATATGTCTAAACTTACCACATTTAAAACACTTCTTTGTTTTGCTAAGACATTCCCCATGGTGTTTCTTGCCACAATTTTCATAAATTGAAAATTGGATTTTCTTACCATCAAATTTCTTTGGTTTATTATTACCCATAACTTTCCATCTAGAACTCTTCTTCTCCTTATTTACAAAATGCACATGATCATCAGAAAAATCCATCTCTACCCTCTCAGCACATAGGACAAGTTTCTCATAACTTTTTAATTCATGGGAGGCTAACACCCTTTGATACCTTGGATTCAGTCCTAAGTAAAAGTGGTTGATTTTTCTATCAAGATCCAGAATAAGATTTGGAGCATACCTCACCATTCAGGTGAAGTTCTCTTCATACAAGACCACTGAATATTATTACTTCTATTTCAATTCAAGGAATTGATTCTCCATCCTAAGTCGCACCACCTTATGAAAATATTTTTTCAAGGAAAAGACTTTTAAATTCATCCCACTCTAAGGCATCAAAATCCTCACTACCCCTGATATTTCTTACCATTGACCACCACTGATCATCTTCCCCTTCAAAATGATAAATGTAAGGAATTACCTTTTGGTTATCTGAACATCCCATAACATCTAATATCTTTTCAAGGTATTTGATCCATCCTTCAGCTGCTACTGGGTCAGAAGATCCATTGAAAGATGGAGGGTGTTATCTCATAAAATGTTCCACTACTATCATGTTCCACTGTGGTACCTCTGGTTGTTCTCTTGAATGGATGCCACCACCATTTATTGCCTAAGTTAGCTGATCCATTACTGTCACAAAATGCTCGGTTCCAATCCCTACCCTTCCAGGCTATAGATCTAGAAGGATGTCCTTCTGTCGGTGCCTCTCCTCTTCAGCATCCCTGTTCCTTCTACGAACAACCATTTTGAACAAACATATCTTAGATGAAGTAACATGGTAATATTTAAATTCTATAACATTTCAAATTAATCATAAAGTGAAAATAATTTATGGTATTCTATTAACATCACCCTAACCCCTAATGTTATCTAAACCATCCTCTGATACCAACTATAAGGACCCGACCTTATAACATACATAATCTTGAATTTAGTCAAGAAAACGATTCCTTTTACATTGAGGATATTTTCAAGTTTATAGATTTATATAATTGGGAAAATACATTAATAACATTATACATTATTACATAGTGGATACCATAAAAACAGTTTCTATTTTTTTTCAAAATATAAAACATTAAAACATAAACATGACTCTTTGACAATTATTCAATATTTAACATGGATTCCTTCTTTGTCTTACACATCCATTAACCTATGAAAAATAATTTAAAAACTTGGGATGAGCACAAAATCTTAGTAAGGGATTAAAAATAAGGAAAGAGCACGTTAGACCATGAATACTCGTAACGTATGAAAGCATTTTCAAAGAAAACATGCTTGTCACCCATATATATATACTTACTTTGTGTAACATGATATTTACACGAGATCCAAACAAAACTTGAGAAAATAAATATAATAATAAAGGTATATTGGGACATTACTTACATAATATTGTAACCCTCACGACTACCTTATAATTTGTAACCCTCACGGCTACCTTACAATTTTTGTAACCATCGCAGTTACACATGGTGTAACCATATGGATGACCTCCAACTTACACATACCCAATGAATTAGAGGGAAGTATAGGTCCCAAAATTCATAATAAACAATTCCCAATATCCAAAACATAATCACACAACATGAATATTATCATAAAAACATTTCTTTTGAAATTTGTAAAACAAAATTTTAAAAGAGGATTTTAAAAGAAAAGTCCCTTATAAATATCATTTAATTGAAATGAGACTTAATAGAGTGGATGGAATATGTATATAGTATATAAATATACATAATTAAACATATTATAATCATAAGTCTTTACCCAAACAATTTAAATACCACATAAATAATGAATAATACGGTTAACCCAAAGGATGTAAATCAGGTTAAGAATTCCTTTACCTCAGGATTGTCTTACTTAAAAATTGTTTAAAATTTCTCTATAATGGTTAAAAGAGTGTTATTAGTATTTTACAGAAACATGGTCATGTTTATAAAATCTTATATGATCATTTCATAACATCATTTCACCCTTTAATTGTTAGTATTTTTCTCCTTGAACTATTTTTGGTTGAGTTCTTTATATGATTTCCAAGATTGGTTCATGATGGATGTTCTTGTCGATTGGAAGTGAAACTTCAGAATTGGAATGAAGTTGTATTTACATATTTTCATTAACATAAATAATACCATTTATTATTTTGAATTCTTACATTAGGATGATTCATAAGTTAAATCATTAATGATGTTTTTTAGATCATTTTAGTGGTTCTTTAATAATAACGACCTCATTTTGTTTTATAAATTAAAAACATGTGTAAAAAAGAATTACAGAACCATGGAAGGGAAATAATACATATATTATAACCTGGTTAAACCATAAAAATTATTTCATTACCAGACTTTAAAGAGTTAATAAAAGTTGAAAACACATCATCCACGATGTCAGTAATTCGACACATCACGAACAATGTTTTAATTCCTTGAATAAGTGGGAGAGGAGGAGAAGAATGGTGATGAGTTTTCCATGAACATGAGAACATCCAAAATATACAAGATTCTAGATCTTTCATGACTCTTGGTTAAGAGGAGGTGAGGAAATAAGAATAAAGTAAATGAATCTTTAAATAAAAGAAAACTTGATAAATTTCTCATGAAAATTCGGCAGCCTAACTGCGTCTCTTAAAATTTTATAAAAATAGTTTGATGAGAGAAAAGGGATATATCTTATCACTATTACAGAATATGGACAGTAGGGGGGGGATATGGAATGAAATATCCCAACATAAGCCAAAGGAAATTAAGAGAATAACATAAAATGAAATAAAAGAAAGAAAATAAAAGAGGATGTTCACCTCTTGATCTCTTCTCCTTGAGATCTTTCTTAAGGGCTTCGATTTTGGTCTTTTGGTGAGATGAGAAGCTCTAGGACGTGGGGAAGAGCCTTGGGAGGAGTATTGTCCAGAACTTAGGCATGGATCAAGGCTTGAGAGGTGTGGAAAGAAGAGGGCAGTGAGGGTGGTATTTATAGTGGAGGAGAGGGGGTATTTTTCATTATTTTAATCATTATTATAATATTTTTTCCAAAGATTATAAATAGTATTAGTTCATGTGACCTAAAATAGTAATAATTTCATGTTATTTCGAACAAAGTGTCCTTTCATCACTTATGATGTCATAAATAGTGATTTTTTACTGATAATTTGATTATACGATATTTTATTGTATTTCACTATTTATCAAAAACTAAAGAATTTCAGAAAAATACCAAAAATTTACCCATACCATTTTTCTACGTGTAGAATATAAAAATGAATTCCATTTTTTGAAAATAATTTTCTAAATATTATTAATTTAATTTTTAAATAAAATCATACTTAATTAAAAAATTAACAATTCAAATTCTATAACTACTTCTATATCATGATAAAAAATTAACCAAGATGTTATTATCTTAAAGCCTTAAGAAAATAAAATATTAATAAAATTCACTATTTATTAGGGTCATATTACTATTCATATTAATATTCATAAGGGTATGTTACTATTCACTAAAAAACAATTTAGTTCCAATAGACTCCAAATAACATAATGAACACAATTACAGATGACAGTTTCTTGAAATTGAAAACATAGAAGTAGAAAAATTATGTTTTAAAGGTTAGTTATAAATATATACTTAAAACAAAGTTCCATGCATTTCTATTTATTTTTAGAAAAACTTGGGGTGTTACAGGTGAACTAACTTTTTCCCTTGGTTTTTAAATTTCTCAAAAATTGAAATGAACTTTCTTATCTCAAAAAAAAATGAGATATTTACTTAAAATATTTTGTTATTAAAATTATAATAGTATAATTACTCCAATTAGAACCTCAAAAAATTTAGATATTGATAAATTTGAGAAACCAATTGATCAAAAAAATAGAGTGATGATTGAAAGTTTAATATATCTTATAGATATTAAACCATATTTAATTTTTTCTATATCATTGTGTGTGATATTTCAAGAAAATATAATATAATATCATATTAAATCTATTAAATGAACATTTCATTACCTTAAAGGGAAATTTGAATCTTGGATTATTTTATTCTTCTGGAAATGATTTTGAGCTATTTTTTTAGATTCTAATTTTGGTAGATGTAAAATGGATAAGAAAAGTAAATATGAAACTTTTTTATTTCCTAGTAAAATATTTAGTTTTTTAGTCTTGTAAGAAATAACACTCAATAGCACTTTCCATCAAGGAAGATGAATATGTAACAATGGAAAGTTTTTTTGCTCAAGTGTTGTGGACACATCACACACTCACTAATTTTGGCATGATTTTTAGTAAAAATATAATTATTTGTGAAAAAAAAATTCTATATCTTTATATAAGAACCCATAAAATCACTCACAAATAAATAACATAGATATAAAATACCTTTTTATTAGGAATAAAACTCAAAAAATGAGATATTATTTTATATTTGATCAGAACACAAGATCAAATTACTAATATTTTTAAAAAACCTCTTAATTATAATATATTTGAATATATTAAATAGAATCTTGGTTAATTATCTTCTTACAGTAAAAAAATCATCGAAAAAGTTGCATGAAATTTTTATTATGATTTTATTTTATTTTAGTTTTATTAAATTGTTTACATAAATCTTTGAACAAATATTTTTTTAAGAAACTTTTTAAGTTTTATAATAATGAGGTTCATCCATAGTTTCACTAGATAAACTATTTCCATTATTTTTTAGCCAAGTTTTTCATATCACTGGAAAAACTTTTGTAAGAATGTATATTTTCAAAATATTTGGGAGGTAAACTTTACATCTTTTCTTATAAATTTTTTCAAGAAAAATTTATAAAATTTTTGCTTAAAACTTTTAAGTTATATTATAATGATGGTTTTTAGATAAAACCTAATGAATTTCTAACAAATATTAAAAAATTTCAAGAGTTCAAAACCTATAAATTTCTTAAACTTATTATGTCATCATATCGTATGATTTAATCTCAGTAGTCAGATCTATTTTGAAGAAAAAATGTCACCCTCTCCTTACCTATATATATCAGGAGTGGATCAATATGTTTTTCACCACTACTTGAATCTGAGGAGAGATCTTACCATCTGATTTTTATTATATCCATTTTGTTTTTTAGTTTATATGATTTTCTAAAAGTTCATCTGAACCTATTGAAGTTATTCTAATAAGTATCTATGTTACCTTCATATGATTTTATTTCAAAGGAATTTATCAAGTAAGGGTTAATAAGAAGAAGTTAGTTTGAATGGTATGACTCCCTATTAAAAAAATCTATTCTTTTCCAAGGATATGTGTCAATTTTTGTATCATAAGAAGAATTTTATCTTAATTAACCATGTATAGTAAGAGAATTTATATAATTTAAAAGTTTTATGAGGTCAAGGGTTTAAATAATGTTTTGTTAAAACTTTTTGAAAGGAATTATAATTTAAACATTAATAAAGTTACTGAACTTACTAGAAGTCCTTTATAAGGGGAAGATTATTTTGTTACTGATACCCCCACAGGCATCGTTAATTCCCACTAAGTTACCAAATTCAAAAATTTATAACATGAAATAAAAAAAGTGATAAACTAAATAGTAGTATATGAATTGAAAGTCTGAGGTCGAACCCATAAATATAAGGTTAGAGAAAATATTAATTAAATAAAATAAACCTAAACTAATTTCAATTTGTAGAAAATAAATCTAAACTACCGACCATTGAATTATTGAAGAATGTAGAAGAAGAAAATATAAAAATCGTGTTGGGAAATAATGAATCCTGGTTCATGGGTTGAAAAGGTATAAAATAATCAATTAATAATTATGTAGTCGTCGTAATCAGGTCCTAGAAAGTACAATGGTCATGAAAAACACTCTCCATCCTAAGTTCTCCTTTTCTCACGGCCAGGTACTTCGGATTACAAAAATGGGTAACCCAAAATCTTATTTAAACATAGGGAAGAGATAAACCCAATGGTCATGGTGGAATTATAAACCTTAGACCATATATTAAACAAATTCATTAAATCAATCTAGGAAATGGTCATTCATAGAGAAATAATTTAATTAATCTCAATCCCTAACCCCACTCATAATGGCCATTAAAGAAGAAATTAGGGGAAGGATAAAATTTAATAAAAAATAATAAATCCCAAAATTAATTGCATTAAAATATAAAATACCTCATAAATTCAATCCCCATTCATCATGCATGCATCGACATACAGAAATCACCCCCTCATGATAACCATGAGCAGGTGTAGAAAAAATAATAAAGAAAAATCCTACAAAAAAGTGGAGAATAAAATCTTTTTAGAATGTTGGCACGTCTATGAAGGCATCCTTATATGGTCCTCCATACAGATCTCCCTCTAAGGTGCAGATGAGGGTGTATTTATAGGGGTTTTGGTAAAAAACCCTAGCTTCACAGCAGATCTCATGAATCTCTATTTTTTCTATTTCCTAAAAAATAGACGATGTGTAACATAGTTTCAAGACGTTTAATCCATGTCAGTGGTGAGTTTATCTAATGTTTATATCTTGAAATTTCATGACATGTATTTGGTTACATGATGTTTAACTAATTTTCACAACATCCAGTGTCTTCACGACTTGTCCTGACAGTGACCTTCATCTATAAAATCTTACATCGTGTAATGAGGATACATGACGTGTAATGGTATTTCACAACGTGAATTGGTGTCACAAATTATCCTTATTTTGATGAATTTATTATGTGTAATTTCATTACATTATGTGTAATCATTCTGCTTCAGTTTTCCAGCTCTTCTTTAACTTCAAAAATCCGATGTCGCGCCTCAAGTGAAGATCACAATGCGAAGTGTCTTAAAGCTTCATAATGCACATATTTTTATTCCCTTTTAATTAATCTTTTTTTCATTCCAAAAATCATTAAACAAGTCAAAAATTCAAAAAATAAGAAATATTATTCATTTAAATACATAAATCAATACATTAAAAGACTCTAAAATGTATGCATGAAATACACTTATCAGTTACCCACAATCTTCCTAAAAAAATTAAATCTTTTAAAAGATACTTAGTTGAAAAATATATATTTTTTCTTCAACTTAGGAGGTAAGAAAACTATCCCATATTTCACCATATGGAATAATTATTTCCTTATGGATTCAAAATTATATTTTACCAAGGAAAGGTGAAAGTGAAACCTTTAAGGTTTAGAAAATCTATGTTTTGGATTTCCTATGAAATATGAGGAAGTTTAATTTGGTGAGGTTTATGTGGAATTATATAGGATCTATAAAGATAGGTATAGTCAAGCTTAATATTATCTTGTATCCTAAATTTATCAACAAAGTTTTGGTGAACTTCATGAAATATTAAAATATTAATAATGAAGTTAAGCCTATTAGAGGAAAGGTTTGTTATTTCAGTGATGAAATTATCATGAAGATGAGGTTAGTATACTTTACTAATAAAATAAGGTTCACTAAAAATTCAATGAAAGTTTCATATAATATTTAAGTTTAATCTCTCAAGAATAAATTTATATAGAATAGTAAAGCTAGTGGATCATCTTAAAAGACTCTTGATTTTCCCTAAAAGACAATAAAAACTACATCTGACAAAGTCTTCTCTGATTTTATGAATAATAAGTTTGATAAGAAAGAGGGAGATCTAAATTTTGAGTTGTATGACACTGGAGGTAAATCCCTTAAATAAAAAGTTTTTTATAACCTGAAATAAGAATAAATAAAAAAGAAGGAAGCTAAAAAAAGCAAATAAGGCTAAAATAGATGAAGATTTTCTAAGGGAAATAGATAGAGCATATAAAGAAGTAAACAAGGAATAAGGAAGTGGTTCCTATGTCTAATAATGTGGAGAAGGAACAACAAAATCCTTTTTCTATTTCCCCTTTTTCCATTTCTCTTACTTCCATTCCCCAGACAGATCTTTTGGTTATTCCTACCAAGGTAGTTTTTACATCCATTGCAAAGGAAAAGGGAAAAAAAGTTGTGGAAGAAGCTGTTATTCAAGTTTTTAATGATAATAAAGTTATTTTTAAGGAATATATTAAGAAAGGAAAGAAAGTGTATGGAGATTCTCATCCCAAAGAACATTCTTGAGTACCTGGAAAGATAAAGGATTTAAGAAAATAAATTTATGTTTTTAAAGATCTTAAGATATCTGTAGATATTGATGAATATTTAGTCCATAACTCAATATATTTAACCTCTCAATCTGGGGAGGTATCACTAGTTTCTTAAGAAGAATAATATTTAGAAGAAAAAAGACACACTTTAAAAGTAAATCCATCAGATCATGATCAGACCGATGAAGAATTAGATGTGTTAGATATTTCTCAATATCATTTTTTTGAAAAATAAGAATTATCACCTCTAAGAGTTGGTGAGTCTATCCTTCTAGAGGTTTCTAGAGACTCCACTAACTCTGCCCCAAGAACCAGATCCAAAATAACCGAGATGAAGATGAATTACGTCAATGAATTAATTAAAAGGCTTGAAATTATTTTGAAAATATTTCTTGATATCCAAGATGAATGAAAATATATTCAAGGAAAAGTTGATGTATTAAGGTTTTTATAACCCTCAATAAAATTTCCAAGATGATCATACATAATGAATTTGAGCTAAAAGATCTTAAAGGAAAATATTTAGTAGAGTTCAAAAAGTTGAAAAGTACTATCTGATGGATGAATAATATTGAATAAGATATCATGTTTTTTGATCAATAGGTTTTAGGGATTAATAGGGCAACCAAATCCGTTTCAAAGTATGTATATAGAATCAATAATGAAGTTAGAGATTTTATTAGATATTTTTAGGATCCCAAATCTCTTTCCATCCAAAAGAACTCAAAGATTTATAAAAAAGTAAGAATATTGAGTTTTTGGAGGAAAATAAAGAAAATATGGAGTCGAAAGAGTAATATTCAAAGAAGATAAAGAATGATCTGACGAAGATGTTGGAAATTATGACAAAAAATTCCAATAAAGATTAATTTTTTTTCTTTAAATCTTGTATCATTGTGATATAATTTTGGGTGTTTTTTTCTACTTTTCTGTCTTCTTTGTTGAACGATGTTTATCTTATATATCATCTCTTTGAATGTTTTTATTTTATATGTTTACTATATTTTCTTAAATACATGTCTACTCCTTATAACTATTTTTTAGATTTTTTTACTAATATTTCAAGGAATTATTTCTACTTAGAGTATCTATTTCATATATTAATTATTTTTCAAAATAAAAAGGGGTAAGAGGTAGAGTAACTGTAAGTAAGGAGAAATTAGATCACTGGAAAGTTATGTAAGTAAGGGGGAGCAAGTATTTTAAATTTTTATTTTATTTTTTTCTATAAGTTTTGTGTATTTTTATTTTCAGAATGTGGGATATTGTTGAGTTGAAATACTTATTTCAAACCTTAATTTTAAAAATTAAATTTACTCTTTATATGTTTTCATATTTCTAATATTTATCTTTCCCAAGTTATAAAGTGTTTTGGTGAAAGGTATTAAGTTTTACCGAATGGAGAACATAATTTATATCGGATGAAAATTAATCAAGTATATTAGATGGAAAAGTACAAAGAACATCAGATAGACATGTAAAATGTATATTAGATAGATGTTTAAAATTTCTATTGGATAGAAAGATTATAAATTCCATCAGGTGGAGTACTATAAAGTCCATCAGACAGACTCCATCAGATGGAGACATACAAATTCTACCAGACAAACATTTAATAAGCCTGTGAGATAAAGACATATAATGTTACTGGATGAAGACCTATCATTTATACCAGATGAAATATTCAAATCACCATAATGGTGCTAAACCGAACGTACATTATACTGAGAGATATTGTGCTGAAATAATCAAGAAAAGGAGAAGATTGTCTGATTCCATTGAAACTGATCCCAAGAAGTATGGAATCCAACAGTTGGGAGATCACCTATAAATAGGACTGAAACCTTAAGAGATAAAACTGACAATATATGATCTAAAGTGGCTGATAATGTTTTGTAAAATCATATTATTGATATATATTTATTTGTATATTTATATAGTTTTTTTATTAATCATTTTGAGGTTATATTTTTAAATTAATAACTATTTTTCTGATATAATTATTTTTTGTATGATCTGGTGGATCTAGGACTCTTGAGGATAGGGAGACTATATTTTTCTGATTGTCTTGATTTTGGGTTCTTGGGGATAGGGAAATAGAGTTTGTTTTATTGTTCTGATTGAGGGCCTCCCAAGATTGTAAGACAAACCTTATGATAGGTATATAATCATGGATACCATAAGTTAGGATCATAGACGTCCTTTACACTTGAGGTTAAAGTGTAGAACTTTCTTATAAAAGTTTTTGTTTGTTTTGTTAGAAATTTTATAAATGTGTGTATTAATTTATTATACTTGTTTCAATAAGCTTTACATATTTCTATTATTCATTTTTGAAGAAAGTTTAAATTATTCTATATAAAATATTTCTTACTCTAGTAATAAAGTATTCTAGTAAAACTCTTTATTAGATATACTTTCTTAAAGGTACTAGGAAAATTTTAAGTTTAAATTTTATAAAGTACAATTCACCCCTCTTGTAGTATTATTAATACTCTTACAATCTAACACAAAAACTAAAATATTCACACATCAAAATATAATCCAATTCCTTTAATTAATTAATTAAATAAAATCATGGGAAATTTGTGAAGAATTTATGAATATTCAAGTCATTTTAAAATAAAAATATAAAGTGACATGGTTTATTTTTATGATTTATAAACCATGTACAATAATAAAAATTCTATTAAAAATTAAAAAAAAAATTAAAAATTTAAAACCCAGTTTATTTATAAATTAATTAAAAACAAACCCTTAAAAACAAGGATGTTACAAATTAGGTAAAATGAAATAATAATAATAATAATAATAATAATAATAATAATAATAATAAATTTAGATCATGTCATTTTCTTTTTCCAAAACATGTTACTTGAAAACACCTTAACTTATCTAGGGAATTAAATATTTTTTCATGAATTTAATAATAATTCCATAAAACTTAACAATAACTCTTCAAACTTAAAATAAAATCACACTAATCACACAAATATATAACAATCCCCAACCAACCCTTGGACTTACCATTTAATTAAATCATCATTGATCAATGATTTAATTATTTATTTAATATTACTCAATGAATTTTAATTTAACAAAAAAATATTGATTATAGAGGAAAACTAATATAATAAAACCAATAAACTAGTTAGTTATTTTAAATTTGAAACAAATAAACACATATTTCAAATACATTTCTATTTATAAAATCACTCAAAAAATGTGATTCCACCCAATTCAATATATCTTTAGAAGACATTTTAACTTATATTCAATTCAGAAACCTATGACTCAACAATCTTGGGTTTCTCTCTCTAACCAAAAAAATAAAAATTAAAATTAAAATAATATTTAAATAAAATTAATAAATTGAGTTAAACCAAAATAAATCACCTAGAGGGTGATTCAATAATGAAGGTTCCTCCAACAATAATCACAAACCTCATATTGATCTTATAGTGTAGCCAAATAAAAAACCACCTATATTTGATAAAGTCTTAACATGTTTATAAACACCCATGTATAATTATATTTATTAATGGTGGAGTTTTAATTTTATTTTGGGAATTATGTAATGAAAATTATGGGATCATTTTTTTAGAAATAGAGTAGGGGTAGTTTTTAATTTTGGTATTGGGTTAGGAACTTAGGGATTGGTAGATGAATTTTTTGGTGTTTTATATGTTGTTTAAGGTTTTTTAGGATATTTGAGTAAGTCTATGAGGTGTTATTTCTTGTAGTTTAAATTTTTAGATGACAATAGGCACACAATGGTGGTATCAGGTACTCAGTGTGGCTAGGTAGTGGGGGAGTGGTTCTAGATGGACCAATGGGTACCTGATGAACCTATAATGGATACCCAGTAGTCCAAGGACCAATTTTCATTAAAAAGAGAATTTTTTTATTCTATTATTTTAACCCCCAAAAATGGTTCCCTTAGGAATTCCCTCCATCAGTAATTTGAGATCCATCTCCTTGGATCCTCCTTGGTTTCTTCATCCTCTACCTTTTACTCCATTAATATATGAATTCTAAGGATTAATTTTCATTTTTGAAACCAAGATAATAATTTATCTTATTTCTCATATTCTCTTTTCTTTCTCTCTTCATTGATTTCTTTCTCTTTGGTTATGGTTTTTGATCTGAGATTTCACCAAGTCATGGTGAAATCCCATTTTAGCTTAGGGTTTCCTCTTCTCTTAGATAAAGGAATCTTAAATGAGATTTTTTATTTCTTTTAATAATTTTTTTTGATAATAGGTGATTAAGGTATGTTTTACCCTATGTATTTCATGATTTTAGAATGAATTTAAGGACGTCAAGGTTAAATTCCTTAGGTATTTTGGTGGTTATATTATTGGATGGATTTTAGGAGTTATCAACCTAGTTTTCCTTTTAGGTTTAGTTTTATTTGACTATTATGAATAATTTATAGGATTCCTTTGGTTATATAAATTTGGTTTGATGATTTTTGGAGATATATAATGATTTCTGAATGGTGTATAACTCTCTAATGGTTATGGCAGGTTATCTCAACCTTTTGGGTGAATTTTCAGGATATAACCAGTACATTCTTTCCACTTGTTTTCCAAACTATTAATAATGTTTGAAAAATTAATTTAAAAATTATGAATGAATAATTTTCAATGATATTTTCACATAAAATGCTAAATATTTTTAAATAGTATTTCATGTGAACATATGTAATGATTTTATTTTACACTTTATTTATTTTTAACTTTAGTTTTAAACCATTAGAAAAGCTAATTTCAGTAAAATATTGATTATTTTAACTTAAATTTTTTATATTAGATGTTATAATTAGTTTATTTCATAATTTTTTTAAGTATGTTTCATTAATTTTTCCATAAACTTATAGAACCTAAAAACTTTCTATGTCTTCTTTATAAATTTTCATTCTTTATATTATATAAGTTAATGCCTAAATACATTTATGGAATATAATATGGGTGGTAAGACATAAAAATGGATGTTGTTTTTCTTATTTCTTGGTTATGTAACATGTCTTTATTTTTATCAATCCATCCATTACTCTTTTTGAATTGATGTTTGGATTTAATAAGGAGAGTTAATATGAGTCATTCATGTTATTCCCTTTTAAATTCAATTAGAGAATATGATATGAAATTTAAAACTAAAGCTTAAATATTGTGTTCATGTTTTGTCAAGGAATTCTCTTTTTTACCCTTTCATCATGTTTTACCGAGGAATGAATTTCTTTATATTTTAACCTGAATGAATTATAATTCAACTAACTATACTTAACCTTTGTTTAAGTGATTTATTTTTTGGTAAGATAATGACTAAGTTGATTAAGTGGGAAGAAATGATCCAGTTCTTCAACTCATTTAGTTTCACCAACATGTTTTATTTTATAAATTAAACTTAAAACTTTATAAATATTGATTGTGTTTATATCTTATAGAATTTAGTGAATAACTGGTTTCCAAAATGATTTTAAATATACTGGATGTTTTTGTTGAAAGTAAATCCTTGGGTATTTCATTATTTAAAATGTTTTATTTAAAACACTCTTTTAATTAGAAATAAGATATATTATTTTTATGTTTTAAATTTTAAGAGTGTAAACCTTACTTTATTTAAATATGAGTGATATAAGTAAATATTTAATTTGAATAAACTATTTCCTCTCGAAACATTTTTTCATAATTTGAGTTTTAAAATATGAAAAACATTTTTAGATAGAAAACTATTAATTTTATATTAGTATGTGAAAAATTACTATTATACCAAATATTTTAATTTATTTGGGTTTTTATGATTATTCATTGGTTATGTATAACACTATACTTAACAATTTAGTTGGTTTACCACCATTATGGACTAGTTGTTATTAATGGTATATTTGTTGACTCATTTAGATTATCATTATTAAGTCTTAAATTTATGATTATACCATGATTTATACCATGTTTGGATTAAGGTTATTATCGTTGGTTGGAGTGAGTAACTCAAGAGGGGGTTAATTGAGTTCCAATAAAATTTCTGCTTAAAAAAAATTTAAAAATACAATCCAAAAAATTTAATAAAAACACCCAGTTAATTAAAATATTAGAAATATATAATTTTATTTTTTAAATAGATTCTCTAAGAGGGATCAATTCTTAGTTAAAATAATATTTTAAATCACTTTAACTTTTTAAACTAAATTACTTGATCAAACACTCTATATAAAACATAGATTAAGAATAACTATTAGAGTAAAGTTTTGATACATATTTAAAAAATATACTTTTGAACTTTAAAATAAATAAAAAAACTAATAAAATGTAGTGGAATTAAAACAAGGGGTTTGGTATCAATATAATACTTAATCCCCTCAACTTGGAAATCACTTACTTCCAAATAGTTTATTAAACAATAAACTTGATCCACAACCTAGATCAGGTTTTACAAAAAACAACACACAGGTAGTCCAGGCACAAAAACTCTTCCACAATTATACATGGGATAAAACAAGTACAAGTCACATATGAAATCTTTTATAGTTGTTGTGGATATTCAAATAAATAAATTTGAGAGAGAGTGTTAATAATTCTTTAGTTAAGTACAAGAGAATGTGTTTTATAGATAAATAGAGTAAAACTAAACATAGATCAAATATAAGGCACAAAAATAAAAATAAAAATAATAGAGATAGTAAAAAGTGATTTTCTTTTATATGAATTTCTTTAGATGTTTATAGATCCTATAATATTTCATTGAAAGGATTTTGAACAGGTTTCTCAAAATATACAAGAAAAAAGATTGTCACGAATCTCTAGAAAGTCCTTCTATTTTTATTCTGTAGATGTACGGAACCTTTCCACACATAGGTGTATTTGGATTTCTCTTGATTCAACATATGGAAGATTGTATTCTCTATAAATGTGTCACTAATATTAATTTCCTTTTTTTGTTACACTAGAACATGAGATATTTCTTCATAATTCATATAGGTGAAATCCCAATTATCTGTTGGATCTTCATACTGAGCACAAAATTAAGAAAGGTATAAATTTTTATTCAATGAATCTATGGAGTAGTTTAAGAAAAATTATTCTTAAATCCACATATGGCTGATTGAATTTAATTCCTTAAACTATCCACTAGAAGAATTAAATTTGAATAAGAGTATGGAAAGAAATGGTAAAAGTCTGGCAGAAGATCTATGAATGAAAGATCTATTTTGGTGGTAGATGATCTTGGGTGGTAGATGATTTTTGGTGGTAGATCATCTTTATGGTATCATAAGTGAACAATAACATAGACTGGTGGTAGCATGGTCTAGGAGTAGATCATTTCTGATGGTAAATGTGTTGATGATATACGTTCTGGCAGTAGGTCTATTTGACGGTAGATATGTTAGTGGTACATCTCTTCAGCAATAGATATATCAATGGTATATTTGTCAGGGGTAGCTCTCTTTAGTGTTAGATCTATCAATAGTAGATCTATTTAACTAATGATAAATTTATTAAACTAATGGTAGATCTTCTTGAACTAACGGTAGATCAACACTTGACCAAGTTTATACACAAAGTTACTTAAAATGATTTACTATCATAAAACGTTGATCTTTTTAGAAACATAACACATATGATTTTTGATCATTAAAATAAGAAGGTTCTAACAATCTCCCCTTTTTGATGATAAAAAATTATGGCATTTATAACCATGTAAAAAAATAAATACAAAAATAAGTATAGATGAATTTGAGAAGTGTTCTTATTAACATTGAAAAGTAATGTTCTACTTAACTTTTACAATTATGAATGTGAGAATTACCATCTTAAATTCCATTTAAATATAATCTTCCTTTTGGGATTATAAAAAAGATTTGGAAATAAAACAAAATACAAGTAAAAATATAAATATGAATAACATAGAATCTTTATTAGATATAATAGTCAAATATTACATCCAAAAAAGTAATTAAAGGTAAAATTAAAATCCCTATCAAAGAATAATCACTATCTAAACCACTATCATATTAATGGGAAGAAGGAACCAATGGATATTTTCCTTTACTAGTTATGAGAGAGTCAAAAGTGGAAGTAGAGGGCGTATAAGTAGATTGAGGAAGCTCTCAGATTTTGACAGGCCTGAGATGCCAAACTGCTTCAACTAGAGTCATGCCAAAAAGTTGAAACTAAGTAGGAAGAGGTCTAATAAAGGTGAATAAGTGAGAGAATACATGGGCATGTATTCATTTTACACTACTATAGTCCTAGAGACATACAAAAATGGATTTATCAAGTTAACAAAATATGTAATGATGTTGCCACCATGCTCCGTTGTTGCAAAGAAATCCTTCTTCTCTTCCGTAAAAAGTTTGAGTAGAGGAGAAAAAAAATTGAGCTAATTTACTTTATCCTTGAATTCCATGGTCACATAGGTAGTCTTAGATTCTTTTAAAGAAACTTAATGTTTGAATTAAGCTCTTGATTGGTATAAATTTTGTAAAGTTAATATTTAATGGCTTTAGTGATAGTCTCTCTATTAATTCTAACCTCATTAAAAAATTTTCTAACCAACATATAAATATGCTTACCATAGGATTTTATCTACCGAAGTTCCTCTTGGTGAGATGTAGAAAGTGTACCCAGGATATAATTCATATCTTTTATGAAAATGGAACAAATCTCATAAACATTAATAGAATAAGTAGGAGGTGGAGCATGAAGAGTGGAAGCATCAGCTATAGGTAAAGACTCCAATATCTACAGAAGTGATAAGTTCCCTTTATTAAAGTTCTACCTCATTTAGTTCGTGATGTATTTGAATTATTCAATCCCATTATCCAACCACCTGTTCCCAATCTCCAGTCATTTCATTTCAAGATCATATTAGGCTGGATATGAGAGATCACTAGCTCAAATATCCATATGGTATTAACTTCACCCAACTTGGTTTCTCAAGGATGTGTGGATTTAAGAATACCACTAATATATTATAGAATCCTAACTCTAAAATAATCCAAATATTATTTAGTAACATGATTAGAGGGTATATGAGTAGAAGGCATAGGATATAGAATCCTCTCTTAGATAGTTAGGTCATCCTCCATATGTTCATATTCAGCTGCATGAACACATGAGGTCACCAATCATTTTTTTTCATTTTCTAAAAGCCGGTTTAAGGGTTTCCGGTACCCATTACATAAATTCACAACATCTCATCACAACATCCAAACAAATTCAAATTTCAATTTCAAAATATCCATCCAAAAGACAACTGTTCTCATGCTCCGCACCTCCATCGAGTCGTGTGCCCATCACTGTTAGAAAACCGTGATGTAAGCCGGTGAAGCTGACATTTTCGTCGAACACCAACAAACCCCATATTCACCATCTCCATCAAAGTAAAATCCATAGCCTACCTCCATGTATCAAACTATGCAAAAAAGATATCCGCTTCAACCAGAACGCGATCGATCTCACCATTATCTGTCGTCTTGGTCTAGGACCAAAACGAACAACCTCCAAGGACAAGAATAACCAGGACACAGCCGAATCTCCTCCCAAAAACATCAAAAACACAGAAAGAAAATTTGAAAAGGGAAGACAAGACAATTCCTTCGCAAAACACCATCAACCAGAGAAAAAAAATCAAACCCCATCTTGCCAAGACACGAGTTGGAAGGAAGAAACCAAATCATATCTGAACTGGTCATGGAAAAATCCACAAAAACAAAAGAATAACATCGGTAATCAAGCCATACCGCACATAGAGCACCACTTCCTACGAACCCCACCTTCCAAGAACAGGGGTTTGTCCGAAAAACCCTCCTGCCGTCATCCTTATCTTCTCAAAACAAAACAAGCTCCCAACACCGCCATCTGAAAAAACTATAGATGCAACGCTCAACCTCCAAACTCCCATATCTATGGCCGAAGTGAAGATCTCAAACCACTGGTCCAGGGAATCAGGCGTAGAATCAACACCGAGTCGTGAAGACCCTAGTGCGCGCAAGACGAGCTGATACAAGGCCGCAACAGTATAGAGAACACCAACTCAAACCACCAAACCGGGGAGGAAGGAGCGTAGATCCGGGATAAAGGAGGCGGTGTGAGAGAAACCCTAGCAGAGCGCTATGCCCCTTACAGGATCATCCCCGAGGTATAATAATCTTAAAGTGGTCATATATCGACTGAACACATGAGGTAAAGGCTTCTAACTGACCAACCTTATCTATATGTTCAACCAAATTCCCCTTAAGATATTTTCTATTAACATAGATAGAATTTACACCATGATTAGGTGGACTGCTATGATCATCACCATCATCTGACTCTGACTTTGAATAGTCAATTACTAGCTAAGAAAATCCTGGGGACTTATCCCCCTTAGAAGATGTTCTCTCCTCATACATTTCAGAAAAAAATTCTTCAACATGAATCTTAGAAGCTTGAACCTCATCACCATTTCCATTTTGAATTATGGTATCACTAAATTCTAAAGAAAATTGTTCATCAATAGGAATAGATCATTGAATAATAGAAATATGTTGAGTAAAACTAGATCTAACCTCATCCTCAAAATTTTCTAAAGAAGAATCACAAAGAGAATAATATAACTGCTCTCCCTCAATAGCACCACTACCACCACCATTCTCAGATCCATCAGATCCATCAAATAGTTCAACCACTTCTATTGAACTCTCAGAATAACTCTTATTTGGTTCTTCACCTGAGACTTTAGTCTCTTCATAATTTTCAGATTTACTAAGAAAACTTTCTCTATCAGGAAGAGAGAGAGATATGGACTAACGAGTCTATAAGAAACATAAGGGATCTTGACCATATCAGGGTCACTTCCTTAAAATTCTAAAATATCCACTGACACTTATATAACTCCATATTATTCTTCCTCAACTTAATTATCAAAGGAATAAACTACAACTTAATCTAGATCCAATACACAATCAACCAAGTCTTTAGGTCTAGAAGGGTCTTCACATGGTTGAAATTACCATATATCTTATAATTGTCAGCCACCCATTTCTTTAACTAAGGGTTTCATTTACTTTCACTCCCTTATAGGTAATTTGAATTAAGAAGTAACCTCCACAATTGATCAAAATATCTTTATCTTTAGGCACTAGATATTTGGATTCCAACATAGATGAAATTAATTTAGGATAGATCAAGGAATTAGATCTAGATGAGGTCTTAATCATCTCCATCATGTGGACCATAAAATATCTACACATGTTTATCTTATCTTATATTTTCATAATAAATAACAAGAACACATCTTGTTAGCTCATGATGCTAAATTCCCCCTTCCAGGTACAAATCATATGTTGGATAAATTTAAAAATCAATATACACTCCCCATAAATTTATATAACAGTGGGCATCCATACAAAAAAGTTTCTAGTTAAATCCATAAGGGCATACTTATATATGAAAAACTCACTATTACTGGGAATGAAACCTTGAAAATCATAAAAAATACCTCTATGAGGTATATTGAGACATCTCGCCCATTTTTTTAAATAAAAGATCACTTATTTTCCAATGATCATAATTTTAATAATATATTTATTCTCACCAAAACTACACTATGCATAGTGGTAAAACTGGTGAACCAACCTAGGATAGAATGATCGTTCATTCCACAAAAACCATTTGATCCATCTTTGGTCCAAGATCACTTTTAGTAATAGAAACTTACTTGAAATCAACCATTCAGAATCTATCTCTTTTTTAGAAACAAAAAAACTAGTTGAGAGTTATGGGTTCTTTGGTTTGAAAAAATAATTTTGATTAGATTCATCTCAAGATTTATTCATGGAATGTGGTCCTTTAGAAGATGAAATCAAGGCTTGTTTCACTGTCACCATCTTCATACTGGTTCAAAGGAAGATGGGAGAATATAAGGAAGGTTACAGGTTGATTGAGAAAGGAAGATGAAAGGATTTAAGGAAGCACGAGTGAGAGGGTTATCAAATTACAATTTAATCCAATTTTATCATTTCGGGATTTATAATTGAAAAAATATAATAAAATATACATAAATAAATCTAATAAAAATTTAATCATATAAAACGTGAGAGGTAGAAAAATCAGATGGTAGATCTCAAAAGGTGAATCACTAATTGAAGATTACCAAAAGTGGATCACCAATGGTGGATCAAAAATGGTCAATCACCAATGGTGAAACACATGATTCTTAGATATGTTTATCATACTTTTATTATCACAATTTATAGGGACATGGCTAAATTGATAACCATAGTCCAGTAAAGTGTGTTTCATCCACATAATTTGTACACAAAAAATTCCTGCAATTATGTACTCAACCTTAGTAGTAGATAGTGTAACATAATTTTTCTTTTTTACTACACCATGAAAATAGTGACTTGCCCAAAAGAATACACGTTCCAAATGTGACTTTTCTATCTAACTTAGAACCACCAAAATCCATATCTAAATAACTCACTAAATCAAATACTTGTCCTCTAGGATAAAATATTCCTAAATTGGTTGTATACTTGGGGTACTTAAAAATTATTTTATCAGTAAGAAAATGCGACTCTTTAGTATTTTCTCAAAAATGAGCACACATACATACACTAAAAATAATATCTAGTTGACTAGAAGTTAAATGAAGTAAACTTCTAATCATACCTATATAATTGGTTTGATCAACTAATTTTCCAATTTCATCAAGATCCAATTTACAGGTTATACTCATGGGAGTATCGATACTCTTTGCGCTATCCATTCCCAAACGTTTTAAAAAGTATTTGGTGTACATAATTTGATTTAAAATAATCCCATATTTATTTTGAAAAATTTTAAAACTAAGAAATAATTTTAACTCACCCATTAAACTCATTTAAAATTCACTTTGCATCATTTTCAAAAAATTAGTACACAAATAACTTCTAGAAGATCCAAAAATTATATCATCAACATAAATTTGTACTACCAAAACATCTTTTGAAATTATTTTTATAAATAAATTAAGGTCAGCTATGAATTTTAAAAAACTATCATAAATCAAAAAAGAGATGAGCCTATCGTACCAAGATTTAGGATCTTGTTTTAAACAATATAAAGATTTTTTTTTAATTTAAACACATGATTTGGAAAATGAGTATTTTTAAATCAAATGGGCTATTCAAAAAAAACATACTTAACTATATAACCATTTAAGAATTCACTATTAACATCCTTCTGATATAGTTTGAAATTAAAATGCATTGCATAGGAAAGAAACATTCTAATGGATTCAAATCTAGCTAATGGTGAAAATATTTCCTTATAGTCAATACCTTCTTCTTGAATATATCCTTGTGTAACCCATCTAGATTTATTTCTAACTATGGTTCCTGACTCATAAAATTTACTTCTAAACACCCATTTAGTACCAATGGTTATAATTTATTTATAACTATCCACCAGTTACCAAACTTTATTTCTTTCAAATTTATTGAG
Organism: Viscum album; assembly: GCA_963277665.1. NCBI lineage: Eukaryota > Viridiplantae > Streptophyta > Magnoliopsida > Santalales > Viscaceae > Viscum > Viscum album. The sequence goes on from OY728152.1 coordinate 1,648,367,889, forward strand.
TTCTTCTTGAATTTCCATTACCCATAATTCATCATTAATTACATCATTGATGTTATTAGGTTTAAGATGTGAAAAAAAGAATGATGTTCAACCTAATTTCTAAGAGAATCTCTAGTTTATGTCACTCTATCTAGGTCTCCAACTATAACATCTAAGGGATGATATCAACGAGTCCTAATGGTTCTATGAAAATAAGGGTTAGATATTTCATTATCCTTTGTAGGTTTGGGTTTGGTAATTTCATCAGAATTGGCATATTTTTTCTTCTTATTTTAGAAAATTGTGAGAAGGTTTAACATTTATATTTAGATTAGATAGATCATCTTAAAGGTTTTCTAAATAATTCTTAGACTCATGTGGATCTATTTCATCAAACTTGACATGTACATATTCCTCCACAATCTTAGTCCCTTTATTAAATACCCTAAATGACTTACTAGATGTTGAATATCTAAAGAAAATTACTTCATCACTCATGGATGAAATTTTTTCCTGATTATTATTTGTATTTATAATAAATAATTTTCAACTAAAAACTCTAAATTAATTAACATTTTTTACTTTTATTCCATAATTCATATGGTGTTTTATTTAAAATTTCTCAAATTAAAACTCTATTGATTATGTAGTAGGTTGTATTCATAGATTCTGCCCAAAAATAAATACGTAAATCATACTCATTAATTATGATCTAATCAATTTATATAATGGTTATATTTCTACCTTCTATTACACCATTATGATTTGGGTTTCTAGGAGAAGAAAAGTTACGATTATAGCCATGTTGTGAGAAAAATGATTCAAAATCTGGATTTTCAAACTCATGAGCATGGTCAATCTTAAGGTATTATTTCTAATTCCACTAATACTTTCTACAAATTTAGCATAGTTAGAAAATTAGGTACAATATTAACTTCTGTGAGCTAGAAAGAATACCCAAGTGTATCTAGAAAATTCATCCATTAAAACATAAACATAGTGCTTCTAATTTAATCTAGACACTATAGAGGGTCCAAAAAGTCCATGTGAACCAATTATAATGGTTGAGAAGTTGAAACTTATTTAGTTTATTTAAATTATTTTTTTCCCTTTTTGACCTGGGTTACAAGCTTTATCATCTAGGAATTATAGTTTAGAATGATCCTAGACTAATCCTTTCCAGTTATCTTTATAATAGAATTGATTTTTTAATGAAACAGTATCATATGACAAATCCAAGAATCTTTATGAAAGGCACTTATATGGGATTTTTTTTGAGAAAAAATGGAATATATATGAACTACATATACATTATCATTTCTCAAAGCAGTGAAAACTAAAGAATTTTCAGAATTAAAAACTTTATAGGAATTATTTTCAAACTTAACATGGAAACCATCATCACATAACTGTGATATTCTAAGTAGATTATACTTTAATACATCTATAAATAAATATTTGGAAATTAAAACTATATTAGAGCTACCAATTTGACCAATTACAATTATTTTTATTTTGGCATTATCACCGAAGGTGACATGTCCACCATCAACCTTGATAAGGTTCTTGAAACATGAATAGTCCCCAGTCATGTGTCTGGAGCATCCACTATCTAGATACCATAAGTGATTATTGGAGCTTTTCAAGTAGGTTTTCTATAAAATATATTTTAAACCAAAAATGAATTTGGTACCCAAATTTTCTTGGGTCTATAGATGTTAATAATAAGGGATTTTGGAATACATAATTATTTAACAGGTTTCTTGTAGGTAGATTTGTCTTGTATCTATCTTGAAGTTCATTGAAGGTATCTTAAAACATGTTACAATATTCAAAAATTTCTTCACTAGACACGTTTTATTCACTTTTTTCATTTTGGAAAAAGGTTATAATTATGAATAGGAGATGTTGAAAAAATATTATCCACCTCAGATGTGTTTTTCATAAAACACATATTAGATCCATCATGGTTTTCTTCTCTTCTTGAGTCTGAATCAATTTAAATAAATTTTGAAGAACTCAAAGTTTCTTTCATATCCTTTTTATACCTCTTATCTATTTCTTCATACTTTTTATTAAACTTTAACTTAAGATAGTCTTCTTTGATATGACGTTTTCTCTTGCATTCATAATAAACTATTTCATTTGTATTATCATACTTTTTCTATTATTTTCTCCGGTTACCTCTATTTTCATACTTGTCTTTGTATTTTGGATTCTTGAATAATTTATTCCTTTTTTCAAATTTCTTGAATCGTCTGGATAAGTGAGCCATTTCTTTATCACTATTAGAAGATGATTCTCCCCCACATGAGTTGTCTTCTTTAATATCCCTTTTTTGATTTGAATTGGAAGTCTTAAAAGCTACTTAATTTATCTCTGGCTCATCTTCATCTTCTCTGTTCACTTTGAGTTCCTCTTTATACATCATAAGATTTATTATTATCTCATTAACTGTTAAATTATTTATATCACATGATTCTCGAATTGAAACTGAATTTTCTCTCTATATTTTTGGTAAACATCTCAGTAGGTGCATCACTTGATCTTTGTTAGTAATTGGTTTCCCTAGTGAATGCATAGTGTTCAAAATCTCATTGAAACTAAGATACATATCAAAAATTGATTCATAAGGTTTCATCTTAAAGGTATCATATTTAATAGTATAAGTATTTAAACACATTTCTTTGACATTTTATGTTCTTTCATGAGAAACAACCAAGGTATCCTAAATCTAAAATTTAGTGGTACATGAAGATATTATATTAAACTATTTATCTCATAAAGAATAATAAATATCATTCATGACTTTATAATTATTATCACATGCTACTTTATTAGGATTACTCCATTTATCTCTAGTAGTTTTGGGTAGTTCATATTTATTCTTAATGATAGTCCAAATTTGAAAACCTATGATTTCAATGTGAAATTTCATTTTAATCTTCTATTGAGCATAATTAGCGCCATTAAAATATGGAGGTCTATTAGTGAAAATTACCTCTTTTCTATTATTACTCATAAAGAATTAAATTTAAAATAAACAAAAATTTAAGATCTTTAAATAACAACTAGACAATAGTAAATTATATTTTGAAAAGACCTATGATACCAAATATTAGTCAGAGTGGGTAACTCAAGAGGGGGGGGGGGTGAATTGAGTTCCCAATAAAATTTCTATTTAAAAAAAATTTAAAACTAAAATCCCCCAAATTAATAAAAAACACCAGGTTAATCAAAATAGTAGAAATATATAATTTTATTTTTCAAATAGATTCTAAAAGTAGGATCAATGATCAATTAAAATAATCATTGAAATCACTTTAAATTTTGAAACTAAATTACTTGATCAAATAATCTATATAAAAGATAGATTAAAAATAACTATCAGAGTAAATTTTTGATATAGATTTTAAAACAAATATAAATTTTAACTTTGAAATATAGAAAAAAAAACTAATTACACACAACATAATTAAAACAATGGGTTCAGTCTCAAGCTAATACTTAATCCCCTAAACATGTAAATCACCTACTATCATGAAGTTTATTAAAAATTAAACTTGAACCACTATTTGGATCAAGGTTTATAAAAAATAAAACACATGATATCTATGAACAAATCCTCTTACAGAGTTATATATGGGATAAAATAAGTAAAGGTCATACCCAACCTCTTCTATAGTTTTTGTGGGTATAAAAATAAAGAAATTTTAGAGAGAGTGTCGATCACTCTCTAGTTAAGTATAGGAGATAGTGTTTTGTAGATAAAAAGAGTAAAAAAACACATCTAAAATATAATACACAAACAAAAAGATAAAATTAATAGAGAAAAGAAAAAGTGATGTTGTTTGATCTAAATTTATTTAGATGTTTAGAGGCCCTCAAATCTATCTTTGAAAGGAGCTTGAACAGATGTCTCAAATAATGTAGGAAAATAGATTGTCATAAATATCTGTAAAGTCCTTATGTTTTTAGTCATTTGATGTCCAGAATCCTTCCACATATAGCTGCATTCATATTTCTTTTGATTCAATTTATGAAAGACTATATTCTATGTGAATGTGTCACTTCTATTGGATTCCTTTTTTTTACACCTGCACATGGGAGAGTTCTTTAGAATTTATACAGCTACAGGTACAATTATTTGTTGGATCTTTTTATTGAGAAAAAATTTAAGAAATTTATTAATTTGTATTCAATGCATATATGAAGTAGTTTAAGAATAATTATTATTAAATCCACATGCAGATGAATGAATTTAATTCCTTAAACTAGCCATTGGAAGAATTAAATTTGAATAAGATTTTGGACAGCAATAGTAGTAGTCTAGGGGTAGATCTCTGATTGGTAGATCTATTCTGGTGGTAGATTCTCTCTGGCAGTATATGAGTTTTGGAGGTAGGTCATCCTAATGGTAGAATCTGCGAATGGTAGCATAAAATGGATGTAGCACAATCTATAAATAGATCATTTATAATGGTAGGTGTTCTGATGGTATATGTTATGATGTAAGATCTATCTTGCAATAGATATTTCCGCGATATATCTCTTTAGTGGTAAATATGTCAATGGTAGATCTTTTAGTGGTAGATCTCTTCAGTGGTAGATCTTTAAATGGTAGATATATTGAACTAATGGTAGATTTATTGAACTGATGGTATATCTTCTTGAACTAATAGTAGATCAACACTTGACCAAGTTTGTATACAAGTTACTTAAAATTATTTACTATCATGAAAAATTAAGGTTTTTAGAAACATAAAAAACATGATTTGTGATAGTTAAAATAAGGATGTGCTAATAATTATGGTTTTTTCTATGTTGTATATTCTCCATGAATTAACTTGTTTACATATCATGTTTACATATAACACAAATTTATATTATGCTATTATAATGGTTAGAGATATACATACATGTATGTTATTACCTTGTAATATTGTGCATTTTGATTCCATAATGAGTGATGTATACATGATCATGGTTTCTTATTTAATATATTGAGCTTTTGAAAGTTGATATATTATTTTTATAGGTTGTATAAATAAAAATTTCATATATTGATAGATAGGTTGATGAGATGGTATGGGATCACAACATCCCAACTTAGTATACCCTTTCCACTATTCCCAAGGAGAAAAACTGAAATATTTCCTTGACCATATATACATGACCCCATAACCTAATGGTATAAGTGTTACACCCTAAATTAGTCTCTAAGACTCCCTAAATGGGATGTGCATTAGGTTTCCTGAATGGAGTGACCACTCAGATTTTGTGCTAGGCTCGAATCAAGTTTGTTCAGCTATGGACCCTCCTAGTATAATAGGTTAATTTTTTGGTATATATTCATTAGTAATCAGCTACTATTATTTGATTTTTTTTCTATGAATATATATTTTTTATATGTATTTAAATGACCAGTCTTGTTCATGTATACACCTGTTTATTCACTATTGAGTTGAGACACCATTAGTGGTGCCCTACTAAGTATTTATGCTCACACATTTCATGAACACTTTTGTGTGAATTTAGTTTCTCTTGATGCATTTTAGGATACTGTATATATATATATATATTACTACCTAGTGGTATATTGGAATGGGTTTGTTTATTTAATCTCCATGATTTATAAGAGTGGGAGGCCATGTTTGGGAGGTGTAGTATTAGAACATAATCTATTATATTTAGTTATACATGAATCTAGAAGTGTGTTTACATATATATTGGTTTTATGTTTTGATTTCATTCATATAAAGATATCATTGTTTATTTTATGTTATTATCTAGTTATAGTTGAGTATCTTATTTATTTGTCTTACGAACATCCAACTTATTAGAGAGTCATTACACTTTCCAAGAGGAATCCAGTTAAAACTTTTTATGCTAATCAAGTTATTAAATAATTCCAAAATGATAAATTGAGACCCATGGTTCCAATATCTATCCCCTAGGGATTTTGGAACTCTCTTGGGGTCAGTGATGACTAAAATCAGATAGTATTTGAGAATCTAGGTTAAGATCATTACAAAGTGGCATCAAAGAAATTTTTGGTTTTTTTTTTGGATTTTCTAGATAGGAGATAGGATTATAGAGACTTTAGAAGTAACCTATAAAATGTTTGATTAAATTATTTATAGAATAAGAAAAAGTTAATTGGGGTTGTCCAGACTTTGAGTACACACCATAGGTTAACACAAGGGATTTTATCAAGAATCTCAAGTATGATATGGCATGACTCAATAATTTTCATTAGGCTCAGTTGGGAGAAACTTTATATTCCTATTCAATAATCATACTATTTAGTGTCACATTAGTACATGTGTATCTTATTTATATTATAATTAATATATGTGAATGTCCTTAATTAATAAAATAATTACTAATAAAGTAATTATGGTTTTTCCAAACACCTTACTAGATACTATTTAATTAATTAAAGCCACTATCAAGCATATCTATATTGATAATGCTTTCTTATTTTTTTAATGATGTATTATATAACTGTTATGTGATTTTAATATTTAAGTATCATGATTTTTTATCTAGTGTTATCTAAGGAGCATGTTATCACTTATTTTCTATTATTCATATCTTGTAAAAACAACTATGATTTGGATTTTAAATCATGATATATATTAATTTTTTGACACTGTTTTTTATAATTGTTAAATAATATATGTACTTAAGAACACTATTTTTTTATTTGTTAGTAATGTATTATCAAAACCATTTCAAAATTTGGTTTTTGAGCATGTTACTAGTAATTTACTTATCACGTTCTCATGAATCTATGTTAATGTAGAGGATTGATTATATAAATGAATTGATTATTTTTAAAAGTAAATAAAATGGTTTAACACCCTTATGTTTTAAATGGTAAGTGGATATGAAAATCAATAGTTATTTAATAATTTTTTATCTATTATAAAGTAATACTAGGAAGGTATTTTATCAAATATAATTTATAAAATTAGATAATTTTTTTTAATTTATCATTTTGAAAAACAATTGACACGTGATTTATAAAATCAAAATTTAATTTTATATAAAAATATTTGACATGTAAATATTTTTGATAAATTAAAATTCAGTGGTAAGATATGTTTAGGAAAACCTTGGATAATTCTTATAGTGGGGGAGTAACATGAGGTTTTACTCAACCAATTATCAATATTTTGGGTATTTTAGATATGTTAGTGTATCTTTTTTATATTATAATACGATGGAAGTTAGTTATTTTCAATGGTTTTGGGAGTCATGCATCATAAGTATGGTAGATTATTCAGGATGGGAGTAATGGATTTTTTATGAGAATATAATTCAAATTTTCAAGGATGAAAATTTTTATGGTGAGGAGGTTGTAAATGTGGAATTTGAATTTTATTTTGTTAATTAGGTAATGGAAAAGGTTGGATCATTTTATTTTTATATTTAGATAAGGGGTCATTTTTTGTTTTGGGATCCAGTTATGAATTTTGGGGTTATTGGATAAAATATTAGTTATTTTATATGTGGTTTTAGGTTTTTTATGAAGTTTGGGTAACTCTAGGAGGTGGTGTCACCTGTATATTAAAACTAAAAATGACACTAGGTACTTGGTGGTGGGTGCCGAGTGCTAGATGTGGCTAAGAAATTAGGGGGTGGTTGAGGAGGGACCACTGGGTACCTAATGTACTTTTAATGGGTACCTAATGGCCCCAAGTCCAATTTTCATTATTGAAAGATAATTTTTTTCTTCCATTTTTTAATTCCCAAAATGGGTTCCATAAAACATTTCCTCCCTTTTACATTTGATATCCATCTCCTTAGATACTCCATGGCTTCTTCATACTCTCCTTTTTCCTCCTTTAAAATATAGCTTCTTAGAATGGCCTTTCATCACTAGAACTAGGGAAACACTCTATCTTATTTATAATATTCTTATTCCCCCATCACCCATGATTTTTTTCTCCTTGTATAGGTTTTTTGATTTGATATTTCAAAAACCCATGGTTAACTCCAAATTTTGGATTATAGATTCCTCTTATCTTAGAAAAAGGAAACATAAATGAGATATTTTATTTCCTTTAATGTTTGTTTTGATACTAGGTAATTGAGTTATTATTTACCCTATGAATTTTATGATTTTATAATGAATCATAGGATGTACAGGTTGAATTACTTGGGAATTTTGGTGGTTATAGTATTAGATGGATTTTAGGAGTTATTTTCTAAGTTTTTCTTTGAGGTTTAGTATTCTTTGACTATGATGAATGATTCATTGGATTAATCTGGTTATGAATTTTTTTAATGATTTTAGGCTCTATTTGGTGATCATTGTAAGGTGTGAAGGTCACCAATGGTTTTACTAGGTTGTAACACCCTAAGATTTCAGAATATATTTTATTTTAAATAAACATTTTACCAATAGACTATTTCAAACACAATACTGAAACCAAAAAAATATAGACCATTTTAGGGTATCTATTGAATTTAAGGGTATAAATAGTGGTAATGGAATTATGAAATATAATTATATATATATATATATATCATAACAAAATAAAGTTTGTTTTAAATATCAACTCAACTAGTGGAGCTAAACAACTAATAAAATATTTTTTCTAAAATTTACATTTTTTACAAGTATAATACATTTTGGTATTAATAAATTATTAAAACTATTTTAATTAGAATTTTTTAGGAAAAAATAATAATAATAGATAATATACCAAAAAATGTTTCCCTATAAAAAAAGTTTTCACTATATTTTATGTTTTTAATTAAAAATAAAAAATATAAATTTTAGGATGTGAATTTTAAAAAATTAACTTCATTTTTGGATTTATCATAGAAATATTATCTTAATATAATTTTTTTTATTTTTATTAAATATTTTTAGGTGAATTGTGAAAATACCATTTATACAAATAACATGAATTTTATGACACTATTTTTAAAAAAGTATGAATTGTAAATTAATGAAAACTTTTTATAAAACTAAATATTTATTTTATAATTTAATTTTCTGAATTTACAAACCCATATTTTACAATTTTGAACTTAAGTTATATTTTTCATAAAAATTGTTTTAATACATTATGCATTTTTTATTTTAAAATTAATTTTAACCACTTTTAGAAAATTAATATAATAAAATAGATTTTAAATTTAGAATCATTGGGTCCAATTTTTATTAATAAGGATCAATTTATTTTAAAGCGTAAAATATAAACTAATTTGCTAAAAAATAGTTACCTCAGTAAAAATAAAAATGGGTTAAAAAAGGTTTACCCAAAAGGGAAAGACAACAAACATGTTTAAAAAATGTGTGGGAATGGGTGTTTGAGGCCTTGATCAACATTATCCCTTAACCTCTCAATTAATTTCTAATTTTTTAGATACTTTCTTTGAGAGAGACTTTACATTATTAAAAACTTTTTAGTATTTACAAAAATGTCATCCCTTTTCACTTATAAAAGGGGAACTCGCCTCCTTACTTCCCCTCACACCAAAACTCACTTATTTCAATGCAAAAGCTATCCAAAAATATCATAAAAATTATTATACACCTTCAATAGGTACTTTTCTTCTCAAAATACTATCTCTCAAAGGATTAACCCCATTTACAATAGAGATAATCCAAGAAGTGAGGTATTAATTTCTAATGACTTATTTCTCATTTATATTTATTTATGTGCATTTATTCTTCCTCAAATTCAGTTACACCATTATAAAATGATAACATCAATATCATTAGTATACTGGTATGTTATTATAATTATGGTACAATCATTAACCACCTTTCCCTTTTTTATTAATTAAAACGAAACTATCATTCGTGCATTGTGCGGACTGCAACCTCCACAACACAATGTGTTTCATTTTCCTTAACTACCTTACAAGGCTATTAATAATTGGTAATTTAATATATAAAAGTATAATATTTATGAAATATTTTATATTTTTAAATGATATACTATATTACTCTTTTTCCTCATTCTATAGAAAAATAATTCAATATCCTCATATATGTGAAAACTACCACCTCCATGAAACAACTGACTTCAATATTTATTTCCATCAACACCATACATGGATGATCATGATAATTATTTTAATGTATAAATATAATTTTTATTAAATTATTAATGTTATTTAAAGAAATATTGTACAACTAATTAAAAATATGAGCAATAAACAACTGTGATAAATTCAACCATCCAAAAGAGAATTCTATGAGAAAAAATGATTTCTCTGTACTAAGATTTAACTTATTAGTTATCTTATTCTTATAATTATTTCCAATTATAATATATTTTCCAACAATTTTTTTTGGTGGTGTTTTGTTCATTGGTATAATTTTGGGGGTTTTAATGGTCACACAATCATTCACGCCAAGTTCATTATTTTTGAATAGCCTCCAATAGGTTTTGTTCATAGAGGTAGAAAAACCCAACAATTCCCTTATTCGAGATGTTTCATGAACCTAATTTACAAAGGTAGTTGGTCATTAGGAAATAGTTCCAATGAAACTTAGTGACTCATATTGGTCAAAAGGATGGGAGGTCGGGCTCATCAAAACTTTTGGGGGGAATTTTTTACTACTCTAGGACTCTCTGAAATATTTAATAAATATTCCTGAATACTTCACTAATTCTATAGTATGAAATGGGTATCCCTTGAGTTAGAAATAAATTATTAGCATGTATTTAATTTAGAATCATCTGTATGTATCTGAGGTTCTTCATCAATGGATATATCTGTATGTATTTGAGATTCTCCATCAATGGTACCCTTTTATGAGTAGATTAGGGATTCTTTTGTCGTTTATTACTATGTTGCTGGTTTTAAACCACACAGTGGGGAACTCTAGAGTTTATCATTATCTAGGGAGACATGATCTGTTTTGATGTCAGAATCAGGTCTATAAGATGTATTTTCAACGTATCCTTATAAAAGAAATCAGAACCCACGTAGTTCAGTGACACTTAATAAGACACATCATACCTTTTAAGGTCATGTGATGGGGACCAAACCATGAAATTTAATGTCATGTGGAAAATACATCTAGGTGGAAGTTTCCTAGTCAAATTTTTTTTTGGGACTTATACTGAGGTGGCCCAAGGAACTTGAAAGTGATTTGGGCTCCCAGTTTATACATGAACCTACTAAAAATGTGGCCCAGAGAGAATTAGGGTTGATTTTGAGGTGTTGGGTTTGGACCTCATGGATACTTCCTACGTATCCCATTTGTATGAGAATCAAATCCCACATAGTTAGGTTGGGATGACCCATGCCTATAGAGGTCCCATTAAGGTTTGACTTATAGGGAATGTGGCCCTTTGAGAGGATTGAGTTGGGGCTTATACCATATATGATACCCTTTGACTTGCTTCATTAGGAATTTGAACCCTTTGTATATCAAGGTGTGGTTTTGAGGATTACACTGAATAAGAGAATTCCTTGGCATTGGATACATATATTTGAGGTCCTATGCCTATGGAGGCCCTTTGAAGGAAGTCGAGAGGAAGATCTGGAAAAAAATATTTGTCGAGACATGCATCAGACTGTGTGGATATTAGGATCATAACTAACCTCTAAGCCCACATGAGTCATTCTCGAATGTGAGATACAAGAGGAAGAAAAATATCCAACAAACCACATAGTCCCTTATTCACTGGTGGATGAGTTCAGGCGATGATATAATAAGAAAGGGATTTGATGTGCCCATATCCTCTCTCTATTTGTATCCAGGATAGTCACATCAGACTACCTATTTGGATATAGACCTAAAATAAAGGCTAAGTAATTAATCTAGGATGGATTCCCTAGTCTAGTTCTAGGTAATAGAGGATGATAATCCACTAATCCTCAAATGGAAAAGAAAGCGTGATCCTATCCCTCCTCACTTGGAACCGGAGGTCCGAGGTCTTAGAGATGACGGGGGAAGGACATGGTCCCAACCCTTTTATCTAAGACCAGGAGGTCACTAGAACTTATCCCAAGGTAGTAATCCTAATGAATGATGGGATTCATAACTTTATGAACCCCTAGGAACCTACCCATCAGATATGACAAGTGTGGGAAACCTTTGACCAATGGAATGCATAACCAAATGGGAGACATGCTGGTATGTCCCTTTCCATGGTTGTGAAAGTATAGAGTCTTAGGTGGAGGATTCAATTTGGACCTCCTCATATGATAGATCCAAAGGAAGGGGATCCCTACCATTGGTGGATTAAATATGGATTAGAAGGTATCTCACATAGGCCAAGGCTTGGTGAGAAGAAGGTGCTTCACATAAGGTGAATTTGGAGGAAATGGAAGCAATTTGTATAGGGGTATGCCTACACGAGTAGGAGATGCCTTGGATGATGGAAAACTTGTGAAAAACACCTGGACAAGGCTTTGATTTAGACACCAAGGGTTCCCTTAGGTGTCCCTGGAAGCGTATTTCATAGGACCTAGACATGGGGAGGGACCTTCATGCTGGTTTTTGTCAACTAATGGGAGGGGTTCCTAGAACATGTGTCTTGTGTTTTAGACCCCAGAGGGACTTTGATCCCAATATCCCCCTTGATTCCCTCTTCGATCAGGTTTTAGAGGGATACTTGAAATAGTTTTTGAGGGCCTGGTTGAAGGGGTTGCACAAGAAGATCTCTAAAGCTTCTTCCATTTTACAACCTCTCAAATGAGGAGCACCAGGGTCCTATTTATAGGCAAACATGGTACCCTACTCAAAGGAAGTCACTAGAACAAGTACATGACATATTTACTCAATTTAGGTGTCATGCGTAGTGGTGGCTACACCTTCTAAGTTATGTAGGTGGTCTTGCGTGAGCCATCTAGTACGCATGTTGGGTGCGCGCAAGCCAAATTAGGCAAGTTACCTTGATCCTTCTTGGATATATTCACCTCTCCAACACTTGAGGTATTTTTCACTAAACCTTTTCATCCCATGTAAAAAAACAGGGTGTCAACAAAATGCCCTCCCCCCTCATGATTGGATCTGATAAGAAGAAGAGGGTCTAGGATAGAGGTAGAGGTAGGAAAAGGTTATTCAGGTCACATAGGTAATCCACATATGTCACCTGCATAGGTCTATCATGTAAGCATAGAGTGAAGGATTGGAGAAAAAGTTTGGAGAAAAAGTTATGTGAATCTATAAATACCATTGACCATCTGGAAAATTATTCCTTCTGCTTTTGTCTTCTTGTTCTCTCATCGCGCATGTGTCACATGTAGGGGTTGTCATGATCATTGTTTGTGAAGGTATTTTGAAGAATATCCTTTGTGAAAAAATTTGGTATAACCAATTCAATGTGGCATAGAGAACTAGTCAAGGGACATACACTAGGTTACCTAAATGAGGGACCTATGTGAGTTCTCCTAGGAAATGGAACTATGAAAGGTCACCTGCATGAGGATCTCTCCTTTTTCAAAATTTATGAATTTTATACAAAATTTTTGGGTTTAATGAAAATATAGATGTGTCCTTTCATATATTCAATGGATGATCTGAGGGATTAATATGAACAAGTTTCTACATGTATCTCATATATTATTAAATACTTTGAGCTAGATTACTATGACATGTGTGACTCCAATCTACCTAACTTTGAGAATCATTTGACATTGTACTAGTATGAGTTTCAGCGAAGTGATTATCTACCTCTGTATAATCATGGACCTTTAAGAGATGATCTCATCCCAAAGGCTCATAGTTACTTCCAAAATTCTTGGTTTGTGGAATATACCAGTTGTCTCATCACCAACGTCTCTTCCAAGGGCATATTCATTTGGGAAGGAACAATTCCTACTACCTGTGTCATGCACCAAAACTATTGTACCCCGGATCCGAAGCCTCACACCCAAGAGTAGAAACCTCACTACTAAGAGTCAAAATTTCATGCTTCCAATATAGATCAATAACATGGTTGGAAGGTGGATTTGGAATTCCACTCTGGAGGGGGAGTCAAGCCTAAATGGATGTGGGAATACTGGGTGCGCCAAACTTATGTAGAGTTCAAGACTAAGCTACAAGATGTTAGCATTTATGTGGCCATCTGGGTGGGGAAAACATATGTTTATAAGAACCCAAAAAATCATCCCTGAACTCTTGAGCTGATAGAGAACTCATAATAATTATTTACACATGATGAATAGTGAAGTTGAAATTAGCCTATGAGATATTTAAAATATCTATGGAGCTTCAATCCTCAGGGATATGTATGATGAGTTTATCCCACCAAAGGCATTGTGGGATGATATTGAAAGGGTTCCATATTCGGCCCATGAACTATTGGGGATGGCCTGAAAGATTAATGAGGGAGTTCCTCTCCCAAGGGGTGATATCCATCCTAAATCATAGATGATGTCCTTTCTCGAGCTAGAATGAGAAGGTCCCACTTTTCAACACCCTATGAGATTCCCCACCTTAGAAAATCAGAGTACTTATGGGAAATTATGTCTTATATTAATGCAAGGAAAATATACCCATTAGGGTTATAAGGTTAAGTATAAGGTTTTTATGAGGACCCATTTGGGTAACTTCCTCATGATGTGGATATGTATCTACATACTTTCAGTCCGTGAATCCCATGATGGTGTGAGACTATGAACAATTTTGATAGTAGCCAAAGTAGTAGAAGGGATCCATAAAGGGTTGGAGGCCCCTATTCTGGTGAAGATCTACTAGTGTTTACTACAAGAATACACCGGGAAGGCACCATTAAAAATTTCAAGGCCATTTCAAGTTATGTGGAGGTGTATTGCATCACACTTTAGCTATTATGATGTTCTAAGTGTAGTTCAAGTCCTTGAAGACTAGTTTCTCAAATTTTTTAGGTTTTTTCTGGTATCTAGAATTTATCCTTGAAGCACAAGGAATTCCTAAGCATTTTTAATGTATTGGAGGAGTTACAATTATTTTTATATAGTGATCCACCTACTGGGACATTCACTGACAATGTAAAAGTTAACGACGATCAAAATTTATACATTATTTCATTCATATACAGTGTAATGGTGGCTCATATTGACAATGATATCATATGTGAAGAATATACTCCATATCGATTTAGCCTACAATTAAAGTGTTTGCAAAAACCAGGTGTCTCACTTCCCATGCATGTTTGGTTTGATAAACACCTGATGGTGGCTCAAAAATTATGGATCCTGATGGTCCTAGAGGCATCCCAAAATTAAATCAAGATGAATCTGTAAAGTTCATCGATCGGTCTAGAATATAGGTATCCAGTGCTTGGATTTCTTTGTACCCTCAAGGGGAGTTAACGAAAGGCTTCCCTTGAGTCATGGATATGAAAACTATTGGGCCTGGCATGTGCATCATAAAGGTTTAGTCATAGGGTGATGATGTTGAGGCTCCTAAGTCTTCAAAACAGTCTTAATAACGAACAATGGAGTAGTATAGGGATGAGAAAACCACATCTTTCAAGCCAAGGAAATCTATTCATCACTTCTAGGAGGAGATCCAAGCTTCGATCACTTAGTCTCCTATGAGATCAGATAGGATTGAAAAGGTTTTAAAGTCAAAATATTGTAGGTATTCCTTACATTCATATGCACTAGAATCATATTATGTGCGACCCCTGGTGATCTAAGTTTGGTTGGGTGTAACCCGTGACATCAGAGACATGTGGGTATTTATCCCAACTGGCATACACATCTCAGAGCTGGTGATATCCAAGTTACCTCTGATTTTTTCCTTGAAAACAATTTTAATGAGGTGGGGGAATATATTTGGGATCTAAAAATGTTGATATATTCCACCAATGATCGGATCCCAACCACAAAGTGAGTATCTAACATGATGGATCAAGCTAATATTGAGGGGCTATCTGGCTGATTTGATGAGGAATGAGATAACTATGCTGACCTAAGTGAGGTATTTCTCTCTTCTCCCTTATCTTTTTTCTCCTTAATACACCATAATTAATTTTGAGAGTATATATCTCACATTTTGGAGTAGGAGATGAATAAATAGTAGGAAAGGCACTTGATTCACTGAAATAAAGGCTCTTGGGAACCCCCATTAAAGTAGTTGCTGAGTCTCTCAAAACCCTAGAGCTATCCCCAAGTTAAAGAAATATGGTGGAGGAAATGGAGAGAGGGTCTTATTGACCACAACCTCAAGTTTCCATGACTGATAGGATTTATACAAGTCCCTCACCATCTTGAGAAAATAAATGGAATATGGAGAAGAATTTGGTATAATGTATGCACTACGGTAAGTCTTTTCACTATCATTTTAATATTATGACTTTTCTAACATACCCATTTGACCATGATTTTATTTTTGTAGGATATACTTCAATTTAATCCCTTAAGGGGTCCAATATTGATCCTTCTAGGATTGAGGGGGACATCCTAGAGGAGGCACAAACTTGTACTGATGAATCCATCCCTTTAACAGATGAAGTACCAAGAGATGAATCCATGTATAATCCCATTATTATAGATAGGGGATATGGTCATGGTAATTCTAGATGTATATCATAAGTTTTCATGTGCTAGCCACTAGATTTATTCCTTGTTATATTTCAGATCTGCCACATACAATGAAGGTTCTTACAAAAACCAGAACTGATCTTGTCTCTACTACAGAAGGGGTCGACAAGGACCCTAGATAGTCTGATAAAGGTGTCAGTTCTAATCCTAACCCTGTGGGTTTTAAAGATTCTTTTACAATTGAGA
The DNA here is from genome assembly GCA_963277665.1 of Viscum album. NCBI lineage: Eukaryota > Viridiplantae > Streptophyta > Magnoliopsida > Santalales > Viscaceae > Viscum > Viscum album. The sequence continues at coordinate 1,648,384,572 of OY728152.1, forward strand.
AGTTGGAAGAGAGAATCAATGATTGATCCAATTTGGGACCTGAGCCCCACATCTCAGATACCCTTAATGGTGAGGATGTCGTGAGACTTTATAACTTTTTTAATGAAATGATATAACTTGAGGATAGGTTAAAAAAATTAATATTCCTACCTTTATGGAGGAGTTTTGAGAGTTTATTAGGTTATTGGATAGACATGAGTTTTCTCTTTATTATATTTTCAAGTATATCCAGCCTATTTTCATTTGATGTCTTATACTGGATCTTGATTAGTATAGCTTTGTCTGTAGAGAACATTTCTAAGGAAATTCATGACCAAGTCCTCTTAGTCAATTCTACTTACATTTTTGAGGGGGGGAAACTAAGAATTATAAAGTGGGAGATCATAAATGGCCCTTGATCCTAGTTTCCAAACAAATTTGGAGAGATGTTCCTTATTAGGATATTTTTACTCAGAGTACTGAGGCCTAAAGTACTGGGGATGTATTAATCCCGATAGATGATCTAATAATGTGTGAGTGTCATTAAATAATTTTCTTACTTCACTGACTTTGATTTATTTTAACCTCATGATTTTGATGATGGGTATCATTTTCTATCCAGTTCCATATACTTAAGTGTCCAAAATTAAGAGGAGAGATTCCATTCCAATTCATCCAACACTAGTTGGTGGAACTGATACTATTTCGGAGAGAGTGAAACAAGGTGACTTATTGAGTGCACTAATCTCAAAATACATATCTACCTTTGAGATAAGATCCACGTCATACTTAGAGACATTATATGTCTTTCTATACACACACCATATGGTATGGAGAGACATCTGGAAGATAGTCTAAGATACACCTCTTGAAAACATACCATCACAACTTCGCCGATTTCCAATCACATTTTCCATTTTAGGGTATGGCTGGTTTGATTACCATATGATCCACCATGCTATGATGTTAATCATCCGGTGAATAGAGGAAGAGAAAAGATCATAGTAGGATGAATTTCAACTAGATCACCATTTAAAAGAACTCAAAACTTCTTTATCCCAAGCTGAGCTCAATCATACTAAGGAGATGGAGGAATATAAATATTTTCTTGAAAACAATTATATACAAATGATGCGACTTAAAGAATAATTGGATGTTGTGAAAGAAGAGGTGGTCCAAATATAATGATCCTTTAAGGGGGCCTTGGGATAAGGAATATATTCTATTATGGCGGATCAACAAAAAAATCATAATGCTGAAGAAGATTTCCCCACACAATTAGCCGAGTTAAAGAAAACTACTGATAAAAATCTAGCCACAATCTAAAAAATCAAAGCCTATGTCAAGGATCACTTATAATATTTGATAGAAAGTATCCAACATGAGGATTTATTTGCATTTTAAAACATGAATGGAAAGTATTTTGTTTCCAATCACCTATTACAACATTCCTGTATTTATTATAATTGCTATATAACACTGAAAATGGACCATTTGATTCAATTTAATTGCATTATAATTAAAAAAAATATAGGTTAAGGGTCACTCTAATTTTTTTCCTTAGTCTCTAGACCTAGAGAACATAGTTTGAATATTTCTAGGGCCATATGGACAACCCTGAAAACCTTATGTCTTTTGTATCATTACCCTAATTTTTTTCTTAAGTCTGATATGAAGAAGACTTAGTGGGTGAGGCTTAGATTTTTCTTAGGCCACCCTTTGCAAGTTTTCAACCTAATAAGTTTTATGACTCTTTATTTTGATCACTAAATTTTTTCCTAAACTATGTAGATCATAGGTTCGGTGAGTTAAGAATCAACTTTTACCTAGGGATCCCATTGCAGGTTTTCAACCTGGTGAGTACTATGCCTATTTTTTTGGTTAGTTTAAATTATTATAAGACAAACTAATGTGACTGGTTTTTTAGGTCGAACAACTTTGATCATGAGTTTTGGAATGATGAACCAAACAAATCCTTCCATACAAGAATTTTACAACATTATTCAGATACCTGAAGTGGAATTTTGAGTCATGATTTTGTGATTTTTGGATCTGAAACATTATGTGAGATAAAAATACAAGGACATACCACAAACCATATTTGAAAATTGGTTTCTATCATGATGTTTTCATCTTGGGTTTATAGAGATATAATATGTCTCTTCCAGGGATGAATATACCTATGTTTGATAGAACCTTTTTATGGGAGACCTATGAAAATCCAATTGGGTTGTATTAATACATATCCATACAAAGAAATACTCAGGATGCTGAAATTCTATTACTGATGGCCATGTATTTTATGAAGATCTAGATTTATCAAGACCACAAAGGGTGATTTACCAAAGGAAGGTGTTTTAGAATGAATATATCTTATGTATTAACATTTTACATGAATAAAATACCACTCTTATATGAATTTGGATTGTGTAAATGAGGGTAAATTCTATTAAATGACCAACATTGGGGGGGGGATCCCTGATAAGGGTCAAATTATCATGTATTTTAATGTTGTGTGACCAAGACATGGACCATCCAGTTTAACATATTACAGTTATGATATTGGGGATAAAGTTTATGTTTATTTAGATTTGACCAAAATATTAGAAATTTTACCGTTTCATAGTAGTCTATCTAAGAATGTTCCATCATTTTCATGTATTAATGGGAGAGGATTGTAAGCTATAATCTAGGGGTTTCTGGATCTAAAGTGTGATATGGGATGATTTTTTTTAAGGATTACAAAGATGGAATAGGTCTCTCCCAAGGATGAATGTACCTCTTGTTGACATGACCTTTTGTGTGGGAAACTTATGAATATCCAAATAAGGAGTATTACTACACAATCAAATAATGGAATCATCTAGATGATATGCCCTTTTGGTGGGAGAATTATTAAAATCCAACTAGAGTGTATTACTGTATAGTCATAAAAAGGCATCCTCAGGAATCTAATATTCAACTACTGATGGTCGGGGAAAGCACATGGAGATTTAGGTTGTCCCAAACATAGAGTTTGATTTGTGAGAGAAAAGTTCCTGAATATGGGATGAGCATTTCATATCAAAATTATCAAG